>CM073573.1:144135751-145335751 GCA_037074715.1 Magnolia kwangsiensis
CTTGACTTTTCAGAGAGACTTATATACCTCATTAATAATTTGTCATTGATTCACCTGAGGTATTCAAAGTATATATGATTCACCTGTGTCAGAAAAAGTTTCAAAGTTAGTATCCCATGGTAAAGCAGAGACTACAGGTAGATCAAATTGAGAAAAAATTTAAGGAAGTGGTGTAGTCTCAACACATTCTGAAGTAGCAGACTTCGGATCAATTTTCAACTCCTCCTCCCCTAATGGTAAATATTTTGGATCTGTGGAAGAAGGGGCTTCAGAGTAAGGGTTATCTCGGTCAGTGATGACTACCAAGATATTGTCTTGCAAGGCATTCACTATGTCTCTTATCATGAGATCATTTGAATATGCAAAGTGTGCCAAGCAATCATCCAAAGTGTTGGAAAATTCATCTGAGAGTGATTCATTCTTCACATTGAAGTTTGTGATGTATTGCCCAAGGAATCCATCGTCCTTAAAAGTAAATGGAGGTACACTCCTAGCCCTGTACAGACAGATTGAAGGTCAGTAGATAAGGTATTGATGTGTGAACTGTGTTCATTGATACTACTCAGAAGAGGCATTGAATCGTCAAAACTCAACAGTTCAGATGATGGCCTCAACTGGGTGGTTTCAAATTTCACAATCATATCAAGCAACTTGTCCATCTCTCTAATCATATCTTCATTCAATTCAGGGGAGTGGTCCAAACATGTCTCATAAGAGATAGAAGGGTTGGTTGTAAGGAGCTCATCCATTTTTAAATCAGACGTGTCAGGTGCGTGGAGTAGCTCAGTATGATCGCTCCCTTCGTGTATTTCTTGATCATATAAACCAAACTTGACATTAATTCCAGGGGAACTGTGGCTGCACATTCATGATCGTCGTCCCAATCATATTGTAGTTCAGTGCAGTGCACACTTGGGATGAGATTACTTCCTAACATTCCACACCTAGGATGGGTTGCAGTTCGTATAAACCAACCTCTTCCTTATTATTGAAATCTAGTGTATCCTGTGAGTAAAGTGTGTTATCATCATTATATTTGAAAGACACACATGTCGCTTCCCCATTCTTTTGAACAATCATGGAGATTGACTCTTCGAGAAATTAAACCACATGCTCATTAATAGAATCCAACTCCTCATTTGTAATTTCAGAGTTCTTCAAAAGTGAGTTAGGATCACTTTTGTCGCATTATATGTCTGTAATGAATTGTAGCTGGGATAACCGAGCCTCCTCTACCTTATCAAGACGCGAATTAAGCGTTTCCAATGATTTTTTCATTTTCGCAAGACAGGCGAATCCTCTTTGATCGTTTTTGGTTGAATTTTAAAGGTAGACGATTTAAGAGAATCATCACTTGAAATAAGTGTTCCTAAAGTTTTAATACTTTTTGCAAAACAGGCCAAGTTATGCTGAAATGAATCCTCTTGGATTGTTTCTGGTTGGATATCAATGGTAGGGTATCTAAGAGGATAATCATTATAACATGTTGTTTGTTCATTTTCTCAATTTTGATGTTTCCACTGGTTATAGTCATACTAATCATACATGGAAGAATATGATGGTTGATAATAATCCTCATTCCCATAATTACGATCGTATACGGCCCTATTAACCAATGGGACAGAACGTTTTAGTCGGTTCTCAATGTCTGTTCTCGATGGAGAAAAATCTTGAGGTATACGTTGAATTTCACAACCCTCTGGCATTACCCAATATCTCCTATCCATCTCAGCATATGCACGTACCCACGCTTCCATGGTAAAACCCTAACTCTGAGTCTAAAACTATAAGAAAGTAAAATCCTACAACAATATAGAAAGTAATAGGAGAAGTTAGAAAGATATTACAAGACTAGAGATATTAAGATCCTTCAAAATAAAATAAAACAAGTTAGTTTCTAAAAATATTAAGTTTAAGATTAGAAAATTTTTAAAAATAAAACCCTTAATTCTAAAAATAGAAAAATTAAAGAAATTAGAAAGATATCACCAAATTAGAAGTTTCTATCTCAGAATCCTACAAAACAAGAAAGACAGGTTAATTTCTAAATATCAAGAAAATCTGAACCTAAAATTAAAACCTAATCTTAAAATAATCCTAAAACCAATTAATTTCAAAGAATCGTAGCCGTCAGTCCCAGGCAATGGCACCAAAAACTTGTTCACTCTCCAAGTGCAGGGTTGTGATGTAGTAATAAACTCGGTAAGACCGAGGTCGAATCCTAAGGGACTGATACCTGTACGTAATCTGAAATTAAGTACAACTAGAACTCAACTAAGATGAAATCTAAATCGATGGTAAATTGAGGAATAATGATGAAATAATTATCTAAAATCTAAAGAATTCAGAAATAGGAAACTAAGGATACAGAGGATCCACTTGTAAAAATCAGAGAGATCTTATGTCTGCATTAAAAACTCAATTGGACTCAGAGTCCATCTTCATCCAGTTAAAGAATGTAACCATAGAAATCAAACTGAACTTACTTGATATAGTTTCAAAGAGATGAAAGGTATATGAAATAGAATGGATTCCATCACCAAACCATGCCCAGGAGACAAAGCAAATAACAGAATTAAACTAATTATCAACCAATTAACAATGCATGAGGGTTAGGAAGGGTACCGTCATCCGACCATGCCTAGGAGACGATGGTGAACAACAGGGCTTCCTGACATCATAAACATAAAAGGAAAGAAACATGCTCAAATCCATCGCAGATCCATTGTAATTTTAGTCACAACAGACCATAAAAAAAACTAAAAACATTCCCTTTAATTAAGCTATAATTAAAATCAGTTCAGTATAAACGAAACACAAGCAAAGGACTCTCCCATCACGCTACAAACTTCACCTCTTAGCCTTAGCTAAGAGGTTCATCCCAACATGAATAGGCCGGATCCCTTAAACAAATAGAATAAAATAAAAAGAAAGAAAAAAAAAAACACTCTCTACTCTCTTCCCTGCACGTTCCAACCGAGCCAAGCCCCAGCAACTGATGGATCCTTTTGCCTCTCTCTTTCTCCACACTTACAGGCGCGGGAGGTCGGTTGAGTGGAGAGGCGGTCGGCTGGGAGAACTTTCACAGCAACAGGTACGTTTTCTTTACGCAGCGCAGTAAGCGTAACAGAGCTTACGCTGTGTATTGGTGGAGCCCATTCTTGATGTCACGGGTGAAATCCAATCCATTTACCAACTTCTTCTCGAAAAATCAGCTAAGAATGGTTGGTTTTAAATTAGAATCAGTGCAACCCACGGGATTTCTCATTACACTGTTTGTCCGACGTTTGAACGGCTAAAATCAGATCTTCGTTGCTTATTAGAAAGTTTTCACCTAAGTCTTGGTAAATGGTCCTTTAAGACTCTGACGGACGGTCCGGATTGAACCTCTGAAGTACGGTGGTGGCCCACAAAGCTTCGTCCGTAGGTTCTGTTGTGAACAGAGCCTGCGTCAGTGTTACGCAGTGATGATGGTGGGACCCATAATTGGTGATTTTGAGAAAATCCATTGTCCATTGGTTTCAGGACGAAAAATCGTCCAAGAAGGGTTATTTTTGGAGCAGTTTCAATGTGGCCCACGAGATCTCTCACTCCATCGTTTATCCTGCATTGGATGGTTGAAGATGCACAAACTCTTGCATGGGGTCGAAAGACGAGCTTGGTAAGGGTTGTATCTACCCCCTTGGTGCGATGGACGGTTCGGATCATCGAACTAGATGATAAGTGGGGCCCACAACTTGAAATCAGCGGTCGCGTTGCGTCCGCTATTTGAAACAGAGAAGGAGAAGGAGAGACGGGTCAGCCCGTCTTTGATCAGGCTGACCGTCCGGTGCGACTCACCTGTGCATGCACTGTATGCACGCACACCCTCATGTGGGGTCCACTGTGACGTTTATGAGAAATTCGTTCCGTCCATCCTTTTTTAAGACATTTACAATGAAATTGAAATATATCCAGATATCAGGCGGGCCCCACTTAAGGATTTAAGGGGCTGATCTGTCCTTTGGGCCACTTCCACAGTGATCCAATGTCTAATTTTTGATGTGTACGGTTAATTTATGGTCATCAAGCCATACATGAAGTCTCGAGCCGAACGGATGGTGGGAACCCTATGATCTTGCATTCTGAACGTCTTTCAGGCCACTTGAGCATCAGTTTCTCAATTTTCTTGGATCCCTAGCGTACAAATCTGTTGATCTTGGTCTCCCGGGGTGGGTCTCGTCCATTACCTTGGTGATTTCTGAGCGTTAAATCCATGCTTTTAATATCCTTTTCGGTCCAGGCACGTAAATACACCTTGCATCACAAATACGATTAAATTGGGCCATTAAACAGTATCAGGTTCGTAAATTCAAGCAATAACTGGGGTCTAATATGCAATATTTGACCCTCAACACTTGGTGATTTTGGCCAATGGTTTCGCCTAGGCTTATTTGGTGAAGTAGTCGACTGCTATAATAGTAAACTTCCTCTGACCTTTACGCATTGACAGTGGTCTTATGGTGTCGATTCCCCACTAGTTGAACGATAAATGGCCAGTTATAGGGGCCATCTGCTCAAGCAGTTGTCGAGGTATCCTAACAAACTGTTAACATTTGTCACACTTCCTCGCATATCGTTTGATGTCCTTATGGATGGCTAGATTACTTTGTGGGTGATTGTTCTCCCACTCAAGTGATTATCGCAAACTCCTTCGTGAATTTCTCTCAGAACATGCGCAGCTTTGTCGGGTCAGAGGCATCTTAGGTATGGTAAGGAGAATCCTCTTTTATAGAGGACATCTCCTAGCATAGTGTACCAAGCTGCTCTATTCCGAACTCTTCATGCCTCAAGCTTATCGTCGGGTAGCTTATTCTGCTGGAGGTAGTCTATGATCGAGTCCATTCAACTCGGTGTCAAGTTAACAGGGAGTGCTTCCTTTGGTTCAGATCGTTCGTTGCTAAGCTTTGGCAGGAACTCAATTGGAATCAATTTGGCGATGTCATCTTCGGTTGGTGTAGCTAATTTTGCCAGAGCATCTTCTTGTGAATTTTCTGCTCGAGTTACCAAGGTGACTTTACATTTGCTGAATCAGTCAATAAGTTCCTTCACCTTCTGGAGGTAGGAGATAATTTACTCTCCCTTCGCCTGATACTCATTGGCACCTGGTTGACGATAAACTAGGAGTCATTGTGGATTACCAGGGCTTGGGCTCCTGTAACTTTCACCAACCTAAGCCTGACGAGGAGGGCTTCATACTCCCCCTTTTTGTTGGACGCTACGAACCCAAATCTCAAGGCATATGTGTGTGGGTCTGGTCGGATGCCATGAGGATTACTCCTGCCCCACTGCCTTTTGAATTGGAAGACCCGTCAACATGAAGGGTCCACACTCATGGGTTTTTTTTCTTCGATTGACTCATCTTTGGTTTCTTTAGGGAGCTCAATATTGGTGAACTCAGCAATGAAGTCGGCCACTGCTCGACCATTAATAACAATTCAGGATCGGTACTCGACGTCGAATTCGTCGAGCTCGATCGCCCACTTTGTCAGTCTCCCTAATACTTCAGGTTTTTAGAGTACTTGACGGAGAGGTTGATCGGTCGAGACCACAATGGTGTAGGGCTGGAAGTATGGGCGGACTCGCTGCGACAACACGGTTAAGGCCAGCGCAAGCTTCTCAATGTCAGGGTATCTGGTCTTAGCTTGGACCAATGCCTTAGTGACGTAGTAGACAGGCAGCTGTTTGCCTTCGACTTCTCGTATTAAGGTCGAGCTAATCGTTACCGCTAAGACTGTCAAGTAGATAAGTAGTTGCTCTCCCTACTCAGGCTTGGAAAGTAGTGGAGGTGACCCCAAATACTGCTAGAGTTGCTGAAAAGCTTGCTTACAGTTGTTGATCCACGTCGGCTTCACCTTGCCCTTCGGCAGTTGAAAGAACAGGAGACATTTGTCATTTTCCACAGACGACAACAAACTGTTGATGCATAAATCTGGTCATCCCAGTTAGATCTTTGTATAACTGCAAAACTAAACCATAATGGAGACCCTGGCTGCCACATAGGACCCTTCGATGCCAAAGTTAGAACGGGCACTCTAGGTCTAGTAGAACTAGGATTTTTGCGCATACCTTTTACTGTGCATAAGATTCGTATTTATAGTCTCTTGATGCTCCATATATGGCAATTAATCTGTCATTCGGTCATGTATCACGCTTGAGATCTTTCCCTTGATATAAGGTATTATTCTCAGCAAAGATCTCAAGGAGGTAATCATCTCTGTATACAAGGGAGTTATCCCCCAGTGGTCGGCATTCAAGGAGGTCATGGTCGATAGCTGATGCCGACCTCTAAGTCATATTAGATGAAGTCTTGCAAACTGAGCTTAATTGTCGATCGTGATCAGGGTGTATTGTTGAGGTAAGGTCGATACTTAAAGTCATTCATTGATAGCGATAAAAAGACGTCGAGGCCGAGATCACTGCTGGTGGTCTATGCTCGAGCTTTTCATAGAGGTTATGCTAGGTAATCGGGGCGAGCTCATCTCCTTTTCTCTGCTTTGGCTCTCTCTCATTCAGGTTACTTGATCGGTCCAATTTTACCCATAACACTTCCCAAAGACGTTCGAAGAGGTTGTAGCATTTTAAATGTTTTTACAAAGTTGAAAATCAGGCCGATGTCCAAGTGAACTCAACTATAGCTTGGACCCAAATTAGGAAAGAACAACTTATCGATCTGATCAGATCCTTCTCCTCATACCCCAATCAAAATTAAGATAATGGGAGAACTAGAACCAATATCTAGTTTGACCAATCCATGATCAAAGGTACGTATGAGATCTTGATGTGATGGATCATGCCCATCTATTCCCTCTAACAATTCAAACCATCAAGATGGTGGAATCCCATGAGAAAGCAACCTTGATTTCTTAGAGGAATCCCTTCTAAATTAGGTCATGTGGTTCTTATAACCTAATCTGGTGGTACAGATCCATAGGAACTTTACTGATCTCAGGTTTAATCTTTAGTTACTCACGAAACTCTTTACAATGGATCGGCTACGAGAAGAAGATATGGGAAGCCAACAAGTCTAGGTTGAGGTGGGACTTTTTCTTTCGAACACAGGCCATGTCACGCCCCAAACTCAGAAACCGGGCTCACAAAATTTCTGATCGCCAAATCCAGTGCCAACTGCCTTGGTAGAACCCCATTCTTGGCTCCTAACACCCATTTACCAGGTTCCGATCTTGGGGTGCTACAAGGAGAATTTTTAATCATCAATTTGATTCATAATGAGCATAACCATAAGCATAACCCACGAACAATAACCACAAAAACACCATCACAAAATCTACTATGATAAAAAACTGTTGAGTACAATGCGTATGAGAGAAAAATACAGGATAATGAAAATAACAGGAAACTTCAGAAGCTCGATTGTGTGCTCCAAACTGCGGACTGTATGCTCCAACTACGGCTATGTCCTTCCGTCACCTGCATGCATCGATCATGCATAAGCTTATAGAAAGCTTAGAGGGCAGTGTAAGTGTGCGCGCAATATAAACGTGCTCAGAATGCAAGGTCAGAGTAATGCGGAAACATGCTAATGAGTACATGAATGCAATCAGTTGTACCAAGGCTATGCGGTTCAAGATATAAATGCTATCGGCCATATCAAGATGTAACATCCTGAAAAAATTCATATGAAAACCCGAGTACCACCTCCAGCAGAAATCACTTAGGACAAAATCCTTTAGAAATTAACGAGAATTAATTAGCGATAAACTAGATTACCTGTGAAATTAGCACCAACCATTTTAAATACAATCTGTTAGACCCAAAACTTGTAGAATCATTAACGCTGCGTTACTCTAAAATCTAGGATCAAACTCTAAACCCAGTTGCTCTCGGGAGCATTTAGAAACTCTGTAACGGACCTGGACCGCACATTAAAAGTCCGATAGCGATAAACTTAGATAATTATAACTGCCTAGTTGGACTTGACTATCACCTCAAAAATTAAGTTCAAATGAGGTCCTGAGACAATTTGCTTGAGTCTGGAGTGAAGAGTGTGAGAAAGGCGAATCTATTTAGAAATTAAATATAATTTTAAGTAATCTGAGTCGTGTCACTTGCGCACCATTTATAAGCATTCTGACCGTTGGATTCTTACTTAAATTCACCCTCGGTGCAGGGAAGATGGCCCACATATGTCAATATACTTGTGGCCCTGATCGAGTTTGGTGACCGTTGAACTGAAACTAGTCTGCCACGGTCGATCTGGAAATCCGATCGGACCAAAAACTTAACTTGATCAAGATCTAGTATCTGTGAGCTTAAGTCCGACCGCATTCAGCAAAAGGACCTCCAGAAATGCCCCGTTAGATCCAAATAAGCCCGAATTGGATATAACCTAAGTATACCATAACCTTGAGACTAATTTCGTCAGTTTTGGGCCTATATAAGGACCTTAAACCCTCTCTCACAAATTTTATACGAATTCTCAAACCCTAGCTAAGAAAGAAAGAGAAATTGAGAGAGAAGTTGGTGAATCATCTTCGGATTCTTCCCAGCTACTCTACGTGCCTAATCCATCGCATCTGAATCATTATTTTGGCGAATCTAATTC
This sequence comes from Magnolia kwangsiensis, assembly GCA_037074715.1. NCBI lineage: Eukaryota > Viridiplantae > Streptophyta > Magnoliopsida > Magnoliales > Magnoliaceae > Magnolia > Magnolia kwangsiensis. The sequence goes on from CM073573.1 coordinate 144,144,357, forward strand.
CATTTTCGAGTAAGACAATCAAACCCTAACCTGTTTAAAACTTAGAATAGTCCAAGTGTTGATGTAGATAACCTAATTCATACCTTAGGTTACCTATTCGCCATTGACGAAGACTCATCGTCTAAATCAAATCCGTTACGCATTTTCTGGTTTAAGGTGTGAACTATATACATTTAGGTTATGATTTTCAAGGTTTTTAATGTCAGATAATGATTTATTACTGACGTGGTTGCCATTACACATGCCAAATGCGATATCTGTTTCGTTTTACATATATATATGAACTATGTTGTGTATAGGTTGTTTCTTATTTTTGTTGAAATGTTTGTATGCATTTGAAATCTGATGTTATGGTTGTCATGATTAATTGTCATAAGAATATGATTTTTATGTATGCGACAACTACTTGGTAAAAGGATTTTTCCTAATATGTAATATGCCCGACATACATGATATATATTGCAAAGTGTAGTCTAAGTGTTTGTGAAAATGTCTGAATGAGTTTGTAGTTAGTAAGGTGTGATGTATGAGGGAGTTGAGACATGAAATTCCAACTATCTTACTTGTGTGTATGATTTCCTCCATGAACTGTTTAGTCTAACTATCCATGTTAATTATGTGCATGATTTCCTCCATATACTGTGTATTCATGTTTAAGTTATATTCCATAACGTGTTATATGATTGTAGGAATTGAGTTAAATATTCATTATTATGATTGTACGTGATTGAGACTGTATCACAGTCCAGGTAATCGGTAATTATTCTCGAACTGGTGGTTAAGGTTACTTTCACTACGCAGAATGTGTTCAACGAATCCGAGCCGTACTTGGGATGTTCGGCAGTGGTCAGGCCACACGGAGTGTTTATGCATTTCATGTCGATCAACTAAATGTGCGATCGTCTTAGTCGAGCTCGTTAATTAACCCGATTGACCGATGCATGTTCACCTTGTTTGGATGCTACTGCTTGAATCTAGGGTACCAAACTTACTAGTGAAATCCCGTTAACCTTGGTACCACGATCTCCTAAGACTCATGAGCCGGACATGGTGGTATGGGACACTATGGTCTAGCTGTCGGCCTACGCTGGGGCGACGAGCCTCCCTGTAGTGGCCAGTGAGCAATCCAGACTCGTGAGCCGATTATGGTGGTATGAGACACTATATTCGTGTTATCGACCTACTCTGATTGGTGACAAGTCCTTTGTAGTGACCTCGAGTATACCTTGATACTGCATTGAGGCGACGAGCCTTATTGTAGTAACTAGGGTATAACTAGGCATGCATTGATTGGTGATGAGCCCCTTGCAGCAACTTAGAACCATAACATCGTATGAGAAATGATACAAGGGAGGTACCTTAGCTTTTTAATCCTGTTGTATGAAAGGGACTAATAAGAACTTGGTAATCATGCTCATAACATCGTACTGCATGTGCCATTGGCATTGGTGTAGAGCACAGTGGTAGTGATTCTTGCCGCGATCGTTAGATGTTGTGGCAAGAGGGAGTGCAGGCGAGGGCATGCATCATTTCTACATACATCATTGCATTAATCATAGTACTTAGGGATGTTTGATTGTATCGCTTTATCATTACTGCTTGACTGAATTGATAATATGTTAACCTTTGCTTTATTATTCCACTGAGTTGATCACTCACTCCCACGTTACGGGATGGTGTTTGAAACACCAACTAGTCCCTGTTTTAGTTTCAGATGATAGCGATGCTTACGAAGCGAAGCCAGACTTTTATGATGATGAGGAGGGTTTCTCCTATATGCAGCTATCAGGCGGGTCTTTGTAGACTATGTTCTGATCAACGGGGTTACAGGGATGCTGATTAGATGCCATTACAATTGTTAGTTTGCACTTTTGGAACACCCATATATATTCATCTTTTTCATTTTTGAGTATACATGTATATATTTAACCTGGTAACATGTTCACACTCTGGAGACCTACAACAGTTTATATATTTTATATCTCTATCAAAGTCTTCCGCTTGCAAAAATTTTAACTATTTCTGGAGTATGATATGTTGTTTTGGTATAATCCCACTCATGTTTAATTCATTAATATGAACAACATTCAATCATCATTATCTATGTTACATAAGTGATGCGTTAGAACTCGGGAGCTGAGCTTCTGCTCGACCCCCGATTTTCAGGGCGTTACACAAGACCATGTGATGTAAGATGCAACTCAAGCATGCCAACCCTCATCATATATCAGTGCAGTTCTCGTTCTAGATAATTACCGGGGTTTAGTACACTCCAAATGGCACTGCCGCTCTCCCAGCCACACAGTCCAAGTGAGCATAAGAAACCTCACTATCTGCCTGGCCAATAGTCTGTCAATACCTATCTGGCACGTCGATAACAAACCTATTCACAAGCTGGTCAAACTCAGCCTAGTATTGCCCCTACCCTCGGGCGAGTAAGGCCACACCCCTTTCCAACCGACCACGGCATAGTGGGAGACGAGGCCTCCTGGTATTCGGCTCTCGTGCGCTCATATATCCACTCGGTCTCGACGTTGGAGTCATCCTCTGGTACCATCGGGTTTAGAAATTTTCACCCAGGGACATCTATGACACCCCGATGCTTAGTAACAATATTTTCAGTATCCAATCCAGCCACCCACGATGTGTCTGTGGAGGCTATGGCCCTGATGTCGCTAGGGCGTCTAATAATCACAATCACACAAGTGCAAGTGCATGAATCATACTATCAGACATGTAACAATCCTGCGCATACCGCGCGCTCATGTAAGGCAACTCTGCCTTTCAGGGAGCCCATAAATGATCTACTCGAAGGCATATGCTATGATCAGTCACTTCTCATATCAGGTATACATATGATGCGTATGATCATAAATCATGGATCTATACTAAACATGTTATGTGGTGATGGACTCTATTCAGAATGAAGATGTCTTAGACGGCCTACGCACTACAGGTATGGGCCTATCAATGGGCCCTAAGGAGAGTCATAATGCAGACATTTAACCAACATTATTCATACAATGTGGACATCAAACCATCATTGCTCCTAAGGCATAGCCTGTTATAAAGGTCAACACATATACCATGGTGGAATCATACTACACCGGGTCTTATGTACATCTCATTGGGCCTCGACCCATGGGCCTCCAGTACATCAAATGGGTCTCATATATATTAAAGTGGGCCTCAACATCGAGCCATAAATACGTCAAGATGAGCCTAATGGGCCTTGCATAAGTCACAATGGGCGTTATATCTATTAAGGCAGGACTCAATAACGGGCCTTATACAAACCAAGGTGGGCCTCAACAATGGGCCATAAGTTTGGTAAGTGGGTCACATCACATGGGCCATGTGAATATCAAATGGGCTACACCAATGGGCCCCATGTATATCGAATGGGCCACACCCAAATATATAAGTGGTGATAATGATTTCCACTATTCAAATTTCAAAGGCCCGCCATAACATTTATTTCCCATCCAATCTGATCATAAGGTCTCAAAGGATTTCAATGGTAGCCGCCCAATCCTCACTTTACTGTAGTGTGGTCCACCCGATACCAAGATCTGCCTCATTTTTAGTCTCAAGCCGTGAGATAGGCTTTCAAAATGGTTGGACAGTTTGGATGCAACACATGCATCATGGTGGGTCCCATAGGGATGGAAGGGATGGACAACATAAATGAAGTGCATACCTCATGGTGGGGTCCACACTAATAGAGGGTGTGGATTACAATGCATGCATCAATGGGTCTCATGTGGGGCCCACCATAATGTTTATTTTCCATCCAACCCATTGATAAGGTGTAAGCCCCGTATCTTAGACCGTACCATTACATAGACTTCCGCGGTCTTGTCGGTCAAATTTCGACAACCTTCGACCCTTAACCGATATTTACACGCGACCTTGAGTCACACGTCGTTAACCCGAGTCGACTCAACACAAGACCTTTATCATAGTGACAGCGTTGTCGCCGTGGTTCCGATGCCGCGACTCGTGCGTCGAGGCGATACCCTAGTCAGGAGATGTGGGCCAACGTTCGGTGCGAGAAAAACGCCGCGCGTTGTAAAATCTAAGAGAATCTCTACCCAATGTCCCATCAATCAATCCCATCTCATGGCAAGTACACATCACTTTTCACTCTTCCCCAAGCAACCCCAAAGTCAACTTTCTCTTACACCCAAGTACACTTATCACCCATCACCCATCTCTCACCCTATCCATCACCCATCCCTCTCTCTCTTACATCTCTCTCTCTCTCATCTCTCTCCCTCATTTTCTTCCAAGCAAGAAATCATCCATGAGAGCCCCATGAGAGAGAGCTTCGTATGGCCCACTACTTATCTCCCATCTCCACCCTCCAAAACCAATCGCGACCGTTGAATCTCAACCGTTGGAGCTCACAGGTGCGTTGATGGAAGAAGAAAGTCCAAGAAGAAGGCCGATCGGTGGGTGCTTCTCTCTCTCTCTCTTCATTTCTTCTTTTATATATATATATATATTTCTTTTGTGTGATGATTTGGCCGTATGGCTCACTTGAATGGAACCCATCATGAAGTAAGTATTTTACCCAAGCCATTTATGAGTGGGGTCCACCTTATGTGCGTTGTACCCATACCATTCATCATGTGGTGGCCCACTTGAATATAGCCCACCTTTACTGTGAGGACCGTCCAGCGTCCAGGGACGCTGGACGTCTCTGTGAAAACCCAAATATTTGCTTGGTTACAAGCTTGTGGGGTGACCCACTCATACACACCCTACCTTGATGTATGTGTTAGATCCACGCCGTCTATCCTATATACCAACTCATTTTAGGTGTTGAGCCAGAAAATGAGGTTGAACGGAGCATCTAATGAGCCATAACTTAGTAAATAGTGGTTGTAGCTACCAGTGAAGTGTGATCTGACGTGGGCCCAGCTCCACAGCTCAGGTAGTAGACTGAGTGAAAGATACATTATTTCAATGCTGGACCCACCCAGCTCCACAGCTTAGGTAGTAGACGGAGTGAGAGATGCCTCATTTCAACATTGAGGTCTTGGCATCCATCCCTAGTGGGGGTGGCTATCATGGACACCCAGTTCCATAGCTCAACTGGTCAGTTGAGCGGAGTTATCTCATTTCAACAATGATCTTGGCATCCATTCCTAATAGCAGTGGCAGCAGTGAAGTGTAAACTGGCATGGGGACTATGGGACCCACCCATGTCATCCATCCATTTTAGGTGGTGCTGGTGTACCTGGACAAGTTTGAAAGGTGCAGGGCTATGAGGACAATGTCTGAGAAGTGCTGGTCCTCTCTGATGTGCCATGAGCCCCATGAAACTATTGTGTATAAGGATTCATGTTATGGGTAAGAGTGGCCTGACTAATGAGTCAGCTAGGCTCGGCTCAGCCCACCTGATGTAATTGTTAAGTCAGGTCGGCTCGGCTCAGCCCACCTGATGTAATTGTTAAGTCAGCTCGGCTCGGCTCGACCCCACCTGATGCTATTGTTAAGTCAGGTCGGCTCGGCTCGGCCCACTTGGTGCTATTGTTAAGTCAGCTCAGCTCGGCTCGGCCCACCTGATGGCATTATGCGGTTAGGTCCACCTGATGTTGTTGTTCGCTAGGTCAGCTCGGCTCGGCTTACCTATGTGTTGTTGTTCGGCCAACTCGACTTGGCCAACCTGATAGTATTGTTTGGTCAGGTCGGCTCAGCCCCATCTGATAATATTGCTTGGTCAACTCAGCTCGGCTCGGCCCAACTGATAGTATTGTTTGGCCATCTCGGCTCGGCTCGACCAACTTAATAGTATTGTTTGGTCAGGTCGGCTCAGCCCCATCTGATAATATTGCTTGGTCAACTCAGCTCGGCTCGGCCCATCTGATAGTATTGTTTGGCCAGCTCGGCTTGGCTCGGCCAACCTGATAGTATTGTTTGGTTAGGTCGGCTCGGCCCCATCTGATAATATTGCTTGGTCAATTCAGCTCGGCTCGGCCCAACTGATAGTATTGTTTGGCCAGCTCGGCTCGGCTAACCTGATAGTATTGTTTGGTCAGTTCGGCTCGGCCCATCTGATAGTATTGTTTGGCCAGCTCGGCTCGGCCCATCTGATAGTATTGTTTGGCCAGCTCGGCTCGGCCCATCTGATAGTATTGTTTAGCCAGCTCAGCTCGGCTCGGCCCATCTGATAGTATTGTTTGGCCAGTTCAGCTCAGCTCGGCCCACCTGATAGTATTTTTTGGTCAGGTCGGCTCGACCCATCTGATAGTATTGTTTGGCCAGCTCGGCTCGGCTCGGCCCACCTAATGTATGTTGTGCATACACCATCCATTATGGATGGTGGAATACATTGTGATTTATGTATTTCATCCTCACCGTCCATCAGATCTAGACGGTGAGGTCTGCCTAATGAATGTGGTGTATTCACACCCTCTGCTTATGTGGGGCCCACCATGGCCTATTGTAAGACTCGTATCCTAGCCTGTACTGTTCCATAGGCTTTTACGGTCCTCCCGGTCGAATTTCGATAACTCGCGATTTATAATCGGCAGTCGCGTGCGACCTTGAGTCATATTCTGTATTCCAGAGTCGGCTCGACCTGAGACTTATACCCTAACAACTGCACCGTCGCCGCAATTCTGACACCGCGTATTACGCACCGAGGCGATACCCAGGCTAGAAGATATGGGCCTGCGTTCAGTTTAAGAAAATGCCGCGCATTTGCAATCCCAAGAGAATCTCTGCAACATGTTAAATCAATCTCATCAATCCCATCAATTACCACATCATGTCAAGTACAACCACCCCTCTCCTAAAGTTAGCTCTCTCTCTTACAGACCCATCCCTTACATGTCAAGCACCCATCACCCATCACTCACACCAATCCCTCTCTCTCTCCCTCTCATTCTCTCTCTTTCATTCTCTCTCTTTCATCCTCCAAGCAAGAAACCATCCATGGCTTCCATGGAGAAGATAGGTGTGACCCACTTTCCTACTGTCAAATTCAACCCTTGGATCTCATCTCAACCATTAAAAATATCCTCTTGGAGCTCTGCATAGGCGATCAAAGGTGGGTGCTTCTCCCTCTCTCCCTTTCTCCCCTTCCTTCTCTCTTCCCTGTTTGTGGCCCACTTGATGTATGAGTTTATCCATGCTGTCCACAAGTAGGATAGCCTTGCCATCCACCAAGCAGGGTCCACCTTGCTGACCGTCCAGCAGCAGCATATCATCCATCGATGATAGTACGTCTGAACTTTCCAAGCCCACTGTAATTTTTATATCTGCCCTCCAATTTGAGGACTGTGGGACCCATCTTGATGTGTGTTGTGAATCCATGTCATCCATCTGCAGGTCCAAGGCTTTTGTGGGCCGCACCATAGCAGCAACAACAGTACGTCTATGCTGCTGACGGTGGACTAGCATCTCTGCTGTTTGCAGACAAGGACATCACATATAGTAGCTTGATCCCTTTGTGAGGGTGGCCCACTCACGTGGACCCCACCTTGATACATGCTGCAGCCACACCGTCCATTTGGAGAGATCATTTGAGCGTGAGCCCAAGGTTAGGGTAGATCCACCATGCAGTAGCGCCCGACCAGGCCTACTGAGGTGTATATGTTTTATATCTGCTTAGTCCATCTGACTAGGTGGGTGTTTGGATCCGGCCCACCTCCTGGGTGGCCCACGCCCTTGTGGGACTCACTTTGATGATTGTATTGGATCCACTGCCTTTGGGGTTGGCCCACAAAGCAGGAAGACCCACTGCCTGCTGGACTGGCGTCCATCAGTAGATGGGCTCACTGTGATGTTTATCCACATCGTCCTTGCATTCCAAGCCCAACTGGATCGGTCCCACGCCCACGGCGGGTCACCTAAAAGTGGGACCCACCATAATGCGGTGCTTAATCCAGGCCATCCATCTGTTTACCGCCCAAATAAGGCCAACAGCAGGTAGGCTGACCGTCCAGACGGCCCACCTCACTGCATGTGTTGTACATTCATGTTAGCCATCCTTGTGGGGCCCATTATCGATGCATGGGGCCTCCCACACCATGTATGTGTAGTATCCAGACCATCCATCCAAATTTCCATATCATTTTAGGCCATGGGCCGAGAAGTGGGACAGATCCATATCTCACGTGATCCACACCGCAGGAAGTAGTGGGCTGACCGTCCATGCTACTTCTCTGGAGGGACCCACCCCACGTGGGGCCACACTTGATGTATATACCTTGCATCCAAGCCGCCCGTGTAGGACGCTGGATGCTGGTGTGTTTAAAGGAAAAGTAAATAAATTATTATAATATATATATATATATATATATATATATATATATATATATATATATATATATATATATATATATATATATATGCTCTATATACTTGGTTGCCCCAGGTGGGACCCACGTTGATGTATTTGTTATGTATACAGAGTATATATGTGGTGGGCCCATATGGGAACCACATTGATGTACATCCATCTGCACCGTCCCTCTGGACGGTCCACCTTTGCTGTGTGTGTGTTTGTACACACCGTCCGTCGGGGACCCACATGCAGCATACCTACTTCACCACGTCGGCAAGATCCTTGGGTCCCACAATGATGTGTGTGTTTTATCTACACAGTCCTTGGGTGGTGGACCACGATGTGTGGGCATATCCCCACCGTCTGTCTATTTTGATGGATGTATGGCCCACCTTGATATATTTATAGCCCATCCATGAGACCCACCTTGATGTATATATTTCCTTATCCACACTGTCCATCACTGGATGGTGTGCTGCGTGGAGCCTACATATGATGTATGTGATACATCCAAACCGTCCAACCATCTGGTGAGCTCGTCTTTAAGCTCGAGGCAGAGAAATGAGGCAGATCTATTAAGTGGACCACACTACATAAATCAGTGGAGATTGAACGTCCACCATTAAAACCCTTTTTGGGTCACAGAAGTTTTGGATCTAAATGATATTTGTTTTTTTTTTCCCTCTCCAACCAGGTCCTTGTGACCGTGTGGATCGAATTGGATGGGAAATAAAACGTTATGGTGGGGACCACCTTGCCTTGTGTATTCTGTATCCCCACCGTCCATATCTGGACAGTGCTAGTGAGGCCGATATATGTGTTTATCTGTGCCATCCAGACATGACCCATCTCGATGTAAGTATTTTAGCCACATGGTTCAGCTGGACGTGGAACCCTTGATGCATGTATCCTATCCACACACACTATCCATTTATGTTTGGGATGTGGGCCCCATGTAATGTATGTGTTGTATTTACTCCGTCCATCTATGTTAGGCAGTTTGGACGGTGTTGTGCTGCCCCACCGCGATGTATTTGTTCATCCACACCGTCCAGATGATCTGGACGGTGCTGGACGTGTTTGGATGGTGATGAGGACTCCATCATGATGTGTTGTATTCGCATTGTCTGTCCATTCAATGGACGTGTGGTTCACCTTGGTATACGATTTCATTCCCGCTGTCTAGGGATGGGGGACCACCATGATGTATGCCTTATCCACACTGTCCGTGGGATGTGAGACCCACCTGATGTATGCATTCTATATCCATGCTGACCATCTGGTGGGGGCTCATTTGCTGCATGTGCAGGCCCCACCTATTGTGCTTTGGTACGGCCTGTCGAGCGGCCCATTGCGATATATGTTCAGCCCATTGGTGCGGCCATTATTGCGGTCCAATTGATGTATATTGGGGCCCATGGGTCGTAGCCCATTGTAATGTATATGTGAGGCCCAGATGTGTGAGGCCTATTGTGATGTAATTGTGACCTATATGATAAGGCCTGGTATGAGGTATCTAAGACTCATTTAGTAAGGCCCAATGAGATGTATTTCTGGCCCATTTTTTGAGGCCCAACTTGATGTGTATAAGGCCCATTAGTGCGACCCATTGTTGTAACCCACTTAATGCGTATAAGACCCATGTGTAGGGCCTGCATGCTATGTATATGAGGCCCATGTGCGGGGCCCACCTGTCGTGTATATGAGACCCATTAATGCTGTCCACTTGATGTGTATTGATGCTCATGGGTTGTAGCCCGTCATGATGTATTTGAGGACCATGGGTCGTGGCCCATGGTGATGTATATTAGGCCCGTGTATTCGGCCATTATGATGTATATTAGACCCTTGTAGGAGGTCGTGGGCCCACTATATGCTTGACCCTATGTGGGCCACTCCTTGGGGGTAATGTTGGTTGAATGTCCACATTGATGGGCAATGATGGTTGGATGTTCACATTTGTGACCTTTCCTTAGGCCTTGTTAGGCCCATTCTCATCATTCCTTCAGTGGGTTAACCCAAATAAGTAGGCCTCATTCGCCGTAGACGGATGGCTCTGTGTTATCGAATTTGATATACCACGACTGAGTACTAATCTTTATACTATAGTTGGTCGGCTGATCATCTATGGACCCCGTTCCGTTTATCTGCTGATTACCGGTGCGATTGACGTGACTGGTTTACCGATTCTGATTATCAATCGATTCCGATTACCACGACCGATTGTCGATTCCGATCAACGTGACTGATTTTCTGACTCTGATTTCTGATTGACGTGAACGATTGCTGATTTTGATTGTCGTGACCGATTGTCGATTCCGATCGATGAGACCGATTTACCGACTCTGATTACCGATCGATTCCGATTACCGAGGCCTACTCCGATTTCAATTTCGATTGCCTAGGCCGATTGCTGAGACCTGTATGATGTATATGCGACCCGTAGTTGAGGCCCATTGTGATGTATCTGTGGTCCTTGGGCAGGGCCCACTGTGTTGTATATTAGGCCTTTGTGTGAGGTCGTCGGCTCATTGTGTGTTTGGCCCTATGAGGGTCATTCCTTGAGGCAATGTTGGTTAGATGTCCACATTGTCGAGGCTAATTGTTGATACCAATTATGAGTATGTGACTACATAGCATCATGATACATGCCCATACGCATCATCTGCATGTCTTTTATGAGATATGATTGACCATTGCATATGTCATAGTGCTGGTTGTCATGAGACTCCCTGATAGGTGGAGATTGTCTCACATGAGCGCACGGTATGCTCAGGATTGATGCATGATTGGATTGTATGACTTATGCATCTTGCATTGTGTGCTGTGATTACTGTATGCCCTGGCGACATTAGGGTCATAGCCTCCACAGGCATATCGTGGATGGTCAGATGGGATACCAAAAATCTGTTCTTATGGGGTGTTATAAATATCCTTGGGTGAAAGTCTCAGAACCCTCTTGGTTCCAGAGGTTGCTCCAACGTCTAGACCGAGTAGATAGATGAGCGCCGAGTATTGATTATCAGATAGCTGCGCTCTCCACTGTGTCGTGGTCGGTTGAAAGGGGGTGCGGCCTTACCTGCCCGAGAGGAGAGGCAAAGCTAGGCTGAGTTTGACCAGCTCGAGGAATGGGTCCGCTATCGACGAGCCGGGCCCGATATTGGCAGGCAGATAGTGAGGTCTCTTCCACTCGCCTTGTTGCGCGCGATGGGACGACAATCTGGTTTGGAGTGTAATAGACCCCGGTGATTTTCCAGAGAGGAACTGTACTGGACTTATTGAGTAGGAGTTGCATGCTCATTCATTCATTCACTATCCACTCGGAGTGGTGGTGCGCAACTAATCGTTGTGTACCTTTGTTATGGTAAGAATTTCGGTTAGGCGCGCGACTAACCTGAGATCAGGAGTTTACCACGTTGAGTCTGACTATCCAAATTTAGGTATGGAACTGGTTTGGATAGAAGTCCCTTGTGGTGGACCCCGTAGCCTGCGATACTACGTATTATCAACCCGACTTCACACTCTAGCAGGTCATTTCATTCGCATTGCATATTGCATTGTATCCTTGGCATCTGATATTTGCCTCTTCATGACTCCTTATTGCATAACTGTTCTATATTGCGTATTTTACCACTGATTTACTTATGGACTTGTCAGTATTTCTGCTTATTCTGATATTGTATGATTTATGGATGTCCAGTATTTTGGTATGGTATGATGATGGCATTATATTGAACATTTGATACTTACCTTGTGCACACACTTACACCACCCTCTAAGCTTTATATAAGCTTATGCACGATAGATGCGTGCAAGTGATGTTAGGTTGCAACAGTGTTGAGCTTGGAGTGTGCAGTGGTCTTCTGGAGCTTGATTTTATTTATGTTTTTCCCTTTCAGTATTGTACTCAAATGATTATATTAGTGGATATATGATGATGATGCTGCCTTTGTGAATTGAGTAATCTTGTGGTTATGCTTATTACTAGTTAAATGTATAAAAAAAATCCTCTTTGTAGGATCCCAGGATCGGAATCTGGCATATGAATGCTAGGAGCCGAGAATGGGGTACTACAGAGGCTGTCGGCACCAGATTCGATAATCGGGATTCTTATAAATCTGATTTTCAGGTTTGGGGCGTGACACCTATGGATTATTTATGGCATCCAGCAGCGCGGGACATGACCCACCTTGAGGTGTTGATCATGTATTCTCACCGTCCAGTCTTTGGACGGTAGATACCCCTCACGATGTATGCGTGAATCCTCATCGTCCAGCAACCTATGGATGGTGCTGGACCCACAGTAATGTATATCCACGTCGAACATCATGCTGGGCGTGGGGCCCTTGTATGTGTCATATCTAGGCCATCCAACTATCTGGGCATGGGCCCACATTGATGTATTTATTTTACCATTCTCACCGCTCAACAGGTCTGGACAATGAGACCTGCCATAAGGTGTGTGTTGTATTCACACTGTCCGTCCATTCTGCTTCATACGTGGTACCACCCTGATGCCTCTGTACATCCGTATTGTCCAGCCGTTTGGGCAGTGGGACCCGCCGTTATGTACGTTGTATCCACTACCCATTTGGTGGGGCCCATTTATTGTATGTGCAGGGCCCACCTGTTGTGTATTTGAGTCCCATTGGTGTGGCCCGTGGATACGGCCCACCTATGATATATATATATATATAGCCCATTGATTCGGCTCATTTGATTCGTCCCATTCAATTCGCCCCATTTGATCAACCCACTTGATGTGTATATGACCCTTATGTGAGACCACGAGCTCATTATATGTTTTGGCTCTATATATAGGTCATTCCTTGGGAACAATGTTGGTTAAATGTCCGCATTATGATTCTCCCTTGGGCCCATTATTAGGCCCATAATTGTAGGCCGTCTACGCCCCTCTTCGTTATGAACAGCATCCCTCACCTTATAACATGCGTAGTATAACTCCATGACACGTAGCCCATTCGATGTATTTGGGGGCCCATTTGACTTGACTCATTTGATTCAACCTATTTGTATCGGTCTATTTGATCGGCCTGCTCGTATCGGCCCATTTGATTGATTTAGCCCATTTGATTGATTAGGCCCATCTTAATGTATTTGTGGCCTGGTGCTGAGGCCATATATGAGGCCCACTTTGATATACTTGTGACTCATCTAGATGGGTATGTTATGAGTAGACCCACTTGCTGCTTATGCGGGGCCCACTTGTTGTGTATGTCGTCCTTGTATAGAGCCCATTGTGACGTATATCAAATCCTTGTATGAGGCCGTGGGCCCACTGTATGTGCGGCCCTATGTGGGCCACTCCTTAGATCAATGATGGTTAAATGTCCATCTTGTGACCTTCCCTTAGGCCTTATTAGGCCGATTATCGTGATCGATCGCTGATTTCAATTGTACAGGCTGATTCCGATTGTCGAGGCCGTGTATCGAGGCCGTTTCTGATTATCGAGGCCAAGGCCGGTTGTTGAAACCTATATGAGGTATGTACGACCAGTAGTTGGATCTTATTGAGATATATTTGTGGCCTATGGGTAAGGCTCGTTGTGATATGTATTAAGCCCATGATGCATGATCCATTTGATGTATTCGAGACCCATGTGTAGGGCTCACATGTTATGTATTTAAGGCCCATGAGCAGGGGCCCACCTGTTGTGAATATATGGTCCTTAGGCAAGGCCCACTGTGTTGTACATTAGGCCTTTATGTGAGGCTGTGGGCCCATTATGTGTTTGGCTCTATGTGGGCCATCCCTTGGGGCAATGTTGTTTAGATATCCACATTGTCGAGGCCGATTGTGATACCAATTATGAGTATGTGACTGCACAGCATCATGGTACATGCCCATACGCATCATTTGCATGTTTGTTATGAGATGTGATTGATCATTGCATATGTCATTGGGAAGGATGATATGAGACTCCCTGATAGGCAGAGGTTCTCCCACATGAGCGCGAGGCATGCGCAAGATTGATGCATGATTGGATTGTATAACTCATGCATCTTGCATTGTGTTGTGATTACTGTACGCCCTAGTGACATCAGGGTCGTAGCCTCCACAGGCATATTGTGGATGACCAGATGGGACACCAAAAATCTGTTCGAGCATCGGGCTGCTATAGATGGCCTTGGGTGAAAATTCCTAAGTACCCTCTTGGTACCAGAGGATGCTCCAATGTCTAGACCGATTGGGTAGATGAGCGTTGAGTGCCGATTTTCAGATGGTTGCTCTCTCCACTGTGTCGTGGTCGGTTGGAAGGGGGTGCGGCCTTACCAGTCCGAGCGTAGGGGGCAAAGCTAGGCTGAGTTTGACCAGATCACGGAATAGATTCGCTATCGACCTGCCGGATAGGTATTGGCGGACTATTGGTTAGGCGGATAGTGAGGTTTCTTACACTCACTTGGACTGTGCAGCTAGGGAGAGTGACAGTTCCATTTGGAGTGTAATAGACCCCGGTGATTTCCCAGAGAGGAACCGTACTGATATGTGGACTTATTGAGTAGGAGTTGCATGCTCATTTATTCATTCATTCACTATCCACTCGGGCTGGTGGTGCGCAACTAATTGTTGTGTACTTTCGTTATGGCAAGGATTTCGGTTGGGCGCGCGACTAACCTGAGATCAGGAGTTTACTACATTGAGTCTGACTATCCAAATTTAGGTATGGAACTGGTTTGGATAGAAGTCCCTTGTGATAGACCCCATAGCCTGCGATACTATATACTATCATCCCGACGTCACTCCGACTTGGTCATTTCATTCGCACCGCATATTACGTTGCATGTATTTAGTATTTTGGGTTGTCATGTTTCTGCATTGATATGGCCGATAGTACTCATGCCTTGCATCACATTGCCCTGGTACGGCTGATCGTACTCATAGACTTGTCAGTATATTTCTACTTATTTCGATATTTTATGATTTATGGCACTGTATCCTCGGCATCTAATATTTGGCTCGCTTTGACTCCTCATTTGCATAACTAATTTTCACTGCTTACCCTGATATTGTATGACTCATGGACTTGTCAGTACTTCCGCTTACTCTGATTACTCTGATATTGCTTACTTGACACTTACCTTGTGCACACACTTACACCACTCTCTAAGCTTTCTATAAGCTTATGCACGATAGATGCGTGCAGGTGATGTTAGGTTGCAGCAGTGTTGAGCTTGGAGTGTGCGGCGGTCTTCTAGAGCTTGATTTTCTATTTATGTATTTTTTTTTCTTTCAATGTTGTACTCTAATGATTATATTAGTGGATATGTGATGATGATGTTACCTTTGTGAATTGGGTAATCTTGTGGTTATGCTTATTACTATTTAAATGTACAAAAAAAAAATCTTCCTTGTAAGATCCCAGGTTCGGAATCTGGCATATGAATGCTAGGAGCCACAAATGAGGTACTACGGATACTGTCGGCACCGGATTCGACGATCGAGATTCTTGTTAATCCGATTTTCGGATTTGGCGCGTGACAGAAGGTCACCCGTGACCAGGGCCCACCGTAATATTTATTTTTCACCCAACCTGTTGATAAGGTCAAGTAGACCTAGGGTGGGCCTGGGGCCCACCGAAATGTTTATGTGCAATCCAAACTGTTTATAAGGTCACGTGGACCTGGGCCCACAATGATGTTTGTATGCAATCCAAACTGTTTATAAGGTCACGTGGACCTGGGCCCACAGTGATGTTTATATGCAATCCAAACTGTTTATAAGGTCATGTGGACCTACGGCCCACAGTGATGTTTATTTGCAATCTAACCGTTCATAAGGTCATGTGGACCTGTGTGAAGAAAAAAAATAAATTTCATATGGTCCAAAACTCCTGACCCAAAGGGTTTCAATGGTGGACGTTCAATCCAACTGTTCCCTGTGATGTGGGCCACTTGAGTTCCAAATATGGCTGATTTTTTAGGGTGGTCCGCTGCCTTGAGGGAGGCCCACCAAATGCAAGGTGTTGATGATCGACACTCATCATGGTGGGGCCCACAGCTAGGACGCACTGTCCCTGGCCACCATCCGCATGCAGCTGGCGCTGCCTGCGCCTCTAACAGCAGCAGCGTCAGCTGCTGCATCTCCTTATTATTATTATTTTTTAAAATAAGTTTTTCTAAGAAATTTTATAGGTGGGCCTTCATTAGGGAAAGTCGCCCCACCCATTGGCTTCTACGGCTCAAGACAAGCCAAATAAGACCAATATGCAACATATTTCGCGAGTAAAAATATCAAGATGAGTTTTTAACGGTAACCACTACTATTTCCTATGGTATGGCCCGCTTGATTGTCAGATCAGCCTCATCTTTTGGCTCAACGCCTAAAATGGGCTGAGAAGTAAAATGGACGGCGTGGATTATATACATACATCAAGGTGGGGCCTGCATGAGCAGCCCACCCCAAACTTTTAATTTTTTTTTTTTTTTTTTGTTAGCCGATAATACACACCATGTCAGTATACGCACTCCATGTTAGCCACCACCCTGCCTTACGTCCAGCGTCCAAAGACGTTGGACGGCTGGGACAAACACAACATCATGGTGGGTCCCACATGTACGTGGCCCACATTTTAATCAAGGTGGGTCCCACATGTACATGGCCCACCTGATTTGGATCAATTTGATACTTGTGTTTTTTCTTCATCTTGGCCGTCCAATGGACCCGTTGCAAGGTGGGCCTCACGATGGGACGGTCAAGATCATCTTGCATCGTGGTGGCCACAGACATCATATAAAAGAGAGAGAGACAGAAAGAGAGAGAGACGGTGATAGAGAGGAGTGACTCCGCCACTATGGGCCCTCCATTGATACAACACATACATCAGGTGGGCCCCACAATAAGTGGGCTCTTAAATTTGAAATAAACGATGAATCACCCACCTTTACGCCTTCTTCTTGCTCCCCTAGCCTCCTTAGCTCCTTGCCTTTGAGTTTGATGGGGGTAGATGATAGATGAATGGTTGAAATGTGAGATGAGAGGGTGGGCCACACTTGGTGTTCTGGGAGTGTTTGGAAAGGCTTGGATGTATGAAATTTTTATGGCTTGGGAGAGTAGATATAGAATAAGGGAAAGAGATAAAAAAATATTAAAGGGATGGGTGATGTGGTGGTTGTAATGAAGATGTATGGTTGTTGTTGAAAATGGGGTAAAAGAGGGATGGCGAGGGGAGAGAGAGAGTTGACTTTTAAAAAGGGAAGGATGGGTTGTTGTACTTAGGATATGGTTTGTACTTGACATTGATTGATGAGACATATCGTAGAGATTCCCTCAATATTTGCAACGCGCGACGTTTTTCTCGAAATGAACGTAGGCCCACATCTTCTAGCCTAGGTATCGGTTCGGTGTGCGAGTCGTGGCATTGGAACCGCGATGACAGCACGGTCGCCAAGATAAAAGTTTCGGGTCGAGTCAACTTTGGTATACCGGACTTGGCTTAGGATCGCGCGCAAAGGTTGGATACGGGTCGAGGATTGCCAGAATTCGACTGGAAGGACCGTGAAAACCAACGGAATGGTACGGTTTAGGATACGGGCCTTACAGGCCAGTGGTTTTAAATCAATCAAGGATTTTCATATCCGAGGTAGCAACATGAACGCAAAGAATAAAAAAGTAACATGGAAACCTTAACGAATGTTTCACCACCTCAACGATATATAACCAGAGCAACCGAAGATCTTAAGGCCCAACGCCAAACATATTAGTCTATCTCTTATTAATTTTTCTTTTTTGTTTCTTAAGATAACTTTGCTTAGTTTAACTACTGCGTAGCATCTCCCACTACGATACCTTAAGAGTAGAGATATTTTTTCAACAACCTTAAGTTGAAATAACATTGTATAGACATGAGACATATATAAGGCCGATAGCGTTTCCTCTTCATGCGTCAGTCTAGGGCCGCATATTGTATCATACTTAAGGACATGTTGAAGTTGTTCAAGAACTTTAGGAACATTGGTATGTTCTCTCAATGAGACTTGGTCGGCAATGTCGAGTCAAAAGAACCAATCAATGAACCATCATAGCCCTTCAACACTTCTACACGTTAAAGAACCATCTAATATTCTTCTGGTGGGGTTCGGATCCTCTAAGCAATAAAAAAGGGTTCAGGAACTATAACGGATGATCCAACTAATACTATCCCACCCCAATGAAGACATAAGGAACCGAAAAAATCATAAATCCTTGAAGACTCCTTTCGAGGAAGAGGTTCTATAACAAAATGGCTTTGGAAGGAAAGTCAGTACCGTCGTGTTCTCTTTCCTAGTCGTTAAGTGAAGTGCCCTCTGAAGAATCAGCTACTTACAACGATTCAATAGAAGGAGGAGCATTTGGCTCAATCTGTTGTTGCTCTAGTTATAATTGAGGGGTAACCATTTCCTTATTCTCCATGGAAAACAACATTACTGCAAGAAGCGGTATAACAAAAGTAGATATAAAAAGAACATCAGGGGTTAGCAATCTCCTCTAGGAGAAGCATCGCTTACGAGACTTCCTAACTGGAATGCGACCAAATCACTTTGATGAGCTTTGGAAGCCTCTCTAATTGAAACCCCAAGTGAAGGGTGGATGGTCATTTTTTATTCTTTTCTCTTAAGGGATGATCCCTACAGCCACTTCCCTTTCGTATAGACATTTTTCACGCAAAGACTTTCCTCGCTTGATTAATTCAGTCACTTGTAGAGCTGGGCCTCGAGTCGAGTCGGATCAGATTGGGTCCAACTCGACTCGGTCCGAAATTTACATGGCTTGACCTGAACTCAATCCGATCTACGGCCGAGTCCATGTCATCTGACTCGATCTGATCCGGACCACTACTGGCCTAATCTGATCCGAGTCCAACTCGGTCAGGGAAACCAAGTCGGATCAGATTGGGTACGGTTCGGATCGGTCCTGATTTTATTTTAATTTTTTTAAAAATTTTAAATAAAAATGGTGGGCCACTGCTCCAAAATAGTCCAAAAAATAGACCAAAATTAATATATATATATATATATATATATATATATATATATATATATATATATATATATATATATATATATATATAAACTACGTACCTACCTGATGAATGGATATGATGAGTGGGCCAAATCAAGATGGTCGGGTGTGGCGCTTGTTTGGGTAGAGACAGACGAAAGAGGGAGGGATTTTAGGGATGAACGGAGATGATGACTAATGAGTGGGTCGAGATGCTGAGTGGAGTGGCCGGATTGAGATGGCTGCTCGTTCGGGTAGAAAAAGAGAGAGGGAGAGATTTAAGGGAGGGATTTTAGGAATTTTGGGGATTTGAGGGAGGGATTTTGGGAATTTTGGGGATTTAAGATTCGACTGTTCAGGTGCAGGTGTTGCTAGGTATGGTAAAAAGTAAAAGAGATAAAATAAAAACTATATATATACTTAGGGTGAAAAGAGTAAAAATATTTTAAAAATATATATACTTAATAATAGATCCGGATTGGATTGGATCGGATCTATTCGGTTCAGATTGACTATGATCTGAACTTGATCCGATGAACGGTCGGATTTGACTGATCCTACTCAAACCGCATCGATCCAGGCCTTCGGTTCGGGTTGGATCCGCCGGATCGGGTCGGATTGGGCTGATTGGGTTGGTTTGTGCCCAGCTCTAATCATTAGCTGTATGGCCGCCACATGCGATCAGTCTATGCGAAGTTTGAGGAGCAGAAGCACAATAATTAAAGACAAGCACGTGACTAAAGATGTCTGACTTATAGTAGCATCATGTGGAGCAGATCAAACTTTAATCGCATGACATGCAATCCTGTAACATTCGCAAAGCCAGTCAAAACAATTGCCCCCACGACCTAAGAAATTTCACCATCGATCGGAGAAAGATACGCTAGGTTAGTGACCTTGAGATACAAATACTTGGAGTCCCATCGATCATTTCTCGAACTCATCTTAAATTGAGCCGAATTCATCCTGAGACTGAAAGTGTTTCCTTAAAAGTGGGTGAGCATTTCTTAAAGTATAATAGGGAGGAAGTGGGATGCTTTGAGCCAAGCCAAATTGCCATGCACATAAAGTAGACAAATAAAACTCAAAACCACTTTTGGGATTGCGATTATGAACGGGGAACACCCCATGATACGGGAGATCTCGCGAAATTAGAAAACTTCCCTAAGGTGGTGCACAATTTTCAAAGATTCAGAGTTGAATGAACATGCCGGAAACATATGAACCAGTTTGGGCCATGGCATATTGGAAAAGGGGAAAGAAGTATTCATCTGGGAAGTTTCTTAGATCAATAAAAAAGAAATGTAGATAATCTTCAAACGATTGCTTTTTAACTTGGTAATATGTTAGTCAGCGAAAATATAGATAGGGGACAAAGAATGAGCATTACTCAAAGTAAAAAGTTGAGCGAGGGAAAGTACTTATAAAGCGATAATTGAAAAAACCACAAAAGCCCTCCACCATGGTAAATATTCTTAAATGAAAATTGTAAAGAGAACAATAGAGGTGAGAAATGACAAAAGGAGTGATGGCTAGATGTCGGCCATTGGCTAGAGACTCAACTAGCTCACTTATTCTTTAGTCATCTGACCGGCCGAGACATAGAAAACAAATGACACAACTACATCAATAAGAAAGCACAATGCTCTTGATGTGATACAGTACCTTATTTCATTTCCTCCGGTATATAAGAGGAGTATACAACATTCGCTTGTTGATTATCAAAACTAAGAGATGAGTATATTGTGGATGGTTTGATGTATTCACCCAGGGCAGGGAGACCAGTCAATGCACAAATGTCAATAACTGTTGGGCTCATGAATTCTTGAGGGAAGTAAAAAATTGGTAAAATAACTTCAGAAACAGACGGCCGCTGCCAACAATTGAGCATGCATGGACATCTCAATCCGAGAAAAGTAGATGCAACCGAATATTCCAATGGCCCTCCATTGGTCGCCTTATGTAGACTAGACACAATCCAATCGGGCAATCTAGCTTGAAGTAAGGCACGATCATGATTGCCATGCTTCAAAATCCGAGCACAGAGTGTAGACCCTCGTACCTCAGTTTTTTTTTTTCCGTAACTCATACACAAAGTGTACTACTAACTTCACTTGTTGATTAGTTTAATCAGATGTGGGAATTAAATTCATTTTAAGTTCCACCCAAGTCTGTCGAATTCCAATCATACATATATAACACTTAGCATCAATCTATCAAGTAAATATAAATATTAAATATCATTCATTTGTTATATCATTTTATCATAAATATTCTTATTCCATACTCATAATGCCCCAATCAAATAAATCTAAACAATTACTTAAAATTTCATAATTAATGCTAATATGTACTGTACACTAATCAAACTATCTTAGTAAATAAATCAGATATTCAGGAATGATCTAATGTTGTCAGTTCATTTTCAGATAAGTATGACCACGTTTCATATGGGTCGCATTCGAGTTCAATGACCACTTTCGGTTCTTGCACTACATAATCTGCTAATAACTTGTCTGTATAATTTTTCCATAAATAAAAAAGTAAGTTGGACAAGCTCAGTGAAATAATCCATATACATAGCAATTTAAAATAGTATAAAACATTGAATACAAAAATGCATGCACATGGTGTTTGAATGCGCAAGATGGGAAGATTGTTCATTTGTTTGGGTTGTAACTTGTCAACCTGCATCCATCCATTGGGTAGACTTCTACTTTTTGGTGGGCATAGGCATGACCTGCATTTGCTAACAATCTACCGGTGTTGATGTTTCTTTCAGGGAGAGTCCTCGAGATCGACCATGTGATTGGTGAATGTGATGGATGATGTATGAATTCATCATTTCAAAGTTGTTCATATACACTTGTTTAAATCTGAATGTAAGCATATGATTCTATCATATTTTCAAAAATTACATGTAAAAATATAATTTAATATGCGACATAGTCTTATATCATCATCACTTAGATTATAACAATACTTTAATCAACCTGCATCACATGCTCACACACCCTCACTCATGCCCGTACACACACCACAATGAGCATTGTAAGACAGTGGTAATTGACCATTAATAGGTCAAAAGAATATTGAATCAAGTTGATATTTTTATTTTGTGTAACCTTATTAACATGTTAGATGGAAAATAAATGGTAAGGAAACATTCCATTCTAGTGGGATCTAAGAATTTATGATGGTAGAGCATTCAATGGTCATTGTTTTCCGTAGCATGGTCCACATGAGATTAGGGTCTTCTCAATTTTTTGTTCATGCCCTTAAATGGTTTTAGAAAAAAAGATGGACAATGTGGATATAAAATACATAGGTCATGGTGGGCCCTATGTAAGGGCCGCATTGTGTTGGGTGAGGCCAGGGCTGCACCTAATCCGCACAGCAAGCCCTTGTCCAAAATTCTTTTCAGTAAACCAATCAGGCGAGCCAGGGATGTGCGTTGCAAATGGCCCCAAAGAATGAACACTGTAATTATCCGTGGCAATGCAAATGCACTTTCATTACGCGTCCCACTCAATGAAGAATTTGGATACTCTAATTTTCCTAAATAGAAAATTTTTAATTTTCAGCTGTTGATCCATGTCGTCATCTACATTGTCAGCACCAATGTATTAACTGTTGTATGTGATGATGTGGCCTAATTAGATTATAATAAGTAGGAATTTTCTACTCGCGGAAAGCACAGGATCATATCACATACGATGTATCTATTCTTTTTATACTTAGGATACTTTTATCTTTGTTGGTGCAGTTTAGAACAACTGGTGAATCTAGATGTTTTGATTGAAACTGATTCTTTTAATCGGTATTTTTTCTTATCTTGTATCTTGCAAAAGTAGAAACCACGACAAACAGATGGAATGATGCACACGTGTGCCACTCTTCCACTGGAGGGGCGCTCTCTGATACTGACGTCTGTGACTTTTTTCTCTATCAAAGTACATTTCACACATCGCGACTGACGAACACCGCCCATATTAGCGCCCACTTCCTGAGATGATCCGATGATCAGAACCGTCCATGTTTTGGAATCTCTAATTCTCAAGAAACCATCATAAAATTAATCTTAACGAACGACTCTGTCCATCACTATGAGTAGGAGAATTTTAAAAATGGAAAAGGAAAATAGGAAATTCAATGGCTTATATTAAGGTTCAAAATCAAAGGTCAGGATCATCTTTGAAGTGTGATTATTACATCATAACTCATCTATTGTAATTTCTACAATATATACGTTTCCAATCACCGGATCATGTCTTCATGTGGGACCCACGGGGCGACACATGCTAGCCATCCTTAGTCGCCTCACAGATAAAACGAGTTTTTTGCCATCGGGAGGGGCTTAGTGTGGTTCTTGTTTCTATCGATGACTACGAATGCCAATTCCATATCCGTAATTTGCAAGCGCCGAATATAAACGCATCACACGTTATAACTAAAGTAAACGTGTCCGTAATCTGGAACGTCCATCAAAGGTTTCTCTCAGTCCACTTTGTTTTATTCTTAAAGGAGAGCCAAATTCAGTTCAAATGTTAACCATCAGCTATTGTTTTTATAACCGTTCATTCTTGTCTAAAAAGAGTGGCCCATTAGATAAATGTAGAGAATTAAAATTTTTCTATTAAGAAAACAATTTAATGGAGAAAAAAAACTAATGAACGTCTGGGATCCAAAATGTTCCACGTGGCATGGATGGATTCGTTTTTGGCGCTTGAATATGGGACGTCTGGAATTAGCATTCCTCACCGCTTGTATAACATAAGCAGGCCGCACTCGATGCAAGATGTTACGGAGGGTTGGACGCGGATTTCCTTCCATAGCCTTTTGCATGAAGTTAGTGCGCTGTAAGCCTAGGTGGAGCCCACCGTGAAGTTTTTAAGAAATCCACCCCGTCCATCCTTTTTTTGACATTATTTTAGTCCTTGAAACCAAAATCGAAGAGTATCAAATACTCAAGCGGGCCTCACTAAAAGAAAATGTGGGTAGGGAAATTTCTACCGTTGAAACTTCACTGGAGTGAACAGTGATGTTTACATGCCATCCATACCATACAGTTCTGAACGTCATCCCTGCTGGAATTAACTGAAACAAGGATATTAACTATAGCATGACTCAAAAGTTCTGTAGCCTTATGAATATTTCAACCGTGAACATTCAATCCTTACGTTTTTGGCCCACCTGAGTATTAGATCCTGCTCATTTTTAGTATGTTGTTATAAGATGAGTTCAAAAAAATGAATGGACGGAATAGATTTTTCACAAATATCAATGTGGGTCCACTAGCTTCCTGCTAAAGGCTATACCAGTAAATCCGCGTACGTGGATGAAGCACACCTAATAAAAAATTTGCACCAATATACGAAAATAATTTGATTTCATCTGAATTTGGACCACTCAATATTTTACTTTCAACCGTCCATTTAGTATCCTTAATGGGGCGGCTAGGATTTCTTGATCATAGGTTTTTTTAACGTGGGCTACATCAATATTGAGATCCAAAATTGGACGGTGTGGATAGTTGTAAATCAGCTCCATACGCGAGAAGGACGCGGATTTACTAGGAACGCCTTTGGCATGAAGTTCCTTTGCTGAGAAGTAGGTGGGTCCACCTTTATATTTTTAGAAATCCACCCCGTTCATCTGTTTTCTGAGCTCGTTTTAGGATTTAAGAATAAAAATGGGTGAGATCTAATCCTTGATTGGGCCGTAATAAATGCCATCCATACCGTTCATAACGTCATTTCTATTGGTATGAACTGAGAACACAAATATTATACTGATTCATAACTTCTGTGGCCCACGAATATTCCAACTATGGAATTTCAATCATCACGTTTTCGGCCCACGTGAATATTGGATCCAGCTGATTTTTGTCCTCATGTCCTAAAATATCTCTAAAAAAAAAAATGGACCGAGTGGATTTCTCAGAAACATGACTGTGGGTCCCACTTAGGTTCCTAGCGCAGCCTTTGGCAGAATCCGCGTCCGAACGTGAGAAGGATGAATCCCCACCTTCTTTTAAGTTGTGTAAAACTAACACCGGAGTCATGCAGCAAATGAGAGGTTGGGTAAGTAGTTGGGAGTAGTAGCAGCTGAATAGCCCCCTCACGCAGTCGGCCATTCTTCCCTCGCTTCGTTTCCGTTTTCGATTCTCATTCGCGATTTCAGAGTTTTCTAGGGTTTCTTATTTTCTGAGATTTTCTGAAGATTCTGCAGAGAATTCTCTGTGAGAAAGAGACAATGCTTCTGATTCGATCTCTTCGTTCTCGGCCACGGCTGCCGTGGATCTTGCATTCGTCTTCGTTTTCTTCTTCAGCTGCTGCCGTTGAAGCGGAGCGGACGATTCTGGAAGGTCCGAGGCACGATTGGAGCAGAAATGAGATTAAATCGATCTACGAATCTCCCGTTCTCGATCTCCTCTTTCATGGAGTGAGTTCTACTTATATATATATATATATATATATATATATATATATATATATATATATATATATATATATATATGAGATTATCTCTCCTTTTTTATTTGCTAATATTAGTTTTTTTCATAGGGCTAGATTGCAGTGTAGTTGACATATGGAAATCTGAGGTGTCTAAATCGTGGCCGCATTTTGGATGGAGCATAGCCTAAAATTCACACTTGTTGGACGATCCTAGGCAGCTTTTCCGCTGTTGAATTTGTGCTGCTGGCCACTTCATTGCTACTCTCCATTTGATGATTGCCAATTTAGTAGTTAGGACTCTTGGATTAGTGTGACTTTGGGTCTATGCTCCTTCTGCAGTGGGCCTCATGATTTGGACGGTTTGGATTAATGTAGGTGCATGCCATATGTATGGTGGATGAGGGACTCGGATTCGGTAGTGACCCTTCCAGTACCGAGCTTGGTACTGGAAAAGCTCTGTGGGCCCCACCATGATGTATGTGTTTTATCCACACTGTCCATTCAGTTTTCCAGATCATTTTAGGACAAGTCCAAAAGTGAGGCAGATCCAAAGCTCAAGTGGACCACACTGTAGGAACTAGTGGGGATATTGACACCCACCGTTGAAAACTTCCTAGGAATCACCGCTATGTTTATTTGCCATCTAACCTATTCATAAAGTCACATGAACCTGGATGAAGGGAAAACACGCTTCAACCAGCACCAAGCTCAGCACTGGAGGGGTCACTACTGAATTCGAGTCCATGGATGAGTTACTGCCATTCCGAGTCAGGTCAAGTTTGGGTCAGGTATTTCAAAACCGGGTCAAGTCGGGTCTTACAAGGTTGGGCTCGGGTGATGTAGGACAATTAACCACTTGCTATAAAAGCTCAAACTGATAGAGTGTGGTGAATCAATCCCTTTATCTCATAGCCCAGGCCCCACATCCCAAGGGTTAGGTCCTCGGCCGAACCCCCCTTGTGGGCCCCACATCACATGAGTTCCACTTCACATAAGCCACCCACCTCACACAGGTGGGGCCTGCTTCACACGGGCCGCCCACCCTAAGCGTGCCCTTGCATCTCATAGGCCACTCTACTCAATCCAGGTGTGAAAATGCCCTTGCATTATCGGGTTTGTTCATTTTTTCGTCAGTCACGGTCCTGGGCCATGCTTGGGCTTAGGCTTAACTCCTACTATATGGGCCAGGCTTGGACTGACCTTGGCATGGTCCGAACCAGGACTGTTGATGCTGTAGACCTATGTGGTAGCATTAAACCAGATCTTAATGTAATAAAAGATGAACCTTACATTATACTTGCCTTTCCTATGTTGGTGCAAATTCCAACAAACTAAAGATCAGATGGGAAGTGTAGGTAAACATTTCAATGCAGTCTAGGTTCAACTATAGAGATTATTATTATTTTCTTGGATCAGGTTTCCTTTTTCTGAACAAAAGGTGCCCGTCTCATGATCTTGTTCCTTTCGATTAATGTCCATATCATCATCTGTCAACAGACTTTGCCATTTTTAGTTCGAAACGTTTCACTTAAATGATTTTTATGGAGTGAGCTTACTTAAAGTTTTCTTTGGCTTATTTGTAGGCTCAAGTCCATCGGCATGTTCATAAATTTAGGGAAGTACAGCAGTGTACACTTCTATCCGTTAAGACAGGTGGATGTAGTGAAGATTGTTCATACTGCCCACAGTCCTCCAGGCATAACACTGGATTGAAAGCCCAAAAGCTCATGAACAAGGATGATGTTCTGCAGGCAGCATCGAAGGTAGAGATCTTTCTTTCTTACAATACTCTGCATAGGCATTTCAATCTATTGCTGTTACTTTTGATTGTTTAGATTATAAATTAATTTCCTTTATTTTCTGTACATGAATTGATGGACATCTATTTTTCACAGTTCGGATGCTTGACATCTTGAATCTTGATACGATCCATCAGCTACCTACATTTTTAAAAGCCAATCATATGGAGCTTTGGAAATTACTTTGCAGATATTTGATGAAACTCATTGTAGGGAAGTGAATTACAGTGAGAGTGGTGACATTCATTCTTCACATGGTGTAGATGTGGTTTAGCTCTAGAGTTTGATACATCATTGTTGAGGCCTTTTTTTTTTTTTTCTTTTTTTTTTTCGGTTTTTGTTTTTGAGAGATAACTGAAATTTATTAGAATGCCTGCCGAAAGGTTGGGAAAAAAAATAAATACAAAAGAGCACTAAGATCCCAAGAAAGAGGAAACATAAGTAGCTTTAGCTAAGGTATCCCGTATCGGTATCGGTTGGCGTAATGGTGCCCTCCGATACCGATACGGATATGGGGGTGTAACGGCAAGACGGGGGCGTAACGGCTCGTAACGGTGTAATTTTTTTTTTTGCCAAAAAAATATGAAAAAATATGGATTAAATCCGAAATATTCTAAGCATTCCAAATATACATTCACTTATAAATTGGAACATGTTTATGGTGGTGTAACGGTCCACTCTTTGGTGAGAAGTTGGATCGGATTGTCTGATGAATTTATGAACCAGACAATCTGGATTTGACTGCAAAACTCATATATTTAATTTTTTAACTATTTACTATCAATGATAGATATATTAGAATAAATGTAATATGAAAATATCTTACATGTGTAATATATTTGAATTTAAAAGAAAGGTCGAAAATAGTGCATAAATAGAAAAATATTTTAAAAAATAAAATGACAACAAAAATCTGTAAAATGGACATTAACATATTTTACTATGATTAACGCATTATATTCTACCATTAAAACAACAAAGCATTCAATAAAAAAATGATTTTTCGAATTAAAAAAGGGCTGAAAATAGTGCGTAAATAGAAAAAAATTATAAAAAATATAAAATGACAATAACAATCTGTAAAATGCACATTAATATCTTCTACTATGATTAACACACCATATTCTACCAATAAAACAACAAAATATTGAATAAAAAATGAATTTTCGAATTAAACAAAAAAAGGGGCCGAAAATAGTGCGTAAATAGAAAAAATTATAAAATGACAACAACAATCTGTAAAATGGACATTAACATGTTCTACGATGATTAACACATCAAATTCTACCATTAAAACAACAAAACATTTAATAAAAAATGATTTTATGAATTTTTTTAAAAAAAGACCGAAAATAGTGCGCAAATAGAAAAAAATTATAAAAAAATATAAAATGACAACAACAATCTGTTAAATGGACATTAATATCTTCTATTATGATTAACACATCATATTCTACCATTCAAACAGCAAGACTTTGAATAAAAAATATAAATACTTATTTTTGAGGAATTTCTGAAAAATGGCCCACGGAGCTTCGAATCAAGAAAATCCTTAATTTAAGTTATTTTCATTTGTAATATTAAGCTAAGAGTGGTCGAAAATAGCAATAGAATGATTTAGAAAGAGTTTGGAAGAAAAAAGTTTTTAAAAAAGTGAAAAAACAGACCTTTAAAAGCAAAAGTTTGGAAGAAAAAATTTTTTAAAAAAGTGAAAAAACAGACCTTTAAAAGCAAAAAAAAAAGAAAAAGAGAGGCCGTTTTTTGACCATCACGTCCTTACCGTTATGGGGCCGTTACGGCTACAAAATCAGGGGGTGCTCCATTACGGCCCCGTATCGCGTAACGGCCTATGCCGTTACTGATACGTATTGGCCGTATCGTAACGGATATGAGATTGAGCCTAACCCTTAACCTTTAACTGTACATATCACTCTGTCAACTGAGGGTGTTTCATTTCTAAAGCAACACTCGTTCCTCTCCCTCCAAATAGCTCAAAAAATACCCAAAATGAGAAGTCTCCAAAGAGTTTTCCCATCTTTCCCAACTCTGCCCCCCATGCTACACCTAGAAGAGGTCTTCCATAGATTTTGGCATGACCCAAAGTACTTGAAACACAACTAGAAAATAATCCCACACTTGTTGAGCAAAAGGACAATGAATGAATATATTTTACAATGTTTCTAGGTTTATAGGTTCTCTGCTATCTTAGCAGAGTCCGTTCTTGCTTTGTTCTTTTTCCCCATTTAAATATATTTTCCAGTTATCCTTAAAAAAAAAAAGAATATATTTTACAATAATGACTTCAATGAAAAGAGCTCAACTTTATTCAGGCAATCGAAGTTCTGAATATCATAGACTTTTTAGACCGTATATGTCCCTTTTCAATTTTAGGCAGTTTCTAGAAGTCTGTGTCCCATTGTATTAGACTGCCCTTGAAAAAAAAATTATATATAGATTGTAAACTAGATGGTGGTTTTTCTTTTCATCTCATGATGCACTTCCAGGAAATTAGAGAAGTGGGAGAAGGGCAGTACATTTAGGTGTGCGTCAATGCACTTATGTTGCCCTAGTAAACACATCAATGCATGTTGACATGCTTCATGGAAGCCAGGTGCTTCCAGGATTGAGGTGTGATCAGGAATGACGAGGGTGAAATCAAGATGGTCTTCTTGGGACCAACACAATAGAGGGATCCCGAAAGAAGTAGATGAGCCATAAGAGGACTAAGGCTTCTGAAAGTTTCTTTCTCTGAATTGGTCATAATGGAAAGAGACCCCCCAAAATGTAGTCAAGTGGAGCACCATGCAAAGTTCTCTCTTATGGAGATTAGCTTCATTGTAGTGAAATTAGAGACATGGCATCAAATTCAAATGTTTCCCTTCATATATTGAGAGCAAAGAATTAGTCATTTGCCACAGAGTGACAAGATCCCCTTTGGGTGTTGGTTCATCTCTCCCTCCCTCCCCCGCTCTCCTGTGGATCTTTCAAGTTTTTATTAGTAAAGTTCTCATAAATGATAGAAACAGAACTACTGGATTTTAAATCTTCTTAACATGGATGAGTCCATGTTCCCAGGGAATTATATTCTTTATCCCTTTGAACCACTTCCATTTTTTAAAAACTTTCCACTATTCCGTCATGGAGAATATGAAGGGGATTAAAAGACTTAAAAAAATAATAATTCTACTATCATATATTTTTTATTTCCTCGACGCACACTCTTGCTTGCTTGCACTTTTGACTGTTTTGTCTTTGAAAATGATGATAATTGAAATTGTGTTTGTTCATGCAATCAATCATTATTTGCAGTGCCATTTATTTTATGTATCTTTGGAGCCTTCTCTCCAAAGTATTTACTTGTTGTATTTATACATATGCATTCTGTATTTATGCATATTTAAATATGAGAAGGTTTCAAGTCCAACTGGTCGGACAATAACTTATGCTCCACCCAACAAATTACTTCCAAACTTTCATTTTTTTTGTGACATCCAACCTGTCCAATAGGTTGGGCCAATCACTGGGATTGCCTTGTGCAAAAGTCAGCCGCGTCCACACACCAAGTGGACCACACTTATATTTTTGTTATTTATAAATGGCTAAGCATTGTTTTCTATGGTGTAACCCACCTAATGAGTGGATGGGGCTGATTGTTGCCCAATGTAATCCTCATGGTCATGACAACCTATTGGAAGGGTTGGATGTCGCACAAACATGATAGATTGGAAGTTATTTGCTAGGTGAACCTTAAATTATAGTCCAACTGGTTGGACTTGAAACCTTCTCTTTAACCATACATATATGTGGATGTGTATGCATGAGTACACAACATGCATACATGTTTATATTATATATTGCAGGATCTTCTTCCATTCTGCTGTCATTTGGACTTATTTGTGTATGCTTGACAGGCAAAAGCGGCTGGTAGTACACGTTTTTGCATGGGTGCTGCATGGAGAGATACAGTGGGCAGGAAGACCAACTTCAACCAGATCCTTGAATATGTTAAGGAAATAAGGTATAGGAAACTCTGATATAGTAGCTAACTTATATATATATATATATATATATATATATATATATAAAACCAAATAGGGTACAGCTGGATATGCATACTTGCATTAGACAAGAACTATTACCAGCATGATTATGAAACTGCCGAATGTATACTACTGCATCTTCTCATGGATGTTTAATCTGCTCATTGGTAAGTATTTTGGGGAAGGGACCCTCAGTTTGGTCGTTAGTTGGTTTCTGGGGTGCTTCCTTCTTTTTTTTTTCCCCTTCATAACATTTGCATGCATGTACTACTGTAATAAAAGACACTGATCTTTATTGCACTCTTATGTAGAGTCATATCCCTATATATATATATATATATATATATATATATATATATATATATATAAACCAAATAGGGTACAACTGGATATGCATACTTGCATTAGCCAAGAACTATTACCAGCATGATTATGCAACTGCCGAATGTATACTACTGCATCTTCTCATGGATGTTTAATCTGCTCATTGGTAAGTATTTTGGGGAAGGGACCCTCAGTTTGGTTGTTAGTTGGCTTTCTGGGGTGCTTCCTTCTTCTTCTTCTTCTTCTTCTTCTTCTTTTTTTCCCTTCATGACGTTTGCATGCATGTACTACTATAATAAAAGACACTGATCTTTATTGCACTCTTATGTAGAGTCATATCCCTGCAATCTTAGTATTGACTATTGAGTTTTGTGAAGCCATATTCAAAGCAGACTGTACTCAGTAGTTGTATAATGGTGGTATGATATGGCTGGTGCTTAGTGTGGAGCCAGAGACTCTTAGGGAGGACCTCATATTCATTTCTAGCACATCCTCTCACCCTTCCCTAACATGGTGAAATGGGCCAATGAAGTATGTTGCTTCTTTGCACGCTTGTTGTTTCCTCTATGGAAAAAGGACCTTTCAGTTGCATTTGAAGTCTTTCAAATTTCTACTAATACTCTTCCTTCCTTTTTGGGATCTTTGCACTTCGTGTCCACTCCTTGCACCTTCTCTTCAATAAAAATTTCTAATTAGTGAAAAAATATATTTTCTTGGTCTTGCATGATTTTCATGCTTTCTCTGTCATCAACATAAGCAAGAAGTCTTGAGAAGCCTATTTTGGCAGAAGAGTTTAAGGTGGCTATGATTCTTTAGGAGGAGATAAGGCTCCAGGTTCGGATGGTTTTCCAATGGCCTTCTTACAAAACTTTTGGGATTTAGTTAAAGAAGATCTCTTAGATTTTTTACAAAATTTTGGGGGAGGGGCCAACTCACAAGGGAGCTTGGGGCTTAATTCATCGTGCTTATTCCTGAAAATAGAAAGAGAATGTCTACGCAACTTTCGCCCTATCAGCTTGATTGACAAGCTATATAAATTCTCGTAAAATTTCTAGCAACGAGGTTTCGAGCGGCCCTAGACAATGTTATTTCGGAGAACCAAGGAGCATTTGTAGTAGGAAGGCAAATGTTGGATAGTGCTTAGTGTTTGGATGCGAGGCATAAGGAGGGAAAGAAAAAGATGTGCAAGCCGAACATCCAAAAGGCGTATGATCATGTTGATTGGGGCTTCCTTGATTATATGTTGGGGAGATTGGGTTTCGGTCAAAGATGAAGTTGGATGAAAGAGTGTGTTATGTTAGTAAGATTCTCGGTATTGGTGAATGGCTCTCCCAAAGGATATTTGTGAGTTTCAGGAGGTCTAAGGCAAAGGGACCCGCTCTCTCCCTTCCTATTTGTAGTGGTGGTTGAAGCTCTAAGCAAGATACTCACCAAAGGGCAAACAAAGGGTTTGATTAGAGGTTTTGAGGTGGGAGGAGTTGTCCCCCAATTTCCCACCTTTAGTTTGCCGATGACACTACTCGTATGTGATGCAAAGGTTGAGGTGAAAAACTTGAGAAAGTTGGTGAGATGTTTTGAGGTGGTGTCAGGTTGAAGAGTCAACATTTCCAAGAATGATTGGGTATGCTCAACTAACGAAGAGGTGGCTACATTTGTGAAAGTTTTTTGGGTGCAAGGTTCTTAACATTACACCACTGAACCCCCAATCCTTTGCTTGTCATGCAGTGATAGTACCAATATCCACTAATCGTTGTTTTGATGTTGACATTATCTTTGGTGTGGAAGACCAACGTTGGTAGAAACCAATATATAAATTCAAGGTATCAATTTATAGTGAGGAACATACCATTCCCTCTATAGCTGTCTTTTATCGATCATAAGGGCCCCTTCTAGCAATGTATTTAGGACTTCCTTTATGCATGGAGAAGCTGGCCAAATACTTGTGGGATAAAGTCATTGAGAGGATTGAAAGGAAGCTGTCCATGTGTAAAGCAGACATCTATCATTTGGGGGTAGGTTGACATTGATCAAAGTGGCTATGTTCAATCTACCGATATACTTTATGTTGCTTTTTAAGAGTCCAACATCGAAAATGGATAGATTAGAGCGGTTGAGAAGGAATTTCGTTTGGCAAAGAGGGGAGGTGAAACACAAATTCGAGCTATTAAAGTGGGAGCAAATGGGGATGGTCTTGGGACAGAGGAATCAAGCTCTACTCGGCAAATCGTTATGGAGACTTGGGACGGAGGAAGGAAGATTATGGAGAGAAGTAATAGAAAACATAGATGGTCTCTAGGAAGGGGGATGGTGTGTGAAGAACTTCGTCTTTTTGTAGGGCGTTGGGGTTGTGGAAGGGTATCACATCCATGATGAACAAGTTCAAGGAGGTGATTCACTTTTCTTAGGGTGATAGGAAGAGAATTCAGT
Source organism: Magnolia kwangsiensis (assembly GCA_037074715.1). Lineage (NCBI taxonomy): Eukaryota > Viridiplantae > Streptophyta > Magnoliopsida > Magnoliales > Magnoliaceae > Magnolia > Magnolia kwangsiensis. The sequence continues at coordinate 144,178,703 of CM073573.1, forward strand.
TTTGGAAGGACTTGTAGATAGGTGAATGCATGCTTTTATACACATTTCCGAACCAAGCCAGAGGCCTGGACTAGTTGGATGTGGATGTGATTGTAGGTCATTGTTTCTCGCTTATTGGCAATTTTGTGTTGTGGCCTACTCCATGCAGTAAAAGTGTATTGGATGTAGAGGCAGAGGAGTTTGCTCAACTTTTTGAGTGGCTTCATCAACTCAAGTTCCATCTGGGTGAGGACTCTTTGGTGTGGCCATGGGAGAAATCGGTGAGATTTTTGGTTCGATCATTATATGGATGTTGGGGCAGCCTACCTTGGGTGAGGAATTTGGTGCATTGGCTTTCGTTTGGTCTCGTGGGGTTTTCCCTAAAGTAGTGGCATTTACATGGTTGGTGGGTAGGAACAAGACCCTTACTATTGATAATCTTTAGAAGAGGTCACTAGCTATTACTAATTGCCGTGTTAGTGCATGAGGGGGACAAAAACAATATATTATTTATTTACTTGCTGCCCTTTTCTCCAGAGGGCGTGAGAAAGATTAATTGTCTCTTTTTTTTTTTTTTTTTTTTGAGTGATGCCAGGATCAATTGTGGCCTTCTTACTATCTTGGCCTGGTGGGGGTACAAAGAAAAAAAAAGGTCATGGTGCGGAAGTTAGTTATGATGGCTCTATTATGGGCTTTTTGGGGAGTGAGGAATGATCGGTGCTTTCAAGACAAGTGTGGGTCGGAGGTGGATGTAAATAAAAGGGCTAAAATGAATGTAATAGGATGGGTTTCTTGTGTTAAGGAGCTTGACCAAAATGATTGGCTGTTCTTAGCTGGGATGTAATTTCTTATGTAAATTCGAGCTGTCATGTTATTTTAATGGAAATGTTGTTACCTTTCAAAAAAGATAATTTTCCTGCTTTCATTTTATCTTTTCTTTCTTTCTTCTTTCTTCAGTCATTTTTTTTCTTCCTGTGTTTTTGGCTATACCTACTATTAGTTATAATGAAGGCAGTCAGAACCAGCTGCCACTGGCTTCTACATGGCCAAAGCTTGGCCTATCAGTCATATGAACGGTAATACTTTATTGAGTGGCTCTTGTCATTGTGGAGAGGGGATAAAGGTCCAAAAATGTTGTAATTACCATTTCAAAACTTTTGTTTTGTCATTTCTTCTTCTACTCTAAATAGTTGGGACAAAGTGGGTGGTGGTGAAGGTGACAATGATGGCAAGAATGACGAAGATATGCATATATATATATATATATATATATATATATATATATATATATATATATATATTCTATTTTCTTTTATTCAGAATAGTACCTATCTTGTTTGAGTTAAAACCTGCTCAAGTTGTTCGTATTTTGTTGTTGTTGTTGTTGTTGTTGTTGTTGTTCATTTTGGTGATGACATATGCATACTTCAAATAACTGTAAAAGAAGTTTGCTGTTGCTGACATTACCTTCTCTGAATAATGCATACAGGGCTATGGGCATGGAGGTGTGCTGCACATTGGGTATGCTAGAGAAGCAACAAGCTGTGGAACTTAAAAAGGCGGGGCTGACAGCATACAATCATAATCTGGATACCTCAAGAGAATATTATCCAAATATCATAACCACGAGATCTTATGATGAACGGCTGGAAACTCTTCAATTTGTTCGTGAAGCAGGAATTAGCGTGTGCTCAGGTAAATCGGTACAGAATCAGCATCCTTTTACTGCATGGATTTACTGTACTTCAGAGATTTAAACCTGGTTTGGGCTTGGTTATCAGCCTTGGTTCAGAACCTAAGGAAAGAAAAAAGTACAATGGGGTTCTTATTTTACTATGAATCTCCTGGACACCTTTGATATCTCTGTCTCATGGAGTGTTTACAGCTTTCAGCTCCATGGAAGTTCCATTAGGTAAAATAAGGAGGAATAGTAGGGGCGGAGAATATGAATAACTCCTTGCTTTCTGTTGATAGGAGGAATTATTGGGCTTGGAGAAGCAGAAGAGGACCGCATCGGGTTGTTGCATACATTGGTGACACTTCCAACACACCCAGAGAGTGTTCCCATCAATGCATTGGTTGCCGTCAAAGGGACACCTCTTCAAGATCAGAAGGTGGTACTCTCATGTCTGTCTTCTTGATATTGTTTTTGGTGTGGTTATGAGCACATTCACATCTTCTCACAGAACACGACTGGAAGTACTGCTGAATTTCCAGGGACTTAATTTTTCCAATAATTGTCCAACCATTGAGTGACCTGATATCCCAAAAATTTCCTATACAATCCCAGCTTGGGAGTCTAGTTGGGATGCATGCCCTCTCTCCCGGTATGAACCCAAACAAAGAAATTGCTTATACACGTATATGATTTAGCAACAACCTTTTAAATTTTCTAATAGTATTGTTTCTCAAGACATGCCAAAATGAGGAAAAAAGACTGAAGAATATTGAGGTCCTTGTAATGATCTGTGATGCGCTAATTGGTCCCAAGCCTGTTTGAAGGATGGGGTTGATGTCAGGAAAGCAGCTGGTTATTGAACTTTTGCCAGCCAATCATGATAAAGCTGACCTCAAGTAGCTGGACAAGGCTATGATGATGGTGATGAAGAGGAGAATTGGGTGCAAACTGCAAATATGATTTACCTTGTTTCTCAAGGTTTCAGCTGGCCTTTTAGAAATATGACATTATGGAAATAACTTTGTGATCAATCTGTAATTTTTTGAAAAGAACCATAGTGAAGAAAATGACTATTAAATTTGAATTTCTGGAGGTCTGCACCTCAATTTGTCACAGGATTTGCTGATGACACGACCTCTCCGTTGTTTGATCTCATACTTATGAAATGAGATCTACAGTTTCCTTCATCTCATGAAAGATGCCCACAACACTCCACAGAATAGCATTACAATTATTAGCTCCTTGCATGGCCCCAAGGTTGTGGTCCCTCGAACATAGAGCCTAGACGACCAATGACCTTACTCCACCCCTGATTTCTATTGAATTTTTCTGGAAAACTGGCTGGATATTGGATAAAAAAGACTTCACTGAAAAACCTTGGGAGATTTGCTTATCCAAATTGCTTCATCAACCACATTGTTTGCTGTAATCTAAGGGCCACACAATTACTATAAGTTGGTGATTTGGGGAAGAGAAGTTTTAAGGAGAATGTCTGCGTGATTTATTGTGGCTGTATATTTTGAAGAGAATTAATACTTTGATTCCGAAAGTTGAAGCCATGGCAGATATAAAGGATTTTCATCCAATTAGCCTGGTGGGGGGAAGTATATAAGATTCTAGCAAAGCCCTTGTTGAACCATCTAAGGGAGGTGCTTAGCTTGGTCGTATCTCCCTTTCAAGGAGCTTTCATTAAAGGAAGACAATTTCTTGATGGCATCCTCATCACTAATGAAGCTATTGACTTGAGGAAAACAAGTGGGGAGGAAAGTCTTCTTTGTACGATTGATATGGACAAAGTGTATGATCATTTTGACCAGGATTCTCTTACATTCTGTCTAAAAAAATGGGGTTCGGTAGAAGATGGATAGAAGAATGCATGTGTCTTCACCCTTTCCCATTTTGTTTAACGGATCCCCTTGGGTTTCTTCCCGAGCTCAAGAAGGCTGCGGCAAGGGGACCCGTTATCTCCTCTTTTATTTACGATTGTGGGTGAAAGCCTAAGCTGGTTGATGTCCAAAGCTACAGAGCTGGGAATCCTTAGGGGATTAAGGTGGGAAGCTTGGAAATGCCGATTTCACCTCTAGTTTGCAGCTGACAAGTTAATCTTGTGTGAAGCTTCTGATCATCAACTTTTAATCGATAAGAGTGTCCTAAGATGCTCCCATTTGAGTGTTAACTAGCGGACGAGTGCTATTGCTGGAGTTAGGATGAATGAGGAGGCGGTGAATGTTACTGGCTTCGGTGTTGTGGTGTAAATTGATGTTAGTTCCTATGAACTATCTCGGGCCTTTGATAGGGGGAAATGTGAACGTTAGGGGAAATGTGAATGTTAAATCTTTTTGGGACCAAGTTATAGAAAGACTTAAGAAAAGATAGCTAGTTAGAGAAAGTGTTACCTATCAATGGGTGGGAGACTCACTCTAACCATGCCTGCTCTTACGAGCCTTATGCTTTATTACCAATCCCTGTTTAAAATGCCGGTGAGCATAGCTAATAGAGTTGAGAAAATTCAGGGAGACTTTTTGTTAGAAGGAACAGAAGAGGGGCATAAATTCTACCTTGTAAGTTGGGAAAAGTCCACAAGCCGAAGAAGGAAGGTGGGTTGTGGTTAGGTAGAATGAGAGGAAATAAAAAGATGCCATCTTCTAGGAAATGGTGTTGGAGGTCTGGGGAGGAGACAGAGGCCTTATGGTGTGAGGTGATTAGTTGCAAAAGAAGGGAAATGGTTTCCAGTGCATATAAGTAGAAACGAAGGCTCTATTGCGTGGAAAGCCATCAATATGTTTGGAAGGGGATATAGGGAGAAAGGGCATTATATCCCTAGCAAAGGGGTCATTTTCGTGAGGAAGGTACAAGGTTTCTAGTGGGTAGGAGGTAATTGCACTAGGTTTTAGAAAGATGTATGGATTAGGGAGCAAAGTTTCGAGACAGCATTTCCCACCGTGTTTTCTCTAGCTCTGAACAAAGAGGCCTATATCAGCGAGATGTGTGAATTGGTTGGGGGGTTGGTGGTTTGGAATGTTAGTTTACGACGGAACTAGAGGGATGATGAGATAGGGCATTACAATACCCCTTTGGAGGTCCTATAAGAAGCTAAAATCGATCCTACGAGCGAGGACCGGGAGGTTTGGAAATGGACTTCAGGGGGAATGTTCTTCTCCAAATCAGTCATGACCAAGCTTTGTGTATCTGGCGGAGGTGTTCATCCCTGTGCCTATATTTGGAAAGTCCCCATTCCTCCTAGAGTGCAGGCATTTTTGTGGACAGCTTCATTGAGTAAAATCCTCACTGTTAACCATCTAAAAAGCGGCGCATTGCAATCCTGAATGTGTTTGATGTCTAGAAATTACGAGTTGGGTAATTGTCTGTTCTTGCATTGTGCGGTAGCACGTGCAATCTGGGAGTCCACTTGACGACTCTTTGCTATGCAATAGGTGGTGAACAGATCGGTTTTTGAGATTTTTGCTGGATGGCCTGCTGGCCTTTTTTCAGATCATGGCAAAATCATTTGGAAGATGCTAACCTTAACAATGTTATGGGCTATTCGGAGAGAAAAACACTAGAATCTTTGAAAGAAAATCGATGCTGGTGGAATGCATCAAGCAGGCTGTTATGCCTTTGATCGTAGAGTGGCCGTTAGTTCTGCTGGTGTTCACTGGCTTATCGGCTGCACGGATAAAAAGAGTTTGGGAATCAATTATCTTTTGATGATTCCTTGGGCTCATTCTGGGGAGCCAGGTTTTCTTTCTTCCGTTTATTGCCATATCCTTTTGCAGTTCTTTTGCTGTTTTTCTGAGTTGTATCTTGATCTTCATGAGGTGAGCAGAGGGTCACCCTTTGCTGTTAATCTTGTTTGGGCTTTGTTCTCTTCTTGAGGCTGAATGAAATCATCAAATTAAAATAAAAAATTTTCTGCAGAGAAATGCTCCAGGTGCTTTTAGAGCACTATAAGTTACAGTGCTTCTAGTTGCATTCGGACACTTGGACCCATGAATCAATTGAGCTAGACTGTTCATTAGGTCTACACACAGTTCGTGGGTTACCGTGCAAATGTCGCACCTATCTGACAACAGTAATCACCTGATCAATAGCCATTAATATGGACGGTCTAGATTGTTTTCAAAAAAAGGTCCTATGGAAAATTTGATCTATTTATTTGTTAGGGTCCATCTTGGATTGCTTATTATCCTAAACAATAACTTCTGTTAGGCAATCCTAACCGTCCTATTTGTGTTTTGAAAGAGGATGGCTACAAAAAAAGGTCAAATCAAGATGGATAGGGTCATCCAATCAGAGTGATTTTTTGCATGCTAGCACATGCAAAGTGTTGTAGATTTAATGGACGGTTCGGATTGATTGATTGGACTGTCCAAGGGACCCAATGCAATTAGGAGCACTGGAGCATTTCTCGGTTCTACGACCTTTCTCGAGTCAATCAGGAAATTAAAAGAAGAAGAAGGAAAAATAAAAATAAGAAACCAATCTGTGTTTTAGCAAAACTAGAAGGTTTTGAATGCTCTGGTATAGTAAGGCTAACATCTATCTACTGCTTCCTCTTTCTTCAGCCGGTTGAGATATGGGAAATGATTAGGATGATTGCAACTGCCCGTATTGTGATGCCGAAAGCGATGGTCAGGCTGTCTGCTGGGAGGGTTCGGTTTTCCATGCCGGAGCAGGCAATGTGCTTTTTGGCCGGCGCCAACTCCATCTTTACTGGAGAGAAGCTGTTGACGACCCCCAATAATGATTTCGATGCTGATCAACAGATGTTTAAGGTGCTTGGTCTGACTCCAAAAGCTCCAAGTTTTTCCTCTGAAGTGGCAGATTTGGAGATGGAAAGATGCGAAGCAGCCTCTAGTTCGGGTTGATTGATTCAACCAGTGTGTGGTTTAAGTAGGATGGCCCTTTTATTGTTGTTTTGATTGGTAAGTTATTTTTAGCTTATAGTCTTTGGAGGATCCATGCATATTAATGTCCCACTTTTATTGCGGCCGAAAGTTTCAAGAAGAGATGGTCTTGACTGACGCTATCTGTGGCTCTTCGCTGCAACACCCATGGATATCTGTGTGTCATCCATTGATTTGTATAGTTTAGTCTGCATGATGAGCGCAACGGTTTGATTTTTGGCTAGGTCACTTTCTACTGTGGGTCCCACAAATTGGATGGATTAATTTCACATGTATACCAAGTTTACAATTTGAAGCACATGCATATGAATCATCGTACTCTACCAAGACAATTAAGTCACTCAATCTTTATGCCTTGAGAGAATTTTGGTTTCCAATTGAAAATACCATATGTCAGTGATAGATGGGGAATGTCACATTCACCTGAGCTATTGATTAAGCTGTGGATAGAAGACATTGTTTCGATCACGTCCGTCCATTGAAGGCAGTTCTCTGCTGGCAAGTGAGCGATATGAGCTATCTAAGTTGGCACGCCCAAGCTGCTTGCATTTACCACATGCACACGTGTATTTGATGGGATGCACATAGTCGACCAGTTTTGCAAATGAGGATGCCTCAGGAGCTTTGGGCCAAAGGTCAGATGGCTGTTTTTAATTGAGTGTTAGGTGCTTTAGTGAAACGTGAAATGGCCTACTGTTGGTCTTTGATGATTGATCTGGGTCTTTTTTTAGCATTATAAAAAAAAAACGGTCGACTCGTGCAGTGCAAGCCATGTCCTGCCTGGACGGGACATGCAAGGTGTTCATCACATGGATTTAAGACGGCAACTCCGACCAACTGGGGTTGACTTGTCCGGCTAACTCTTTCCGTTGAACTGGATCAATGGTCCAATCTCAGTCTGAGTCGACTCATGGGACTCGTCCTTTGAAAACATATTCATCATTAGAGCTCTACAACAGTCAAGCTTGGCACAGCTTGGCTCGGCTGGCAGCCAATCCCAGCTTATATATATTGAAAAATGTGGATGGGAAGGACGGGGCGAGAAAAGCAGTGACAAAAGGGCTTAGAACTCAGGCTTGGACGAGAGGCAAGGATGGCTGGATGAGTGGATGTGTGGATGAGAGAGAGAGAGAGAGAGAGAGAGAGAGAGAGAGAGAGAGAGAGAGAGAGAGGATTTGGGGATGCTTGTTTGGATTGAGAGAAATGAAAATTATTAAAGGAGTATGTTTTTTGTTATTTTTAATTTAAATTTTTAAAGTTGATATTTATATCAAGTGATTGATTGAGTTAAGTCGGATTTTTTTGAGCTAAAAATTCGGCTCCAGTTTTGAGCTGAGTAAGCTTATTTGAGTTGATTCCAGTGAGTGAACCGAGTTTGAGTTGATTCCAGTGAGTGAACGAGCAAAGTCGGTTCGTGTACAGCTCAATTTCATATTCGTCCAAACGTATACACCGGTCAACTCAGCTGCGCAGCTCATGTGACTATGTCACACATGAAAGAGAAAAAAAGGTTCTAACAAAAAGTCTTTAAAAAGTCCACTTTAGGCAGTAGCATTAGACAGCAGGGCCCACATGATCCGGTGTTCCACACGTGTCCCATGTTCGTACGTCATTAGCATACCTCACACAATATATAAATTATTCAGAAAACACGGGAATAATTAACAAGAAGAAGAAAAGAACTCAGCTTTTGAAAAAGGAGGTGCGCTCGTGTGGTACCAGGCTAGCTGTTGTGCGCCCTACAATCAGCCCTGAACAGAAACTCAGGTGTACCACACAACAAAGAAGAGTTTGGATGGCATGCACGACCAGTAAAACACAATGAACGGTGTGGATCGATATGACAGTTTACGTGAGCCCCACAGCAGCACGGTACCACCGCATATTGTGGTGGTTATACCATTACCAGAAGAGCATACCTTGTAAGATGGTGTCCTTATAAAAGAAACATAAACGAAATTTCCTGTTTTGGTATTCATCACCAACCATGTCTATATGCAATAAGATAATAATAATAATAAAAAATAAATAAATTTCTAAAAACCATCATTTATTAATTAATTAAAAAATCCTATAAAAAATGAAAGCTAAAAAAGAAATAATTATCTAGATCTTTAATCAAACTCCTTGTTTTTTCTCCTTGTTTGAGGAAGAAGATGTTTTTGCCTCTAAAGTAATATGTGGACAAAAACATGATGAAACCCAACTCATTATTATTTCCATAGCAGAAGAACCATATCCTTACATTACTACCCACATTCAGTCCATTTTTCATCACTAACTTCTTCCAATCTTTGATGAATACATATTGGTTGACACTGGGCCAATAAGTGAATATTAGATCATACCATTGGCCCATTTGATCGATGCCCATGACTTTGAGCCCGTAATTGCTATTCATCATCAATTCCTCTTCCTTTTCGTCATTGCTGGGATAACAACAGCAATGATATGAAATCCACATTGAGAGCTTGGATTATATCAAAAATCCTTTCAAGAGTTGTACGTGTAATATATGTATATGTATATCACTGGACTATTATTCTATTAGGCACGTAACCCACTAATGATGTCCCAAAACAATTAGATTATCAATTATATCACTATAATTACTTTAATATGATGATCAACACCCTCCAAACATTTTTCATGTAAATCAATGGTTAAAAATCAATGGTTAGTCACTCAGACATGATTTTGTACTTGTGGCCTATTTGAGACTTGAAATTTTATCATTTTCAGGCAAATCATATATTTCAGCAGGCTTATTACAACCATTATGTCAAACATCACATACGTTCCATAATTAAAGATATTAAAGTTGATTCAGTAATTAAATTCCAGCCCATATAAATATACCATGCATGACTACTTTTGTATTAAAGTTGATTTCCAATCAAGGCTGCCAAACCCAATAAGAGCAAACAGGCTAATAATAACAAAAAAAAAAAACCATCCTCCATTTATTGATTAAAAGAATAAAAAATAAAAAATCAAAGAATATTGTAACAGAAAAAAAAGGGAATATAAAAGACTCGAGTCTTTCAATGTGCTTCTTCCACCGTACTTGTAGAAACCGTTGATGTATGAGAAGATGGTTGGAGTTGTTGAATAGAGTATGAGGGAGTGACGATGAAACCCAATTCCTTATTCTTTCCATAGCGGAAGAACCAAATTCTTATATTAGTATCCGCCACAAATCCATTTACCATCACCAGCTTTTTCCATCCTTTTTGGAATACATATTGGTGGAGGCTAGACCAATGCTGCAGCTCTATATTATGCTGTCGGCCCATTTGATCAATGGCTATAACTTTAAACTTTTCTTTCGGATCCATCAGACGTTCTTCTTCACTTTTTGTCATTGCTGGGATGAGCACCTTCAACGACTCCTCCTTTTTCAGGAACAAACGGCAAAGGTTCGGCATCACATCGCTAGCTGTGAGAGTCTTATTACATAGGTAGACAAGATCCCCACCGCCCATCTTGAGATAGACCTGAATCCAAGACCCCCATTCTGGAAGTGGCAGACATGGCCTCTTCCCACAAGAGATTTGCATCTCTCTATTATTTGTCTTTTTGTTGAGGAAGATTTTGAGGGATTGGTGCTTTGCATTTTCCAGCGAAGCGATTCTGGTTAAAGCATCAAAATCCAGCTTTGAAGCTTTTGAGCTGCTGCCGCTGCAGCTTCCGCCTCTCAATTCTTCTTGAATCTCAGCTTTTCTCTTTTTCCAACATGGAATAAACATTTTCTCTTCTTCTTCTCCTTTTTCATTCTCTTTCCTTTTCATCGACGTTTGGCAAGAGAGAGATTTCATAGCCATTCTTGAAAACTGTTGGAAAGAAATATAGAGAGAGAAGAATCAAAGTAAAGAAATAAAAGGAGAGAAGAAGAAGAAGAAGAAGAAGAAGAAGAAGAACGTTCGTGGAAACCGTTCCGCAGAGTTTCCCAGTAGAAATAAGGAGATGTAATAAAATTAGAAATTAGGAGATACGGAGGGCGGGTGGATCTCTCTGCGCGGGAAGTCGGGAACGCGGTTTTACTGCCAAAGCCTGACGCAGCAAGTAATTGCCAAGGGAAGATAAGTGGGGCCCACTGTGATGTTAGTGAGAAATCTACTCCGTTCATCCGTTTTTTCATATTATTTTACCACATGGGACAAAAAATTAGGCAAAATCAAAACCAAGTAGCCGCAATACAGGAAACAGTGGTAGTAAAATAGCTACCGTTGAAACCTCCTTGGTCCACTGCGACAAAGCAAAACTTCAGTGTTCCTATGAATGTTTCAACGGTGGATATCCAATCGCCCCTGTTTCCTTTGAGTTTTGGATTTATTTCATTTTTGGTCCAACGTTCTAAAATAATCCGAAAAAAAAGGGCAGACGTGGTGGATTTCTCATCAACACCATGTGGACCCCACCAAACGTCCGGTCGCACGAACTCACTGCTAACGAAATCTGCGTCGGATTTTCTGCTAAAGCCTCTCGCAGTAATTCCCACGATGGAATGCTAGGTGGGTCCACCATGATGTTTGTGAGAAATCCACACCGTTCATCCGTTTTGATAGCTCATTTTAAGACATGCTTTAAAAATGAGGTGAATCCAAAACTCAAGTATGCCACATGACAGGAAATGGTTGGGATTCATTGACCACCGTTTGAAACATTTATTTGGCCACCAAGTTTCAAAAACTCTTTCTTAGTTTTTCCTCTCACAGGGCTTACACGAGTTTAATCCACCTCATTTTTAGTCTCATGTCTTAAAACGTGCTCTCCAAATAAAAGAACAGTATAGATTTCCCATGATGTGGGCAGGCTACTTACCTTAGGCCCATCCCTACTATGTATACATTTTATATCCAGGTCGTCTATTCTTTTTTTCCCATATTAATTTAAGCGCATGATTCAAAACTGAAGTAGATAAAAATTTCAGGTGGACCACACTATAAGAATAAGTGATAGTTGAACGCCACTATTAAAAAATAACTAAACTCAACAACAAATTTTACCAACTATCCAATCTGTTAATAAGGTCACATAGACATGAATGAAGATTGGCCGGAAGCTTTTATAAGCTACAAAAGTTATTAATTGTTAATAATAACTATTTTTTATGGCGTAGTCCACCTGGAATTTATTTGTATATGATTTATCATGCACCTAATGCACTAAAATAAACTGAAAAAACAGAAAGACAGTGTAACTATGGAAGCATTAGGTAGACGGATTTCCAGTTAAAGCCTTTTACCGGAGGTTCCTACCATGGGATACTAGGTGGAGCCTACATTTGTGTTTGTGAGAAATCCACTCTGTCCGTCCATCTTTCCGGATCATTTTAGAACATGAGACTAAAATTAAGGGGGATCCAAAATTCAAGGGGCCATATGAGAAGAAAACCTCAAAAAAAGTTATCAACCGTTGAAACATTTTCTCGATATGACATTTATATACCATCCAAACCATTTATAAGGTCATTCCCATTGGGACGAATTGGAAACACAAAAACTTAGACTCATATGGAACTTTTGTTGCCAACTGTTTCCTCTCTTATAGTCGCCTTGATTTTTGAATCTATCTGATATTTAGTCTCTTGACCTAAAATGATCCAGAAAAAAGGATGAATAGAGTGGATTTCTCACAAACATTACGGTTGGCCGGCCCCACATAACATCCTGGCACAGGAACTCCACTTGAAGGGCTTTTACCGTAGCTTTTTGTATAATTGGCATATGCAAGCAAAGGCTCGGGTGGGCCCACTATAATTCTAATTTGAATCCAATCCCTGTTAGTAAAAAGTACAAAAAAAATCCCCTCCATCCATTATTCAGGTGGACCAGAAGATTGTAATTAAACAATATAAAGAGCAATGATGTTCCTGTGAAAATTAAGGGGTGAAGTCTCTCCCAACTATTTTCTTTAGTGCTGTCCACCTTAATCATAAATTACCATGATTATTTATCCGTGGACCAAACATGAAATTTAATATATAACGGTTGGGATGGATTTCACATAAACATAACAATTAGCCCCTAAAATTTCAGGTGGTTCAAAATTACATTGCTACCCTTTAAACTTTTGTATGTGTCTTATATCCAAACCGTCCATTAGATTAACACCTACATTATCATTAGACAAACTAAAAATCTGACAGACCTAATTATAAGGTGGGCCAATCTATAAAAATTAATGTACAACATTCAAAATATTCCAATTCATTTGTTGTTTATCATGTTGTAATTAACCTATGCTTTTTTTTTTTTCATGTTATTTCTGTGATGTGATTCATACCTTTGACAGGTTGGACGTTATACACACACCATTTAGACCCCACAAATCTTGAAATTCACTACTTTCTAAAGAAAACAATTAAAGGAGAGCATGTTTGTAATTCCATCCCTCAAAATGCACCCCTTCACATAAAATTTGTTTCAAGTAAAAATACAGATTATTCATAAATTTCCAGGAAACGCCCACCCTTCAATTTTGATGGGACCCACCCTTATGTGTATGCGAGATCATCTCTAATGATTAGATGTGTCATCTTAGGATAAGCAAAGAGACAAAAAATAGTCCAACCTCTACCTAAGGTGGGCCCTACCAAAAGAAACACTTTGTAAGATCTCCACCATTGGTTCTTACGGGGCCTACCGTGATGATTATAAGAAATCCACTTCAACCATTAGATAATAACATTGTATCTAAATTCAGTATGTACATGTGTGCCCCTGATAAATTGGCTCTTTTGTGAGTTGGGCACATCAAAGTGGCCCATCACTAATGAACGGATCATATTTATCATATTGAGTGTACTCGCATTCATTGATTGACAACAACAATTAAGTAATTAAACAATTAAGTTTCCTATTCTTGGAATAACAACGACAATAATACTAATAATAATTTATTTTTTTTAAAAAATCCTCTATTCATTGATTAAAAGAATAAAAAATAAAAAAAATCAAAGAATGTTATAATAATAAAAAAAAAGAATAAAAAAGACTTGAGTCTTTCAATGTGCTTCTTCCACTGTACTTGTAGAATCCGTTGATGTACGAGAAGATGGTTGGAGTTGTTGAATAGAGTATGAGGGAATGATGATGAAACCCAATTCCTTATTCTTTCCAAAGCGGAAGAACCAAATTCTTATATTAGTATCGTTCCCAAATCCATTTTCCATCACTAGCTTTTTCCATCCTTTTTGGAATACATATTGGTGGACGCTAGGCCAGTGCTGGAGCTCTATATTATGCTGTCGGCCCATCTGATCAACGGCTATAACTATAAACTTTTCTTTCGGATCCATCAGACGATTTTCTTCACCTTTTGTCATTGCTGGGATGAGCACCTTCAACGCCTCCTCCGTTTTCAGGAACAAACGGCAAAGGTTCGGCATCACATCGCTGGCTGTGAGAGTCTTATTACATAGGTAGACAAGATCCCCACCGCCCATCTTGAGGTAGACCTGAATCCAAGACCCCCATTCTGGAAGTGGTAGGCATGGCTTCTTCCCACAAGAGATTTGTATCTCTCTACTATTTGTCTTGTTTTTGAGGAAGATTTTGAGGGATTGGTGCTTTGCATTTTCCAGCGAAGCGATTCTGGTTAATGCATCAAAATCCAGCTTTGGATGTTTTGAGCTGCTGCCGCTGCAGCTTCCGCCTCTTAATTCTTCTTGAATCTCAGCTTTGCTCTTTTTCCAACATGGAATAAACCTTTTCTCTTCTTCTTCTCCTTTTTCATTCTCTTTCCTTTTCATCGACGTATGGCAAGAAAGAGATTTCATAGCCATTCTTAAAAACTGTTGGAAAGAAATAGAGACAGAGAGGAATCAAAGTAAAGAAATAAAAGGAGAGAAGAAGAAGAAGAAGAACGTTTGTGGAAACCGTTCCGCAGAGTTTCCTAATAGAAATAAGGAGATGGAATAAAATTAGAAATTAGGAGATACGCAGGGTGGGTGGATCTCTCTGCGCGGGAAGCCGGGAACGCGGTTTTTACTGCCAAAGCCTTACGCAGCAAGTAATTGCCAAGGGAAGATAAGTGGGGCCCACCGTGATGTTGGTTAGAAATCTACTCCGTTCATCCGTTTTTTCATATTATTTTAGAACTTTGGACAAAAAATAAGGCAGATCCAAAACCCAAGTAGTCGCCACGACAAGAAACAGTGATAGTAAAATGGCTACCGTTGAAACCTCCTTTGTCCATTGCGACAAAGCGAAACTTCTGTGGTACTAAGAATGTTTCATCGGTGGATATACAATCGTCACTGTTTCCTGCGGTACAGCCCACTTGAGTTTTGGATTTATTTCATTTTTAGTCCAACGTTCTAAAATGATTCGGAGAAAACGAATGGACGTGGTAGATTTCTCATAAACACTACAGTGGACCCCACCAAGCTGCCGTTCGCACAAATTCCTTCGAAGGAAATCCGCAATAAGTTACTGCGCTGATATGGTAGGTGGGGCCATCGTGATGTTTGTTAGAAATCCACACCGTTCATCCGTTTTAAGAGCTCATTTTATGATATTATACAAAAAATGAGTTGGATTTAAAATTCAAGTGAGACACAAGAGATGATACAGTTAGGGTCCAGTGACCACCGTTTGAAACATTTGTATTGCTACAAAGTTACGCACCAGCCACATCTCGGTGGGCCCACAGAGTCCTGAAATCACGTGGCTACAAGTTATTGGGGTCACCACCAATCTGCATCTTACTATGAAAAGTAAGATGAGAGCCGTTAATGATTTGTGGCCCACGATTTGGACGATTCAATCCTAATTAAATTCACGACTAAAAGAAAAAAGGAGTTTTACTTTACATATTAAGTAGATTATATTAGTATGCTTATGAGAATATAACCCTGCAGTATCCAAATTCAGTATGTACACGTGTGGCATTGATAAGTTGGTTCTTTTCTTTTGTGACTTAGGCACATTACAGTGGCTCATCACTAATGAACGGTTCATATTTATCACGTGTGCTACTTTGATTCTGAGTTCTCGATTGGGCAACTGAAAGTATTTGATTTTTCTAGTCTGTCCCATTTTACTTAGACATTGAATCGGAAATACTGGAAATACCATCTAGACTGGAATTGCCTGCTAAAGCCTTTCGCAGCGGATGGGATGTTAGTTGGGGCCCACCGTGATGTTTGTGAGAAATCCATCCCGTCCATCCTTTTTAACCGTTCTTATTTGTATGTAAGCCCAAAGATGAGGCAGATCCAATGGGCCTCACGGTGGGAAAAGTTGGGTAGAAAATCCCCACTGTTAAAACCTCTTGAGGTCCACCGTGATGGTTATATGCTATCCATACCCTTCATAAGGTCATTCTTTCTGGAATGAACTGAAAACATAAAAAATATTAGCTTCTTTAAAACTGATGTAGCCTCATTTATAGTTTAATGGTGGACGTTCAATCCTCACGGTTTCTGTCGTGCTACCCACTTAAGTTTTGGATCTTTCTCATTTTTGGGCCTATGTTTTAACATAATCTAGAAAAAGGATGGCCAGGATGAATTTCTCACAAACATCACAGTGGGCCACACCTAGCTTGTCTCAGGAAGTTCTTGCCATAGGCTTTTAGAGGCTATAGAATCGATAGAATCATAAGCAATCCATGACAGGCCCTAACCATCAATGCTCTTCTGAGGCCACCCTTTATAGTCACGGAGAAATATAGCAGTGAATCTTAATTCTACACTGATAAATGCCTATGTAGTGTCAGCGTTGAACAGAACTTTGGCTTCAACTCATTTGGCACTGATGAAGCATACGCTCCATCAGAGACTTCAACAACAATGGCCTTGGAATTGAATTATCATATAGTCTAAGTTAGCTATGTCTCAATCAACTATCATTGACTTAAAATCAAGAACTAAATTAGATACGGTGAAAATATACACATGAGTGCACACTTGCCCATGAAAAGAAACACATATACATGCATAAGAAAATTAACATCCACCTCAATAGATTTACTGTCCACTTAGACCACCCACGCAAGCATGCCATTGTATACAACATTGGGCCCATCCAAAAGGTGGGATCCACCATGACAAACACACTTGGCACAAAAATCAGGCCAGTCCACTCATTTCGTATAGGGTGGATTGCATGATGAACGTCTTGATTTTTAGCCCAAATGATACTCATGGTGTGGCCATCTTTTGAGTGGCTCAGATGTCATGCATAAGTTGCATCTGTTCACATGCAATTCATTTTGGTGAATTTCGCAATGTAAGAGTCTAAGAGAAGTGGAGACCTAGTTCATGCACATGTTGACACATTATAACATATGGCCCACTGCCAAACATGGAGTGGAAGGAAGCGGATTGTGTACCGAGTAACTCAGTACGATTAGCATACTGAGTAAACTTTGTGAGGTTCATCATGATTTGTGTATTTTATCCACTCGGTTCATCCATTTTATAGGATAATTTTAGAATTCTAGCCCAAAATTAAAGTATATCCAACGCTCAAATGGGCTACACCACAGGAAACAGTGTGAATTGAAGATCTACCGTTGAAAAATTCTTGGGGGCCACAGAAGTTTTGGATCAAGCTTATTTTTATGTTTTCCCTTCATCCATGTCTGTAAGAGTTTTTTAACAGTTTGGATGACAAACAAACATCACTGTGGGGCCTAACAAGGTTTCAACGGTGGATCATTATTGCCACTGTTTCCTGTAGTATGATATGCTTGATCTTTGGATATTCTTCAATTTTGGGATCAACGGCTTAAATTATATGGAAAAACGGATGGACGGCGTGCATAGACGACATACATTCACGGTGGGGCCAACTGAGTTTACTCAGTATGATAAGAGCGTACTGAGTAACTCAGTACGCAATCCGATTTCGGAGTGGAATTGGCACAGGACCAGATGCAATTCCATCCCACCTAATCCCTTCTAATCCCACTGCCCAAACACGCCCTAAATCCCCAAATCTCCAAATTCCTAAATCGATATCGAGATTGAGAGAGAGAGATACCTCACTGTTGTGAATGACGTTCAACCAAGCTTCAAAGAGAGAGAGAGAGAGGGCGTGCGTAGGTAGGCCGTTCGGCAACGGACTGCGAGAGGGATTAGAGAGAGAGAGGAGGGAGAGGATGCGGAGAGACAGAGAGAGGACAGGGTGGAGAGATGAGAGAGAGAGAGCGAGAGGACGGAGAGGGTGCGAGACAGGGAAAGACAGAGAGAAACTGCGCAGTCTCTCTCACGGGGCGACGCGGATTCCCTGCGAAAGGCTTTCGCAGGAAGTTCCTGCGCTGGGAATTCAGATGGGGCCCACTGTAATATTTATGAGAAATCTTACCCTTCCATTAGTTTTGTGAGTTCATTTCAGGACAAGATGCAAGAAATGAACCGTATCTAAATCTCAAGTGGGCCATGCTAAAGGAAAATGTAGTTAGGAAAATTCTTACCGTTGAAACCTACCTGGGTTCGACCGTGATGTTTACATGCCATCCATACCGTTAATAACTTCATTCCTACTGGGATGAACTGAAATCACAAATATTAGTGTTATTCAAAACTTCTGTGGTCCACGAATATTTCAACTGTGAATATTTAATTATCAAGTTTTTGCCCCACTTGAGGTTTGGAAACGGTTTATTTTTGGCATTACGTCTTAAAATAAACTCAAAAAACGGATGGACGGGTAGGATTTCTAACAAACATCACAGTGGGCCCCACCTAGGTTCCCCAAAGTCTTTCGCAGGGAACCCGCGTCCCTCACGGGGCGGCTTACCAACGGGCTGACTAGCGTGTTGGGTACTGAAGTGACGTCACCAAGTTCTTTGAGCCCCACATGATGTATGTGTTGTATCCACGCCGTCCATCCATTCTGAGATATTATTTTAGGAAATGAGCCAAAGAATGAGACAGATAAAAAGACATACTGGACCTCACCACAGAAAACAGTGGAGAGAGTGATTCCTACCGTTGAAACTATCCTAAGGCCTATTATAATTTTTATTTGAAATCAAACATGTTCAAAAGTTAAAAAAGACATGAAATAAGGTAAAATATAAATATCAGCTTGATCTAAAACTTTTGTGGCCTTTAAAAAATTTTAATGATGGGTGTCACTATCCCCATTGTTTTCTATGCTAGGCCCACTAGAGCTTTGGATTTATCTCTGGATAATGCCCTAGAATGGTCTCTCCAAATGGATGGAAGGTGTGGATATAAAACGTACATCATGGTGGGGCTAAAAAATGAGAGGTATATAAATACCAGGTGGATCATATCACATGAAAAAAATAGTGATTGGATATCCATCATTAAAATCGTCGTAAGGGCCATTGTACTGTTTATTTGGCATCCAATCTATTTATTAAGTCATACAGGCCTAGATGAAGGGGAAAAATAAAAATCATCTCAATTCAAAACTTTTATGGCCCAAAATGTTTTAAATAGTTTACGCTCATTCAACATTATTTCTTATAATGTGGTCCATTTCAAATTGGGATATGCCTCATTTTTTGTTTCATGCCACAAGATGATCTTTAAAAATAGATGAACACCATGGATTAAACACATACATCATGGTGGGGCCCACACAGCACTAACTACCAGCCATTGGATGGTGTATGGGGAGGACCCAATCCGTTCCCCTTATTTGTAGTGCGGTCCATTTAACCTTTGGATATGATTTATTTTTTATATAATTATATAAAATAATCTCAAAAAAATGGATAAACAGTGTGGGTTGATCCCAAATTTTCGATAAATCAAAAACTCAAGTGAACCATGCCACACAAAACAATGTGAAATAATGATTTCCACTGTCGAGACCTTCCTTGGGCCCACAGTATTGTTTATTTGTCATCTAACATGTTCATAATATCAAAAAGATATGAATGAAGGGAAAACACAAACATCAACTTAAATGTCGGTCACACCACATAATATAATGGAGAGGGGTTTCCTTAAAACATTCATAATCATATATTGAGCCTCCTTAATTGTGATTCACATATCCAACCCACTCATTATGTGAATGGTCCTAAAATTTGTTTATAGTGACATCATGCAAATTAACAAAGAAGTTAAAGAAGTATCATTGGAAAGTTAAGTATCTCTATTATATCAGAACATGAACTAGAAAAGTTGTTCTCAGACCATGAGGTTCACTTCTTACTAATCTTGTGGTTGTAATGACTAAACTATTTGCTGTAATTACTCAACCAGCATGTGCCTTGTGCGACATGGTTTATTAAGGCCCTGTTTGGTAGATGCGTAAAAATGATTTCATCTTGTTTTAGCTAACAATAATAATGTATTAAAGATACTAGTCTTTGGAAGCGGATTGCATCCTACCCCTGCTCATCCCGAGCTCAGAATGGGCAGGAGCTCTGAGGGGCCACCGTGGTGTATGGGTTATATACTTTTAGAATATGAAATGGATGGATGGTGCATTTAGAATTTGAAACTCTGTTTTCTCTGTTTCGATTTTACAATGTGGAACTTCTTACAAGATCCTGGTTTTTCATCAGGTGGGCCCCACTATGCCTTTGTCATGGCCCAAAAGTCATCAGGATGGCTAAAAATGAAAAAATATCCAATGGTCCTGTTTCTACAATCAAGTGTCCATGAATCAGAGGTTAGCATTGTTCAACAAACATGTTAAAAGTTTTCTAGCTCTTTGATAGTAATTCATTTCAAATTAAACTGTCCAAATTATGGTTCAAGGCATTTCTTGTTGTATTTATTTTAAAATAATATTAAAAATTTGAATTTTTAAATTTCAATGTTTTCCCTCCACATTTGAATTTTGGTGTTTTTGAGGTATTGGTTTTGTCCCACATCGGATTTGACAAGAGAAATTCTCTTGTTTATATGATAGACTTTTTGCCTAGGGCTTGAGCCCCTTTCAGGGGGCATGTGAATTTGGTCCTGTGGGGGGGTTGTGCCAATAGCTCTAATCTATGCCTTTAACCACACACGCGCGCGCGCGCGCCGAGCCGAGCCGTGCCGTGCCGAGCCGAGCCGAGCCGAGTCCGCGTGCGCGACGCGACGGGACGGGACGGGACGGGCTGGGCGCGGGTGCGGGTGCAGTGTAAGTGTACTCGCGTGGGTGTGTGTGTATGGGTACTCGCAGGACTGTATGTGCGAGAGTGTACTCGCACTTGCGCCTTTTCGTTTTTAAACCAGAGAGATGCTTCCCTTCCGGTTGGTCGTCCCTGTTGGGTTTAAACCCAACGGACCTAACCTTTTGTAAAGGGTGTTTATGCACCATTTCGAAGTCTATATAAAGACTTCCGATTCCAGTTTCAACATACGAAAAATTTCCTGCCTTATAAAACTCTCTCTGATACGGTTTTGTTACTGAGTTCATTACTGAGTCAACTCAGCACTTTCGAATTAAACTGCAAGTGGTTCGAGCCCGTGTACAGTGAGTGCACCGCTGGGACCGGGTCATAGTCGTTGTATCCTGGAGGTCGATTGCTCTGGAAACCTGTTGCACTTGGGACGCTGTCCAAGGGGAGCAAATTCGATTTCAAGCCGAGTGACTCAGTCACGCCTCGACTCAATTCAATAAGTTTTTCTTTCTCTAAATTTATTTTCCTTTTTTGGTTCTCGATTTTTATAGTCTATTTAATTCAACATCTTTATCCAACAATCTTGAAAATCGAAATTTGTGTTGAATTACATAGACTATGGCTACAGTAACAGTAAATGCTTCTACTGAGTTAGCCAAAATCGAACCGTTCGCTGGACAATCCTTTAAACGGTGGAAACAGAAATTGATGTTCGCTCTTACCACCCTGAAAGTTTCATACATTTTATCTGAATCATTTACTATAGATCCAGCAAATCAAAATGAAGTAACAGATGAAAATAATTGCAAAAATTATATTCTAAACTCTTTATCCAACGAATTATATGATGTGTATGCTTCTTACGCCTCTACTAAAGATATATGGATTACTTTAGAAAAGAAATACATATTAGAAGATGCAGGCGCTAAGAAACATGCAATTGCTAATTTCCTTCACTATGAAATGACAGACGATAAATCTGTCACAAATCAGATTCACGACTTTCAAAGTCTAATTCACGAACTATCGACAAAAAGAATTAAGTTGGATGAGGTGTTTCTGTCAGGAGCGTTAATAGAAAAGTTACCGCCCTCCTGGAAAGAATATAAAAATAGAATGAAACATAAGAAGAACGGTGTTTCTTTGGAAACCACTATCGTACACATACGAATAGAGGAGGCCAATAGAATCAGGGACCAAAAAGGAAATAAAAATGAGATAGATTCAAAAGCGAATCTTGTGGAATCGAGTCGGACAAATAATAAGAAAAATGGCAACTGTCATAACTGTGGCAAACTTGGACATTATGCAAATGAATGCAGGCTCAAAAAGAAGAATGCAAACAATCAATTTAAGAAAAAGGGAAACTGCTACAATTGTGGAAAGCCTGGGCATCATGTTAAAACCTGCAGGCTTAAGAAAAATAAAGATAAGCCGCAAGCTAATCTTACAGAAACAGGCAATGAGTCTGACATAGTAGTGGCTGTGGTGTCAGAAGTCTTCCTTGTAAACAACTTGGAGTGGGTGCTAGATACTGGTGCAACTAGACACGTGTGCAAGGATCGTAGCATGTTTACCTCCTACCAAGTATCAGGAGATGATGAACAGGTGTTCATGGGAAATGCTAGAACGTCTCCAGTTGTAGGGAAAGGAAAAGTACTTCTGAAACTCACTTCTGGAAAGACTCTAATGTTAAATGATGTCCTCCATGTGCCTGACATTAGAAGAAACTTGGTCTCTGGTTCGCTCCTCAATAAGGCTGGTGTCAAATTAGTATTTGATTCAGATAAGCTTGTAATGACTAAAAATGGAACCTTTGTTGGTAAGGGGTACTGTAGCGATGGTTTATTCATTGTAAATGTATCCAATGATAATAAGAAAACATCTAGTTCTGTTTATATCGTTGAACCTTTTTATCTATGGCATAATAGATTAGGTCATGTGAATGTGGCATCTTTAAAGAAAATGAAAAGATTAGGTTTATTACCTAATATATCTAATGAAGAGTTTGAAAAATGTGAAACATGTGTAGAATCAAAATTTATTAGAAAACCCTTTAAACAAATAGAAAGATCATCTGTTCTATTAGAGTTGATACATAGTGATTTAAGTGATTTTAGAAATCACATGTCTAGAGGAGGAAAAAGATATTATATAACTTTTGTAGATGACTACTCTAGGTTCACTAGAGTATATCTATTAAGGAACAAAGATGAAGCTTTAGATGCTTTTTCTAAATACAAAATTGAAGTTGAAAATCAATTAAATATAAAAATTAAAAGACTTAGAACAGATAGAGGAGGTGAATATGAATCTTCTCAATTTAGAGAATTATGTGAAAAGAATGGAATAATTCACGAAACTACAGCTCCTTATACACCAGAACAAAATGGAATAGCAGAACGTAAGAACAGAACTCTAAAAGAAATGATGAATGCCATGTTAAATAGTTCAGGCTTACCCTCAAATATGTGGGGAGAAGCAATTCTGTCTGCTTGTTATATCCTAAACAGGATTCCATCTAAATCTTCTGAACAAACACCATATGAACTTTGGAAGAATCATATTCCTAGTTATAAATATATTAAAGTGTGGGGGTGTCTTGCTAAAGTAGGATTGCCTGAAACTAAGAAAAGAAAATTAGGTCCTAAAACGACCGATTGTGTATTTATAGGGTATGCACAAAACAGTGCGGCCTATAGGTTTCTAGTTTTAAAAACTAAGGATAATATTCTAGATCCCAATACAATTATAGAAGCTAGGGATGCAGAGTTCTTTGAGAACGTATTCCCTATGAAATCTAAATCTATAGGAATAGAAAAAGTTAATGAATCAGATATTGCGTCTACTAGTAAAAATGCTTACGAGAAAGTAGTAAAAGAGATACAACCAAGAAAAAGTATTAGAGTTAGAAAAGAAACTAACCTAGGAGATGGTTTTTTCACATTCTTAGTAGAAGATGATCCTACAACTTATATAGAAGCTATTAACTCTCCAGATGCAACCTTTTGGAAGGAAGCAATAAATGATGAGTTAGAATCTATTATATCAAATAATACTTGGAAACTTGTAGACCTACCACCTGGTAACAAACTAATAGGCTGCAAATGGGTGTTTAGAAAGAAACTAAAACCAGATGGAACTATCGATAAGTTTAAGGCTAGGTTGGTAGCGAAAGGCTTTAAACAAAAGAAAGGAATAGATTATTTTGATACATATTCCCCTGTAACTAGGATTACAACTATTAGAGTCTTAATAGCGATAGCCTCCATATATAAACTAGTGGTACACCAGATGGATGTTAAGACTGCTTTCCTAAATGGAGACTTAGAAGAAGAAATATATATGGAGCAACCTGAAGGTTATAAGATATTAGATAAAGAAAATAAAGTATGTAGACTAATTAAATCACTATATGGTTTAAAACAGGCTCCTAAACAATGGCATGAAAAATTTGATGGTGTTTTAAAATCAAATGGTTATCATATAAATGATGTAGATAGATGTGTATATAGTAAAATTTCTGGAAATGATTATGTTATCATATGTCTTTATGTTGATGACATGCTTATTTTTGGAACTAATATTAAATTAGTTAATGCAACTAAGAAATTCTTGTCATCTAAGTTTGACATGAAAGACTTAGGAGAGGCAAGTATAATATTGGGTATTGAAGTAACCAGAAAAAATGGTGTTATTATATTATCACAATCTCATTACATTGAGAAGATATTGAGAAAGTTTAACCATTTTGACTGTTTACCTGTCAGTACTCCTTATGATTATAGTGTGACTCTCATGAAGAATACAGAAAATAGTGTGTCTCAATTAGAATATTCCAGAATAATTAGTAGTCTCATGTATCTAACAAACTGCACTAGACCTGACATAGCTTTTGCAGTAGGAAGGCTAAGTAGATATACACATAACCCTGGAAAAGAACATTGGAATGCATTGTGTAGAATTTTGCGATACCTAAAAGGTAATATGACATATGGTTTACATTATAATGGTTATCCTACTGTATTAGAAGGATATAGTGATGCTAACTGGATCAGTGATTCAGATGAGACAAAATCCACTAGTGGATATGTCTTCACTTTGGGTGGAGGAGCAGTCTCTTGGAAATCCACCAAGCAGACATGTATTGCTCGGTCGACTATGGAATCCGAGTTTATTGCCTTAGAAAAGGCTGGATCAGAAGCTGAATGGCTTAGAAATCTCTTAGCTGATATACCATTGTGGCCAAAGCCTGTATCGGCCGTATCTATTCATTGTGACTGTCAAGCAGCTATAGCGAAAGCAAAAAGTAAAATATATAATGAAAAAAGCAGGCATATTAGACTCAGATACAACATAGTGAAACATATGTTACGTGATGGAGTCATATCTATTGACTTTGTAAGGTCAGAAAAGAATTTAGCAGATCCTCTGACTAAAGGACTATCTAAAAAGTTAGTCAATGATACATCGAAGGGAATGGGGCTGAGCCTAATATATGAGCTGCCAGTGTCGGTAACCCAACCTATACAAGTGGAGATCCCATGAGATAGGTTCAATGGGTAAACAATAAGACACGAGGTAGACGATTACACTGAGTTATATGAGCCCCTTCTATGGTGTACAGTGCGAGCAGCAACGCAGAAGGATGAGTTTTTAGAACTCTTAATGGATCCATAGCCATATATTTGGTGGTGTATACAGTTGCTGCATACACTTGATGGAATTCACCTATATGGGTGTGGAGGTGGAGGCCGCTTCCTATGAGAATCTAGGCGAATTCTCTAGAGCACTCATGAAATCCAGGTAATGGTGTATGGCCGAAACGCACCGAACCACAGAATCACTTGCAGAGGAAGAGTTGTGTGAGTGGCATGTACTTGCGATGTACATTAAAAGGATTCAGGTTCAAGACTATGGTGTCACCTGATTCCTGTAGACCTGTCTTACTTACTCTAATGTCGGTTCAAGTCTATGGTGACACCGGCACCATTGCACAACTATTTCGCTTTAATCCGAAAGCATTTTATTTTAAAACATGTGGGGGATTGTTGTATTTATTTTAAAATAATATTAAAAATTTGAATTTTCAAATTTCGGTGTTTTCCCTCCACATTTGAATTTTGGTGTTTTTGAGGTATTGGTTTTGTCCCACATCGGATTTGACAAGAGAAATTCTCTTGTTTATATGATAGACTTTTTGCCTAGGGCTTGAGCCCCTTTCAGGGGGCATGTGAATTTGGTCCTGTGGGGGGGCTATGCCAATAGCTCTAATCTATGCCTTTAACCACACACGCGCGCGCGCGCGCCGAGCCGAGCCGTGCCGTGCCGAGCCGAGCCGAGCTGAGTCCGTGTCCGTGTCCGTATCCGCGTCCGCGTGCGCGACGCGACGGGACGGGACGGGCTGGGCGCGGGTGCGGGTGCGGGTGCAGTGTAAGTGTACTCGACCTAACCTTTTGTAAAGGGTGTTTATACACCATTTCGAAGTCTATATAAAGACTTCCGATTCCAGTTTCAACATACAAAAAATTTTCTGCCTTATAAAACTCTCTCTGATACGGTTTTGTTACTGAGTTCATTGCTGAGTCAACTCATCACTTTCGAATTAAACTGCAAGTGGTTCGAGCCCGTGTACAGTGAGTGCACCGCTGGGACCGGGTCATAGTCGTTGTATCCTGGAGGTCGATTGCTCTGGAAACCTGTTGCACTTGGGACGCTGTCCAAGGGGAGCAAATTCGATTTCAAGCTGAGTGACTCAGTCACGCCTCGACTCAATTCAATAAGTTTTTCTTTCTCTAAATTTATTTTCCTTTTTTGGTTCTCGATTTTTATAGTCTATTTAATTCAACATCTTTATCCAACATTTCTCAAAGGGCCAGATCAATGGTCATTGAATGGGCTTCTTGTGTTCCAAATTTGAAGGGATGTAATTTGATTTTCCTTTGGCTGTTATTGGGCTGCCACTCGGCGTCACTTTTATATTGCTTTTGCTTTCGGTTTGTTTGCATTTTCATTTTTAATAAAATTTTGTAATCTTTCAAAAAAAGAAAAGAAAAGAAAAGATAAAAGATGCAAATTTATTTTTTCTTTTTTCTTTTGAAAGAGGTATCAAGAAAAAGGTGCATTTGTCTTATAAATGACAAAAATATTTAAAAACAAAGGAAGACGCAACCCTAGGACAGGCAAGACATTTCCAATGACGACCGACCCTCTTGTCATTCTGTTCTTAGATATCAAGAGTTGGTAACCTCATATGCTCTCTCCACACATGAAAAGAAGACATGCTTTAAATCGGAAAGAAGATGGATCTTCATATATTCCAAAACGGATAACATGATTCCAAGAATGTCGTAGTCATCGGAATTTCATACAGATGTACCTTACAAGAACTTCTATGAAAGCATTTCATTTGCTTCTCTTCCATTGAAGTTTCATTTTCCCCTATTGTATCCAAAATTTTGGACTAATTCTTCTTCTGATGATTGATTCAACCTTTTGATTTTATTTTTTGATTTTATTTTTTTTAAAAAGAAACCTTGATTGATTTCATCTCTTCAACTAGTTTAGTAATGAGCATGGGTACCGTGCCGAGGATTTGAAATACAGGAAAGAAGTACCGGTCAAGTAACATTTTTAAAGGAGTTGTGACCAAGCGGTAAGGCAATGGGTTTTGGTTCCATTACTCAGGTTCGAATCCTTCCATGTGGACCGATTCTATCAGAACAAAGATTGTTCTCTTTTCTTGAACAATCCTTTGTTTAAGAGTGTAATGTTGGATACAATGTATTGTATTGTCAATTATTTCAGTGCAAATTGGAAAAATCTTTGGCTACATTATCATAGAAACTAAAATTGATTTGATTTAACTCAGCCTTTCATGGGTTTTGTTCTATTATACTAAATAGGGTCGTGCTAGGAATCCTACTCATGCATTCATGGGGCTTGTTAACAAGGGTCTTGAGCTATGGATATATTAGGTATGAAAACTGCACTTTCTAAAAACTGATTCTTTTCTGATTTTTTGGCAAAATATTGTAAAAACTGGTGCAGAACTCAAGGTACCTGTCATCCTTGATCCCTACTTTGATTAATTGTCTATTTGTTGAGTTTGGAGTTCCCAAAACAACAATTCACACAGGGAACAATGTAGTAAACGGTTCCACTGAAATTCTTATTCCATGCGTATTCTGTTTTTAGGCTGTTTGCACAGAGGGGAGTGTCACCCATATGCTAGCAATAGTCCACTATGTCTGAAGATCCAAAACCTTCAACTGGAGTATGGCAAACATATTTTCCAGTTCAGGATTGAAAATTAGGCAATGTGTTTCCTGAACAGAGGATCCGCCACGTGTGAAGCTCAGGTACATAGCTTACTACGAGCAGTCCTAATAACAGGGTAGCATAGTAAGCATAACATCCAATATTTGTATGTGATCGTTCCTCATTAATTAGAGAGAATTTTCTTATGATTAAAAGCAGGAATCGGGTCATGGGTTGGGCTATTGCATCACCATCATCAACATATGGCTGATTTAATGGCCATGTAGCCACATTTCCAACATGGGATATTTATTGGAAAGTTAAAAAGTGAAATATCCAATGTTCCTGTTTTAACAAAAAAGATGCCCACTAATTCATATGTTAGGACTGTTCAAACAATAAGATCTTTGGAATGTGTATTAGAAGTGTAGCAGTGTTGCCTATTTTCATCCATTGTTTTCGTATGGGCCCACCATCTTGTATGCAAGCATTTTGTAACATATCTGCTATCACATTGTAGCAGCCGGTTTGAATGGTTGCATGGCAACTGTAACCAACCTGAAAAATCTGGTGAACAAATGGTGTTATGGTGTTGCTCCTATTACGGTGGGATATCCATTCCTTTTTAAAATTAGAATCTAAACTGTCATTAGTTATGATTGCTGCAGCCAAGTTTTATTCATTGTTTCGTGTTTTGAACTTGGCAGCACAATAAACTTCATGTGAGAAATCAGTTTCTTCTTGCACTAGAAAAAGACTCGAGCGAGGTCTTCTTGGTTTTTCGTGTTATCTTCAACATATGGCTGATTGAATTAAAGCATCCTAGATGCGGTTCATAATTCAGAAAACTTGGAATACAAAAACAGTAATGGTTGTATTTTCAAGCTTGTGGAAATGGACAGATGAGATGGAGGAATAGTATAATGCCAACTTAGAAATTGTGATGATTTTTTTTAATATGTTGTAGGCACAAGTTGATTTGCTCTCGTTCAATTAGTCAAGAAAACCTCATAAGTTGAAGCTTCTCAAGGATTTGATTGTCCAGGTAGTTTTTCTATTTGTATTCTGATTTTAAGAAGTTCTGAGCATGATCATTACTGCCATTTTTATTTATACTCTAGGTATATCGGCATGATGATAATAACATGGAAAACATGGGAATTCATGGATTGTTGGCTTCATTAAAGCCTTTTGGGTAAGTAGTTTCAGACCTTTTACGTGCTGTTTTCTTGCTCATGTTTGAAAAAATGAAATAAATCATCAGGTTTCCTTATTCAGATACATTGTAGAAGCCCTGGAGATACTATTGATGTCCATGGCAAAAGATGGTACTGAGGCTCTTGGGCTCAATGGGAAAATGCTCCTTTGGCTGTGATGTCCAACAGAGAGAAACTTACATTTGAGTATTTCAAGCGGATGTTTGCTCAAGTAACAAACCCACCGATTGATCCGATTCGAGAGAAAATAGTCACATGGAAGGGGACCTTACTGAAACAGTTCATGTGGAAGGCTATGTGGCAGTTTGTTTGTTTTAAAAACTTTCAATAGATCATTAATTGTTTTGTTGGTATTGTGCTGATTGTTTTCTTGATGGATGTTAAATGGGTGAAACATGCATGGGTTTAATATTGTTAGCTTTTGTTGATAGAAACTAAATTTAGCCTCAGATATTGATAAATGACGTTAAAAATTGAATTTATCCTCGGTTGATGTCAACAAAGGCTAAATCTACATAAACTGAGACTACAACTCCCATGGTTAAAGGCTTAGCCTCGATTGTTGAGAATTGAGATTAAAAATAGATTTTGCTTCAATTGGAGACAATTGAGGCTAAAATTTGAATTTAGTCTTAGTTGGAAGCAATGAAGGCTAAAATTTTGATTTAGCCTCATTTTGAGAAAACCGAAGCTAAAAAAGTTCTTTTATCCTCACTTGAAGAACCGAGGCTACAAAAGTCATAGGATAAAGCCTTTAGCCACGGGGGTTTCAACCTCGGTTTGGATAACTAAGGCAAAACTGAGGCTAAAGGCTTTAGTCTCAGTTTTTAACCTTTTTAGCCACAGTTTTGAACCAAGGCTAAAACTCTCTTTTCTGGTAGTGCGTCCATCAAAATTTTCATCATATCTACTAAGTGACTTGTCTAAAAAGCAAATAAATATTATTATACTATGATCCACATGTAACCCTGGCAAATTTACCGGATCACGTTTCTAATTGGGTCATGTGACCTATTTTTGAAATCCTCATGTTATCCAGGATTCTCTAGTTTCTAAAATAAAAAAGCTTGGTGATTGCATATACACCATGTATTGTATACCCTCACCTAATAAGGTTACGATTTGACCATTGATATGGAAGATTAACCACATATATGCACTTAAACACCCACAAGAAATGGGATGGATCCCTGATTTGTGAGTGTTATTATCAAGACGTGCTCTATCCACAATAGGTCCATGCTTTTGGATGGTCTTTATATCCACACGGCACCAATTGTGTGATTAATGAGTTGCCAATTCACCCAGTGTATGGGTGATGTTATGATGAATAAAGTGATGCACTGTGTGGATGAACCCTTTTTTTAAGTGGTTGATACTCACTATACAATCATGAATTTTGCTTGTTGACCATAGGCCATTAATTTTTATTTATCACTTGTTTGATATCTAAGAATTAAGTGCCTCTTATTTTTCCATCACCTTTGGATACCCGGCATGTGGGAGTGATCAACAGATTAATCAACGGACATAATTATATAACATATTTTGTCTTGCCTCCATCTAGGCTCATGTTCTCTAGCATGTGTCACCCCATTGTGGTCAACTTGTTGGAATGGTCATTATTTGAAATATCATATTGTTATTAATTAAATAATCAAAGAACCTATAATAGGGACCATTAATTTATGAATTTGAATATGGGCATTGAAAATCTTATTTGAAATGTTCTAATCCATCTAGAGATTTTCTCACGATGATCCTAATAGCATTGAAAATAGAACATGATTGCTTTGGATCATCATACCATCTCAGCAGATGAGCCCAATGAACAAACATACGTTGTCAATCCAAGTAATAAAGGAGACATGAGCGACTCCATACTTGCAAGTGCTCATCATGCTTATAACATTGATGTAAAGAAACTAGACAAGCATGACTTAACTTTCATGCCTTTCATATTGTATGGTTGTAATAAATTCAACTATAAAAGGTGACTATAAAAGTCTCCATAGTTACTATGGTGAATACAAAATAGAAATTGAATCGAAATATGTGAGTTTATTAGCCCTTAAATAAAAATATTGGATTGGTAATTGCTCATTCTCCAATAATTTTAATGGTTTGAAATTTTTGCATTTGTTTTTAAATTATGTTATGTTTTTTTAATCATATATATATATATATATATCATTTTTTAAAGTACATTTTAAATATCATTCTTTTAATGTTTACTTATATTCTTTATTTGTGCAATAGGATTTGAAATAACCAAGACATTCGAGAAAGGTAAATAAATTCCTATAGGTAATTTAATTGTATTTCATTTTTATTTATTGTTTAAGATTATATGAAAATATCTTTCAAATTACTCATGAATATCTAGTAACATTAATGTATTCAGTCGCATATACTTGGCGAATAAATGATGGGGATGGTTCAAGGCTGTGTGTTAATACAACACTAAAATGAGAGATAAGACATGCAGAAATTGCATTTACTGTAAGACATTTATTAGAATTGTATCATCCCCTTGTGCATTGTGAGCTCGTCATTATGAGAACATGATTATATACATATTCATCTAGGTCTATATGACTTAATCAACAGATTGGATGTCAAATAAACAGTACATTGGGCCTTAGGAGAATTTTAATGGTGGATATCCAATCACTGTTGTTTTCTTGCGATATGGTACACTTGAGATCTATATTCCTCTCATTTTTGGTATGAAGCCTTAAAATGATCTTTAAAAATCGATGAATGGAATGGATGAAACACATACATCATGGTAGGGTATAAAAAGTTTCACAAGTTAAAAGTTAATTTTGTATTGCATAGGAGAAAAAATTGCCATCAAAGGAAAAATTCACTGCATAAGCGAGGCACTAATAAACACTACTAAAAGAATATTTTCCCAATGCAAAAATTCAATGTTAACAAATAGGCATAAAGTTAAGGATTATTCATATATTTTATCCATTTGATTCATCCATTTTATCAAATAATTTTAAGCCAATGAATTATATCGAAATCTCAAAAGGACCACACCACATGAAAATAGTGTGCATTGAACATCTACCATTGAAAAAATAGGGGGGTCATAGAAGTTTTGGATCAAGCTTATATTTGTATTTTACCTTCATGGTCTTATGAGCACGTTGGATGACAAATAAACATCACAGTGGGGCCAAAAAGAGATTTCAACGGTGTGAATCATTATTCCCACTTTTCCTGTTGTATGATCCACTTAATCTTTTGATGTGCTTCAAGTTTGGAATCAGCCCCTTAAATCATATGGAAAAACGGATGGATGGCATGGATAAACCACATATATTCATGGTGGACCCAACTAAGTTTAATCACTAAGATAAGATCGTAATTAGTAACTTAGTACGGAATCCGATTTCTACGTGGGAGGTGGGAGGGGAGACGCGGATTTTCTGTGGAAGCTTGCATGCACCGGTAACATATGTGAGCCCACCGTGATTTTTGTAAGGTATCCACCTCGTTCATCCATTCTTTGAACTCGTTATAAGAGATGGGCCTAAAAATGAGACGGATCCAATAGGCAAGTGCACCGAAAACGTGAGGATTGGATATCCACAATTGAATATTCGTGGGTCACAGAAATTTTGATTCAGCCTAAAATTCATATTTTCAATTGATCCCGGTGACAATGACTTTATGAACAGTACGGATGGCATGTAAACATAACTTTTGACCCAGGGAGGTTTCATCCGCAGGAATTTTCTTTCCTTTAGTGTGGCCCACTTGAGTCTTTCATCCTGTTAACTTTTGCTTTAAAGTCCAAAAAGATACTAAAAAACGGATGGATAGGTGGACTTCTTATAAACATCACGGCACAGTAAATCTGTGCTGAGCTGGGCATTTCTGAGTCGATTCTGTGGATTTGATTTGACTCGACTTGATCCAACCCGATCTGAACCAAACCGAAGGCTTAGATCTATGCTGTTCAAGTTGGATCAGTCAAATCCAACTATTAATTGGATTGAGTTCGGATTATGGTCCTTTCGGACTGATTCGATTCGAAATCTGAACCAAATAGATCTGATTGAGACCGATCCAATCCGATCCGAACTAATTCTTATAAATATTTATTACCTATATTTATAGGCTGGATGAGAAATAAACATCACTGGGGCTTATAAATTTTTCAACGGTGGAAATCAATGCTTCTACTTTTTCTTATGGTGTGATCCACTTGAGCTTTAAATATGAATCAATTTTGAGTTTAGCCACTAAAATGATGTGGGAAAACGAATGGACGGCATGGATAAACTACGTGCATTCACGGTGGTCCCAACAGAGCTTACCCAATACAATAAGCGCCTACTGACGCGGAAACGTATTGGCTACTCCCCATGACACCAGCGTCGGTGATCTGTGGGCCCCACCACAATGTACGTGTTTCATCCATTCCGTTCATCAAATTTTAAAGATCATTTTATTTGTTGATCCCAAAAATGGGAGGTATATAAATCTCCAATGGACTACACTACATGAAAACAATGGTGATTGGATATCCATTATTAGAATCCTCCTAAGGCCCTGTGTAGTGTTTCTTTGACATACAATATATGATTAGGTCATAAAGGCACAGATGAAGGGAAAAACAAAAAATCAGCTAGTTCCAAAAATTTTATGGCCCCAAAATGTTTTTTTAATGGTCAACGCTATTCAACACTGTTTCCTGTAATGTGGTCCACTTGAGATTGGTATATATCTCATTTTCGGTGTCGTACCGTAAAATGATATGTAAAACTAGATGGATGGCGTGGATGAAAAACAGACATCATGGTAGGGCCCATGGAGCACCGACCGGCTGGTGTAGGGGAGTAGCCAATCCGTTTTCCACACGCGCAGTGCACTTTCGTGCACAGCACAGGACGCGGAGTTGCTGCGAAAGGCTTTCGCAGGAAGTTCATGGGAAGATGGGTGGGGTGCAGCGTAATGTTTTTTATAAATCCATTCCGTCCATCCGTCTTCCGAGATCATTTTAGGGTATTTGAAAGAAAATGACATGTATTCAAACCTAAATTGGGCTATTGAAAATTGGGGAAAGAGTTTTCTACTGTTGAAACCTTATTGAGCTCCACTTTGATTTTTTATATGCCATCCAAACGGTTTATAAGGTCATTCCCACTGAGGATGAAGTGAAAAAACGAAAAAATTAACATGATAGGAAACTTTTGTCCCCTTAAAAATGTTTCAACGGTGGTGACTGAATCACAACTGTTTCCTTTCGTGCGACTCACTCAAGTTTTTAATCCATCTAATTTTCTATAGAATGTCCTAAAATGATCTCAGAAAACAGATGAACGGAGTGGATTGATGAAAAACATCGAGATGCTCCAACTAAAATGCCAGCGCAAGAACTTCTTACGGAAGGCTTTCGCAAGAAATCCCCGATGGCGTATACACAGCAGCTTTTACAGCTGGTGTATATACGTGGCGTGCAAGGACGAGTGGAGACGTACGAGGATTGCGTCCTACCCCAACCCGGACGGTAATCCGTCCGGGCAGGGCTATGTGGGAGCCATCGTGATGTAAGTGTTTAATCAACGCCGTTAATCGTTTTTCTTAGATCATTTTAATAGATGAGCTTGAAAATAAGTCAGATACACAGCTCCAGTGGACCACACCAAAGGAAGCTGCAGTGATAATGACACCCACTGTTGAAACCTTTCTAAGGTCCACCGTGATGTTTTTTTTTACCATACAACCTATTAATAAGGTCATGCAGACGTGGATGAAGTGAAAAAACAAATGTCAGCGTGATCCGAAACTTCTCCGACTCCCAAGAAGTTTTTAATGGTAAAAATTAAATCTCCACTTTGTGGTCCATTTAATCCCTCTTCCTACCTCATGTTTTGATTTAAAACTTAAAATGATCTAAGAAAAACGATTGACGGCATGGATAAAACACTTATATCATGGTGGGCCTCACATAACCCTGCCCGGACGGATTACCGTCCGGGCGGGGGTAGGACACAATCCGCGCCCAGTGGAGACGTCCCTCGGGGAAACGGATTGGCGTGCTCTGGGGGCCCACCATGATGTATGTGATTCATCCATTCCGTCCATCTATTTTTCTAGATCAATTCATGGTAACAAACAAAAAATGAGGTATATCCCAGTCTCAAGTGGACCACATTATAGGAGACAGTGTTGAATGAACTTCAACCGTTAAAAACATTTTGGGGGTCATAAAAGTATTGGATCAAGTTGATATTTTTTTTCTCCCTTCATCTGGGTATTTATGACATAATAAACAGATTGGATGTTAGATAAACACTACAGCGGGCCTTAGGAGGATTTAAATGTTGGATATCCAATCACTATTGTTTTCCTGTGGTGTGACTTGAGATTTATATTCCCCTCACTTTTGGAATAAGATAATAAAATGATATTTAAAAATGAACGAAGGGAGTGGATGAAACACATACATCTTGGTGGGGCCCACAGAGTACCGACCACCAGCTCCGGGGATGGTGTCAGGGGGAGTAGCCCATCCGTTTTCATGGGAGCTCTGAGTTGTACGAACGGCTCCAATGATACCTAAATTACATGGGCCCACAATGACGTATTTATTGTATCCAAATCATTTATCAAACTTTTCGTGATCATTTGAGAGTATTTGAAAAAAAAATGAAAAACATATCTAATGAATAAAATGGACCACACCGAAAATAACAGTGAGGATAATAATTTTTAGTGTTAAAATACTCATAGGGCCCATTATAACGTTTATTCATAGGGCCCATTATAACGTTTATTTTCAATCTAATATGTTAACAAGGATAAAAATACATAAATGAAGAGGAAAAACAAATTTCATATTAATCCGAAACTTCCGTGATATTTAGAAGGGTTTCAATGGTAACCATTCAATCCTCTGCTATTTTTTGCAGACTAATCTTTATATCTGTCTTATTTTTCGGCTCAAGCCTTAAGACTAATTCTTTAAATGGATAGACAGTTTAGATATAACACATATCTTATAATTTGACTCATAGACTCAACTTGATCCGATTTGGAACCGATCTGACTCGGTCCGATGCCCGGCTCTTACTGTGGAGGATGCTGAATTATAGGGGAGGATGTAGTCTATAAATAAGAGAAGGGAAATTAGAATCCTCATTTCCAATCTTCTCCATTACCCTTTCCTTCTCGTAGGCAGTGGCCTTCTACACCTCTCCACCACCTCTCCACTTCTGCAGCAATCTACGGTGGACGGCCGTCATCATAATACATCATAATATATATATATATATATATATATATATATATATATATATATATATATATATATATATATATATATATATCACCTCCATCATCATCTATTTCTTTTTTAATATTGATTCTCCATCATCATCTTTTTCTTCTCTACATTGATTTTGTCAGATATTCATATTATGACACGTCCAGCTAAAATCAAAAGGGAAGTTGACGCAGGGAAGGACGTGGGGCCGAGCATCGTCTTCCTCAAGATGATAAATATTTTGAATCCACGGAATTTCTCTGGACTCCTCACAGAGACTTCTCGAATCCACGAGGAAAGAAAGTAGAAAATAAAATTAATTTCTAGTAAATTCAAAATTGATTAATGAATAATTGATGATTCTCTAACGTGTCTCCTTACACCATTAATATAGAAAAAAAATAAACAAAAATTTGTAATTACCAAAAATAACAAAATTCTAACTCTAACACAAATCCTAATTCTAATAAAACTCTTCTAAGGCCTAATTTCTAAAAATAAAAATTACAAATAAACTTTCTCTAAAAGAGTCCTAGTAGAACTAAAAGTTATTTCTAAAAGGAAAGAAAATCTAAAACTCTAAAAAATATTTAAAAAATCAGAATTACTAAAAATAGTAAAATTTTTCTAAAAATTCATTTTTGAGCTAAAAGCGCGCGTTTTCTGACGAAACGGACAGATGCAACCCACTTTGTGGGTCGGTTCACCTCGGATGACCCGTTTCAATAAAGATTGATATGTTGTGCGCCCCATAACGATACCCAGATCAAAAGTTACGGTCAATTTATGGCCCACCTTCTTTTGGCCCAACCATTCTAGGAACAGATCTGTGACACGTTCTACATCAGACCCCTCTACTTGAAAAAAACTTGTTCTCGAGTTACACAAGAGACTTGACACATGAGTCTGAGACAACTTCTGATGCCGATGTTCATTAGCCCTTTTTTTGTACTTAGCATCAAGCTCTTGAGCTGACACAATATATGTACTCATGTTTTCCTTGACTTGACTAATATTGATTAGTTCCTTTACATCTGTCTTTAAGATCTCATATTTTTTCTGATAATGTGGGCAATTGGGCGGACTTGTCCCTGAGACGAGATCAACGTGATTTTGTATATCTCGTATGGAAGGTAATTTATTGGGGGGTTCATCGAGTACAATCTCCTTGAACTCCTGTAAAATTGGCTTCAAATCTTCTAAGATATTCAAAGGCATCATACATTCTTTCTTTTCAACTATTAGATATATATTTCTTGTTTCCTCAAATTGTTTAACAAAAATCTGTTCAGTTGTGAGGGATGTTCCTCAACTTTAGAAGTCTTGGGTTGGTTCTCCCTTCCCATAGGGGCGAGGATAATCTTTTTACCATCTTTAATAAAGAAAAATAGGTTATCCCAATCCCTATGTGTAGCATTAATATTATTTTACCAGGGTTGACCAAGTAACATATGAGAAGCTTCCATGTCGACCACGTCACACATTACTTCATCCTTATAATATTTATCAAGGAAAAAAGATATATGACATCGTTCAGTTACCTCTGTTTTATTGACCTCTTCGATCCATCCAATCGTGTATAGAGATGAGTGTCTTTCTGTTTTCAGTTGTAGCTTTTTCACCATTATTTTCAACACGAAATTGACATTGCTCCTGACATCGATGATTACATTGCAGACTTTTTTGTATGCAGTGCACCTTGTTCGAAAGATGTTATCTCGCTGTAATTCAATTTCTACCTTTGACATGTATAACGACTCCCTCATAATCGAAGTGGTGGCCTGTGATTTACCATCATCTGATGGTGTTTTGTAGAAATTGAGATTGTGTCGTACAACGGCCACAAGCGATTGAGCATTACTTTGAGCTCGGGGCGGAATTAGCGCATCCGCAATACAGTTGAGGGTTGCCTGCAGCCCTTGCATGGTCAACTAACTCTCCTGGTGGAAAGCTTCCATTCTTTCCAAAAAATAATGAATTCCTTAATCACCGTCCACAGGATTTTGATTCATACATTCATTATTTCTCATCGGCCTGAGGGGAATCCTTGCTCTGATACCAAATTGACGCCGGGAAGGACGTGAGGTCGAGCACCGTCTTCCTCAAGATGATAAATATTCTCATCAACGGAATTTCTCTGGACGCCTCACAGAGACTTCTCGAATCCACGAGGAAAGAAAGTAGAAAATAAAATTAATTTTTAATAAATTTGAAATTGATTAATGAATAATCGATGATTCTCTAACGTGTCTCCTTACATCATTAATATAGAAAAAAAATAAACTAAAATTCGTAATTACCAAAAATAGTAAAATTCGAACTCTAACACAAATCCTAATTCTAATAAAACTCTTAGGCTTAATTTTTAAAAATAAAAATTACAAATAAACTTTTTCTAGAAGAGTCTTAGTAGAATTAAAAGTTATTTCTAAAAGGAAAGAAAATCTAAAATTCTAAAAAATATTTAAAAAATCAGAATTATTAAAAATAGTAATTTTTTTTAAAAAATTCATTTTTGAGCTGAAAGTGCGCGTTTTCTGATGAAACGGACAGATGTGACCCACTTTGTATGTTGGTTCACCTCGAATGGCCTGTTTCAGTAAAGATTGATAGGTTGTGCGCCCCATACGATACCCGGATCAAAAGTTACGGTCAATTTATGGCCCACCTTCTTTTGGCACAACCATGCTAGGAACGGATCTATGATACGTTCTACATCAGAAGTCTTATGGACTTCTATTACTTTGGAAAAAGAGAAGTCTTTGTCAGATTATCCTGAAGAGATAATCTTGAATATTCTCATTCGCCTTCCAGCTACGTCTCTTAATGTCCTAAGGCGTGTATGCAAG
The DNA here is from genome assembly GCA_037074715.1 of Magnolia kwangsiensis. Taxonomy (NCBI): domain Eukaryota; kingdom Viridiplantae; phylum Streptophyta; class Magnoliopsida; order Magnoliales; family Magnoliaceae; genus Magnolia; species Magnolia kwangsiensis. Next base: position 144,217,930 of record CM073573.1, read on the forward strand.
AACTGGTTAGACATAATCTCTAGTTCTTATTTCATACAGTGCCACCTCGCTCGAGTCCAACCATACCTCATCGAAAAAACAACACGTTGGAATAGTCGGATTCGTGATCCGATTCGTCCGGTGGATGTAAAAGATTCTGAAATAAGGGTGCGGAATCTGGATATAGGTTGTGATGGGAAGATCTTAGCTACCTATAACGGATTGCTTTTGATAGAAGCGTATCCTCAACATGGCATTCGTATCTCCAATCCAGCTACCAAACAATTGCTACGGCTTCCAACATGTTAAAAATCTCCGTTTGACGGCTACCATCTTCTACGTGCGCAACTTCGACTTGACTTTTATAGGTTTGTATACGCTCCTTCCACTAGGGAATATAAAGTCGTGCACTTCTTCCACGATGGTTTCCATCAGTTGTGTGAGATACTGACCTTAGGTTCGGATTCACGGAGAAGGATTGATATCTCATTTCTCGTTTTGTCATTGATATTCAGTGAGCAACTAGCGCTGAAGGGGGTTTTGCACTGGGTAGTTGGTTATCATTATATAATGTCTATGGATGTTGCCCAAGAGACGTTTCATCAAACGCTAATTCCAAGTTGCGCGCATTAGGCCAAATTACGATACATTTGACTTGTATTGTATGAAACTTTTTATCTTAAGGATATTAGAGGCTCTCCATCTCTCATTAACAAAATCTCTGATGTTGAATTTGAGGTTTGGATCTTAAAGGACTTTCAAATAAAAGAGTGGATAACTGCAAGAGGCTTAATTAATCCTATTCCTCTTCCTAGCTTGAGAAACGATGAGGTTATATTCCATTCTCATGAAAAGAGAAGCGGACACTTGGTCTTGTCCACCTACGTTTTAAAACTCCAGACGATGATTCAGGTCAAATTTTATCCAGAAGACCTTCAGATTTTCTCTATGATTACTCACTTCGACACCCTAGTTTCTTTGAAGTTTCAAAAATAATATTAAGATTCTGGTACTAATGTTATTAGTGGAAATTGATTACTTTTAACTTATTGGTTGTAATGTTGATTTTTGTTCCTTTTCAATTATTATTATTATTATTATTTTTTACTTTTTCATATAAATAACTATGGGTTTTTTATGAGTTATCATAAAGTAATATAAGTGGGTGGAAGAAAGGAAGCTTTTGCTATGACTATCAGCTCTTCTGACACGTGTAAGTGCTATGCCGTTCATCACAGGGTGGGTCCCGTGGTATATGTCAAGCAGGCAAATAATTAGGTAGTACAGTGATCAGGTGGGCCACACACGTACGAATAAAAGAACTTCGTGGCTGGTCTGTTTTTCAGGCTTTATCACATAGGCGGTGGGGCCCACATTCTAAACATCTAGAACGTCTGAGTACTTGCCTTCTCATCATTGTCTGGTTTGCCACACCCACAAGTGCCTCGCAGCCCATTACATGCCACTCTACATATGCTCGCGTCGTACATGTGTCTCAAAATCAAAGCCATCCATAGGTGATTTCCATCGTTGAGATTCCCCGGCTCAATAACTATGTTGGTCCTCTCTTCGTATCAAAATGTTAGAAATTGTCATGATGACTGTGGCCACATATGACTTAACTGGCCTGATTTTACACCCAAGGCTCCTCAACGGTGGAAACCATACGATGAAGGGCTTTGATTACGCTCGTAATGATAGGCTGGGACTAGATTTGAAGGAAGCGGACTGCCTAGTAACTCACTATGTTTAGCGTAATGAGTAAACTCTGTGAGATCCACTATGATTTATTTATTTTATCCTCTCTGTCCATCCATTTTAACAGTTAATTTTAGGACGTGAGCCAAAAAATGAAACATATATACTGTTCAAGTGGACCACACCACAGGAAACAGTTGAATTTAACTTCTACTGTTGAAAATTTCCTGGGAGCCACAAAAGTTTTGGATGAAGCTTGTATTTGTTATCTATGTTCATCCATGTCTATATGAGCTCATGAACAGGTTGGATGACAAATAGATATCACTGTACGGCCTAGGAAGGTTTCAACGGTGGAAATCATTATCCCCACCGTTTTTTTATGGTATGATCCATTTGATCTTTGGATATGCTTCAATTTTGGGCTCAACCCTTAAATTAGATAGAAAAACGGATGGACGGTGTTGATACACATATACATTCAAGGTGAGCCTAATTAAGTTTACTCAGTATGATAAGAGCGTACCCAGTAACCTAGTAACCCAGTACCCAATTTGATTTCAGATTTGAAGCCCGCTCCCAAACCCCTAGCCAGGTTTAAGGGACCGGACCTTTCCAACAAGATAAGGCTGCCGAGTTTGAAAGAAGAATCAGTGACTCTAACTGGCTTGTTCAAGTCAACACAGGGCTCAGCCAAGTTGAGGCTGAATCATCATGACTCGGACGGGCTCATGTTATTGAACTGGACTGAGTCGTAGTGAGTTTGAGTCAACTCAGGCGAGTCGCATCAGACCAGCCCGAGTCTAGAAACCATGTTTCCGCCCCTAGACATAGCATGCATGTATGTGGATTCAGGCCGTGCTTTTGGTGTAGGAACTGGAGCATCGTGTATTCCAGATGGGTACCTTAATATACATGGTCCAGATCTCTAGATAATAGGTTCTAGTGGTCGGTGCTCCATGGACCCAAACATGATGTCCATCCATTTTTATAAATATTTTTATGGTATTAACCCAAAACTGAGGAAAATCAAAATCTCCGGGGAGCCATACAAACTCAACTTCGTGGGGCTGCAAAAGTTTTGAACAAAGCTGATATTTGCGTTTTTTGCTTTCATCTACACTTTAAATGTCAGATAAACATTACAGTGGGCCTTAGAAAGTTTTTATTGATAAACATTCAATCACTACTGCTTTCCCACGGTGTGGTCCACTTTAGATTTTGATCTGTCTTATTTATGAGATAAATTGGTAAAATGATGTGTAAAAATGGATGAACGGTGTGAATAAAACGGATAGATCATGGTGGGGCCCATATAACACCGACTGGCTCCATATGTATGGAATTTTGCACTTCAGCAAATCATGTCGTTGACATCCAACCATCTTGTTTGGGGGTGTACAGCTTGTATGAGATCCATCCATTCATCAGGTAGGCCACATTTTGGGAAGCGGATTGGCTGGTGTACCACACAGCAGCTGCTGTAGGTACGTGTTGTGCGAAGACGAGCACTGACGCTCCTCGAGCTCCCAGTTGTACCAACGGTTCAAAGGAGATCAAAGTTACATGCCCCACAGTGATGTATTTATTATATCTACACCGTTTATCTATTTTTAGAGATCATATTAGAATATTATCCAAAAAATTGAATCATATCCAAAGATCATATGGAGCACACCACAAATAGTAGCAGAGATAATGATTTTCACCGTTAAACAATTCGTAGGGCCCACCATAACATTTATTTCCATCCAATCTGTTCATAAGGTAAAAAAGACCTGAATTAAGAGGAAAAACAAATTTAATATTGATCCAAAACTTCTGTGACCCCAAAAAGGGTTTCAATGGTTGATATTTAATCCACCACTGTTTTTGCAGTGTGGTCACTTGATAGTTAGATCTGTCTTATTTTTTGTCTCAAGCCTTAAGACTAGCTCGCCAAATGAATGGACGGTTTGGATATAACACATACCTCATGATTAGATCCCCATAACTTGCTGACGTCAATACAGCACCTCCACATTTTGTATACTTGCAAAAGCGGACAGCGTACCGAGTAAATTCTGTAGTCCACCGTTATTTATTTATTTTATCCACTCGTTTAATTCATGTTAAAAGATAATTTTAGAGCCTACTATCAAAATGAAAACATATCCAAAGCTCAAGTAGACCACACCATAGGAAACAGTATGATTGAACCTCTACCATTGAAAAATTTTTAGGGGCATAGAAGTTTTGGATCAAGTTGATGTTTGTGATTTAAGCTTTAGACACTAGGCTTGGGCTAAACAATTTTTAAGCTGGGCTTGGGCTCTAATAATTTTACTCCAACATAGCCCATCCTGAGATGACTTCATATGGTTCCAATATTCAATGAGGCAAACATGTGCTCTAATATGCACTCTTGGCTTATTTCTTTTTATGTAATATTATAGTTTTTAGGGATTGTCCATCCACTAGAGGATGCAGTAAAATAATGGTATAGATTATCAAAATGTCCATCCACTATAGGATGAAGTAAACTAATGGTCAAGATTATCAAAATGTTTGGCTCCAATTGCCCGTGCATGCCGGACATGCCAAAATATCTCATGTGAATTATGGGCAAAATTGCACCAACAATATTAAATCTTTTTTTATTTTATTTTATTTTATTTGAAATAACACACTCACACACATCCCTCACACACTCATGCCGTAGTGGGATTTCACCACCTATGGATACTCGAACCCTTAACCAGGTGTTAAAACTCTTAAGATTCTACCACCCGAGCAAGAGTAATGTTCCAACCAACATTAAGTCGGTTTCGTGATAGGAGAGACTTTTTATCCTCATCTAAGTTAGTCGCTTCACACAAGATGGCAATACATTTGATCGTAGGGTGTCCACGTGTATGTCGTAGGTACCAATAATGGTCATGTTCCAAATAGAGTACTCGGATCACAGATCCCAACTCTCTACACTCGAGTGATGGTAAGATTTAATATCACATTTTCAAGTACTACTAAATGATTCATTACTTAACTAAGACATATCCATGTAAGTTTAATGTGACACAAACTCTACGGTATATGTGTATGTCCACATGACACCCATGGTCATCATGATTCAGCCCCGTCCTATCCTCATGGCTAGTGTTTTATGATGCACATTGGTTTTTGGTTTATATTCCAACAATTAGCCATCTTGCTAACAAGTGGACTAGCTCCTCTATAAAAAGAGAACATTGTCTCTCGCGGAGGGAGACCAAGACCCAAAAAAGATGAGAGAAGAAGGGGATTTCAAAGAATCGATAGAGCAGCCTCCTGAGCCATCGACATATCGACCACCTAGGAAGCCGAGCCAAGCCTCAATGAAAGACTCAACTGTTGAGCTGAATTGGTCAAGCTTGGAACTTGGTAATAAGACTCACCAACCAATGTGACCATCTTGACCTCGACCTGATCATCCTGATCTTGACCTCGGAAGAGAAATGTCCGGAGAGAATCCCGCAATGTACCGGGTCAGGATTGATCTGACAAGATCCTAGCCGAAAATCATGTCAACTAAGGCAGAATCATAGATACTCTCAGAAGCAGCTCCCTACTCAAATACAGACCCTTCTAGTGTATCTGACAGATCTACTAAGATACACAAACTGCTTAAAAGACCTATAAATGTGCCCATTGCCTTGTGTGAAAGGTATGCATAAAAAAATAATTCTAACTTCAGCCACACTTGCTTTAAGTTTATCTACCTAACTTGGCATCGGAGGGTCCCCAGCCACAACTGGTGCCCCCATTGCCCTTACTTCTTTATTGGTGTAGGTGCTTAATGCCTATAGGTGAAGCTACAGGTTCAACCATATTCCAGCGATAACAAGTGTAATTAAACAATTTTTTAAAAGGGATAAAATAAAACTCTTGATTTTTTTAATTGACTTTTTCAATATTATCCTATTAGATTTTATACATCTGTTTATACAGATACATGCCAACAGCTACAATTAAGATTTCTCAACTAAAACCAAGATTTCCTCTACCAAACTAAGACTTCCTTTAATGTTATGAGGAAGTCATGTGTCATCCACAATTTCTCCAACTATTAGGTGATTATCCTTTTCCTGGTTAACCTCTCTCTCTCTCTCTCTCTCTCTCTCTCTCTCTCTCTCTCTCTCTCTCTCTCTCTCTCTCTCTCTCTCTCTCTCTCTCTCTCTCTCTCTCTGCATAAGCATGATTTGTTACATGAGGCCAATGATTCAATTTGGCCCGTAGACTATCGATCTGTCTTCTTGATTGTTTATGTTTATGGTATGATATATGGAAAGCATTTTATGCATACTTCATATTTTATATCGCGATTCATGAAAATTATTGCTTTATTGTTTCATATTAACTTTGCTTTATTAATTATATGATTTCAACATCTTTCAGTAGTTAGTTGGATATGATCCACGAGTCATCGTGCTCATGCCCCCTTATATAGTTTTATAGGTGCAGAGTATGACTATTATGAGCAAGCTGGATATTATTGCTAGTTATTTCAGTTTATTAGGATTAGTTTAGTTTTAAAATTTATTTTGCTCATTAGGTTGGTCTGAATTCAAGTATTAATGTAATAGCAATTTATTAAGGAATGGATGATGAAAAGTGGACATTTTGTACATGAGAATGATTTTAGCTACTTTTTCTTTTTGTTAGTTTTGAATTTGGTGTGGATTGAATATAATATTTTTAGATCAAAATAACTTAAATAAATAAATTTTAACCAATCTAAGATTCGTGCCTCGAATAACACTATTCAGGTACTTGAATTTCGAGGTATGAAAAGAACCTTCTTACCCAGCAAAACCCTTGTCCTTGGAAAGAGAATTCTCCTATTATTTCAGCCTTAATTGTAATCGGACTTGATTATCCCAATTCCCTGGTGGGGGTGGCTAACAATGGAGTTTGTACTGACAGTGTTGCTTGTACTAACAAGCTAACTAAAAAAAAAGCCTTAATTGTAATTGGACTTAATTATCCCAATTTATGCTAACGCATAACCCATTGGTTAGATCGAATGAAACCTTTGACCGGACATAACCAAAGCAGCTCACACATTTCGGTCAAACTGAAAATGTGTAAATTTTCACAGTGTGCAAATTGAGAATTCACCATTTTTTTAATCAAATCGAAAAGGACACCAATCAAACTGAGACATGACTTCTTTGCATTAGTAAATTGGTAGAATCCAAGTCATCTCGTATAACAAAGCAATATAATCATCAAAAAATAATAATTCTAAAAAGATTGTGATAATAGAGAATCAAGATGATATTATCTTTCCAAATTTCATAAGGAGTTTCCTTCCTTCAGAGGTGGAGAATTCCTTATCATATTTTCCTAAAGATGCTCATTTAGCTACTAGCTACATGTTTTCATGAACTAAGGCATGTATGCAAGAAATGACTACATATAATCTTATGATGAGACTCATTCCTTCGATATAAAAAATTCTAAAATGAGGATGCGAAATCTAGCTGTAGGTTGCTTTTGGAAGAAGTAATGTAGAATTGGTTAAAGCTGCTCATATAATCAATCAGAACAATATAACACTCATCAGATCAATGTAAAATTCCTTATAAAACCACTGAGTTCATGTGGTGAGAGATCAATTGAAACAATGTAAAATTGCTGCTAAAACTATTGAGTTCATGCAGTGGTAGCCGTTCAATCCCAATTATCCCATGTGGTGTGGCCCACCTAAGCATGGCTTCGGTGGATCCCCCAATCCTTAGAGGTGGGTGGGATCCTTGATCGTGTGGCCAATTGTGATTTATGTGTCTTATATATATGCACTCCATTTATTTTGAAAACTTATTTTAAGGCGATCCAAAAAATGAAGCAGATCCAAATCTCATGTAATCAACTATTAGAAACTTATTGTGAGCTACAAAGTTTATGTATCAAGCTTATATTTATGTGGACTCTTCATCCAAGTCTCTGTAACCTTATCAATAGGTTGAACAATAATTTTTGGTATCATGCCCTACAATGAGCTTTCAAAATTAATGAATGGTACACCGAATTCGATGAATTTAGGGATCCATCCAAACCGCACCCCCTCTTAAAATAGAGGATAAACCTGATGGATGTAGCAGATTTTGCATATACAACATAACAATCCTCATGGTGCTTGGGTGTATAAAACGGGTTCATCCTCTCATAGACTTACATTAAGTTATCTAACACATAACACCAACCTTGGTAGTGTGTAGTGTTAAAAAGTTTTGTGGCTTCCATTGTGATGTATGTATTTAGTACATTAGCCGCTTTATTACTCAGCTCACCCCCATCTATGTAACGCCCTAAAAATTGGGGGTTGTGTATGCACTTGACTCCCAAGTTTTCGGGTATCACTTATAACCAATTTTACATGTTTTGCGTGTAATTTGGTTTGATCAGAAGTATAAAATTTTTTAAAACATGAATCACGATCACAACTAGTCTACTGAAAGGAAAGTGGCTAAATGTATACAAGTCCAAAAAATAATATCAATAGGTCGCACAAGGCGTTGCCCAACGAAAATACAAAAATGATATGTCCAAAAAGAATGTTGCGCTGAATCCCCTACTCGGCGATCCAAGTTCGCCTGTGAAGTCTACGGCGAACTACCCATCAACTGGAAATAGGACAACTCGTCCTCATCTTTCAGGCTCGCGCTGCAAGCTCCTCGTACTTAGTGTCACCTGCAACTACTAAAGAGTTTGGTTGGTGTTTTGAAACACCGTCCCAGAGTGAGAGTGAGTGATAAACTCAGTGGGTGCTATTAATCTTAAGTTACAATAAACATCAATTATATTATGAATTTAATAAAAGGCGAATATCCACAAATCCTTAACTAATCTTGTTAATGCATATGCATGATAAATGATATGATGCATGACCTGCCCACAACACTCCCTCGAGCGACTCCGTCTAATGATCTCACATGACTAACAGTCCTTCATTGCGACTTCAACTGCCGAGTTGCGAAAGCCTAGCTAATGCAATGCATGAATAATTTTAATCGAGTATTTAATTAATTCCGTTCATCCAGCAGATTGAGAAAACTGGTACACCCCACGATATCAATACCCTTAACTAGTTGTGAGGTCAAGGCCCCTCAACGCGCGAGGCTAAGGCCCCCTCAACGCGCGAGGCCAAGGCCCCGCGATCCTTGATTCTATCGGGTTTTCTATCCCCGATTTCAAGCACATGGGGAGTGTTGAGAAGTGGGATCGCTCGCGGTCACTATAAGGAGGCTCGTCAACCCGGCGTAGGCAGACAGCTCGGACACAGTGTCCCATTCCACCATGCCTGGCTCTCGAGATGGTGGATCGGTTTTAAATGGTTATTAATGGACTTCAGTGGGCGAGATGTGTGTTTCGAATAAGAAATAAATACGTTTAATTTAGGAGATTATCTTATTTAAACATAACAGAGAAATAATATTTAAAACTATCATCGCACTTTATTGATATTAAGTTCATTTATATCCTTTAAGTGTCCCTTGATTCTAAGATAACTTATTCAATACAAATAAATTGCAACTGTTAAAGTTCATATCATTAAATCTTAAATCTGGTAGCCTTTCGGCAGCTGTTTTGATCATCTCCTAGGACTTAGGAGGAATATGCTTTTTTCCTGATTATTCTCCTTTAGACTTGCATAGAAGAAACTTGAAGATTTTAAATATTTTGACAGCATAACGACCCTCTTTCTTCATAGACTGCAGTGTAGTCTGGTTGCGCGGTCTCGCGCAACGGATGTTGGTTGCGCGGACCCACGCAAACCACCGCTGCCCTCTCTCTCATCTTCGATTTTCCTCCTCACTCCGCTTTCTCTTGAAAATCTTCAATCGGTCTAAATGAGGGAGGTAAGGATGTATTTATAGGCCTTCGTACATGTGGTACCTCAATTTTGACGCCATGGAATCTACCTTGAAGTGTTTAACCTTTTATAAATAATCCCTCCTGGAATTCATTGCGCAGACCTGCGCAACGCCCATTTCGGTTGCGCGGTCCCACATAAAACTTATTTGGTTGTGCGGTCCTGCGCATCAGATATGCTTTGTGCAGACCCACGCAAACCATCCTCAAGTCAGCTCATTCTTCCTTTTTCAATTCTCTTTCCCAATTTCAATCTTCCTTTACTTCGCCCCATCATCATTTTTATGTTTCAACAGATGGCCCCTTGATCCTTTCTTTGCTTTTTCAGAACCAAAGAAAAAGGATCAAAATACCTATCCTAACAGTGTTTGCGCGGGTCCGTGCAATCAAGACCTACATTCCATATTCGATCATTTGTCCTATAAATATCCCAAACCCTCAGTCATTTTCACGTACTTGCACTGTAGCATACCTCTTCTCTTTTCACAATTTTTCGTGTAACTGACTCTTCTTGCGTGAACCTGCGCAACTGATCCCTATCTGCACAATATCTTCTGACCCTTGCATGAAGACGTGTAATTGAGCTTGATTGCGCTGGTCCACGCAACCAGGACTTAGAAGTTTTTCCTAGCATTCGATTCTCTTCCCTCTAAGTATCTTCGAGATTTGAAAACTTCTTTTCTCCATGGCCCGTTCTTCAGCCTCCTCTTCTAGAAGAAAGCATTGTTCATCCTCTTCTAGGTGGAGGCAAACTCTCCCTCACTCTTGGAAACATGTAGAGATAAATGAAGAATCTTTAGATCTCTATAACCCTTTTACCAATAATCAAACCATTATCCCCACAAATTTACAACATCATTGGTCGATCCTACACTGTGAACCCTTTGACCGACAAAATACATTCATCTTGGTGAATGACTGGGTCACAAGAGAACCGATGATGCTAACAGGATATTTGGGAGAGAATGGACTTTGTCAAAGAATAGGAAAAATTCAAAAGATGAGATTTTTGCGCCCCTATTGTGATCCTCATCAACCTTCCCCTTTCCACTACTTCGAAACAGCTCAGCAACTCTTTTTCCTTGAGAAATTACCCTGGAGTATAGGGAGATTCACAATCGTAGGCCTACTATCTATCCGTGATTTTTACAGTGCTTGGGCCCGCGCTATCGTTCGGAAACATATTGTCATACTAGAACAGATGGCACTTTCTGACTCGATCATAGCTACATCAGAACACTTTCGCGCAGATGCTACTATTCTCAGATGCTTTCTTGATCGCTGGTCTCTAATCACCAACTCATTTCATCTTCCCCTAGGTGAAATGAGCATGACTTTATGAGATCTGTTTTGCATAGCAGGTCTTTCCATCATGGGTGATATCTTTGATGCGTATTTACCTTCTAATGAAGAGCTTGCTCTTGCATCTGTAGGAGGAGATATTTCTAAAATTTTTAAAAATACCCTTGAACTCTTCAGTGCATTGACTACCTTCCCTCATCCTGATCGCATTTCCTCTCTTGAATGGTTGGCTCACTTTTCCCGAAAACTACGGTATATTCCTTTCCTCTCAACTTATTTTCTTCATAATCCTATTCTCCACATGATTTTTTTACTGAAGTGTTACATTTATATTCTGATAGCTTTGCAGGTCACAATCACTCAAAACTTAAGGACATTCGTAAGAACGTAAAATATTTTGTAGAATACAGTTCTTCCTGTGAATTAACCGCCTTTATTACTTACTGGTTGAGCTTGGTAATATTCCCTGATCCTGATCAAGAGGACATCATCAGGCCTTCATTTTTCGTGGTCGTAGGAGCAATGGTGGAAGGCCAAAAATATTCGCTAGATCCTCCAGTTCTATGTTCTCTCTATCGTGCTTTTGGAGATGTTATTTATGGTTCAAAAGATTTTGCTCCTAAAGCCTTTCCTGTCTGTGCTCCTTGGCATTTCTTCATAGGTTGCTTAGGAGTATACTTTTCTTGGACATTTACTGATTCTGGAAGAGCATACTCGAATCCTGATCAGCTTCCCCTTCAACATTTTCAACTGAGAAATATGATTAAGGAATCAAGCGGATGGATCTCAAGAAGAATAAATAGCAAGGATCCCATTGACTTTCACCAATTTCCATTGACCAACTATCCTGAAGATATAGACGTGATTGATGACAATTCCATCTCTTTTAATGAATATTCCTTCCTTATTTTCATTAGATCTAATACTCTTCCATGGAGAGAAGGTAGTATATTCTGGCACGAACCATATTACCCTAGTAGATTTGCTCGCCAAATTGGCTTTGATCAAGCCGTTCCTGACACTCATGACATTATCACAAGAGCAATGAGAAATTATGGCATTGGGCCATATAATTGGGCCTTGATATGGAAGCAACTCTTGATCATTCAAACCGGCTCACATTTCATAATTCCTGGCTACAATTATCCGGTTAGCGCTTCTTACTGGTGGATGCGATGGTGGGTTCATCAGCATTAATTAGTAAACAATTATCATCCAGTAAATCATGAAATGTGGATTCCTCCTCCTTGCCTTAGGAGTTATCAAAAAGATATAAGTATCGGTTATTTCGAAGAAACGAGTCCTCCCCCTTTTCTAGATCAACTTGGTATAAGGATCTCCTTAGAATATGCCATTGATGAGCAAAGCCTGCTGATGTTCTTGAAGGGTGGATAGCTTTCGGTACTCCTCCGACGGATGTTCATGAATTTTCTGCAAAGAATGATAATCCTTTACAGTTCCACCTTCCTCCACCTTTACAGATATTATGCAATAATTCTCCTTCATCAAGAAAGTAGGAAACGTCAGAACATCATCATCCGTCTCAGAAGAATAAGCACATTGTTATCGAAGATTCATCTTCTTCGAAAGGATAAACATATTCTAAAATATTTGACTTTAAGTTAAAAGACATCAAATATTGGATATTTTGCTCTGACTTAATACAATCGTGATTTTATTTTGCATATGAAACTTTGTGATTCCTTTCACCATATCGAATAATTGATACATCTTACCGTACTTCTATTACAAGAATATATGGCCACATATTCTTGCAATCTTAGTATTATATACATATATATGTTTATTTACATGCAACAATTTTTATATATATTCCTAGCTTGCATTATCAACAACATTGAAATATTCATAAACTTTCGATTTATGACAAATTTCAAGTGTATTTATTTGTACAATATTCTTATCATAACATCTAATAAGGAACTAATTACAACACTTAACATATTATGCTTGTCAGTGCGGGATTTCCTGTATGATGATTTTTTTAATTGGCGGTACTAAACTTCAATCTAATCAGTTACACACAGTTTAAGCTCTTAAGTAGTGGAGCCGGGTCTCACGTGATGGCCTCTTTAACTCTTACGAGTTCACTAGACTTCTCACAGCGTATGGAGTTCACAAACCGCGATCCATCAGAAGGGCCCAGTGAAGCTACCGGGGCCGTGAACTCGATTGGAATTACGCACAGGGTTGGCCACGGTAACTCTCTAGAGTTCACGGGGCACATAATGTGACCTTTAGGGTACCAAATCTAGGGCCGCCAGTTCGTCAATGAGTAGGTCTAAGCCCTTTCTCATGAGTTAGTACTGAAATCAAACCGTAGATCTGGGGGGTCTTACGTATGGTTGGCTTATTTAAAGCTCACACTGCGGCCCTCATTTTCTTCGTTTGGAAGGTCGAGCCCATTCACGGGAGGACATTTTTCTCCATTCCCCGTGACGCTACCGAAAAGCTATACAGACGGCATGGGGGTTACGCATGATTGGCTGTTGAGGACTTTTGGCCTTTTAGGCCTTTGGGCACTGGCTCCATCAGTTGCCCTCATGGGTATGCGTACGATGGCTTTCATAGACTTTTTAGGGCCACTGGCTTCTCACCGCTACCCGAATGGTGATCTTGATAGGTCGTATGCGCGATTGGCCATTGGCTTAACTAGGCTGCCTTAAAATGCTTTAAGACAATGATAGGTATGATCAATTGTTCTGAGAATGGTAGACATCTCTGACTGAAATTGACACATCACCACTTCTGTCAATATCTTCAATTATACCCATCCATTTTCTGTGTTGTTTATAATATACCAGTTTGGTGACAGTATCAATTTCAAGCAGAATTTTGTTGGTCTCACTTGATGATGGTGATATTTACTTTCCTTTTGCAATATTTACTATTACATGATCTTGGTATGCTAGCAAACTTCTTCTTCATTTATTCATCTTGCCCCTTTTTGATATAGAATCATTATTCTGATAATTTTCTGGATCAAAATCAAAAGTATATTTATGGATGGTATCTCTTAAGGAAGCGAGCATTAATTGGTATACTGATTCCTTGCCCATCTTAATCCACAACTCGATATGCTTCATTGGAGTATACTTCTTTTATGATGTAAGGGTCATCCCATTTGGGTTCAAACTTGCCTCCTGTTCGACGGGTGACTACAATAGGTCTTTTCAACATCAGCACCATATCTCCTTTTTTTAAAGAGCGATACTTGACTCGTTTGTCAAAGGTGGCCGATATTCTTGCTTGATACGTTTGCAATCGCTGTTGGGCAGCTAGACGTTTTTCATCTAGCAAATCCAGCTCTTTTAACCATATTTTTGCATTTTTATCATCGGTTATAGACTGGTGTACTGCCACTCTTAGTGACGCTACTTGTATTTCAATTGAGATCACTGCTTCTACACCATAGATTAGTGAATATGGTGTTGCTCTTTTCACTGTCTGATGAGTAGTTCTGTATGCCCATAATGCTTCTTGTAATCTTTCGTCCCAATCACGCTTATTTCCTGTCACCGTCTTCTTTAGTATTTTGACTATTGTTTTATTAAATGCTTCTGCTAATCCATTGGCCGATGGATAATAAGGTGTTGAAAATGAATGATGAATGCTAAATTTCTGACATAACTTTTTCATGCCATTATTTTTGAAGGGAGTACCATTGTCTGTAACAATTTTCTTCGGAATACCATGACGGTATATTATTGCATGTCGGATGAAATTAACCACATCCTTCTCTTTAACACTACGCAATGCAACTGCTTTAGTCCATTTGGAAAAGTAATCTGTTGTTGCCAAAATATATTGCTTCCCTTTGGTCGAAGGCGGATTGATAGGACCAATAATGTCAAGCCCCCAAGCAGAGAAGGGCCAAGAAGCAACTGACTGACGTATGTCTTCTGAAGGAACATGTATAACATCTCTGTGAATCTGACATTTATGACATGGCTCTGCATAATCTATCGCGTCTTTGAACAAGGTTGGCCAGTAATACCCCATCCTATGTACTCAATGAAATAAGTTTCGACCAGCTTGATGTGCCCCACATTCTCGAGAGTGTACTTCTCGCAATACATGACTTATCTCTTACTCATAGAAACAACTCAATAGTGTTCCATTATAAGACCTTTTGTACAACACTTCATTGCATATAATGAATCTACTTGATCGTTGCCTAATCTGCTGTCTTTGCACAGGTTCTTCCGACAGAATGTTAAATTTGAGATAATTTATAAAAGGCTGCCGCCAATCATCTGTTATGATCTTTAGACACGATACGAGAAGAGTTTCAATAATTTCATCAATAACTTCTGGTGACGGTAAAAATCTCCTTTCTTCTATAGTCACTTGAAGGGCTTCGATTTGGACAAGACAGAGCCGCTGCCAAGTTAGCCAAAGCATCCACTCTTGCATTTTTTGATCGAGGGACATGCTTGATTTCAACATGGGAAAATCATTCTAATAATTTTTGTGCCTTCTGACAATATGACAGAAGCTCTTGTTTCTTATCTCAAATTCAATTGTCAATTGATTTATAATCAATTTAAAATCTCCAAAGATATGTAGCGTTCGTATCTTCATTTCTTTAGCCATTTTCATTCCAATAATTATGGCTCTTTATTTAGCCTTATTATTCGTACATACCATTCCCAATGTAAAGGAATAATGTAGTAAGTCACCTTGGGGAGTAATGAATATCACTCTTGCCCCCGCTCTTAATGCTCGGGAAGCATCATCAAAATACATTTGCCATGGGTTCTGCGATTCAGCTAACATAACTTGCTCATCTGGAAAATCATTGCTAATGGCCTCAGATTCTACTACAGGGTGCGCTACAAGGAAATCCGCCACTATCTGCCATTTTACCGCTTTCCTTGGTTCATACGTAATAGTATATTCTGAAAGTAACAGCATCCATTTGGCTAATCTTCCGGACAACATCGGTCTTGCGATAAAAATTTTTATCAGGTCGGCTCTTGAAATTAACGTTATATGATGAGATAAACAGTAATGTCTCAACTTTTACACTGCAAATATTAACGTCAAACATTCTTTCTCGATCGGGGTGTAATTACATTCTACCCCCATTAAAGTCTGGCTTAAATAGTAAAGAGTGATTTCTTTTTCAAATTCATTCACCTATGCCAGCGAAGCTCCTAAAGAATGTTCAGCTGCAGATATATATAAAATAAGTAGTTTTCCTTTCACTGGAGCTGCCAATACTGGTGGCTGCTTCAGCAATTTATTAATCGAGTCAAACGCGTTCTGACAGGCTTGATTCCATACAAACTCTGTATCTTTTTTCATTAGATGGGAAAATGGCTGACATCTCCCTGCCAAATTCGAAATAAAATGGCGAATGTATGCCAAATTTTTCTACAAACTTTTTAATTCTTTCAATGTCTTCGGTGGCGGCATATCTTGAATAGCCCTAACTTTCCTCGGACCAATCTCAATGCCCCTATGCTGGACAACAAAACCAAGAAATTTACCAGAGGACACCCCAAATGCGCATTTAGCGGGATTCATCTTCAATTGTTTCTTTCTAAGCCAATGGAAAATCGACGCCAAGTGCTCACGATGTTCCTGATGGGTTCTTGATCTGACCACCAAATCGTTGACATAGCATTCAACGTGCTTATCATCATGTCTTTAAAAATTCTTTGCATCGCTCTCTGATATGTTGCCCCGAAATTCTTGAGTCCGAATGGCATAACCTTATAACAAAAAATTCCTTGTGAAGTCCTAAATGCTGTTGCTTCCTTGTCTTCAGGGGCCATTCGAATTTGGATATATCCTGCATAACTGTTCATGAAGGACATGACGGCATACTGAGTTGTACTATCAATCAGTAGTTCAGTTATTGGGAGCAAAAAATCATCCTTTGGACAGGCTTCATTTAGGTCTCGAAAGTCGACACACACCCTGACTTGTCCGTTTTTCTTCCTTATCGGGATAATTTTCGATATCCACTTGGGATATTTAACCTCTCTTATAAACCTAACCTTTATCAATTTATTGACTTCTTCTTCAATCAGGGGGACCAGGTCTGGATGAAATCGCCTTTGAGCTTATTTAACTGGCCTTTTCTCATTAGAAATATTCAGTTGATGCAATGCTACAGAAGGCTCTAAGCCAGGCATCTCTACATATGTCTAGGCGAATACATCTTTATTTTCTTTAAGAAGTCAAACATATTCCTCAGATTCCTGTGCAGAAAGGCCAGAACTAATGAACGTGTTCTGTGGCTCAACCCGAGACTTGTACCCTTGCGACCGTGCCGTCGCCTCCGTTTCGACGCCACGTCTCGCTCGCTGAGGCAATACCCGTGTCAGGATATGTGGGCCCGCGTTCAGTTCGAGAAAAATACCGCATGTTGTAATTTCGAGAGAATCTCTACAAAACATCACATCAATCAATTAAATCAAGTCAAGTATAAGCAACCATCCCCAAGTACAACCACCTCTCTCAGAAAGTCAACTCTCCTTACATAAGTACACCTTTCACCCATCACTCCCCATCACACCCATCTCCCTCTCTCTTACATCCCATTCTCTCTCTTTCATCCTCCAAGCAAGAAACCATCCATGGCTTCCATGAAGACGGTAGGTATGACCCACCTTCCTACCACCAAATTCAACCCTTGGATCATCATCTCAACTATTGAAAATGTCCTCTTGGACCTTTGGAGTGCATTGGCGGAAGAAGGAATAGGCGATCAAAGGTGGGTGCTTCTCTCTCTGTCTCTCTCTCTCTCCCTTCCATGTTCGTGGCCCACCTGATGTATGAGTTTACCCACGCTGTCCACAAGTGGGACAGGCTTTTCGTCCATCAAGTAGGGCCCACACTGCTGACCTTCCCGCAGCACCATTGATGTCCCTTTTTGGACAGGCCCTGGATGAAGGGAAAGCACAAATATCTACTTCATCTTTGATTAAGGTGGCCCACCTACATGGATTTCACCTTGATGTACGTGTGATGTATCCACACCATCTCCATCCACCTGAAGAGATCATCTTAGGATGTGGGTCCACCAGTTGGACAGGCCTAGCAGCAGAAATCTGCCCAGGCATTGGTCCACCTTGATGCATATGTTCTATCCTCACCTCACGGCCCTCCTGACGGGTGGATATGTGGGGTTGGCCCACTTTCTGAATGGCCCTCGTCCAGTGGGACCCATTGAGATATATAGGTTTTATCCATACAGTCCGCAGGAATGACCTAAGGTGCAGACAGGCCCAATTTCCTGCTGGACTGGCGTCCAACAGGGCCTGCTGTGATTGTATGTTTCATCCACGCCTTGCATCCTTTTGTGGCCCATCTGGACCAGTCCCACCCTTCTGGTGGACCATTTTCAGGTGGGGCTCACCATGTATATGTACTTATCCATGCTACCCGCCTAACGAAGCCACCTTGCTGTCTGTCTGGGGCAGGCTCTGTTTTTAGGGAAACCACAAATATCACCTTGATTCTTGTGGGGTGGCCCACTAACGTGGACCCCACCTTGTTATATATGTTGTATATGTATAGGGATGTAGCCACACTGTCCATCTGCTGATCATCCTGACCATGAGACCCGGACAGGTCCAGCTGGGTAGAAATCTGTCCATCAGCAGGCCCTGCTGTTGAAGGTAAAACACAGATATCAGTTTGATCTAAAGCTGGTGGGCCACGCTGACGAGGACCCATCTTGATATGTCGGTTTCACTCGCACCATCCGTCTGCAATGGTGTTGTGAGCTACAGTGTAGCAGCAGCAGACTGTCCTTGCTTGACGACCGTGAATGAAAGGAGAACACAAATATCAGTTTGATTCAGACTATGAGCCACGTACACGTGGACCCCACCTATATATATGCGCTGTATAACCTCCGTCCAATAATGACGGTGGGACCCACTTGATGTACATGTTTTATCTACACCGTCCAGTACTGACGGTGGGACCTACCTTGCGGTATGTGTTATGTTCGCACTGTCCAGTAGCTGGATGTGGGACCTATCATGATGTATCTGTGTCATACCCATGCTGCCCCAGCAAATGTGGACCCCACCTTGTCACCCACCTAATGTACATACTTGACATCCCTGTTGTCCATTGCATGGACCCCATATGGTTTAAATCCACACCGTCAACCCAGGCGCTAGGAACTCTCTGATTTTTTTTATTATAATATTATAATATATTATGTTATATTATATATATTTATATATATAATATAATATTACTTAATATAATATATTATATCAGGTGGTGGGCCACACCCTCATGATGTCTCCATTGAGTACATCCAGCCGTCCATTGTTGGACGCTAGATGCTAGGTGGTTATATAATATATATTATTATACATTATATATAATATTATATTATTTATAAAATTAAAATATAATATATATATTAGATTTTATATGATTGTGGTGGCCCCACGTGGGACCCACCTATGTCGTTTGAAGCTTATACAACAACTATACAACTGTTGTATAGACGTCAGCGGGATATGTGGGACCACCTGTTGAGTGGTCTGCACCACCCCAACTGTCCACCTTTTGGTAATTCACACCATCCGTCCATTTTGAAAAGGGGACGTGGGCCCACCTTGGTGATGTGCTGGGCGCATCATGGCCCCAACATGATGCACGTGCCGTCTTTCAACTGTTCATCTGTTGAACGTGTGGGGGCCAGCACACCACTGTCCATTCATCTGGCGAGCTTGTTTCAAGGCTTGAGACTAAAAAATATGACAGATCCTGTTATCAGGTGGACCACACTACAATAAATAGTGGATTGAACATCCACCATTGAAACCTCTTTTGGGTTACAGAAGTTTTGAACCAATATGATAATTCCTTTCCCTTACTGTTCAGGTCATTGTGACCTTATGAATAGCCTGGATGGGAAATAACTGCTACGGTGGTCCCACTAGTAATTTAACTGTGGAAAATCATTACCATCTCTGCCGTTTGTGGTATGGTCCAGATGATCTTTAAATTTGATTCATTTGTTTGGATAATGATCTAAAATGATCTTTATAGACGGATGAATGGTACGACCCACTTGTTGTAGTTGAGAGGCCCAATATGATGTTTATGAGGCCCATTGGTGCGGCCCGCTGATACAACCCACTTGATGTTTATGAGGTCCATTGGTGCGGCCCATTGATACCACCCACTTGATGTTTATGAGGCCCATTGGTGCGACCCGTTAGTATGGCCCATTGATGTAGCCCACTTGTTGTGTATAAGGCCCATGCATAGGGCTCACCTATTGTGTATTTGAAGCTCATGGGTTGTGGCCCATTGTGATGTACTCGAGGCCCATGGGCGATGCCCATTGAGATGTATTCGAAGCCCATGGGCAAGGCCTGATGTGATGTAATCATGGCCGATGTGTCGAGGCCCACTGTGATGAGTATTTGGCTCATGAATGAGACCCATAATGATGTGTATTAAGTCCTTGTATGAGGTCATGGTCCTATGATATGTTTGGCTCTATGTGGGCCACTCCTTGGGAGAAATGTTGGTTAGATGTCCACATTGATGGTCAATGATGGTTAGATGTCCTCATTGTGACCTTCCCTTAGGCCTTGTTAGACCCATTCTTATCGATTACCGATTTAGATGGCCGATTACCTATTCTGATTCGTTGTGGCCGATTGTCGATTATCGATCGAGGTCGATTATCGATTTTGATTTGACATGACCGATTGCCGATCATCGATCGAGGTTGATTATCGATTCAGATGGTCGATTATCGATTCTGATTCGTCGTGGCCGATTGCCGATTATCGATCGAGGCCGATTACTGATTCTAATTTGACGTGACCGATTGTCGATTATAGATTGAGGTCGATCACCGATTCAGATGGCCGATTACCGATTCTGATTCGTCGTGGCCAATTGCCAATTATCGATTGAGGCCGATTACTGATTCTGATTTGTCGTAGCTGATTGCCGATTATCGATCGAGGCCGATTACCGATTCTGATTTATCGTGGCCGATTGCCGATTATCGATCGAGATCGATTACCGATTCTAATGGCAGATTGCCGATTCTGATTGTAGGGGCCCAATTGATGAACATGCGACCCGTATTTGAGGCCCGACGTGATGTGTATTCAGCCCGTGTCTAAGGCCCAATGTGATGTATATTGAGGCCTAGGCGATGAGGCCCATTGTGATGCATTTGAAGGCTAGGTGAAGGAGCCCATTGTGATGTATGTTAGGCGCATGAGCAGGGCCCACCGGTTGTGTACACTCTCTCTCCCTTCCATGTTCGTGGCCCACCTGATGTATGAGTTTACCCACGCTGTCCACAAGTGGGACAACCTTGTCGTCCATCAAGTAGGGCCCACACTGCTGACCTTCCCGCAACACCATTGATGCACCTTTTTGGACAGGCCTTGGATGAAGGGAAAGCACAAATATCTACTTCATCTTTGATTAAGGTGGCCCACCTACATGGATTCCACCTTGATGTACGTGTGATGTATCCACACCATCTCCATCCACCAGAAGAGATCATCTTAGGATGTGGGTCCACCAGTTGGACAGGCCTAGCAGCAGAAATTTGCCCAGGCGCTAGTCCACCTTGATGCATCTGTTCTATCCTCACCTCACGGCCCTCCTGATGGGTGGATACGTGGGGTTGGCCCACTTTCTGATTGGCCCTTGTCCAGTGGGACCCACTGAGAGATATATGTTTTATCCATACAGTTCGCAGGACTGACCTAAGGTGCAGACAGACCCAATTTTTTCAATGAAATAAGTTTCAACCAGCTTGATGTGCCCCGCATTCTCCATAGTGTGATTCTCGCAATACATGACTTATCTCATACTCATATAAACAACTCAATAATGTTCCATTATAAGACCTTTTGTACAACACTTCACTGCATATAATGAATCTGCTTGATCGTTGCCTAATCTGCTGTCTTTGCGCGGGTCTGCCGACAAAATGTTAAATTTGAGATAATCTATAAAAGGCTGCCGCCAATCATCTGTTATGATCTCTAGACACGATACGAGAAGAGTTTCAGTAATTTCATCAATAACTTCTGGTGACGGTAAAAATCTCCTTTCTTCTATAGTCACTTGAAGGGCTTCGATTTGGACAAGATAGAGCCGCTGCCAAGCTTGCCAAAGCATCCACTCTTGCATTCCTGATCGAGGGACATGCTTGATTTCAACATGGGAAAACCATTCTAATAATTGTTGTGCCTTCTGACAATATGACAGAAGCTCTTGTTTCTTATCCCAAATTCAGTTGTCAATTGATTTATAATCAATTTAAAATCTCCGAAGATATGTAGCGTTCGTATCTTCATTTCTTTAGCCATTTCCATTACAATAATTAGGGCTCTGTATTTAGCCTTATTATTCGTACATACCATTCCTAATGTAAAGGAATAATGTAGTAAGTCACCTTGGAGAGTAATGAATATCACTCTTGCCCCCGCTCCGGATGCTTGGGAAGCACCATCAAAATACATTTGCCATGGGTTCTGCGATTCAGCTAACATAACTTGCTCATATGGAAAATCATTGCTAATGGCCTCAGATTCTACTACAGGGTGCGCTACAAGGAAATCCGCCACTATCTGCCCTTTTACCGCTTTCGTTGGTTCATATGTAATAGTATATTCTGAAAGTAATAGCATCCATTTGGCTAATCTTCCGGACAACATTGGTCTTGTCATCAAAAATTTTATCAGTTGGCTTTTGAAATCAATGTTATATGATGAGATAAACAGTAATGTCTCAACTTTTGCACTGCAAATATTAACGTCAAACATTCTTTCTCGATCGGGGTGTAATTACATTCTACCCCCGTTAAAGTCTGGCTTAAATAGTAAAGAGTGATTTCTTTTCCAAATTCATTCACCTATGCCAGCGAAGCTCTTAAAGAATGTTCAGCTGCAGATATATATAAAATAAGCAGTTTTCCTTTCACTGGAGCTGCCAATACTGGTGGCTGTTTCAGCAATTCATTAATCGAGTCAAATGCGTTCTGACAGGCTTGATCCCATACAAACTCTGTATCCTTTTTCATTAGATGAGAAAACGACTGACATCTCCCTGCCAAATTCGAAATGAAATGGCGAATGTATGCCAAATTTTTCTATAAACTTTTTAATTCTTTCAATGTCTAAAGGTGGCGACATATCTTGAATAGCCCTAACTTTCCCCGGATCAATCTCAATGCCCCTATGCCGTCAAAAAATTTACCAGAGGACACCCCAAATGCGCATTTAGCGGGATTCATCTTCAATTATTTCTTTCTAAGGCGACGAAAAATTGACGCCAAGTGCTCACGATGTTCCTGATGGCTTCTCGATCTGACCACCAAATCATCGACATAGCATTCAACATGCTTGTGCATCATGTCTTTAAAAATGCTTTGCATCGCTCTCTGATATGTTGCCCCGAAATTCTTGAGTCCGAATGGGATAACCTTATAATACAAAATTCCTTGTGAAGTCCTAAATGCTGTTGCTTCCTTGTCTTCAGGGGCCATTCGAATTTAGTTATATCCTGCATAACCGTTCATGAAAGACATGACGACATACTGAGTTGTACTATCAATCAGTAGTTCAGTTATTAGGAGCGAAAAATCATCCTTTGGACAGGCTTCATTCAGGTCTCTAAAGTCGACACACACCCTGACTTGTTTGTTTTTCTTCCTTATCGGGACCATTTTCGATATCCACTTGGGATATTTAACCTCTCTTATAAACCTGACCTTTATCAATTTATTGACTTCTTCTTCAATCAAGGGGACCAGGTCCGGATGAAATAGCCTTTGAGCTTGTTTAACGGGCCTTTGCTCCTTAGAAATATTCAGTCGATGCAATGCTACAGAAGGCTCTAAGCCAGGCATCTCTGCATATGTCTAGGCGAATAGATCTTTATTTTCTTTAAGAAGTCGAACATATTCTACAGATTCTTGTGCAGAAAGGCCAGCGCTAATGAACGTGTTATGTGGCTCTTCTTTCGTACCTAAGTTTATCTCTTACAGACTGTTTGTCGTCGGTTGCCCCCCATCTTCCATCTTCTTCGGAGCTATCTCAGGATGTTCTACTATTTTAGGATTTTCTTCTGTCGGCTGCTTAATCGTAACCATATTTACTAATGACTTTGCCCCCATGTCTTGAAATTTTCTTTGCTTCTCCTGGCCGTCCCCAATAGGAACTCGCATTCCCCTCCCATGATTTAGGCCTGTCTATTCTTCACAGTCAAAACCCATACTTTTTATGGCCCTCTTGCTTGTTTTCTTTCTAATTATTATTTCATCTCTATCTATCATTCGTTGTATTATACTTTTCAACGTATGAAAATTCTCCGTTGGATGTCCCACCAAGCAATGATAGTGACAAAAGTGTCGTTCTCCGATTCTTATGACATCTTCAGGACATTTGGGTTCTGGAAATTTTATTGCGCTGACCTTTAATAGCTCTTCCATCATTGGGATGACATCTTCTTTATCGAATGCGAACCCTTCATGTGAATTGAGTGCCCTGGATTTTTTATACCTTCCTAGCTGAATCGACCCTTCTTTTTGTTTTAGTTTTTCTTTCTTTAAATCTCTTACATTATTATGCTGCCCATCACGATTAATAGTATTTACTATTATCCTGCTGCAAGTCCTTTGATCTGTCTCATGGAAAAATGCTGGCACTATCCGATTTATCAACTCTAAAGCATAAGCTTTAGTGGCCAAATCACGAAAGGTTCTGATGTTGGCACTGGCAAATCCAACTACAAATTCTGTCTTCATAGAGTTTAGACACATCTTGACTTATTCGTTTTCTTCAGGTAGTTGTTTACACGAAGTTCCCAATATCTTCCATCTGTCTATAAATCTTCCTACTGATTCGTTTTCACCTTGTCGCACAGAAATTAATTCAACAATACTGAAATCTCGTACTGGAGAACAAAAATTAGCCACAAAAGCATCTTGCATTTGCCTCCCAAGTGCGGATCGACCCTGGAACCAAGCTAGAATACCATTGGAATGCCTTATCCGTTAATGACCACCCAAACAACCTTAAGCAATACTGTGGTATTGTAGAAAAAATTTCTATGCTGGTAACGAAGTGCATTAAATGTTCCTCTGGAGGTCCTTTTCCATTGAACTTTTGAAAATCTGGGTGTCTGAAATTGTCTGGAAAGGGAATATCATCTATCTCTCTTAGATACAACGTTCTATACCTAAAAGGGCCAATAGTTCTACGTTCCCTTTCTATTCTAACAACTTCTTCAACAATTTTCCTCGCCTTGTTTCGTGTTGTGGCTCTTGTGTCCGGAATTGGCCCCTGCGATTTTACCCCTGATAATTAAGAGCTTTCAGATTGACTTCCTTGTCTATTTATTAGGCCCACCATCGGGAAAGCTGCTATTTGGGCTACAACATATGCAAGGCTTACTAAATCTTCTTTAAGGTTTCTGCACTCATTCATTAATGCTCTTTGCACTTCTACCATTTCATCCACATGGTCCTTTGTGGTTGTCATATTGTCTGGGTTTGACTTCTTTATGCTTTCAATGCCATCAGTTGAGTGAGGTGATATGAACAATGACAAATTTACCTGGGATGATGCGAATACTGGCGAGTCTGTTATTAGTGCTTTACCTCTCTGTTCCCTTATCCATCTGGCCCTTGAAATACCTAGAGCCATTGTCGGCTCTCTGACTTTTGGTGAAAACGAACTCATTCTAAGGCTTCATGCGTTTTGTGTCCTCGTCTTGTGGGACGTTACAATAGTCTAGCCTTCATCGCCTCTCAGTGATTTAGACGAAGCGGATGCTACCCCAACTGTCACTCGAGTCTTGCTGTTTTCAGTTGTAGGGATTTAAGTTAGTTGCTTTGATATTTGATCCGATGCATATTCTATCACGAACCCGGTTGGAGTAAATCGGAAGTTCACTTTTTTCGTAGAAGTCGTCATGAACAGTAAGACGTAATCGGATGCAGAAACCTTCAAACACGAAACATAATCGTAGTTAGTGGTTGAAGAGCTAAATAATCTATCTTAGAGATGAAGGGGAGGATGTTCCCACTGAGAGTCACCATTTTGACGTCTTAAAGAAGCCAAACTATGATGAAAGCTTTATAACGATTTCACTGCTAATGTTAAATAAGATACGTAGTCTCCAGTGGAGTCACCATTTTGTTTCGAATAAGAAACAAATGCGTTTGATTTGGGAGATTATCTTATTTAAACATAAAAGAGAAATAATATTTAAAGCTATCATCGCACTTTATTGATATTGAGTTCATTTACATCCTTTATGTGTCCCTTGATTTTAAGATAAATCATTTAATACAAATAAATTACAATTGTTAAAGTTCATATCATTAAATCTTAAATCTGGCAGCGTTTCGGCAGCTGTTTTGATCATCTCCTAGGACTTAGGAGGAATATGCTCTTCTGTTCATTATTCTCCTTTAGACTTGCATAGAAGAAACTTGAAGACTTTAAATATTTCAACAGCATAACGGCCCTCTTTCTTCACAGACTGCAGGGCAGTCTGGTTGCGCGGTCCCGCGCAACGGATGTTGGTTGCGTTGACCCGCGCAAACCACCGCTGCGTTCTCTCTCACCTTCGATCTTCCTCCTCTCTCTGCTTTCTCTTGAAAATCTTCAACCGGTCCAAATGAAGGAGGCAAGGGGGTATTTATAAGCCTTTGCACGTGTGGTACCTCGATTTTGACGTCATGGGATCCACCTTGCACTATTAAACCTTTTATAAATAATCCCTCCTGGAATTCATTGCGTAGACTTACACAACACCCATTTCGATTGCGCAGTCCTGCCCAACACTTATTTGGTTGCACGGTCCTGTGTAATGGATATCCTTTGCACGGACCTGTGCAAACCATTCTCAAGTCAGCTCATTCTTTCTTTTTTTCAATTCTGTTTTCTAATTTCAATCTTCCTCTACTTCGCCCCATCATCAATTTTATGTCTCAACAAGGTGTTACAGGTTCCATTCAAGTGCGGGCAGACATGGTTAACAAGCATGGTTGGTCAGTAAGTGGACTAACCATGTGAGTCCAGGCGAGTACATGACGGACGACATTGAGTACAAGCGACCCATGTAGTTCAAATACTGTCGCCCATTCGCACTCGCCCAAATTCGTAGGTTTAGCCTCAGGATAGTCCTACTAACGGGACCACCTTCACTCTCCTCAATTTTCTAACCAACTTAGGGATTTAATGGTATTCAGTAACACTTCAACAATTTATGATTTATCATCTAAACTCAACTATTGCCATGCACTTATACATCAACAGAGAATTTCAGATTTTTCTATAAATGTAAGTATTAACAATATTATGAAATAAATGTGCATGTGTGTTGTGAGGGGTTAGCGGAGATCAAGGGCTATAAATCATTCATAGCACAAACATGCATCAGGGATTAATGCCAGCATAACATACATCGAGGACTTATGTAAGCACACATATACAACAAGGATTAATGCAACCTACAAGCTATGAGGAATCATCACACAAGAATCAAGTAAGAAATGAACATGAATTCACTAAATTCATGCCCAATCATGTTAAGGAACAACAAACATGCCATAATCAATCCATGTCAATTTAGAGGTTCTAAAATGTAAGGTCTTTCTTAGGCTTTCTTTAGATTCTTCCAATACATCATCCAAGCAATCATAATCATTAGATTCACACTAAAATTGGTGCTAGGCCACCTAAGAATAATAGTCCGTACCTTGTGACATTTCGCCTAACTCATGACGCTCATTAGGTTAGAAAATTGAAAAAAATGATTTCTATATCAATTTAGAAGCAATAGGTAAGATTCATGCAATTTATTTTATAAAAACCTAAGTTGGGAAGTAGGTTTTATTTCTTACCTTCTAATCGCGAATGAGGCAGATTCGATGGAGGAAAATGATCGATGCTAGGGCTTGATTGGAGGAGATCGATGAAGAGAAGTACTAAAGCCTCCCCCACCATACTTTCTCCTCTTCTCTCTCTTCCTCTTTCTCTCTTTCTCTCCTTTGAAATGCAAGTTTCGTATGGGAAGAGGGGTACCCTAAAGAAGCCCCTTTTATAATGCCAGATTTGGTGCAAATGGCCCCAAGTGTTGGATTTTTACTATACTAACCCTATGGAGGGATTTTTTCTAGCCTCTAGGGCCCACTATGGGGCGTACATATTGATATACATCATAGGATAGTTAGCCCTAATGATGATCCACGTATGGACATGATCGGCCCGCCATTTGGATGCGCTGATCGAAAAATATGATTATAAGTCTATTTAACGGTCACCGATGGTCGATCGGGGCCACTGCTATACGGATATGAGTAGAAAAATATTCTTACTCCATGCGTGAAGTTTGGTTGTAAACCGACGGTTTGAAATCTTTAACTTTGCATAAGAGCGGACAACTCAATTCACTTAAGTTTCAGCTTCTTCCTTTAAGGTATTTGCATTTCTCATGCACTCGTCCATCGGTCCATGTTGAACGGTTCTAGATAGTACTCAGATCCGACTCCCGTGATGGACATTAAGCCCAGTAAGACAGACATTATTCTATAGTTTTGGAACGAGTGCCACACCAACAAGTGGTCTAGAGCTTGTTTGAAAATTCGGGGCATTTCTGGAATGGATTAAGTACTGAGATTTATCGTGGCCAATGATTAGGGTTTGAGTTAAATATGTTCATAGTATGGCATATTTATAACTTGTGAAAGTAGAAATTTAGGCTAAAAGAGTAACGGGGTTGATTTGGTTTATTAGCCAAGATCCGAGCCTTATCTGACTCGGCTTCGGTTAGATTTTTAGTTTAGTTATGATTGTCTTAATTGGTTAGCGATGAGTCGGTTAGGTTTGAGCCTTATGTGAGTAAATCATGGGGCTAAACTTGATGTTCAAGTGATCAGGTGGATTCATTGACTTCCTACGGTTGATTAATCAGACTCGTGTGGTTTTTTACTGGTATCACCTATGTAAGTGCCAATGGTTAGTAAGTGATAATATAAGTTAATTACATTTAAAAAAATTTAAGGAATTTTAAAAATATAAAACAGTTAAAATCTAAGATGTTATAATCTATGAGTACATATTCAAGCTGTTAAAGAAGAACTCGCCAAATGAACGGAATGATGATTATCAAGCTGCCATCGATAAGATCGAAAGGTATTTATTAAATCCACTAGTAGTGGTTCACTTACACTGAGTAAGCCACTGCTACTTTATATCTTGGTCATGATGAATGCAATCGGGTGTGTTCTCGGCCAACATGATGACTCAGGAAGGAAAGAACAAATGATTTATTACTTAAGCCGGAGGTTTACCGATTATAAGTCCATATGTTTGACCATTGAGAAAACTTGCATCGCCCTTATCGAGACAACCTAACAGCTTCATCAATACATTATCACATATCCAATCCTCATGCTTGCTCACATGAATCTAGTGAAGTATATGTTCGAGAGGCCAACACTAATAGGTAGAATCACAAATTGACAATTATTACTCTCTGAGTTCGACGTCACCTATGTCACCTAGAAGGTAGTCAAGGGACAAGCATTGCTTGATCACCTAGCATGACATTCTCTGCCAGATTATCAATCTTTAAAGACATTCTTCTCTGATGAGGACATCCTCCTCATTGAGGAATAAGAAGAAAGAAAGGTAGAAGAATAGATTTTCTTCTTCAATAGTGTAACTAATTCAAAGGGGAGTGGGGTATGATCTATTCTTTACTCCCCCGATGACATTCCAATTCCTATTTCCAAGTAGCTAGCATTCAATTGCATGAACAATATGACTAAATACAAAATATACATTATTGTTCTAAAAGAAGCCATCATCCTAAGCATAAAAAGAAGTTAGGGGTCTCTAAAGACTCACAAAGATCACAGGTACATCCCATAGCAACGTACTTGGTCGGATAAATCTTAGGCTTTTAATTCTTATATTTATTCCTTCAATTCCTAAAGTTTTACTAGCGTCATTTGATATTGTTGATGCGGTTTTCCGGTAGACCCATCTTAGACCCTTGTGTACCTGCATAGAGAACAAAAAAGGAAGACCCTGGCTAATGAAGGGTACCCTCTGATGCCAAAGGGATTTGGGTCTTTGTAAAAGCGGTCTTAGTAGAAAGGATTATGAATGCATACCTTTCACCATTAGAGGTACCTCTATTTATAGTAGAAGGGAGATCCCAACGTAAAAGAATTCTCTTCCCTATTTAGTAAGTGTGTGTTGTAGTTGAATTGAAGTTCCTAATGGATCGAGATCTTCTCGAGATTCTTGGGATGCTGAACTTATCCCTTCGGGATCCTTGGAGACCATTCCCTTAGATAAGGTCAGATGCCATTTGGAAGTTGAGATAGGCTTATTTGATCTACGAGTAAGGTCGGATGATAGAAGTGACGGTGCCTCAGAGATACGCCGGCTGAGCTATCAAAAGGTCAGCATAGATATGACGATTAAACCGACAAAACATGCTTGTGATGTCCTTATGATCACTGACTTCAATAACCCTTGACTTCTTCATGAGGTTTGATAGCTTCTCTAAGTTCTTCCTCGGGGGAGTCTGTTGAAGGTCGTACCGACCTTAGATCTTCCGATCTCAGTCATACAGACCTTGGTCGTGCGGACCTTAAGTGTTGATTGAATGGTTAGCTCTTTCCTCGCCATTAGCCCATTGGTTCATGTTGGCTGTTGGTCCAACCTCCTCCTATGCGTCGGTCCATTTTTCCCACAACAGTAAGCCCCCTACTTTTGAGTTGGTAGCATAGGCTTGGAAAGTAGGTTGAATGTATCATGGTCGAACTAGCTTGCCATAAATGCTGAGTATGGTGACCAGCACGAGAGTTGAGGTGCATCAGTAATCATACACGGCGCGATCGAGATGGCGTGTCGTGGCTCGAGGCCACATGACTTTTCAACCACCTTTTTGGTGCCAGACCAATGACAGAGCGACATGTGGTCATTCGTCGATAGTGGAGTCAGGCGATGAGTGGGAATGTGCCATGTGTCGAAACGGGGTAGTTAAGGAGATGTCGTACAACTAGGCATTAATGAGGGCATTAATGGCCCGCCCATGTGGCTTCCCTATATAAGGGAAACCCTAACATCGGGTTGGTTTCATTTGCTTCACCTCTCCCTCTTCTCTTCCCTACTTCCTTTTGATGTGCTGAAACGTAACAGAGGCAGGTGATTTTCGACAATTTCCTTCCGTTGGAACAGTTGGTGGCATTTCTCCAGTGAGCTTTCCTCCCGATCTCACTCCCTCCATTCTCTCCTTCTTTCTTTTTTACTCTTTTTTGGCATTTTTAGGTCTGCTGCCATGCCAGAAATGCCAAGTTCTTAGGAGTGGGCCTCCAACGCTGATAGTGGGGTGAGTGAGCTTTGCCCTATGTTGAATCCATCGTCACTACTGATGGTGATGAGCAATATTGAATTTCGGGCATCACAAGCATCACGAGTGCTATAGAGGTCCCTGGCAGAGCGTCTGGCTAAGGCAGCGGAATACTAACTTGATGAGGAAGGGTTAGTTGGGTCTTCTGACGAAGGGGGCAAGGAAGTATAAAAGGGCCCCATAGAATCAATTCTCAGGGAAGTTGACCTGGTGAGGATTAGGGTGGGGTACCTGATTCCATGGTTCTCCAAACTCCCTCACCGGGCGAGCTTTCAAACAATCCTCTCGAGGGGGAAGTAGTTGTCTTCCAGGTCGCCCTTCAGTACTGCTTGAGGCTTCCCTTTCAGAGAATAGTAAGATGGGTGCTTTGCATGTCTGAAGATGGCTCTGAGGTAGCTGATTCCTAATTCATGGATGGCATTGGTCGGCTGCTATGTCCTTTGGTTTGAGCTTAACCAACCTAACCTTACCGTAGACGAGTTCCTTCACTTATATGAAGTGAAGACCAGTCCTCTCCACGAAGGTTGGTACTAGTTTTCTTCTTGGAGGGGGACTGGGAGAGGTATGGTTGCGGACGTCCTGACCTCTAAAAAGAATTGGAAGAACCGATGGTCTTGGGCTTCAAGGAGTTATGAAGTACCAGGACCGACCTCGAGTTGTGCTTGTGTAACATCCTGAATTTTCACGGCCAGAGTTTGTACTCGTGCCCGAGGAAACCGGGTGTTAATAATGTATAAACTTGGATGCTTTGGTAAAATTGCATCCTATTTTTTTCGCTTGTTTAATTACACCCAGATACATTCAAGATGATAACATTCACAAGAATAAAATCAACTATATTGATTATATTTCACCAATGTAAAAAAAGAATAATTAAAGGCCTTATCTATGGAAGTTTATTACATTTATTGAGTTTACAGCGGAAGCATAAAACTAAATTCTTTCAACATGATCTTCCTTAGGGAGAATGTTCACTAGGTTTTCAATCTGTACATCACCTGCATAATCTGTACGGTTGGGAGAGGGTCAATGCCCTACTCATAGTGAAGATTATCCTTTACGATTAACAATAATTCAAGAGATTCATAAGTAAAGTAAGGGTCTGATATGTCCCGTGCTCCACTAACACAAGGTATCAAAATGCACAAACAACCTACATGAGATGCATGCCTAGCAAAGTATGTGGGGTTCATCATACGTAGCGATCATCACATTGTGGGGTATGATTTATAGATAACCGGCTCGACCCGTATCTCTCACTATACGGATATTCGCCAGCATGGCCAATGCTATCGTGGATTTACGAGAACTCTTCAGAGCACATAACACATGAGCTGGGTGAATTTCGTGACACGACTTGTTCATGGAGCGACTATTTGCGACATCTAATCCCTAGGTGATGTGACGCTGTTACGACTTGCACACATCGATTTGTGCACCACTGCCCGAAGGCTCAAGGACTTACATGCCCCAAGAGGGTCTCTACCCAGAGTGCATTACATCCATGATAGAATAGTTGAATCATTAGTTGTGATACATCTTACACATCACTTGAACTTATAGAGAATATAAACTGAATCATAATAAATATAACAGAATTTGGATAATAAAGAATATCAACTGAATTATGGAGGTCTTGGAATAACAAGACACATGCCCAAGCCGTAGAGACAGACGACACGAAGCCAATATAATAAAGAGAAGAGTGACGATGGTCAACTCAATAAAAGTGGCAATGGCCAGCATAATAAGAAAAGAGTGACAATGGTCAACTCTATAATATGAAGAGTGACAATAGCCAACTCAAGTAAAGAGACGAGTGGCAAGGCCAACTCAATAAATTAATGAGGTAAGGGCAAGGCTTGCATCCATGGCCTCACATAAATTCAGAAAAATCCCTTATAATTGACATGAAGTCGTAAACCCAAAGGGCTAATAATTGTAATGATAATAATGGAATCAATTAATAAGATAGTTTCAGAAAAATATAAACATAGAAAGCAGGATGAATCACATCATTAAAGGTATGAAAAGGCATGAAAACTCTTATCATCACAATTATGAAAAGGCAAGATAATTAATATCATAAAAGGCATGAAAAAGTAAGATAAATATAGTAACTTAAATTAATGTAAGCTTAAAGGATAAAATCCTCACCTTTGATGTTGGAAAGCCCTCAATTGTTTTCATAGCTCTATGTATACACCGAATGATTTATTTCTATCATTAGTTTGAACAATTCGAGGAGTTAGATCACCCCATTAGATGATTTTATTAAGTAAGATAAAGAGCTAAGAACTTGCCTAAGATCTAGGTTTAAGCTTAGGGTGATGATGATTTTACACCTTAAACTAGTATAGGGTTGTTAGCAGATGAGCAATCTACTCTAGCCTTGATCAGTAGAACTCGAATCTAAATAGAATGTACCTGTTGGGTTGGCCCAAATCAGCTGCTTGACTCGCTGAGTCACCCAGAGGTGACTCCGTTACCTCCTTTCCTTCTTCTTCCTTTTTCCCTTTCCTTTCTTTTCTTTCTTCCTTTATCTTTTCTTTTCTTTCCTCTTTTTTTTTTTTTTTACTGGCAGCAGTGGACGGTGTCCTTCTTATTGCACGGGCGTCACCAGTAACTGATCTCTCTCTCTCTCTCTCTCTCTCTCTCTCTCTCTCTCTTATTTCATTTTCTCCAAACGCTGGACGAGGGTGTTTATATAATGGTGCGGACCTTCTAGCCATTCCCTGCATAGCCCTTACGCAGGCCTGGTTGTGTCGTGAAAGGAATCTTATTCCCTTTGGATTTCTTTCTTTCCGTTTTCTTTAGCTACTGGAAGTCCGATGGCTCATCCGTTGTTTATCTTTGGATTGCCGATCAGACGATCCTGGTGGTGGAGGATTGCATTAGCTTTAATAGTGGATTGGTTCCGATCCGTTTTCTTCGAGTTTGGACATCTTTAGGTCGGTCGGGCTGGCTGTCCGATGCCCTCTGGCCATCTAATCTATTTTGAAGATGAGACTTGTGGGCCCACTACGCGGAGGATTCGTTTCGCAAGAAGACATAGGATCTGGTGGAATTCGTGAAAAATAGCAGGTTTGTCGTGAGAGTCGGGAGTATATCCTCGTTTGAAGAGGATGCGGCCACCACGTTTTCCTGTTAAGTGCGTAAGCGGATATGCAACGTAGTTGATGCTATTGCAGCGTCTGCGCGGTTTGGCTGTGGGTCTACTGTGACTATTTTTTAAGAAATTCACTCCGTTCATTAGTTTTGTAGGGCCATGTTAAGCCTTGGGCCAAAGTATGAAGTACATCAGAATTGCGAATGGCCCGTATGATCATTTAGTGTAAAGACGATGTCACCGTCTGAGAAAGCCAATACGTAAAAGTTACTTACGTGTAACCATACGTAACTACTTGGTTTTATTTGCACGTGATAGGTGGGGTCTGTTTGTGATGACTTCCGGGGGATCTATTCCATTCACCGTCTTCAGCACCCCGTGCTAACCCATAACCCCAAATTTGAAGTAGATCCGATCTTCCGGTGGGCCGCACGATCCGCGAATGCATGACGTGTAATGTTAAACTTCTTTACATAACGACATACGTGTGGCATATTGTCACAGATAAGTAATGTGAACTTAAATATTTTTGTGGAGTTCCCTGTATTGTTTGAAGTGGTATAATCCACACTGTTCACCGAGGTTGGCACAACATGTTAGGATATTGGTCTGAAAATGGACCAGGTCTGTTAATCGGGTGGGCCATGAAGTTCAATGTAAAATGCCATCGGTAGCATGTAATAGTAATGGGTATTTTCAACTTTGCCATCCACTTCTCAATCAGCTTCTAACGTCCATTATGTTAAAATGCGCCGTCCGAATGTCTTGAAATTTGGTAGGCATCCATCATTTTTTGTGCTCTTTTCATCGGTTAAGTTTGAGTTATGATCTCCCAAGGATGTCCAAGATGTTCTTTTAAGTGGCTAACATACTCTGTACTTCAGGGCCGAGGTTTCACACATCTAGTTGAAATATTACCCGGTGGTTTAGACACAGAACCTGAGATCTTCAAAGTGATTGGATTATCCTAATATTCTGATGGCCCGTTTGGGAGATCCAAACGCGATGACTAATCAGATGATGTGCTAAAAATGTGAAAACTACATGGTTGGTACTCTAATGTTGTATACAAGTCATATACGGTCAGTTTCGTAAACGGACGAACACAGGGTGGGTTTTTGGAGTGATTAGGGGTATGACATGTATATCGTCAGATTATAGTATCTCATTCACATGTGTAAGTTTCTCAGATCATAGTTCTAATGGTGGGTTAAACATATTTATAGGTGATGAACAAGATGAACGAATCCAAATTTTGATCTGATAAATGTACGAACAGATGTAGAAGTTAAGTAGTTGATTTACTACAATCTAAGGGCTGAAATTCGACGTGTATAGTTAATTTATGATAATTAGGCTTGGTATAAAATTTCACATGAAAAAAATGATGAGAACCATGTGAATTAGAATTTAGGGGTATAGGTCAATAGCATTTTCATAATTATTACTGATCTGTGAGTTTTGGAAAATCTAATGGCTCCACATAGTTATGGACACGTTTCTAAGCAATTCTTAGAAATGGACGTATATCCAAATCATTATGGATAGGGAGTTATTCATCGATTCATTTAAGGAAAAACATATACATTAAATCATATGATGGAGAGCCTTACCTTAAAATTGATGGTCAGATGGCTTGATCTATGAATAGAAATCATTCCTAATGGTTAGGTTTATGTTAGGGCGAGGATGTAAGGCTAAGATAGTTGGATTGGTATCGTAAACGTGACATGTTAAGTAAATTTCTTGGTAACGCTCGAGAACTTTGAATACTCGAGTATTGAAAAGTTTGGGGTGTTACAACTTGGGTCCCCAATGCTTTCACTGATCCAGGTTGGTATTACCCGAACTTAATTTTTTTTTTTGGGGCTTAGTAGGCTTCAATATTCTGACCTATTTGAGCATGCCCTTCTTCTTTTGTAGACATTCTCAAGTCTCCTCCTGAGCTTGAAGATGAATCCCTTGCTCGGATCATGGGGGCAAGGTCGGTAGACGTGGAGGAGAGGTCTTGGAGAAAGCTCCTTTAACCCGAGCTTTTACCTAAATCGGGCCTTGAATCCGAGCTAACAGGCATGGATTCTGAACGACTTTGGAACTTAAAAGATCCATGATATTTTACTAACTTTTTTCTTGTTCTTACTGTTATAGATATGCCTGAAGCTCAACCCGCTATTAAGCTTGCCTCAAAACGTAAGGCTCCCCTTTTTAGGGAATTGGCCCCAGCACCGCAGAAGATGAAGACTACCTCCAAAAGCCAAGGGAAGGTCGGTCCATCGGCCCCCACGATTGTGGAGGTCAAGTATGAGGTAATGGCCTCATAATCTATCCCCGCTACTGCTGAAGCGGTGGTTGAGAAGACCTCTCTTGAAGAGGCTTATCCTTTGCCTGAGGAGGCTTGTCCCGTCAAGGCCCCAGGAGCCATTGGGTCTTCTGCCAAACCTTCCACATCTCAGGTGGAGGAGGGGGCAACATCCTTTTAGGACGACGCAAAGGGTTATAGAGGATCCCTTGCCTTAGGTGGAGAGGCATATACCTGATGTTGAGTTCCTCGACGTGCTGGACTCAACATCAAACGCGATCCTCAGGTCGTTGACGAGGACCTTTTTTTGGATAAATTAGTCCCCTAGGTACTTGTTGTTTTTCTTTTTTGACTTAATTCTGAAGCCTTCATTTGCTCCCTTGGCAATTTTCCCCTCGCCCACTAAAGGTACATAGCGAGATTATACACATGCGGATGGAAGTGAGGGAGGTTGATAATAAACTGCTGCAAAAAGGAGTCGAAGCCGAATGACTCTATGCTGAGGCCGAGGAATCCCATGTAGTGGCCGATCAAGTTTGCTCAGCCTTGGAAGCTTGGATCGAAGAGTTAATGGTCGAGCTAGAGGCAACGAGGAAGTAATTCACTGATGCTTTCGAAAGTACGGCTCGATTAAAGGCCGACAACGCAGGGTTGCAGTGCACTATGGAGGTGAAGCTGGAGGAAGCCCATGCAGAGGCCCATGCCGCTATTTCTTCGGTGTAGGTAGCCTTTATTAAAGGGTTCAAGTCTTTTGAGGAGTATTTGGAAGACAAGGATGCTTTATATAGGGTTACATTTGCGGAGTGCCTTGAAGAGGTCAAGGGGATTTACCCTAAGCTGGACGTCTCGGCCTTCGATGAAGCCTGCTCTAACTCTGAGGCCCCGTCGAGGATTCACTTAACGAGCAACCCACCGAGGCTTGAGCACTAGCTCCCCCTTTCTTAGTCTCTCTTTTTTGTATTTTGAACTTGAGGTAATGCGCCCATTGGGGCTTTATTAATACAATTCTGATTGTTCTTTTAGCATAATGTTTGTATGCTAAAATTTTCTAAGTAGAGAGGTCGAATTTTGTAAGGAGGGTCGGTCCGTTCATACCTCAGTCGTAATAGACGTCGGAGATCCTTTCCTTCTTTCAAGAGCCAACCAGTCGATAAGGTTTTTTTTCTTCCTTATAGTAGGGAGAACCCTTAGTAATTTTCTACTTATTAAGCATGTGAATGCCAGTAGCGTAGGACCGACCTTCTCTTGAGGGGTCGGTACATTGATAGGGGATGTTCTTCCCAAACATCATGGAAAGCCCTCTGTAGATTCTTAGTAAATGATCAAATATAGGCATGGAAGTAGGAAACAAATTGTAGGACTTTATTGCAATAACTTGAACGCAACTAGTACATGGTAGACTTTGTACTTGAGGTAGGTCAATCCCCTAAGAATGGTTAATTTTAAGATGTTCAACATTCCATGGGCAAGGTAGGAGCTGGACTTCCAGATCTTTAAGTCGATATGATCTAGGTTGCCCAGTGCTTGTTATCACATAAGGTCCTTCCCAGTTAGGGCCCAAGGTTCCCGAGCAAGTTCCTTAGTGTTTTGGAAGGTTCTACGAAAAACTAAGTCCCTGGCTCAGAACCTCCTAACCTTCACCCTAGTATTGTAGAAACGAGCTACTTACTGTTGTCAAATCCCAATCCTGATCCGAACTTGTTCTCTTCTTTCCTCGAGAAGGTCAAGATCCAATGTCATTAGCTCAAAATTCTATTGTTTGTTGTAGGATCTAGTCCAAGCAATTGGGAGTCTAATTTCGATTGGAGCGACGACTTCAACTCCAAAAGTTAAGGAAAAAGGAGTTTTCCCAAGGGCTGTTCGGGTTGTAGTTCGGTATGCCCAGAGAATGTTGCGGAGTTCCTCGGCCTATGATCCTTTGGCTTTCTTGAGCTTGGTCCAGAGATGATATTTGATGACCTTGTTGACCTCCTCGACTTTTCTGTTAGCCTGTGGATGTCACGGCAAGGAGTAAACATTCTGAATTTTGAGGTTCTTGCACATTCCCTGGAATTGCTTGTTGTTAAACTACTTCCCATTATCAGAAATGATCACTCGGGGGATCTCATATTTACAGATGATGTTCTTCTAGACGAAGTCTGTGATCTTCTGTTTGGTAATCTTCCCCAAAGGTTCAGCCTCTACCCACTTTGTGAAATCAATCGCGACTACTGTAAACTTGGTCTGCCCTTTGCCAATTGGTATGGGCAAATAATGTCAATTCTCCATTGAGCGAATGGCCAAGGTCCAGATATAGGAGTCAATTATTCAGGTGGCTACCGATATATAGTTACGAA
Source organism: Magnolia kwangsiensis (assembly GCA_037074715.1). Classification (NCBI taxonomy): domain Eukaryota; kingdom Viridiplantae; phylum Streptophyta; class Magnoliopsida; order Magnoliales; family Magnoliaceae; genus Magnolia; species Magnolia kwangsiensis. Next base: position 144,256,973 of record CM073573.1, read on the forward strand.
GCGTTGGCATTTGTCACATTTTTATGCAAATTGTCCGGCATTCGCTTGGGTGGTCGGCCAATAATATCCCTGTCGAATGACCTTGTGGGCCAAGGCTCAACCGTCGGAGTGGTTCTTATAAATACCTTTGTGGATTTTTCTTAGAACATACTCGGCTTAATCTGGTCAAAGACATCTAAGATAGGGGAGAAAAAAAATCTTTTTTTGTATAAGATGTCATTAACCATGGTGTAGAGAGCTGCCCTAGTCCGTAGTCTGCGTGCTTCCGAGTGATTTTCGGGTAGCTCATCCTTGAGAAAATCGATAATCGGATCCATCTAAGTTAGGTTTGAGCTTATTAGAAGAGCTATGGCAAGGTTGGATTCACTAATGCTCAGTTATGTGAGGAATTCAATTGAAGTTAACCTTGAGATATTATCCTCGGCTGTGGTGGCCAATTTTGCTAACATATCAACTTTGGAGTTCTTTGCTTAAGGGATCAGGTTGACGTTGCACCTCTGGAACCCGCTGATTAGTTTTTAAGCCTTCAGTAGATATGCTTTCATATGTTCCTTCTTAGCCAGATATTCGTCGACTATTTGATTAACGACCAGTTGTGAATTGTTAAAAACTTCGGAATGTTGGGCTCTCATGGTGACCTTCAACCTAAGTCTGGTGAGCAGAACATTGTATTCTGTTATATTATTGGAGGCTTGAAATCCAAATCTTAAACTATATTAAACACATTTACAATTTGGAGTCTCCACCCCGTGTGTGCCCCATCAATTCAGTGCCCAACACCAAAGCCGTTTCATTCGATCAAGCTTCTTTCTATGAGCAGTGATCATACCACTCACTTTAGAACATAGCATGGATAGAAGAATCTCAGCCATCTAATTAGTGACCAGTAAATGGATGGTTAGAAAATAAGCAACCACCCACCTTGTGAAAGCAAAAGCAAATCAACATGATTCGATGTTCTCATTCATGCCAGCATGCAGAATAGGTTAGACCACCTTTTAGTGATGGCAACCGCTCACTTGGGTGCATGGCTACACTGTAGATGGATGATGGACCAAACATCTTGTAGTTAGACATCCCAACCATCCAAATAATGGTCAGACTTCTCTTCTTACACATTGGCCGTTGGCTGTAATAAACAGTCACGTAATGGCTGGATCGTCCGATGGGTAGGTTTTATGGTATGATCATGGTCAATACTCTACTACTCCTATATGACTCGTCTGGTTGAACCTACTATGAGCTTATACTTTTGGTGTCTTAAGACTAGGGCTGTACACGAGTAGAGTTAGCTCGGTTAGCTCGCTCGACTCGACTCAAAAAGCTCAATTCGACTCGATTTGAAACTGAGTTCGAGCTTGCCCGAGCTCGACTCAACTCGAATTGAACCCAACTTAAATTGAACTCAGATCGGACCAGTTCGGTGACTCGGTTATTTTGATATTCCTATTGCTCACCAAGTATTTGATGAAATGACTCAATTAAGTGTGGCTAGGGGTAAAGAAGATATGTATATGAAATAAATACCCTTTTTTTTCTTGGTTTTTATGTTCCTTACAAGGTGTTTGATGAAATACTTGTAAAACCACTGCTTATGTTTTACATGCAGTGAGATTTTGAAGGTGCAGCCCATGTGTTTGTGAAAATGTTGCATAGGCGAACTTAGCTCAATCTTGGCTCGAACTAGCCCGAGCCATTGACCGAACCAAGGTGAGTAGGCCAATCAAGCTCGAGGTCCGAGCCGAGCCGAGTTCAAGCTGGGATCAGCAAGTGATCGAGCTGAGTCGAGCTGTGCCAAGCTGGACTCGTGTACACCTCTACTTAAGACCCCAGATTCAGGGTCACTTAGACTAGTCAAAATTAGGGTGAGCATACCCAAGGTAGCTGAGAATTTATACAATCTATTGGATTTGTAATTCTAGCAAGTGTGGGCATGTTTTGGAGTTCATACCATTGGTATGTTGTATCCCACCATGGATGCATGGGCGAGCCTTCATGCTTTTGCTAATAATACAAACTAACCTATTGATTTGTGGCCCATGGATAGACAATTAAGAAGGGAGAAATAACGTCAGTGCACATTTATTTGAAAAAGATTTTAATATAGGTTGCTAGATTGTTCTAATCTGAAAATATTTGTATCCTTCATCTAAGATGCTAAGGAATATACCAATGGTGTGGATTATTCAACCAAAAGACCCATCTAATATTAGAATTGAAAAGAGGAGTGACTTGGCTTGACTCAACCGAGTCACCCCTGACTCATACGTTTGTGAGGAATCCACCCCGTACATACGTTTTGTGAACTCATTTTAGGAGATGGGGCCAAAAATGCAACGGATCAAATACGCAAGTGCGTGAAAACATGAGGATTGAACATCCACAATTGAAATATTCGTGGGCCATAGAAGTTTTGATTCAGGCTAATATTTGTGTTTTCAATTAATCCCAATAGTAATGACGTTATGAATGGTATGGATGGCATGTAAACATAAGGGAGGTTTCATCCGCAGGAATTTCCTTTCCTTTAATGTGGCCCACTAGAGTCCTGTATCCTACTCAATTTTGCTCTAAAGTCCTAAAATGTTCTAAAAAAATGGATGGACAAGGTGGATTTCTTATAAACATCATGGTGGGCCCCACCAAAATTTACAATATAGGAACTTAATGCCAAAGGCTTTTGTAGTAAATCCGTGCCCGCTTGGGAGGTGGATTGCGTAGTGAGTAACTCACTATGCTTAATGTACTGAGTAAACTCTGTAAGTTCCACTATGATTTATGTATTCTATCCACTCCGTCCATCCATTTTAACATATAATTTTAGGGCTTGAGCCAAAAAATAAGCCATATCCAATGTTCAAATGTACCACACCACATGAAACAGTTGAATTGAACATCTACCATTGAAAAATTCTTTAGGGTCATAGAAGTTTTAGATCAAGCTTATATTTGTATTTTCCCTTCATCCATGTCTTTGTGATCTTATGAATAGGTTAGATGACAAATAAACATCAATGTGGGGCTTAGAAAGGTTTCTAAATAATTATCCCCACTATTTCCAGTGGTATGATCCACTTGATATTTGGATATGCTTCAATTTTGAGATCAACCCCTTAAATTAGATGTAAAAATGGATAGGCGGCATGGATATACCACATAAATTCAAGGTGTACCCAATTGAGTTTACCCGGTTCGATAAGAGCATACTGAGTAACTCAGTACGCAATTCGATTTTGTCCGCGGAAGCAGATTGCGTAGTGAGTAACTCACTATGCTTACCATACCTAGTAAATTCTGTGAGGTCCACATTGATTTATGTATTTTATCCATTTCGTCCATCCATTTTAACATATAATTTTAGGGATTGAGCTCAAAAAAGAGGTAAATCCAATGTTCAAATAGACCACATCACAAGAAACAATTGAATTGAATATCTACCATTGAAAAATTCTTTGGGGTCACAGAAGTTTTGGATCAAGCTTGTATTTGTATTTTCCCTTCATCCATATCTTTGTGATATTATAAACAGGTTGGATGACAAATAAACATCACTGTAGGGCCTAGAAAGCCTTTTACAATGGAAATCGTTATCCCCACTGTTTCCAGTAGTATGATCCACTTGATATTTGGATATGCTTCAATTTTGAGCTCAACCCCTTAAATTATGTGTAAACGGATGGACGGTTTGTATATACCACATAAATTCAAGGTGTGCCCAACTGAGTTTACTTAGTACGATAAGAGTGTATTGAGTAACTTAGTATGCAATCTGATTTCATCCGCGATGAGAGGATGTGTTGGGGGCTTTGCACAAAACCTTAGGATCTATCCTCCCAAAACAAACCAGAATTATGGGATAATAAAGTAATTAAATAAATCAAAGCATAAACCACACAACACTAAAGAATTTTTACGTGGAAAACTCTCAAAGAGGTAAAAACCACGGGACCTCGTTCAAATCAACAATCCACTATAAAGTAGAATGTTACAACCGATCACAAGCACACACCGCTTGGATCAAACCTTCTTCACTTATGTAGGAGTGGATAAACAATAAGAGAACAAAAGAAAAATGGAGAGATCTCACCGATCACGAGGACGTAGAAGCGTTGAGACGTGGACTGCAAAGTAGATCACCTCTACAAGCAGAATCTCCCTTCCACAAGCATCCTCTCTCTCTTTCTCTCTCTCTCTCTCTCACCTTTGATAACCCTAAGCACTCCTAAAAAATCTTTAGGAAACTTTCGAATACCCTGTAATACCCTCCAATCCTGGATACACCCCTTTATATAAGAATAGAAAGAGGTAGAATCAAAATATGAAATAATTTCTGCAGAATCTGTGTTTTCGCAATCACATCTATGTAACTGTTCGATGATATCGAAGGTCTCTCGATGATAGCCTTCGATATCATCTACGGTCCTTCGATGATATCGAAACAGGACCAAAACTGTCCAGCGATCAGGGGTGAAAAATTTCGACAATTATCTATGTCATCGAGCTACTCTCGATGACAGCTTTTGATATCATCTAAAGTCCTTCGATGATATCGAAATAGGACCAAAATTGTCCAGCGACCAGTGGTAAAAAATCCCAACATTTATCGATGATATCGAAATTGGTTTGATTTCATCGAACCCAACAATGAGGAGAAAATCCCCATCAAATCTTCCCCTTTTCGACTCAGGAAGAATTCACCTTCTTCAAGCCAGCCTGGTTTCTACAAACCTCAAATTTACCCATGAACAAAGCCTTGGTCATCATGTCTGACCCATTATCATACGTGTAGACCTTCTTAAGCTGTAACACCTTCTGTTCTAAAGTATCCCTGATCTAGTGATACTGAAATTTTATATGCTTCGACTTGGAGTGCTGACTTGGATTCTTGCTTAAGTGTATACCACTTTAGCTATCGTAATAGACCACGTGCTGCTCCTGCTTTAAGGTAAGTTCCTGTAGGAACCTCTTCATCTAAAGCATCTCTTTACATGCATGCCTCTGTGACTGCAATGTACTTGGCCTCTGTCGTCGATAATGCTATGACCTTCTGTAGCTTGCTCTGCTAAAAAATTGCTCCCCCTACAAACGTGAACATGAACCCTGATGTAGACTGCCTAGAATCTATATCGCCTACCATATCTGCATCTGTGTAGCCCTCTAACAAAGGTTTTTCGTCACCATAGCATAGGCTCAACCTGGATGAGTCTCTTAGATACCATAATATCTACTTCACCACTGCCTAATGTTCTTTATCAGGATTGACAAGATACCGGCTGACAACACCAACCGCATATGCTATGTCTGGGCGTGTACACACCATAGCATACATCAAACTTCCTACTACTAACGCGTAGGGTATCTTCTGCATCTCATCCACCTTTGCTTTCATCTTAGGATATTACCTGTCGCTTAATTTGAAGTGACCATCCAGTGGAGTACTGATTGGCTTCGCTGCATTCATATTGAACCGCTATAGGGCTTTCTCAATATACTGCTCTTGTGACAGCCAAAACTTTCTGCTGCTTCTGTCATCGGTTATCTCCATTCATAGGATCTGTTTAGCTGGGCCTAAGTCTTTCATTGTAAACAACTTGCTCAACTCTTGTTTCAGCTTATCGATCTTCTTGATGTCTTTTCCCATGATGAGCATGTCATCAACGTATAACAACAGAACTAAGAAATCACCATTTGAGAACTTATGCGTGAACACACAGTGGTCCGACTCCATTCTGTCATACCCATGCTATAACATGAATGAGTCAAACCTCTTATACCATTGTCATGGAGCTTGTTTCAGCACATACAAGCTCTTCCCAAGCCTACACACCATATGCTCCTTGCCCTTGACTTCGAACCCCTCTGGTTGGTGCATGTACATCTCTTCTTCCAGGTTACCATGGAGGAAGGTAGTTTTAACATCTAACTGCTCTATCTCCAAATCCATGCTAGCTGCCAACCTAAGCAACGGCCGTATGGATGTCATCTTCACCATTGGTGAGAATATCTCCTCAAAGTCCATGCCTTTCCTCTGACCAAGCCCTTTCACCACAAGTCTGGCCTTGAACCTCGTCTGTGAATTCTTCTACTCAAACGTCTTTCTAAACACTCACTTGTTGCTCAAAGCTTTCTTGCCCTTAGGTAGTTTCACCATATCATAGGTGTGGTTCTTATGTAAGGATTCCATCTCCTCTTGCATAGCTTTCAACTACTCTCCCTTATGCTCGTTGGTCAGGGCCTCAGAATAGTCTTCTGACTCTCCCCCATCTGTCAACATAATGTACTCATGCGGTCAGTACCTCTTGGACGACTGTTTATCCCTAGATCACCTCCTCACCTGTGGCTCAACAGGTGGATCAGGTGGGAGCTGCTCCCTCGGTCCATCTTCTGTAGGAACTCCCTCATCCTCTGTACCTTGTTGTACTCCTCCATCATCAGGCACCATAGGAGGAATAATAGGATCCATGTCTCTAGCTTACTTGAACTAGGCTGATTTTTCTTTGGCTTACCAATGTTTTCGATACACTGATCTTCAAAGAATACCACACCTCTGCTCCTGACGAGCTTCTTCTCGGTCGGATCCCACAATTTGTAACCGAACTTTTCATCACCGTACCCCAAGAACAAACACTGTCTGATCTTCATATCGAGTTTGGACATCTCATCCTTTAGTACGTGAACAGATGCCCTGCATCCAAACAGCATGAGATGACTGTACGATGGATCCTATCTAGTCTACACCTTCTCAGGTACTTCTCCATTCAACAGGGCTGATGGAGACCTATTTATCAGATACACCATCGTGTGCATTGCTTCTCCTCGGAACATCTTGGGCAATTTCGCGTGAGATAACATGCATATGATTCTCTCTACAATGGTTCGATTCATTTTCTCAGCTACACTATTATGCTGGGGGGGTCTTGGGAACCGCTGTTCATGTCATATACCTAGGGACTTGCAATATTCTTAAAAGTCATCAATGTATTCACCACCATTATCAGTGCGGATGCACTTCAATGATTTACTTATTTCTCTCTTGACCATAACATGAAACAATTTAAATACACTAAATACCTCGTCCTTGAATTTTAAAGCATAAACTCAAACCCTCCTAGATGCATCATCTATAAAAGTGACAAAATACAATGCCCCACCCAAGGTTTTTATCTTCATAGGACCACAAACATCAGAATAAACCAAATCTAATGCATGCACTTTATTAATATGAGAAGCAGATGTAACAAATGAAACTCTATGTTATTTTCCTAATAAATAATTAATATAGGTTTTCAGAGGTATACCTGTCACGTCTAGAAGGAGCCGCTTCCTCGCTAGTAGGTGAAGCCCTTTTTCACTCATGTAGCCTAGACGTATGTGCCACATGTTAATAGCTGAATCTTTCGCTATGTTCAACCCACCCTTGCACACACTGACACTTGCCTTGTAAATGATGCAACACTTCTTTCCTCTGGCTGTGATTAATGAACCCTTGCGTCCACCAACAAACCGACTTTCATAGCCTTCATCATCCAACCTTCCTGTCGACATCAAGTTGAGGCGAAGGTCTAGGATATGCCTCACATCCCTGAAAACCAACGTGCAGCCCACATCGGTCTTCACACAAATATTACTGACCCCTATGATCTTCGATACATCAGAATTTCTCATCTTTACGGTCTCATAGTCACTTAACTTATAGCTTGTGAAGAAGTCTCTGCGTGGAGTCGTATGAAAAGAAGTTTCTGAGTCAATCACTCAGTCGGTGTCCTGACTCGTAGCTGTGAGACATACATCGTGATCTGCTAGAAGAATAATTACAATGTCGCCATCTGAAGCGACTGCAGTGGAATCTGATTCATCTTCCTTCTCCTTTCATTTTCCTTTCTTGTCGTTCTTCTTATTACGACATTCATGCTTATAGTGGCCTTTCTTGCCACAATTCCAACATTCAATATCTTTCCTTTACTTGACTTGCCTCTTGATTTATCTCAAGCTTTTTCGCCCTTCCTGTTCTTTCCTCTCTCCCGTTCCTGTGTCACAAGGGCCTCTTATTGAATAGACTCCTGAAACTTCCTCCTTATCTCTTCATTGAAGAGACAAATGGTTATCTATTCCATGGATACCTTTCCGTCTGGCACGGAGTTACTTAGAGATACCACCAATGTCTCTCAACTGTCAGGCAATGAACTAAGTAATAACAAAGCCTGTAATTCATCATCCAGGACCATCTTCATACTGGAGAGCTGGTTCACTATATTGCTGACCTCATTCATGTGCTCGGCCACAGAACCACCATCTTTGAACTTGAATTCACGAGTTGCCTCATTAGGAAGATTTTATTACCGACTGTCTTCCTCTCATACAGCCCTTCCAATTTTAGTCATAGGCTAGCGGCTGAGGTCTCCGTAGACACATGGTGGAACACAGAATCATCCAGCCATTGTTTAATAAACCTCACCGCCTTCCGGTCCAACTTCTTCCAATCATTATCAGACATATCCTTGGATTTTGTTGATATGCCTAAAGTTGGAGAATATTGGTCCTCACAATAAAGAAAGTCCTCCATCTTAGCCTTCCAGATGGTCCAGTTAGAACCATTGAGGCTAATCATCCTTGATGAGCCACCTTCCATAATTCAAAACCGATCTTACCCATTCAATGAACTTAGTTTTGATACCACTTTGTTGGGGGCCTTGCACAAAACCTTAGGATCTAGCCTCCCAAAACAAACTAGAATTATGAGATAATAAAGCAATGAAATAAATCAAAGCATAGACCACACGACACCAAAGAATTTTTACGTGGAAAACCCTTAAAGAGATAAAAATCACGGGATCTCGTCTAGATCAACAATATACTATAAAGCAGAATGTTACAACTGATCAAAAGCACACACCACTTGGATCAAACCTTCTTCACTCACGCAGGAGTGGATGAACAATAAGAGAACAAAAGAAAAACGAAGCCATCTCACTGATCACGAGGATGTAGAAGCGCTGAGACGTAGACTGCGAAGTAGATCACCTCTACGAGCAGAATCTCCCTTTCACAAGCTTTCTCTCTCTCTCTCTCTCTCTCTCTTACTTTTGATAACCCTAAGCCCTCCTAGAAAACCTTTTGGAAACCTTAGAATACCCTGGAATACCCCCAATCCCGGATACACCCCTTTATATAAGAATAGAAAGAGGTAGAATCAAAATAGGAAATGATTTTCGCAGAATCTGTGTTTCCGCAATCGCATCTGCGTAATTCTTCGATGATATTGAAGGTCTCTCGATGACAGCCTTTGATATCATCTATGGTCCTTCGATAATATCGAAACAGGACTAAAACTATCCAGCGACCAGGGGTAAAATTTTTTGACAATTATTGATGTCATCGAGCCACTCTCAATGACAGCCTTCGAAATCATCTGAAGTTCTTTGATGAAATCGAAACAAGACCAAAACTATCCAGCGACCAGCGGTGAAAAATCCCGACAATTATCAATGATATCGAAACTGGTTCGATTTCATCGAACCCAACAATGAGGAGAAAATCCCCATCAGGATGCTACAAATTCCGACGGAGGAGGTATTCTATAAATAAGATAAAGGAGATTATTAATTTTCAATTTCTTCGTTACCCTTTCCTTCTCCCATCTCAGCAGGCCCTGGTGGTGGTGCGATTGCAATTGTCTGACGGACGGTTATCATAGTCAGCTGCAAGATCTATCACCTCCATCATCATATTTTTTCTTCTCTACATTGATTCTCCATCATTATCTTTTTCTTCTATGCATTGATTTTGTCAGAAATTCATGATTCAATATTATGCAAGGAATTCTATTTCTCTAGAAAAAGGGAAGTCTCTATCAGATTATCCTCAAGAGATCATCTTCAATATTCTCGTTTGGCTTCCAGCTGCATCTCTTAATGACCTAAGGCGTGTATGCAAGAACTTGTTAGACATAATATCTAGTCCTTCTTTCATCCAATGTCAGCTCGCTCGAGTCCAACCCTATATCATCGAAAGAAAAACACTTTGAAATAATCAGATTTGTTCAGTGTATGTAAAAGATTCTGAAATAAGGGTGGGAAATCTGGCTATAGGTGGTGATTGGGAGATCTTAGCTACCTGTAATGGATTTCTTTTGGTAAAAGACCATTCAAACGACATTCATATCTCCAATCCAGCTACCAAGCAATTGCTATCACTTTCCACATGTTCTCCACATGTTATATATCTCCGTGTGACGACTACCAACTTCTACATGACTTGTATGTGGACTTCGACTATGCGGAACTCGGATTTTATAGGTTTGGATAGGCTCCTTCCATTGCAGAATATAAAGTGGTGCACTTCTTCCACAACGGAAAGCAACAGTCGTGTGAGATACTAACGTTAGGTTTGGATTCATGGAGAAGGATTGATATCTCGTTTCTCGTTCTGCCATTGATATTCAATGAACAACTATTGTTGAATGGGGTTTTGCACTGGGTGGTTGGTTATCATTATATAATGTCTATGGATATTGCCCAAGAGACTGATTCCAAGTTGCATCAGGCCAAATTATCATACATTTCACATGGATGAAACTTTTTATCTTACAGAGATTAGAGGCTCTTCATCCCTCATTAACCGAATATTTGATGTTGAATTTGAGGTTTGGATCTTAAAGGACTTTCAGATAAAAGAGTGGATAAAATTGAGTAATTTCGAAGGGACTGCAAGAGGCTTAATTAATCTTATTCCTCTTCTAGGCTTGAGAAACGACGAAGTCATATTCAAGTCTCGTAAAAAGAGAAGCGGGAACTTGGTCTTGTCCACCTACTGTTTAAAACTCGAAATGGGCACGTGGTCTCGTCCACCTATTGCTTAAAACTCCAGATGATGAACTCCAGATGATGATTCAGGTCAAACTATATCCAAGAGAGCTTCAGATTTTCTCTAGGATTACTCACTTCGACACCCTAGTTTCTTTGAAGTTTCAAAAATAATATTAAGATTCTGGTACTAATGTTACTAGTGGAAATTGAATATATATATATATATATATATATATATATATATATATATATATATATATATATATATATATATATATATATATATAAATATAATGGTTTAACTTATTGGTTGTAATGGTGATTTTTGTTCTTTTTCAGTATTTTTTTTCTTCATGTAATAACTATGGGTCTTTTTATGAGTTATGATCTTTAGATCATAAAGTAATATTAGAGTGGGTCGAAGCATGGAAGCTTTTGCTATGAGTATCAGCTCTTCTGACACGTGTAAGTGCTATGCCGTTCATCACAAGGTGAGTCCCATGGTATATGTCAAGCAGGTAGATAATTAGGTAGTACAGTGGTCAGGTGTGGGCCATACACGTGAAAAATAAAAGAACTTTCTGGCCGGTGGCACGTGGTCCCATTTACGAACCTGATTTTTGTTATATTTTGTTTTAAAATCATAATAAAATTTGAATTTTCAAATTTTCGGTGTTTTCCCTCCAAGTTTGAAAAGTTGAAGTACTTTTGAGTTGTGGGTTTTGTCCCACATCGAATTTGACAAAGTAAACTATCTTGTATATAAGATAGTATTTTTGCCTAGTGCTTGAGTCCCTTTCAGGGGGCATGTGAATTTGGTCCTGTGGGGGGGCTATGCCAATAGCTCTAATCTATGCCATTGACCACACGCGCGCGCGCGCGCCGAGCCGAGACGAGCCGTGCTGTGCAGAGACAAGCCGAACCGAGCTGAGTTCGAGTCCGTGGGCGTGGGTGTGGGCGTGAGCGCGGGTGTGGTGTAAGTGTACTCGCGTGAAAAACTCTCTCTGATATAGTTTTAAGCATTTTTCTGAGTTCATTGTTGAGTCAACTCAAAATTTTTGGATTAAACTGCAAGTGGTTCGAGCCCATGTACAGTGATGCACCACTGGGACCGGGTCATAGTTGTTGTATCCTGGAGGTCGATTGCTTTGGAAACCTGTTATACTTGGGACGCTGTCCAAGGAGAGCAAATTCGATTTCAAGTCGAGTGACTCAGTCACGCCTCGACTCAATTCAATAAGTTTTTCTATCTCAAAATTTTATTTTTCTTTTTTGGTTCTCGATTTTAATAGTCTATTTAATTCAACCAATTTTTCAACAATCGAAGTTTGTTGAATTACATAGACTATGACTACAGTAACAGTAAATGTTCCACTGAGTTAGCCAAAATCAAACCATTCGCTGGACAATCCTTTAAACGGTGGAAATAGAAATTGATGTTCGCTTTGACCACCCTGAAAGTTTCATACATTTTATCTAAATCATTTACTATATATCTAGCAAATCAAAATGAAGTAACAGATGAAAATAATTGTAAAAATTATATTCTAAACTCTTTATTCAACGAACTATATGATGTGTATGCTTCTTACGTGTCTGTTAAAGACATATGGACTACTTTAAAAAAGAAATATATATTAGAAGATGCAGGCGCTAAGAAACATACAATTGCTAATTTCCTTCATTATGAAATGACAGATGATAAACTTGTTACAAATCAGATTTACTATTTTCAAAGTCTAATTCATGAACTATCGACAGAAGGAATTAAGTTGGATAAAGTGTTTCTGTTAGGAGCGTTAATAGAAAAGTTACCGCCTTCCTGGAAAGAATATAAGAATAGAATAAAATATAGAAAGAATGGTGTTTCTTTGGAAACCACTATTATACACATACGAATAGAGGAGGTCAATAAAATTAGGGGCCAAAAAGAAAATAAAAATGAAATAGATTCAAAAGCGAATCTTGTAAAATCAAGTCGGGCAAATAATAAGAAAAAGGACAACTATCATAATCGTGGTAAACCTGAACATTATGCAAATGAATGCAGGCTCAAAAAGAAGAATGTAAACAATCAATTCAAGAAAAAAGAAAATTGCTACAACTGTGGAAAGCCTGGGCATCATATTAAAACATGTAGGCTTAAGAAAAATAAGATAAGCCGTAGGTTAATCTTACACAAACAGGAAATGAGTCTAACATGGTAGTAGCTGTGGTGTCAGAAGTCTTCCTTGTAAACAACTTGGAGTGGGTGCTAGACACTGGTGCAACTAGGCACGTGTGCAAGGATCGTAGCATGTTTTCCTCCTACCAAGTATTACGAGATGATGAACAAGTGTTCATGGGTAATGCTAAAACGTCTCCAGTTGTAGGGAAAGGGAAAGTACTTTTGAAACTCACTTCTAAAAAGACTCTAATGTTGAATGATGTCCTACATGTGCCTGACATTAGAAGAAACTTGGTCTCTAGTTTTCTCCTCAATAAGGCTAGTGTCAAGTTATTTTTTGATTCAGATAAGCTTGTAATGACTAAAAATGGAACCTTTGTTGGTAAGGGGTACTGTAGCGATGGTTTATTCATTGTAAATGTATCCAATGATAATAAGAAGACATCTAGTTTTGTTTATATCATTGAACCTTTTTATCTATGACATAGTAGATTAGGTCATGTGAATGTACAGCTTTAAAGAAAATGAAAAGATTAGGTTTATTACCTAATATATATAATGAAGAGTCTGAAAAATGTGAAATATGTGTAGAATTAAAATTCATTAGAAAACCCTTTAAACAAATAGAAAGATCATCTGTTCTATTAGAGTTGATACATAGTGACTTAGGTGATTTTAGAAATCACATGTCTAGAGGTGGAAAAAGATACTTTATAACTTTTGTAGATGACTACTCTAGATTCACTAAAGTATATCTACTAAGGAACAAAGATAAAGCTTTAGATGCTTTTTTTAAATATAAAATTGAAGTTAAAAATCAGTTAAATATAAAAATTAAAAGACTTAAAACAGATAGAGGAGGTGAATATGAATCTTCTCAATTAGAGAATTATGTGAAAAGAATGAAATAGTTCACGAAACTACAGCTCCTTATACACCAGAATAGAATGGAATAGAAAAACGTAAGAATAGAACTCTAAAAGAGATGATGAATGCCATGTTAAATAGTTCAGGCTTATCCTCAAACATGTGGGGAGAAGTAATTCTATCTGCTTGTTATATCCTAAATAGGATTCCTTATAAATCATCTGAATAAACACCATATGAATTTTGGAAGAATCATGTTCCTAGTTATAAATACATTAAAGTGTAGGGGTGTCTTGCTAAAGTAGGATTGTCTGAAACTAAGAAAAGAAAATTAGGTCTTAAAACGACCTATTGTGTATTTATAGGATACGCATAAAACAGTGCGGTTTATAGGTTTCTAGTTTTAAAAACTAAGGATAATATTCTAGATCCAAATACAATTATAGAAGCTAAGGATGCAGAGTTCTTTGAGAACGTATTCCCTATGAAATTTAAATCTATAGGAATAGAGGAAGTCAATGAATTGGATATTACATCTACTAGTAAAAATATTTACGAGAAAGTAGTAGAGGAGATACAACCAAGAAAAAGTAGTAGGGTTAGAAGAGAAACTAACCTAGGAGATGGTTTTTTCACCTTCTTAGTAGAAGATGATCCTACAACTTATATAGAAGCTATTAACTCTCCAGATGCAACCTTTTGGAAGGAAGCAATAAATGATGAGTTAGAATCTATTATATCTAATAATACTTGAGAACTTGTAGACCTTCCACCTGGTAACAAACCAATAGTCTGTAAATGAGTGTTTAGAAAGAAACTAAAACCAGATGGAACTATTGATAAGTTTAAGATTAGGTTGGTAGCGAAAGGCTTTAAACAAATGAAAGGAATATATTACTTTGATACATATACCCCTGTAACTGGAATTACAACTATTAGAGTCTTAATAGCGATAGCCTCCATATATAAGCTAGTGGTACACTAGATGGATGTTAAGACGGCTTTCCTAAATGGAGACTTAGAAGAAGAAATATATATGGAGCAATCTGAGGGTTATAAGATATCAGGTAACTAATTAAATTACTATATGGTTTAAAACAAGATCCCAAACAATAGCATGAAAAATTTGATGGTGTTTTAAAATTAAATAGTTATCATATAAATGATGTAGATAAATGTGTATATAGTAAAATTTTTAGAAATGATTATGTTATTATAAGCATTTATGTTGATGACATGCTTATTTTTTGAACTAATATTAAATTAGTTAATGCAACTAAGAAATTCTTGTCATCTAAGTTTGACATGAAAGACTTAGGAGAGACTAGTGTAATATTGGGTATTGAAGTAACCAGAAAAAATGGTGTTATTATATTATCACAATCTCATTACATTGACAAGATATTGAGAAAGTTTAACCATTTTAACTGTTTACCTGTCAGTACTCCTTATGATTATAGTGTGACTCTCATGAAGAATACAGAAAATAGTGTAATTGAAATATTTCAGAATAATTGGTACCCACATGTATCTAATAAACTGCACTAGACCAGATATAGCTTTTGCAGTAGGAAGGCTAAGTAGATATACACATAACCCTGGAAAAGTGCATTAGAATGCCTTGTTTAGGATTTTGAGATACTTAAAAGGCAGTATAGCCTATGGTTTACATTATAATGGTTATCCTGCTGTATTAGAAGGATATAGTGATGCTAACTGGATTAGTGATTCAGATGAGACAAAATCCACAAGTGGATTTGTCTTCACTTTAGGTGGAGGAGCAGTCTCTTAGAAGTCTACCAAGTAGACATGTATCGCTCGGTCGACTATGGAATTCGAGTTTATTACCTTAGAAAAGGCTGGATCAGAAGCCGAATGGCTTAAAAATCTCTTAGCTGATATACCATTGTGGCCAAAGCCTGTATCAGCCGTGTCTATTCATTATGACTGTCAAGCAGCTATAGTGAAAGAAAAGAGTAAAATATATAATGGAAAGAGCAGACATATTATACTCAGACACAACATTGTGAAACACATGTTACGTGATGGAGTCATATCTATTGACTTTATGAGGTCAGAAAAGAATCTACCAGATCCTTTGACCAAAGGACTATCTAAAAAGTTAGTCAATGATACATCGAAGGGAATGAAGCTGAGCCTAATATATGAGCTGCCAGTGTCGGCAACCCAACCTATACAAATGGAGATCTCATGAGATAGGTTCAATGGGTAAACAACAAGACACAAGGTAGACGATTGCACTGAATTGTATGAGCCCCTTCTATGGTGTACAGTGCGAGTAACAACGCAGAAGGATGAGTTTTTTTAGAACTCTTAATGGATCCATAGCCATATATTTGGTGGTGTATACAGTTGTTGCATACACTTGATGAAATTCACCTATATGGGTGTAAATGGTGGAGGCCACTTCCTATGAGAATCTAGGTGAATCTCTAGAGCACTCATGAAATTCAGGTAATGGTGTATGGCCGAAACGCACCGAACCGCAAAATCACTTGCAGAGGAAGAGTTGTGTGAGTGGCATGTACTTGCGATCTACATTAAAAGGATTCAGGTTCAAGACTATGGTGTCACCTGATTCCTGTAGACCTGTCTTGTTTACTCTAATGTCGGTTCAATTCTATGGTGACACTGACACCATTGCACAACTATTATGCTTTAATCCGAAAGAGTTTTATTTTAAAACATGTGGGGATTGTCATATTTTATTTTAAAATAATAATAAAATTTAAATTTTCAAATTTTTGGTGTTTTCCCTCCAAGTTTGAAAAGTTGAAGTACTTTTGAGTTGTAGGTTTTGTCCCACATCGGATTTGACAAAGTAAACTATCTTGTATATAAGATAGTATTTTTACCTAGGACTTGAGTCCCTTTCAAGGGGCATGTGAATTTAGTCCTATGGGGGGGCTATGCCAATAGCTCTAATCTATGCCATTGACCACACACGTGCGCGCGCACGTCGAGCCGAGCCGAGTCATGCCGAGTCGAGTCGAGCCGAGTCCGTGTGCGTGTGTGCGTGCGCGAAGCGACGCGACGGGACGGGCTGGGCTGAGCGTGGGCGCTGGCGCGGTGTAAGTGTACTCGCGTGGGTGTGTGTGTATGGGTACTCGCAGGACTTTATGTGCGAGAGTATACTCGCACTTACGCCTTTTCGTTTTAAACCAGAAAGATGCATCCCTTCCGGTTGGTCGCCCCTATTGGGTTTAAATCCAACGGACCTAACCTTTTGTAAAGGGTGCTTATGCACCATTTCGGAGTCTATATAAAGACTTTCGATTCCAGTTTCAAATATACGAAAAAAACTCTCTCTGATACAGTTTTAAGCATTTTACTGAGTTTATTGCTGAGTCAACTCGAAACTTTCGGATTAAACTGCAAGTTGTTTGAGCCCGTGTACAGTGAGTGCACCGCTGGAACCGGGTCATAGTCGTTGTATCCTGGAGGTCGATTGCTCTGGAAACTTATTGCACTTGGGATGCTGTCCAAGGGGAGCAAATTCGATTTCAAGCTGAGTGACTCAGTCACGCCTCGACTCAATTCAATAAGTTTTTCTATCTCAAAATTTTATTTTCCTTTTTTGGTTTTCGATTTTAATAGTCTATTTAATTCAACCAAATTTCCAACAATTTTCAGGCCTTATCATATAGGAGGTGGGGCCCATTGTCTAAACAAGTTAAAGTGGGTTATTCAAGTCACCTTGGCACGTCCTAGCACTTGCTTTCACATTGTCTAGTTTGCCACACCCACAAGTGCCTGGCAGCCCATTACATGCCAATACAAGTGCTCGCGTCGTACATGTGTCTGAAATCAAAGCCATTCAATCGGTGATTTTCATCGTTGAGATATCCTGGCTCAATTACAATGGGGATCCTCTCATCATATCAAAATGTTAGAAATTGTCATGATGACTTTGGCCACAGATGATTGAACTGGCCTGATTTTACACCCACGGCTCCTGAACTTGGATCTCACGTCCTTTTGCCCACGCTGGTGCACGGAATGATTTCTGTATAAGCTACCTTATTCACCCATCCTAGTCTCAGGGAATTCAAATAGGATCTTTTCGAATTCCTTATAGAATTCCTTTCTTCTAGAATTCCCTTTCTCAAGAAGAAAGGAATTCATATAGATATTTTCCAGAGGTGGGGAATTTCACAAGGAATTCCCTTTCTCTAGAAGAAGGGAATTCATATTGATTTTCCTTCATTCATACATGGGAATTCCTTATCAAAATTTCCCGGAGTTTTCATTCGACTAGTACCTGCATATTTTCATGAACTAAGGCATGTATGTAAGAGATGGCTATATATAATCTTATGATGAGACTCCTTTCTTCTATATAAAAATTCTAAAACAAGGAAATGAATATAGCCATAGGTTGCTTTTGGAAGAAAATGACCTCACTATTAATGTCTCTAATCTGACTATAGAATAATATAAAATTGGTCTCTTTGAAACAATCGGCTAGTACCAATAAAATCAATGTAAAATTGCTCCTAAAACCATTGAGTTCATGCAGGGTTAGCCGTTTGATTTCTGTATCAAGTTGATTTTTATATCTTAACTTCATCTAAGTGAGATAAACGTGGTTGATGCATTTAATAAAAGAGTCACCTTGGTGACTTCATACACAAACCTATGATTGGCATCCCATCCCGATTGTCCCCTGTTGTGTGGCTCACCCGAGTGTAACTTCGGTGAATCCCCTGATCTATGGAAGTGGGTGGGATACTTGACCATGTGGCCAACTATGATTTATGTGCCTTATATATATTCATGCCATCCATCAGTTTTAAAAACTCCTTTTAGACATGATCCCAAAAATAAAGCGGATCTAAATCTCAGATAATTGTCCATTGAAAACTACTTGTGGGCTACAAAAGTTTTGGATCAAGATGATATTTCTAGTCTCTTCATAGAGGTCTTTGTAACCTTATTAACATGTTGGATGACAATTTTTAGTGTCATGCCATAAAATGAGCTTTCAAAATTAATGGACGGTGCTCCGACCTTGATGGATCTAAGGATCCATACAAACTGCACCCCCTCTTATAATAGAGGATAAACCCAATGAATGTAGCACATTTTGTATATAGTACAATATACTGAGCCCCACGGTGCTTGAGTGTGTAAAACAGGTTCATTTTCTCATGAACTTAGATTGTGTAATGTGTTGGTGTCAAAAATTTATGTGGGCTCCACTGAGTCGAGCTTGGCACTTTGGCCCTTAATCTATCCGAGCTCGATTGAGGCTCAACTCAATCTTTAAGCCTGACTGATGAACTTGGCTCAATTCAGTCAACAACTTAGGTCAACTCAACCCAAATTCAAGCTTAGGCTTTAGAGCCGATTTTGGGTTGAGCATTTTCTTTTTAATTTTTATACTGGACAAACTTTTTTTAAAAATATAATATATAATATATTAATTAAGTTATATATATATATATATATATATATATATATATATATATATATATATATATATATATATATATATATTATGTCATTAAGTTATAACTCAAGTCTAGCTGAATTGAGTCAGGTTTAAGCTGAGCCAGGTCAAACTTGGACCAGCTCGAGCTTTGGATCGAAATTCCTTCAAGCTTAAAAAACCAACACGGTTTGGCCTGAGTCTTGCTTTTGGGCCGAGCTTATCCGAACGGTGCTGAGCAAGTTAATCAAACTAACTCGGCTAGTGTTCAGCTCTCTAATGAGTAGAGCATGTTATTTAATCACATGGGATGGCGAAAGCGTGCTTGTTTGAACCGTCTTTTTCCCACATTGTACACTAACCTTTTGTCGATAAATATAATTAGGACACTTACCAGCTTTTATAAAACCTTTAAATGCAAGTCAAACCATATTCATGGATTAAAGACATTAGATCTCGAAACATAGGACTGACACTGCCCTAATACATAAAATGGGTTCACCAGTTGAAAACACTAATTGAGCCCACCACCGCACCATCTAAACCATTAAATTTGATCAGCACATCCTGAGTGGGCTAAAACCCACCCCAATTTCCAATCTGATCTCAAACGGATGAATTCCAATAAAAACGAATTCAATAGCTCTAAAATCATATCCACACCATCCATTAACTTCTTCACATGGAATAACGCTTGCATGTCAAATTTCAGGTCCATCCGACTTAAAACGAGTGAGAAATGGTCTTATCACGATCAATGTCATCGCCACCATCTAAATTATGTAATGTTCACAAATATAATCGATTGGGCGCCTGTATATCAGAATATTCAACATTAGACCATCCCACCATTAATCATTTAGATTGGTCAGACCTGTGACAGTACGGTCAATGTCAATCTAACATTAACGATTTAGATCACGCAGTAGAGCTGGCACGTACTGGAAGCGGATTGGCTGGTGTACCACACATCAGCTATATAGCTGGTGTATTTACGTCAGCAAGTTACGTGGGTCCTATCATGAGGTATGTATTATATCTAAACCGTCCATCTATTTTTTTGAGATTGTCTTATGTCTTAAGACTACAAATAAGACAAAAAAATAAGACAGATCTAATGGTCGGATGGACCACACTGAAAAAAGCAGTGAGGGATTGAACTTCTGCCATTGACACCCTTCTTGGGTACACAGAAGTTTTAGATAAATATGAAAGTTGTTTTTTCTCTTCATCCAGGTCTCCGTGGCATTATGCACAGATTGATAGAAACTAAACATCATGATCTTATGAAATTTTTAACGGTCAGAATCATTATCTCCACTGTTATTTGTAGTGTGGTCTATTTGATCTTTGGATATAATTCATATTTTAAATAGTAATCTAAAATGATCTTGAAAAATGGATGAACGGTGTAGATATAATAAATACATCATCGTTGGGCCCGTAACTTTGATCTCCTTTGTACCGTTCCAACAACTCGGAGCTCGAGAAGCGTCAGCGCTCGTCTTCGCACGACACGTACCTACACAGCTATATTGTTGGTATGTGGTACACCAGCCAATCCGCTTCCGGGCTCCATGCATGCACACATGGATCAACGCCCTCCGAGTGTGGGTGGGGCCACGATGTTGTGTGGACGTCCAATCATCTTAGCTATCATGTGGTCCACATGCATTCAAGAATATATATTAATGGGGGAATCTGTGGGATACTTAAGTTTCTAGATTTTGAAAATTTTGAAAATTTCATATTTCTATTAAATCATATTTTAAAAGGCAGATGGCGTTGACATTATAAGCTTCTAGATCTGAAAAATATTCAAAATTTCATATTTCAATTACATCATGTTTTGATAGGGAAATGGTACTACGAGGGTTCCATGTTCCCATGAGGTCAAGCTGTGTGGGCTCCATCCTGATTTTTGTTAAACATCAACACCACCGGGCATTTGATAGGTATCCTTTATTTTATGTGATATGAAAAATATCAGCCGTATATGAAATTCAGACGGGCCATATCGTCTAAAGTCATGTGAAGACATATAAAAGCACTTTGTGGGGCTCACCTGAGTTTTGGATGAGGCTGAAACTTAATCCGACCCCTCATCCAAGTGACCAAGTGACCATCTCGATGGGCCCAATAAATGATTATGAATGTTTCAATGGGAGGATAACTCCTCTCAACTATTGAATGTGGTGAGGCACACTAAAATCATGGATTGACTTTATTTTTAAAACCATAGCGCACCATGAAATGATGCATCTGACTAATAGAGTAGATGCACAATACCCATCACAGTGGGGCCCACACAGCTTGACCTCATGTGAAGCTCCCATGAGGTCAACTTCGTAGTACCATTTTCCTTTTAAAGTCAATTTTAAATTAATTGGGATTGAAAATTTCCCAACTTACAAAATAATTAGGCAATTATTATTAATTGAGGAGAAGAGTAAACACAGGAGGAAAGAGCGTGCCTTAGCTAGCTAGCACGAGGCGCAAATGGGATACTGACGAGGTCCATGGCCAAATGGCTACTGAAGTGACGTCACAAAGCTCTGTGGACCCATCCTGATGCATGTGTTGTATCCATACCATCCAACCAATTTTAGAAGTCGTTTTATGGCATTAAATAGAGAATGAAATAGATCTAAAGTTCAAGCCGACCCCACCATAGAAAATAGTGGGGACAGTAACATCCACGGTTCAAAACTTCTTAGGGGCCACAGTAGTTTCCAATCAAGCGGATATTTTTGTTTTCACTTCATCTATATCTATGTTAACTTATGAATATGTTGGATCGCAAAAATACATCACGGTGGAACCTATAAATGTTTCAACGGTGGGTGTGACTGCTCCCACATAGAAGGGTCCACTTGAAATTTATATCTATTTCATTCTCTTTTTAATGCCATAAAATGATCTCTAAAAATCGTTGGACGATATGGATACATCACATGCATCATGGTAGGGTCCATAGAGCTTGGTGAGGTCAGTTCAGTAGTGATTTGGCTACTGACCTTGTCAATATCCAATCCGCACCCCTAGCGGGACTCCTTCCCTCGTCTCCTAAAACCGGAAACACGAGGGAGGGAAGCAGTGCCGCCCTGGCCTCACCCAAATGTGCGGACCTGACCATGGGACCCACGTTGATGCATGCATTCTATATTCAACTGTCCATCTATTTTTCCAACTTATTTTATAATATGAGCCCCAAAAATGAAAGAGATCCAAGTCTTAGGTGGACCGTATCATAGGAAACCATGATAATTTAGCATTAAAAACGTAACATGCCACAAAATTTTTAGATCATATTAATATTCATGAGATTTAGATCTACTTAAGTTTTTGGATGATGCCTTAAAATGAGTTGGCAAAACGAATGTACAGTATCTAATCAGCTCCCGGGAGGAAGGGGCAACGAGATACCATTCCCTAACTATGTGGGAATCACACAGTCATCCTATTATTAAGATAATTGTTATGGTAAGATCTGAGTCCTTAAAAGATCCAGGAGTAAGTGCTAAGTTAATTCGACTAAGTGTATGGGCATCTAAGGCTCATGCTCGTCTGACCTGAAATAAGCGTCCGTGGAAGAGCCGTGCAGTGAGGAAGTTCTTTCACTTTAGGACTGCGGGTCAGACGTTATTCCGATCGGAGGCCATAAGCTTAGCTCGAACTTAGGAAGCTTCCTTGTTTGACAAGTTAATAAGCCAAGGCCGGTTGACCTCATGACCACTAATTAAGCCGAGTCGAGATATGAAGGCGGGTACTCCTACCAAATTGAGAAACTTCCAAAACCCAACGTAGCCGGTTACTTCGCTCGTAGATATGCAATATCCGTCTGATATGTTACACGATCCGTAGATTACGCACAATATCTTCACGATCTGGGTATCCTACTGATTGAGTAAATTGTGTCGACGATAGCGGACTCAGACCGTCCAACAGCCAGCTATAAATACATCGAGACCCCACTGCTATAGGGAGGCAACATCATGCACTCTCCTCTACTCTCCACTTAGAGTCAGATTCCCTTGACCTGACTTAGGCATCGGAGGGTCCCCCGGCTTAGTCAGGGTCACCTTTGCCTAATCTGACTGTGCAGGTTCAAGATGTCGAAGGGTACCGGAGTTCGACAGGTGAGTGGGGAGGGCCGACCAGATTTCAACCTCAACATTTTTTGGCGCTTTCTGTGGGAACTTGATACTAAAGGTCAGGTTCTCGTCTTTCAAATCAAATGGCGAGAAAGAAGAAAGTTGTAGTCGTGGAACTAAGGCCAGAGCCAAATGAGTAAACTCGATCTTCTTTACCACTTCATGATGAGTCTGCATCGGGACCTTCGCTGCGTTCTCGCAACCAGGCCAGTAAATATTAAACTATGCAGAATGAGATTCAGGCCCTGCGTGATGAAGTAAACAAAATGAAGCAACAAAGGGAGCCACAGCTACACCCAATTCAGAAGAATCCCATTCCCGAGCTAGTAGGTCCGTACGTAGAGACTCACTCTATACCGAGGAGTATGAGGCCGGAGGTGCCCTAACACTCTCGGGCGCCGCTCTCGAGTCAAAATCCTCCTCCGATGCAAGTTAGAGGCTCAGCACGGAACACTACCACTCGGGTCCCTACTAACAACTCTGTCACCTCGGCCCTAACACCCACAGATCTCTGCCATCAGCTAGAGCGGAGAAGGGAAAAGAAGACTCTAGAGATAGAAGATGCCCTAAAGGTTATCGCTGAAAATAAAGATCCCTGGGAAACGCAGTTTGCGGAACTTAATGACAAATTTTTAACCCTGAAAAAGAAGCAGCAACTGTCAACAATTCCCGCCACGGTCCAGGCGATGATGGAAGAGACCGAACATCCCTTCATCTCCACCATCATGGATGAGGTGATACCGTAGAGGTTTCGGATACTCTAGGTCTGGAGACCCATCCGAGCATCTGGAAGCATATCGATCGTGAATGCAGATCCAGATGGCGAGGGATGCAATGATGTGTAGGAGATTTTACATCACCCTAACAAGGTCCGCTCGGAGTTGGTATCGTCAGCTTAAACGTAGCTCCATGGGTTCCTTCGTAGAATTAAGTAGGTTATTCCTTACCTAGTTTATAAGCGGTAAGAGAAGTCGAAAACCCAACACTCATTTGCTCACTATCAAGCAAGGCCTGAAAGAGTCGCTGAAAGACTACATTGCTCGTTTCAACGAGGAAGCATTGCAGGTCGAGGACTATGATGACAAAATGGCCCTCGCTGCAGTCTTTAGTGGTCTAAAGGATGAGAGGTTTACTTTCTCCATTGAAAAAAACCTGCCAAAAACGTTGGCGGACTTTATGGTAAATGCTCAAAAATACACTAATGCCGAAGAATTCACTAATGCCTGCAAAGGCATACAAATAACTGACCTGGCTAGCAAGGGAAAGAGGCCTAGGAATGAAGAATCTCAGCCGACCGACAAAAGAGAGGACGATCGTGCCTCCCGTGATCGCCGACCGAGCTGGAGACCGGAAGAAAAATTTCGTTCCTACACCCCCCTCAATACGTCTGCCAAGCAAATCCTGTTAGATATCCGAGGAGACAAATGTCTGAATTGACTTGTATGCATGAAGGCTGACCCGGAGCATCGAGACAAACAGAAATTTTGTTACTTTCACTGAGATCACGGCCACAACACGGACGACTGCATGGACCTTAAGGATGAAATTGAGTCCCTCATCCGCAAGGGACACCTACATCGATACACCAGAAAAGAGGGGCCTGCTTGGAGGGAAGAACGATAACAGGAGCAGCCGAATAATCCCACGGAAGAGCCGGATGAAATCCTCACGATTTTTGGGGGTTCGGCCAGCGGAGGAGATTCTAATAGAGCCTGGAAAACCTACTCCCGGAAGTTTGATTCAGAACATTACATCCATTTGATCGAGAGGCCAAGTAAGGAGCTTCGGGTTAGTCCATGCAGTTTAACTTTTACAGAAGATAATGCACGTGGAATCCAGCATCCGCACGATGATGCCCTGGTGGTCACGATGACCATAGAAAATCACAAGGTATACTGCATCCTGGTTGATACTGGAAGCTCTGCTGATGTAATTTATTCTAAAGCCTTTGAAAGAATGGGGGTTCCACGATCGAGACTTCGACTCGTGAAGACTCCCTTGCATGGTTTTACCGAAGAAAGAGTAATCTCCAAAGGGGTCATCTCCCTCCTGGTAACTACGGGAGAAGGACAATATCAAGTCACCCTCATAGTGGACTTCCTCGTTGTCAACGTGCCATCGGTGCATAATGTTATCCTGGGCAGACCTTCCCTCAACACAATGAGGGCAGTCGTCTCAACTTACCATCTAATGATGAAGTTCTCAGCCGAAGGCGGGATAGGTTGCCTCCGAGACGATTAGCGCGAGGCTCGGAGATGTTACGCGATAACAGTCAAGAAAAGAGCCCTCAAGTAAGCACTCATCGTCAATGTCCTGGATCCCTGAGAGCCCGCGGGGAACTCGTCGGTAGAGGATCTGGAAAAGGTGCCTCTCGATAAAGCTGATCCAAGCAAAACGGTTTAGCTCGGATCATCATTGAATTCCGAGAAGTGGTCGATGATGCTGGCCTTTTTGAGGTAACATCGAGACGTCTTCGCATGGTCACACGCGGATATGCCAGGGATCCCCCCTAATGTTTTGGTCCATAGGCTGAATGTGGACCTAGACCACAAACCAGTAAAGCAAAAGTGAAGACCGTTCGACGCCGAGCGTTATGAAGCCATTGCCGAGGAAGTCACCGTCCTGCTCGACGCGGGTTTCATAGAGGAAGTATATTACCTCGACTAGATAGTGTTCACTCCCCAAGTGCAGGGTTGTGATGTAGTAATAAACTCGGTAAGACCGAGGTCGAATCCCAAGGGACTGAAACTTGTACATTAACTAAAACTAAGTAGAACTAGAACTAGACTAAGATGAATTCTAAATCAATTAACAATTGTGGAATAATTGTGAAATAATTAATCTAAAACTTAAGAAAATTCAGATATAGGAAACTAGGGATTCAGAGGATCAACTTGTAGAGATCAGGGAGATCTTATGCCTGCTTCAAGAATCATGAAAATTAATTGAACTTACTTTAATCTAGTTTTCAAGAGATGAAAGGTATATGAATTAGAATGGATTCCATCACCAAACCATGCCTAGGAGATAAAGCAAATAACAAAATTAAACTAATTACCAACCAATCAACATGTTATGAAGGTCAGGAAGGGCACCGTCATCCAACCATGCCCAGGAGACTATGGTGAACAACAGGGCTTCCTGACGTCATAAACATAAAGAAGAAGAAGAAATACTCAAAGCCATTGCAGACCCATTGTAATTTCAGTCACAACAGACCATTAAAGACTAAAAACATTCCCTTCATTAACAAAATTCAACATTAGTTTAATCTAAACAAAAGGCAAGCAAAGAGTTCCCGTCACGCTATAAGCTTCACCTCTTAGCCCTAACTAAGAAGTTTAGCCCGTCATGATGGAGCTAAACATCTTAAAATAAAATAGATAATGAAATAAATAAATAAATTAAAAAAACACTAACTACTCTCTCTCTCTTGCAGGCACATCCAAGCCTAGCTCTAGCCGTAAGTTGAATCTGATCTCCCCTCCTCTTCTGCCGTCTTTGTTTTTCTTTTTATAACTGTGAGAGTCAGTGGAGAAGAACCTCCTTTACTGCTAACGTCGGTGCGGGCATGCGTAAGCGAGTCGAATTACAAAACTGACTCTAGTTCGCGGTTGGAAGAAATGCAAGACGGACAGATCCCACAGCAAGATAAAGCCTCCCAACTCCCTCTTCCTTTGTTTCGATCCAAAAGAACAACGTCCCTAGGGCGATTTTCGACAGACCTACATGATGGACGATCTGGATCATTGATCTGAACAGTGATGATGGCCCACCTGGATCAGCCGTAGCCTCTGCTGCGGAACAGAGCTCGCACAGACCTCCGCTGGGACGTTGGTGGGTCCCATTATCAGCGTTAGCTTACAAATCCACCCCATCCATTAGATTTATCTCAAAAAACCATCTGGCTATGGACTGTTTTGAATTGTTGACGACGCAGCCCACTTATCTTTCCATATCGCCGTCCAACCTGCATTTAAACATGATTCACGTGTGTACATGTGCACGGGACCAAACGGAAAGCTAGGTGAGGGTTTTGGCCACCCCGCTGAGTGAATGAACGGTTCAGATCATCCATTTGGATGATGTATGGGCCCCACAAAAATCATTCGTACGGACGCTGACGCACGAAGAAAAATGAAAATTTCCATTTTTTAAAGATAACATGGGTCAACGGTTGCTGACCCATTGTATAGAATCGGTGCACCACAGGAGTGCACCACCTATGCACTCGCCTGCCCCCTTGTGGGGTCCACCATGATGCTTGTCAAAGATCCATTCCGTCCATTCATTTCCTCAGCTCATTTAATGAGTTGAGACCAAAATTAAAGCATATCCAGATATCAGGTGGGCCCCAAATCATGATTTTAGGAGCTGATCCATCCTTTGGGCCACTTCCACGAGGATCCAATGGATGAAATTTGACGTGTACAGTTAAATTATGGTCCTCAGGCCATGTATTAAGTTTTGAACTGATCGGATGGTGGGAACCCTATGATCTTGCATTCTGACTGACTTTCAGGCCCGCTTGAGCTTCAGTTTCTTGGTTTTTTTGGATTTCTGGCGTCAATCTTAGTCCCCTTGAGTCCTGTAACTTGCCTTGGTGAATTTTGAGCGTTAAAATCCTGCTTTTAATATCCTTTTTCAGCCCAAGCTCCTAAAGTCACCTTACAACACAAACACGATAAAACGGGCTATTAAACAGTATCATGCTCGTAAATCCAAATAATAACTGGGGTTTGATATGTAATATTTGACCCTCAATAGATAGCAAATGTTGTGCTCATTAGAAAATTCAACGGGAGGTGGTGGGTCTATGTGGACTATTCGGATCTGAATAAGGCGTGTCCCAAGGACAACTTCCCATTGTCCCGGATCAATCAGCTGGTGGACAGCACAGCCGGGCATGAGTTGCTCTCCTTCTTGGATGCCTATTCTGGGTACAACCGGATTGCCATGCGTTCCCCAGACAGGAAGAAGACCACCTTTGTCATAGACAAGGGGCTCTACTGTTATCTGGTCATGCCATTTGGCCTGAAAAATGCTAGGATGACATATCAGAGGTTAGTGAACCAGATGTTCGCCAAGCAGATCGGACGCACCATGGAAGTATACGTCGATGACATGCTAATGAAAAGTACTAAATCATCCAATCACCTTGCAGATCTCAGAGAGACATTCAGCGTCCTCCGAGAATACCAGATGAATCTGAACTTCGCAAAGTGTGTTTTTGGAGTCGAATCGGGAAAGTTCCTTGATTTCTAAGTTAGTCAGCGAGGCATCGAGGCCAATCCTGACAAGCTCAAAACACTTCTCAACATGAACTCGTCTTAAACTGTGAAGGAAATACAGTGCCTCACGGGAAGGGTTGCCGCACTCGGGCATTTCATATCCAGGGCAACAGACAAATGTCTCCCCTTCTTTCAATAATTGAAGTGTCATAAGAAGGCAGAGTGGAAGCCAGAATGCGAGTAGGCCTTCCAACAGTTAAAGCAGTATTTGGGTTCGCCCCCTCTCCTATCCAAGCTTGAAGAGGGAGAGCTCCTATTTCTTTACCTCGTCATCTCAGCATCAGCCGTCAGCTCATCTTTGATTAGAGAAGTCAGGAGCAAATAATACCCTGTTTACTATGTGAGCAAGATAATGGTACCTGCAGAAACATGATATCCACCTCTGGAGAAGTTAACACTCTTCCTTGTCGTCTCTGCGCGAAGGTTACAACCGTACTTCTAGGCTCATTTCATCGTAGTACTGACTGACTCCTCTCTAAGACAAGTTCTTTAGAGGCTTGAGGTTTTAGGTCGGATGACCAAGTGGGCTATAGAGCTCGGGGAGTTCGACATCCAATTCCATCTGTGGATAACAATCAAGGGTCAGGCCATGGCCGACTTCATCGCTGAATTCATTACTCCGAGCGCAGAGGAAATCAACACTGAAGTTAAGATGACTCCGCCCGTCCTTCTAAGAGACCAAAAGGTGGTGTCAGACCCAGGGTGAATTCTCTATGTTGATGGATCATCCAATGCCAAAGGAGCTGGGGTTGGGATCGTCCTAGTCGCATCCGATTCTATGACTATTCAATATGCGATCAGACTTGGATTCAAGGCTTCAAATAATGAGGCAGAATATGAAGCGCTATTAGCCAGACTTAGATTGG
This sequence comes from Magnolia kwangsiensis, assembly GCA_037074715.1. Lineage (NCBI taxonomy): Eukaryota > Viridiplantae > Streptophyta > Magnoliopsida > Magnoliales > Magnoliaceae > Magnolia > Magnolia kwangsiensis. The sequence continues at coordinate 144,286,575 of CM073573.1, forward strand.
CCACGAGTCTCGACGTTCAAACTCTCCAGGTCTGGTGTAACTCGCAGTTGGTAGTAAATTACATCTCTATGGAGTATGAAGCCAAAGAGACCAGGATGATTTCTTACCTCGACGAGATAAGGAAATTGATCGAAAAGTTTTGGAGTTGTACTATTCAGAAAATTGCAAGAACAGAAAACTCGTGGGCTGACGCCTTAGCGAAGCTCGCTTCGGCCTCAGAAGGAAAGATCTCGCGCTTCGTTCCAGTTGAGTTCGTAGAGCATCTGAGTATCGGTCAGGCAGAGAAAATTAATTCAGTGTACAGTACTCCGAGCTGGATGGACCCTATCTTCAACTACCTCTCGTCCGGCGAAGTCCCCACGGATAAGTTGGAGGCAAGATGACTTAGGGTTAGAGCGGCTCGATATGTTATCCTAGACGGTGTGTTGTATAAGAAGGGACATTCCCAGCCTTAGCTTAGATGCCTCTGACCGGACGAAGCCGATTATATGATTTGGGAGACTCATGAAGGAATCTGCGGCAACCATTCCGGTAGCAGGACCTTGGCCTTGAAGATACTTCATTAAGGATATTTCTGGCCAACTCTCAAACAAGACTCGAAGGACTACGTCTGAAAATGCGACAAATATCAGCATTATGCGACTGTGCCAAGGCAACTAGCGGAAGAAATGACTCCCATGAGTGGACCGTGGCCGTTCGCCCATTGGGGGATCAACATCATCGGCTCCTTACCTATGGGGAAGGGGTAAGTCAAGTTCGCCATCGTCGCAGTTGACTACTTCACTAAGTGGGCCGAGCCAAACCTGTAGCAAAGATCACCGAGCAGAAAGTAGTCGATTTCGTTTGAAAAAATATTATCTATCGGTTTGGAATCCCGCGCACCATCGTATCTGATAATGGCCGACAGTTCGATAACGATAAATTCTGCGGTATGTGTTGGGGGCTTGGCATCACAAACGCATATTCGTCACCTCGACACCCTCGGTCCAATGGAAAGGTGAAAGCTAGTCATCAAACACTACCTCAAAACTAAGCTGAAAAAAGCAAAAGGTAACTGGGCCGAGGTGCTCCCATTCGTCCTTTCGACCTACAGGACCACAGCCCAGTCCTCAACCGAAGAAACCCCATTCTCGCTCTCCTACGGCTCAGAAGCAATGGTGCCTGTGGAGATCGACTTACCTACTGTGCGGGTAAGGAACTACCAAGAGGACAAGAACTCCGAACATATTGCTGCTAAACTAAATCTGCTCGAGGAGGTCCTATACATCTCAAGGCTCCGAGCCGCTGCTAGGCATCAGCAGGTGGCGTGCTTTTACAACTCCAAAGTCAAGGTTAGGCGGTTCCGCCTTGGAGACTTAGTCCTCAGCTGGGTTTTCCAGAACATTGCCAAGCTAGGGGCTGGGGCACTCGGGCCAAATCGGGAAGAGTCGTACCGCGTGGTCCGATCAACTAAATAGAGCTCCTACCATTTAGAAGACCTCGAAGGCCGACAACTCCTTCACCCTTGGAATGCCAAGCATCCGAAGATCTACTACTCCTGATGTAATGGCCTTTAAGGCTCCGAATAAAGAGTAACGCCTCCAAGCAACTAGCCTTTAAGGCTTTCAATAAAAGTCATAATTCAACTTTCGCTCGAACTAGTTGTCTACTAAGTCGACCCATTGGTATGGAGGCGAGCGAGACGATCCGTTCCCTTAAAGAAGGGGTCGGAGTGTAATCCTACAAAAACTCGACACGACATTCTCTCTGAGTTAGGGATAAAGCCTAAGGATGACCTGACTCTCCGACGGAGTAGGCGAGTCATCATCCAACTAATGGACGGAACAGAGCCTTCTCGCCAATCGTGGGGCGAACCCTCCCCCCCCCCCAAAGGGGTCCGGACTCAATGATAATATGAGGTAGGGAAGCTTAAAAAGTCTACTAAATGGCAATGAAGGGAGTTGACCCTTCAAGAGGTCAGCTCGGCCATGCCTTAGAATAAATCAACATGCTGACGAATCAGCTTGGCAATCGACAGTTAGTATCAATCGTCCAAAAATTAACGTAAGATATTTCGAAAACCCTTTCCAAAGAACCAAAAAATTATATATCATCCCTTAAAAAAAAGAGGGCAACAAAACAACAAAGAAGAAAAATAACTATGTAGGCGGAGGAGCTTGGGAAGTGGTAGCTTGGTCCGGGCAGACGTCCTCGGCGGGCTCCTCTCTAACGTCATCAGGCAACAAGGGATCAAGGTCAAGGTTAGGATATTAACCCTGAACCGCCTCGATCAAGTGTCGAAGTCGCAGTTATAAAACTTTGAGGCCTTAGCATCCCTCTCCTTAGAAGCCTTAAAGGTGTCAATTGCGGCAGCAATGGCTGCTACCAGGGAGGCCTCATCTTCAGCCCGTTGAGCCTCCATCACCTAAGAGACTGCTCGGCTCTGTTCATCTGCCTCCTCGGCCTTAGTCCGTTTCAGGACTTCTTCCAACTGAGCGATCTCCCTAGCCAGCGAATTCACGTGAGCCCTGACTCGCATCAGCTCGGCCGCAGCTGCACCGCACTGCCCCTCCAGATCACTCATAACCTTCTGCATCTGAAGCCCCTGGGTCTTCTCGTCCTCGAGTTGCTGATGCAACTCGCCCTGTTCCAGTTGGAAAAGAGTCGCCTCGTTCCGCAATACTCCTACCTCAGTCCTGAGTGCCTCCACTTCGGCGTCTATTTTTCGACGCTTACGCACTCTTTCTCAGGCTAGGAGAAGCCTCAGAACAGACTAGATAAAAATAAAAACAAGGGAATGAGGAGGGACATCCAAAAAATGGAGGTTGGGGAATACAAGGGGACACGAAATACCTTATAAAAGACTGCTGCCAAATTATTTAGGAAGGAGTTATTCGACTTGGAAAGCAGACTGATGATCTCCTCTTCCAGAGCATACTTGGCCGCCCAGTGAGCCAAACAAGATATATGGAAGCCTGGCTCGTACCTTACTCTGCTCATCCCCACATGAGCCGAGTCTCCCTCCCCTGCAACCCCAGTCATGCTATCGGTCGACGCCTGAGCCTCAGACTAAAGGGAATTTCCTACCTCAAGAGGGGACATCACGGCATCGGCCATCCGAATGACCTCCTCTCGCTCGGAGGACGAAGGAATAACGATGCAGGGGGCTGTAGGGAGAGCCTCCACACTAAGAGGTCGACGGTAGGAGGAAGGGTAGGAGTCGCGGTTGCAAGGGAATGAGTTATGATTGCTGCTGGAGCTAGAACAATGATTGTTGGGACTCTAGTAGTAGCTGGAACAACGATTGCTGGGACTCCAACAGTAGCCGAAGTGGCAGCAGCAGTGGTAATGACAGGAAATAGAGCTGTATCCGAGGCCCCAACAACTAAAGTCGGGCCTGTGAGGACCTACCCATGAGGGGGACCTGCTTCTTCTGAGCAATTTTTGTCCGGGGTTCAGTCCTCAACATCACTTCTGCTGTCGGGGCAGCCTTCCTTTTCCTGCATAAGAAACAACATATCAGCAACCGAACAAAAAAAATGAAGTTGATCTCGCCAAAATAAATAAAACGACTAATTACTGAAAGACGTAGGACGAGGCTGGGACTTGCAGTGCCCAGATCAGTGAAGGTTAGCTGCAGTGATAAGGTCCATCCAGGAGCGAAGCTCCCCCAATCGCACCCTAGCCTTGGCGATGAGGTTCTTATGGGCCGAGTCAAGGAGCGGCATACCCCTCGGGAAGTCTTAAAAAAAAAGAGGGGGGGGGGGGGGCTTTATCTCGACTGAAGCAAAAAAAAAAAAGAACACTAATTGAAGTCCAACCTGGTGTTATAAACTGGGTGGGAACCCGAATCGACAGAGTCCCAATCTCCGCCGCTGGTGCCTCCCACTCGCCTGTTGCCCAGAACCATTTATTTTTTCAATCCTTATTGGAGGAGGGAAGGTTCATCACTAGCCCCGATCCTTTACTACCTCGGGTTGCAAAGTAGTACCATGGTTCGTGACTGTCGTGTTTAACCAAGTAAAAGCTCATCAGCTCCTCCAGGCGTTGGGTGTGAATTGTCCTGGAGCAAGCCCGAGGTAAGCAGTAATTGGTCAGATGAAGGGGTGAAGAGGGAGCCGAAGACCACACTGCAGCGCACAGAGGAAGATCGCGACTTCCCCCTCGGTAGGGGCACCAGTGGTGTCAAGAGGCTCAGGGGCCCTAATCTGGATGGAGTTCGGGATCTGAAACTCTGAACGGACCCATTCCATCTGTGACTCCGACAGGATGGAACCTCCAAGGACTATCTCCGAGGCATGCCCACTTGCGGGCATTTCAGTGGCCCCGGTAGTAGTGGCATGAGGGGCTCGGGCAACCTTCTTTTTGCCAGGCCATTGTGTCCGAGCCCCTGTCCCCTTCTGTTTTCGAGGCGGGGGTATAAAGGTACAGCTTCGAAGGGGTCTTCGGAGGCCCCTCTCCCATCATCAGAACTCTCCGGCTCGGAGTCCTCATTATATTCCCACACAGTCTCGAGATCGGACGACATTGTGAAAAGGGGTAGAAAGATTGACAAAGGAAACTCACCAGACAGTTACCAAAAATTGCTTCTATCGAAAAAGTGGGATTGGTCGTAATCGCCAACTGGAAACTTCAAGTCGGTCGAAATCACCTTCGGCGAAAATCGCTCTCTCCGATAAACGCTCAAATTCGGAATGCAGGTGTAAAGAATAGATCTAAAAGTCGTTTATATGAGCTACAGGGAATCTCGGTATTGATGGCGAGTAATAATGGTCGCAGCCAAATCGCCGCGAGCTGATTCCCAAACACACGTGGCCCTCTCTCGTTGGACAAGCTCTCACCGAAAGGTATGGTTCTGACATCGGACAGCGTCCTCCGATATACGAAATGACGCCCGAGCAGAGGGAACCGTCGCCTACACTCTTCCTCGGGCTTACGTGGCAGCTCTTCATAGGCTGATGGTTATTCGGAATCGTAACCGTTTCCATGTGTCCGCCCAAGAGGAGCCTGAAGGTACGAAATCCCTATGTATGACACTTCAATTTTGAAAATCATTATTACTCCAGCATGGGCGGGAGATCCTCTGCGAGCTTACTCTCCAAGTTCACAAGTGAACTTGTAGAGTAAGGGGCATCTATTATGGTCAGATTCGAGTCCCTAAGAGATCCAGGAGTAAGCCCTAAGTTAATTCGACTGAGTGTATGGGCATCCGAGGCTCATGCTCATCTGACCTGAAATAAGCATCCCCAGAAGAGCCGTGCAGTGAGGAAGTTCTTTCGCTTCAGGATTGCGGGTCAGACGTTTCTCATATTCTGATTGGAGGCCATAGGCTCGGCTCGGACTGAGGAAGCGTCCCTGTTTGACAAGTTAATGACCCAAAGTCGGTTGACTTCACGACCACTAATTGAGCTGAGTCGAGATATGAAGGCGGGTACTCCTACCAAATTGAGAAACTACCATAACCCAACGTGGCCGGTTACTTTACTCGCAGATACACAATATCCGCCTGATACACTACACGATCCGTAGATTACGCACAATATCTCCACGATCTGGGTGTCCCGTTGATTGATTAAATTGTGTCGACGATAGCGGACTCAAATCGTCCAACAACCAGGTATAAATACATCAAGACCCCACTGCTACAGGGAGGCAACATCTTGCACTCTCCTCTACTCTCCACTTAGATCCAGATTTCCTTTACCTGACTTAGGCATCGGAGGATCCCTCGGCTTAGCCAGGGTCACTTTTGCCCAACTGACTGTGCAGGTTCAAGACATCGAAGGGTACCGGAGTTCAACAGGTGAGAGGGGAGGGCCGACCAGATTTCAACCTCAACAATAACCATCTACGTACCTCCTATGGAGACGCCCTTTTCATTGGTACGTGGAGACACTCCACCTAAAAATGAGAAAAAAATTACTCTACAGGATTTTAGTTGAACTTCATAATCGACTTTCAATTGGTTTGGAAAAGCACTACAAACTCGAATGGAATGTACAGAGATCCCCCCGACCTTCGAGAGCCATCCAATGGTCCAGATCAACTAAAATCCTTCGATGGGAATCGAATTTTCGCCGATGATGTGGATCAATCTGACTCATTAAATGGTTTCTCATGGCAACTGAAGTGTCAAAATACCTTAAAAAAAGTGAAAATTAAGACGCCTGCGCAAATCATTTCCCACCAGTCTAAAAAGTGCACTTATTAGCTGGCGATAGCTCTTATCATCCAATTGCTTGCCAAGAACACTTGGCTTTGCTTATGAAAGGTTGGGCACGATCAAAAGAGGGCCATGAGAGCCAGGTGAGGTTTGTAGGGTCCAAGGAGAAAAAACCAATGAGCAACATCTCTCCACTATGTGGGAAGGCTAAAGGATTCAAAAGAAAACAAATTTTCAAAGAAGTTCGGTGAAGTCTATGATAACTTTAAGGATTAGGGATACCCGATCATCATTTTTCCCTTTTATATCTCAAATCAAACCTGTACTTCTATCCACACATTTCGTCTTGCATCATGATACAACTACTTCCATTTCTTTCTTACTGCATTCATCTTACATCGTTACTGCTACTGCTTCCTTCACCTTTTCTGTTTTTACTACAGCATTTTTCTACTCGGGCTCTGATATAGTCATTTTAGTGCTCCTAAATTCCCAAAAGAAATTCAAAATCCCAGTAAGTAAAGACCATATTTTGTGCATGTCGGCAGGAAATAGTGTCTAACCACTTCATTTTTCGTCATCAAAGTACTTACATAAAATCTTAAGCCATGGACCAACTGCATGAGTCACTGGAGTCAGGAGTGTCATGATTCCCCGACCATAGGTGATTCTATGGTTTCTAACTAGTTATAGATTCTAAAGTTTCATTGGCTAGTGGTGACCTTAAGTTAAATGCATTATTATATCGAAGTCAACATTACACCCCCCAACTGCATTATTATATCCAAGTCAACACTACACCCCAATTGCATTTAGCATCGATGAGAAAGCCGATAGTGTTGAGGCCCACTCTCGCTCGCGGGGCAATACTCATAGTATGAGATCTTTAAAGAGTTCTTACAATTATCTTTTTAATGATTTGAGATGGACCTTCTTAGATCTTCGTTTATGTTAGCAACTTGCTCGATCCAAGCTGTCCACAATGATGTACAAATCAAAAGCTTAAGAAAATTTAAAATTTCAAAATTTTTGTAGCTTGAGAATAGTTCAAAACACGTCGCCTCTTATAAACTGTACAAACATGGAGTTCAAAATAATCAGTACTAATCATACCACATAATAAAAACACAAACACATCCAATGAATCAAATTAACCAATTAGATCAACTCCTCATGTCCCTAAATTAATCAACCATCCAGTTGGTGATATAGAAAATTAGAACCCTTGGATCTTTAAATCTAGGCATCCGTTCGAGTCAAAAATTTTATCAACGAGTCTTCATATCATAATTAGTAACGTGGCTGGTTTGGATTATGGGAACATTAAAAAAAAAAAAAAAAAAAAAAGCAATCCGCAGTGAAATATCGCTCATTAAGAAATGTGACATCTCTAATACCAATTTAGAGGGATTTTTAGTGAAACGCAACAGTACAAAATCTCTAAAATCATATTTTAGTTAGGCTAATCTAAGGATCTTCGTTGTGATTAAGCCATGTTTCATAAACAAATCCAATCATTCATCACATGTCCATAATTAACTGAGGAATCGATTTGATTATTATTGCCATTCTCTCAAGTGACAGAGTTTCTCCAATATTTATCCAAGGTCCTGGACATATCTACCCGAGGTTTAAGAAGAGTTTAGGGTTTAAGGGGAGAAAAAAGATCTGGTACTCTACTATATAGATTCTTGTGCACTTTACTATGAGGAAAATCTATGTACCGTCTTAATCCATGCATCCCAATCGTCCAGGTCATTTGACCAATAGTGATCACCAACCTAGGGCCATCCCATGCTGCCTTGAAGTTTGGTTAATCAGATCTTAGCTAATGGATATCCATCAAATATGGTTTAAAATAAATCAACAGTTAAAACTCAAAGTTAACAATTAAAAACAGAATGATTAACCAATAAAAAATCATTAAAAGTGTTGTCTAACCTTTAAACCACTTAATAAATAGTCTAAACCCCAAGATCGAGCCACATGCTACTTAGCTTAGGCAAACCAAGTGGATCAGTTGTCAGATCTTATGAACTTTGACGACCTCCCGGCACACCCATTTTTAGTGGCATTTATGTAGCCTTGTAAAGCAAACCAGAGAAGTATTAATCAACATCTCTCCATCCACACTTCCTCATCGGGTTTAAGGATTTGATGGAAATAACGTAACTGCAAGTATACTCTAGTCTGGGCATGATAGGTCTCCCCGAGTAGTACTCGCAACTGATACTGTGAATGTTAATGATCAAATATTCCAAACTTGGGTACCATCCATGACACATTCATGCGCTCATGTGGGGTAGGGTGAATGCACGTTGACACCAAGTCAAGCCCAATAATGCATACCGTGAAAGTGCCCTTGCTAGTACATTAGTTTGTCAATTAGCATGTATGTTGAGTCAGTCGGACTGTGGAACCTCACAGAAAGATCAATTCAAGCGTTTGCCTCAACCAAATGTGTGGAAGCTCATCATAGGTAAACCTAAGCCTCACATCCCATGTCCCAAAAACACCAGGTGAATAAAACCCTTAAGACAAGTTAGAACATATTAGAGTTTTTGGGTAAGAAAACTTTTTCAAAAATCAGAAAATCTCTAAGTTTTCTTTCCCTGTCGATTGTATCGATATACAATTCGATATGATTGACTTGCACTGTCGATGCCCTTAGAAATTCGATCGATAAAATCGAATGAGGGTTAAATATGTCCAGCAACCACATACATATCTGAACGGATTTATCGATGTATCGACAAACGTATCAATACCATCGATATTTGAATCTCGAGCCCACCGAATATGGCTCGATAATATCGACAGGCAGATATCCGGTGCCCCTATTTTTTCTCAGAAAAATCATATATGCTTTGATATATCGGAGCTCTCCTCGATACCATCGGAGTTCAAATCTCGATGATATCAGAAGGCTCTTGATAATATCGTTCATGGGCGCGAAGTTCTCCAGCAATATTTTTTAGGTGGTTTTTTAACTCGGATCGGGGGTCACTCGATATAATCGATATTCTAAATATCAATGATATCGGGGCCGTATCGATTGTATCGAGAAAGGACAAACTTGTCCAACAAGCTCACTAATAATATCTTTGGATTTATCGATGCATCGACACGACTTCGGATATCATCGACATTCAAATTCTGATGATATCGAGTATCTCCCGATCATATCTAATGACCTGAAAAATTTCATGCAAGTTTCTCTCATTTTTCAAATGTCAAGAACTCGATCCTTGTATCGATGATATCGAAGTTCGAAATCCGATGATATCAACACGAGTCTCGATTCCCTTGATCAGTTGACAGAAGGTTTTTCAAAAGCGTATGACATTGAGTTTGTGTCATCGAGCAGACCATCGATACGATCGAGAGTATATGCTCGATGAAATTGAACCTACTCGATGATATCAAACTCTGTCATAAATGTGACAGTTTTATATCCGTTGGAACCTTTTGCCTATTTAAAGAGAACTTGTCTATTAATTGCTGTGAGAGAAAGAAAAGAGTGCTTTTGTGTATTTAACCTTAGATCATATACCCAAAGCCCTTTCTCTCAAGGGAGTTCCTCGTCCAATCCACCCTCATCATTGATATTCAATAGAGTGGATTGGGGAATGAACTTCCGCATTCAAGAATCCTCCTGCTACTACCTTAATGGTAAATCATTAAGCTAGGATGCTTTAAATGCATAGATGATTGGAATTGTTATATCTTCTTAATAGAAAAACCTTTAGAGAGTAGGATTCCATCATAACCTTGACCCAACCCTTAGCCATATACTGGTATATCATTTGTGTTGCGGATCAAGGGAGTAGAAGACTCTTCATCGACAAGGAGGAGATCTTCGTCATGTGCTGAATGAGACTCATCAACTTATCTGTAAGTATCTAGAGTTCAGAGGACCCTTTAATAATTCCTTTGTAGGATTGGGTCTAAGGTGTTTCTCACCCTTGAAGTCCTCAAGGAGGCCTCCGGTGGGTGTGTACGTGGTGGGTACGTTGTGTGGACCCTTGCTCTGTGGAGAGCATGAACATCTGGTTAGGGGTGAACCAGTAAAACCTTCAGTTTGAGGTGAACCGTGTAAAACCTTAGGTTTTAGGTGAATCGAGTGAAACCTCCATTAGGGTCTTAGGGAAGATCCTTAGCCAGTGTGCCTAAAAGTGGATGCGATGTATTAATCCTTACTTGTGAGAGCATAAACAGTCAGCCTCGGTATATGTTATAAAGGTTGAAGGTGAATCTGATTTAAAACCTTAGGTTAGAGGTAAACCATGTGAAACCTCTTTAGTGAAATCCGGTACACTCAAGGGTTGAGTGCAGTTACCAAGAGTGGAGTAAACAAGTAGTCGAACCACTATAAAAATGACTGTGTTTGTGATTGCTATCTTTCTGTGTGTGTGATTTATTCATATTCTTCCATCTCTATCTATCTGATCGCGCCTCACATACTTACACAGACAATTCCATCATGAACTAAGTTATATATTGTTGCTTCTGGAATAGTTTATGAATGGATCCTCTACTAGGCTTGGAAGCCAGTAGAGTTACATTTGAGTGATCCTAATAATTGCATATCTATAGGGATTAGTGGAACGGAATTTTTAAGTACATTGCAAAAACTTTTAAAAAGTCTTATTCACCCCCCTCTAGGACATATTGGCATAGTTCGACATCAACTCAAGCGGTCTTCACCGCTATTTCAATTGGTATCAGAGCGGGTCTCTTTTTAAGGGCTTCACCACCTAGAGAGTGATCTTGACTGAAGTTTGGAATATGGCCAAAGGACAGGGCTCATCAGTCACTAGGCCTCCAGTATTTGATGGTTCAAATTATGCATACTGGAAGGCTAGGATGCACTACTTTCTGAGATCTTTGGATTATGATGTTTGAGATATAGTTGAAAGAGGATATGTGCCACCATCTGAACAAATCGCACTTGAGAGTGGCACGACCATTACAAAATTCAAACCCAAAGAAAAGTGAACGACGTTCGACAAAGAAAAACAAATTGCTAAAGCTAAAGCTATGAACGCCATCTATTGTGCCCTGTCCCAGGATATTTTCAATCAAATAAGCATGTGTGGGACATCTAAGGAAGCATGAGATTTATTGGAAACAACCCATGAAGGCACAAGCACTGTGAAGAGGTCCAAACTCCAACTATTGACTTCACAGTTCGAAAGTCTCAGAATGGAAGAGAATGAGACATTTATGTAGTTTTTCACTAAGTTGAATATCATTTACAACTCCATGGGTGGATTGAGAGAGAAATTTTTGGTACCAAAAATTTGTAGAAAAATTCTAACATCCCTACCGGAACGGTTTAATCCTAAAGTAACAACAATAGAGGAGTGTAGGAATATTGATGAGATGAAAGTAGAAGAACTGGTAGGTTTCCTACAAACCTTCAAACTACACTTCAAACAATCCCAAAAATTCAAAAATACTGTCTTAAAAATCTCCAAGAAAACAATACATGAGGATAGTGGAAGTGAAAAGGAAGATGAAGATGTGGAAGTGGCTTTACTAGCACAAAGATTCAGAAGATTCTTTCAGAAGAATCATGACCATCCCTTTAGAAGAAGAAAGGTGAACAACAAACCCTCTTCAGGCAATTTTGGTAAAAGAACTAAAGAACCACAATGCTATGCCTGTATGAGTATGGACACCTGTCTACTGAATGCCCAAACAGAAAAACTAAGGGCAAGGCAATGGCCACCACATGGGATGATACAAAAGAGTCAAATTCAGAATTCAATGACTCAGAGAGTGATGGAGATAAAAAATTATTGAAAATCCTTATGGTCTCCACTACTCCCATCAATCCCATGGAATATGAAAACAAAGAAAAACAGCAAGCCACCAAATCATTTTCGTCTGATAATGAGGAAACAAAAAAGGAAGAAGAAGAAAAAGAACAAAACAAGCTGCAAGATGCTTACAATCAACTATATATCCATAGCGTCAAGATTGTTAAAAGACTTAGAATATCTGAGAATAAAAAGGAATTACTACAAAAATATTTGGATAAAACTCTAGAAATTAATACACATTTAATCAATGACTTACAGCAACATCACTCAGATAATGATAGACTTAAGAGAATTAACTCTTTCCTTAAATCCGAATCTAAAAAACTAAATGAACATGTTGAGCAGTTAAAAGATAAAAATATGCTCCTTCAAAATGAAAATCATACACTCCTGTTTGATTTAGAAGAGTCCAGAAAAATTGCCAGGCGAAACTGTAAGTTTTTCCAAAGTGGTGAAAAGTAAGAAAAACTTTTAGGTATGGGAAAATCTGGAAATGACAAAAATAGCTTAGAATATGAGAAAGTTAGAGCTAGGTATGGAATACAAATATTTAAAAAATCTGATGCCTCCAGTAGCAACACAGAAACTAATCAAAGAGTTAAATCAAATAAAACTAAAAGTAAGAATCATGTCACAATGTGGGTAATTAAAGAAAAGAAAAATTATCTTGCTGCTCACTCAAATCATTTAACAGGCAATGACACTAAGCGGTACGTAGATAGTGGTTGCTCAAGACATATCACAGGTGACAAGTCCCTTCTATCAAACTATCATAATCTGTACAATGGGATAGTCACCTACGGAGATAAAACCACTGCTAAAGTAATTGGACAAGAAATCATAAAAGGGATTAATCTGCTTAAAAATAAGAATGCTTTCTGCATAAAAGGTTTGACATATAATCTCCTAAGAATATCTCAAATATGTGATAATGGGCATGTGGTCAAATTCAACAAACAAGAATGCGAAATCCTAAATCAGTCAGGAAAATCAGTAATGAAGGGTCATTGCACAAACAACCACTACTACATTATCAGAGGCAATTTGGCATAGTCCTACTCAACACCCCCTCCCCCCCCCCCCCCCGCCCAGGACATATAGCTCGGGCATTTCAACTTCTTTTTCTTCTTGACTAATCATGTGAGCATTGTAAATTTAGAGATTTGGTTCTCATGACAACTCATTGAAGAGGATTTCTTGCTTAGCGCCTGTTACTTACACGTGAGAAGATACTCAGATGCTAATGTCAAGATCACCCAATAATGTTATTCGCAGATGGAGTTCAACTTTTGCTCCAGATAATAGATGTAAGCTTGTAAGATCTTTGGATGATCCATAATCCACTGGCGTTTTTATGCAATAAGACTAAAATAACACTGATTGGAATTTTAGAATTTTAACCAAGAAAATTTTAGCCTTTTTAAAACAATGCATGAGTTAAGCAGGCTACATTATGGGTAGCTTGTGCTTTTGCGTATGTTTTCTCTTAGGAGAGGCTAAGTTTGGTTTGTCTGAACAGGCCATGTCAGTGAGGAACTCGAACACAAAAGGAAGGTGATGAAGAATGAATGGTTGAGATGGGTGGTGAGAGGGTTAGGGAGTGGGCCACACTAAAGCTTCTCCATGAGAGCTTGGGAAGCTTGGACGTGGGATATTTTTAGTTGCTTGGAAATGGATTTGAGAAATGAGAGAGAGAGGGTTGTAAGGAGAGAGAGAGAGATGGGTGATGGAGTGCTGGATGGGAGAGAGGGATGGGTTGTGTGAGAAATTGTTGACTTTTAGGGTAGCTTGTGTAAGAGAGGTAAGGGTTGTGATGTGTTGAGTGATGGGTTGAGTGATGTAGTACTTGACTCATACTTGACCCTTGATGAGATTGATTGATTGATTGATGTGACATTTTAGGTAGAGATTCTCTCGAAATTGTAAATGCGCGGTGTTTTTCTCAAACTGAATGCGGGCCCACATCTCCTGGCCTGGGTATTACCTTGGCACGCGAGATGTGGCATCAGAACCGCGACGACAGCGTGGTCGCTAGGGTACAAGTCTCGGGTTGACAGCGTGTGACTCAGGGTCGCGCGCAAATGCCGGTTACAGGTTGTGGGTTGTCTGAATTTGACAGGGAGGATCACTTACGGAATGGTATGGACTAAGATACGGGTCTTACATCAACTCTGGAATATCATCGTGGTCTAGTACACTCCAAACCAAATTGACGCCCCATCGCGCACAACAAGGTGAGTGGAAGAGACCTAATTATCCACCTACCAATATCAAGCTCGACTTGTCGATGGCGGACCCATTCCTCGAGCTAGTCAAACTCAGCTTAGCTTTGCCCTCTCCTCTCGGGCGGGTAAGGCCGCACCCCCTTCCAATCGACCATGACACAGTGGAAAGCGCGGTCTCCTAGTATTCGGCACTCGACGCTCATGCATCCACTCGGTCTAGATATTGGAGCAATCTCCTAGTATCATAAGGGTTTAGGAAATTTCACCTAGGGACATCTATAACACCCCATGTAGAATAAGATTTTCGGTGTCTAATCTGTTAACCACGATACGCATGTGGAGGCTACGGCCTTGATGTTGCTAGGGCGTACAGTAGTCATGTCACACAATGTGAGATGTATGAATCACATTATCCTTGGATGAGGGCTCAAACTAAGTTTCAACTGCATCCAAAACTCATGTGGGCTCCACCAAGTGTTTTTATATTTTTTAGGATGTCTTTACATAGTTTTAGATGGTATGGCCCACTTGAGTTTCGTATACAGATGATTTTTGAGATATCTCATAACCTAAAGGGGACACATCAAATCCACGGTGTTGATGTTCGACACACATCATGATGGGGCTCACAAAACTTACTAACATCAATTCTTAGGTTCTCACGAGGTCAGAAAGTTGGGTCACAATTTTGACCAGAATATTTGACCCATTTTACATGTTTGGTCTATTCACTCTATTTTACTGATCATTACCCTTAATTTGACTAGTTACTCGCCCCGATCATGCTATATATGAGAAAGATATTGGGCAAACAAGATTGATCAACAATTTGAGTGAATTTTGATTTAAACATCTAAAATTATTTACTCTTCAATATGGACTGATCAGATTGTCCAAAAATGGTTAAAGGTTGCTCATAATATCAGAAATATATGAGTGAATAGAAAACACAAACATCAACTTGATCCAAAACTTCTACGGCCTCCAAGAAATTTTAAATGGTGGAGGTTCAATTACACTATTTCCTGTGGTGTGGTCCACTTGAGCTTTAGATATGCTTCCTTTTTGTTCTTTAGACCTCAAATTATCTGTTAACATAGATGAATGGAGTGGATAAAATAAATAAATAATGGTGGACCCCACAGAGTTTACTCTGGTAAGGGTAACGAGTAACTCACCTAAATGTAGTGGAGAAGAGTTTCCTTAAAACATTCATAATCATATATTGGGCCTGCCTAAATGTGATTCACATATCCAACCCACTCATTATGTGTTTCCCACTTGGATGAGGGGTCAGACCAAGTTTCAACCGCAACTAAAACTCATGTGGGCCCCACCAAGTGCTTTTACATTTTTTAGGATGTCTTTACATAGTTTTATATGGTATAGCCCTCTTAAGTATCTTATATAGATGATTTTTGAGATATCTCATAACCTAAAGGGGACACATCAAATCCACGGTGTTGATGCTCGACACACATCATGATGGGGCCCACAAAACTTATAACATTAATTCTTAGGTTCTCATAAGGTCAGTAAGTTAGGTTACAATTTTGACCAGAATATTTGGCCCATTTTACATGTCTAGTCCATTCACTCTATTTTACTGATCATTACCCTCAATTTGACTAGTTACTCGCTCCGATCGTGCTACATATGAGAAAGATATTGGGCAAATAAGATTGATCAACAATTTAAGTGAATTTTGATTTAAACATCTGAAGTTATTTACTCTTCAATCAGGACTGATCAGATTGTCCAAAAATGGCTAAAGGTTGTTCATAATATCAAAAATATATGAATGAATAAAAAACACAAACATCAGCTTGATCCAAAACTTCTATGGCCTCTAAGAAATTTTAAATGGTGGAGGTTCAATCACACTATTTCTTGTGGTGTGGTCCTCTTGAGCTTTAGATATGGTTCCTTTTTGTTCTTTAGACCTCAAATTATCTATTAATATAGATGAATGGAGTAGATAAAATAAATAAATAACGGTGGACCCCACAGAGTTTACTCTGGTAAGGGTAGTGAGTAACTCACCTAACTGTAGTGGAGAAGGGTTTCCTTAAAACATTCATAATCATATATTGGGCCTGCCTAAATGTGATTCACATATCTAACCCACTCATTATGTGTGTCCCACTTGGATGAGGGGTCAGACCAAGTTTCAACCGCATCCAAAACTCATGTTGCCCCACCAAGTGCTTTTACATTTTTAAGGATGTCTTCACATAGTTTTAGATGGTATGGCCCACTTGAGTTTCATATACAAATGATTTTTGAGATATCTCATAACTGAAGGGGACACATCAAATCCACGGTGTTGATGTTTGACACACATCATGATGGTGCCCACAAAACTTACTAACATCAATTCTTAGGTTCTCACGAGGTCAGTAAGTTATGTCACAATTTTGACCAGAATATTTGGCCCATTTTATATATCTGGTCTATTCACTCTATTTTACTGATCAATACTGTCAATTTGACTAGTTACTCGCCTCAATCAGGCTACATATGAGAAAGATATTGGGCATACAAGATTGATCAACAATTTCAGTGAAATTTGATTTAAACATTTGAAGTTGTTTACTCTTCAATCTGAACTGATTAGATTGTCCAAAAATGATTAAAGGTTCAATTAGTGGATGTGCCTAATAATTTAGTAATTTTATTTTTCACAGATAAATTTCAATTTCCATTTAAAAATAGCATATTCTTTTCAAAATGTATATTTTAAAAACATTTGAATGTTTTGTGTTTTCTGTTGAAACGTGTATTGAATTGGGGTGTAGATACTTCAGGAGTAGATTAGGCCTCTGTCATAGTTTCGGATTCTCAGCTTGTTATGTGGGATTAGCTTGTATTGTCCAAGTTAAGCAAATCAATGAGTTCAGTGTATTAGTTTTATGAGTAGCTGTACATAAATGAGTTTAGTATATTAATTTTATGAGTAGCCTTATAAATTTAATTTATGTTAACATATTTTAATTATTTTCCATTTACTTACTAGGTTAGAATCTTTATATGCTCTTAGATATTATTAGGAAAACATTAGAAGCAAACTTTTAGACCAAGAGAGCATTTGTCAGATAAAGGAGCAACATTGTTTTAATCTAAATTAGCAATTATATTATTTTGGCAAAGATATGTGATAGCATTTATTTTATACAAATCTCTTTTTATGAATTCATGGATTGTTGAATTAATGAGTTTATTTTTCACATGGAGACCCCTTGAAGCAAATTCATGGATTGCTGAATTAATTAGTTTGTTCTTATATAAACCATTTCTCTTTTCACATAGCCCCTATGTTTTTTATAGAGTTTTACTGACGAAAATTTTCGTCGCTAAAAGTGGTTTTTAGCTTTTTATTGATGAAAATTTTTGTCGGTAAAACTCCGCATCAAAATTTTCTACCTTAACAATATAACACTTTTACCAATGAACATTTTCATCGGCAAAAGTGGTTTTTTGTGAGAAAAATGTTTTTACCGATGAAAATTTTTGTCGATAAAACTCTTACTACGAAAGTTTTCAAAATAGCACCAAAATTTTCTTCCTTAAAAATATAACACTTTTATCGATGAAACTTTTCGTTGGTAAAAACATTATTCCCGACAGTTTTAGTTCATTGGTAAAACTCAGCGCGAAAGGTTGCTATGTTAAAAATATAACAGTTTTACAGATGAAAATTTTCGTCGGTAAAAGTGGCATTTTGCAAAACTCCGCGCCAAACTTTTACCGACGGTTTTTGTTTGTCGGTAAAACTCAGCATGAAAGTTTTCTACGTTAAAAATATAACAGTTTTACTGATGAAAATTTGTGTCGGTAAAAGTGGTTTTTTGCTTTTTATCGATGAAAATTTGTGTTGGTAAAAGTGGTTTTTTGCTTTTTATCGATGAAAATTTTCCTCGGTAAAACTTCTCGCCAAAATTTTCTACCTTAAAAATATAACACTTTTACTGACAAATTTTCGTTGGTAAAAACATTATTCCTGACGGTTTTGGTTCATCGGTAAAACTCAACGCAAAAGTTATGTAGGATAAAAAATATAAGATTTTTACCGACGAAAATTGGCGTCGGTAAAAGTGTTGTTTTGCTTTTTACCGACGAAAATTTTCATCGGTAAAGCTCCGTGCCAAAATTTTAAGGTTTCTAAGATAAAAACGTAACAGTTTTATCGACGAAAATTTTCGTCGGTAAAACTCTTTCCCTTACCACTCTTACCTTAAAAATTACAATCGTTTTACTGATGAAAAGTTTCGTCGGTAAAAACACTATTACCGACGAAAAAAAAAAAATCGTCTGTAAAAGTGCTGTTTTACAGACGAAAAAAAATTGCACCGGTAAAACACTACTTTTACCAATGAAATTTTTTTCCTTGGCATAAATTTCGTCAGTAAAAGCACTATTTCTTGTAGTGACCACAATGGGTACTCGAACCCATGACCTGGTGTTAAAACTCTTGTGACTCCACCACCAGGGCATGAGTAAGGACACAGTAGCCATGATTGTAGACTTCAAATATAGTGCGGCATTGTAAAATCTGTAAGAGGCTCTCTATAAAACCTTAATTCCTCCTTACAAATCAAATCCTACTCTAGAGGAAGAGCATAAGAGAGAAAGAAAGAGCCTTAGACGTCCATATGTCCACGTGTACATATTTGCGGTCCACTGTGTATGTCTCTTGTGCACTAGCTTCCATATGTTCTCCATCTTATGGATTGGGCCAAGTTGCTACTCATACCCATAGTCCTGTATGGTTGCTATATATGGAAAAGATTTCCAGGCATTCATTAACTGGAGATGGATTAGGTAGAGACTTTGAAGGATTGATAGAGGAACTAAGAATCCAATTGAAAGGTATGATGTTTATCCTTGGTTTGTACCTTTCGGAAATTTGATATAATCTATATGGGAAGTAGATCATAATCACATGATTAAAGTTACTTTTGGAAAAAAAAAAAATGTTTTATGCTTTCATCTTTCAAAAACTCCAACACCTTCCACTTTAAAAAAAAAAAAAGTTTTACACACGCACAAACACACCACCACACACACTCACGCCGTAGTGGGATTTCAGCACCTATGGGTACTCAGAACCCTCAACCAGGTGTTGAAACTCCTGAGAGTCTACCACCGGAGTAAGAGCAAGGACCCCAACACCTTCCACTTGAATAGATGTGTTAGGTAACGTATTGCAGTTAATCATCATAGATAATATGAACGATTTCTCAATCAATGATTCCGCTGGAAAATAGAGGATCATTTTACAAACTGCTTTGTTTTTTTTTGTTTTTTTTTTAATAAATAACTTAAGGCTGCGTTTGGCTGCACCAAATATCATAGATATTTTATGATCTATGAAATTTCATGATATTTGGTGCAACCAGAGCCTAATACACCCCAATCACATGCTTTCTTAAACCACTTTTGAGTAAGAAAAACCACAACAACCATACAATGTGACAAATTCACATTCCAAATCTTTGAACTTTTGAGGGGTCAGTCTAGCCCGTATTTCCATCCAACTCTATTGCATCAACAATCCATCTCTGTTACTGCATTGTTCTTCGCCAACCACTTTCATACTCTTTGTCAACCAGATAGCAGTCTCCCTCGGGGAAGCTCCGTTCTTCCCGAATGGCTTCAACACACCTGCTAGTTCATTGAGCTTCCGCTGCTGAAGCAGCAGCGCGCACAGCTCCAAGAGAGACTCCAATGCTTCTGCACGTTCTTGATAATTTGTAGAAGTTGATACTACATGATCGCATTTATAAGAAACTTCCATATTAGTTGAAGCATCTCTGCATCTAGTGAGTTTTGATTCATCAGATACTGAAGGTGGGAACTGAGGAAATTGGTAAGTATTATTGGATCTGGGTAAAGATTCTAACAAGGTGCTTTTTGCAGAATTGGTAGAGGCTGAACTAATTGGTGTGTTGTTTTCTTGGTCTTTCCAAGTATCAGATTCAACATGATTTGGAGCGGTGGGAATGTTTTTGTCGCCTGAACTATTGATTGGTTGTGGGTGGAGGGCATCGTTGGCGCATTCAATCACATCCGTCGAATGCAGTTCCCTGCTCAGAACTGAGCAGAGTGAGCTCTCCCTGTCTGAGCTCAAGCTATTACTGCAGCGGTTGATTGTCAGAGTGTCTCTTTGCAGATGCGCACTGATAGTTTTTCTCATTGGAGAAGGACATGAGATGAAGGATGGTGGTGAGATACATTCGGCAATGTACTTCTGCAAATGAGGATGCTTCAAGAGCTCTGCAGCCTGAGAGATCGATAAAAAAAGATCAGTTGGGTTCTTTCAAATGAATGTTATAGATTCTTCAGTGAAACATGAAATGGCTTACTGTTGGTCTTTGATCTGGGTTTTTCCTTAGCATGCTCTTTATCAGACTCTTCCTGCAACCAAGGTGTGGAAATGAGCTGATGTGGACTATCAGGGAAAATGACCAAAAATAAGGTCCTGCCATGTTATCCATGGCACATGTGGGACATACAAGCCATTCATCAGATGGGTCCCAGCATGTAGATTGGTCAATTCATCAAGTGAGCCACACATGTACAGAAAAAAGAAAAAGAAAAAGAGGATGCATGTTTAGAAAGAGCGTCCAAAGAGGTGCATCTACAAAGCAGGATCCACATGAAATGCAGCTTGGATGCTCCACACATGTCAAAGTTGATATGTGAGGCCCTTTGTCGAATTAGCATTGCTCGCAAATAATGTGTGTGTGTGTGTGTGTGTGTGTGTGTGTGTGTGTGTGTGTGTGTGTGTATAACGGGAAAATCTGGGGAAGAAAAACTCAGATTTTGAAAATGGTAGTCATTATTTGGAACAAGACACATAAATGAATGAATGCTCAAGCAATACTAAAGGAATGAAACACTTAAAGAGTGAATTAGAAACTCACATAGATGGAGAATATACACTGGGAAGTGCACTAATGGATGAACGATTTATCTTACTTATAAGGCCAGGCATGTCCTGTTCCATTTTTTTTAGTCGTCAGTAAAATGGGTTGAAGATGGGTTTTAAAATAGCAACATGGTGATTGTAGCCACACATGGAAATCTGCCAATTTACAATGCTTGTGAAGCTATATCATATGAACAATGACCAAGAAGATTGATTCTAAGATAATAAAGGATTTTTATGGCACACATATGAGGTCCAGGATATTTATCAGATGGGTCCCACTGTGAACATGCCCTGGCCCGAGAATGATCAGGATGGTCCACTTTTCAGGTGCGCGCCACACGTGTATGCTGAACATGAACTGTTGGTCACTTTCTCTAACTGTCCATCTTTCTAATACATATGTAGCTGATCCAATGCATGGACCGGTCTGATGTTTGGTCCAAGGGTGTCTACAGTAGGGTTCACCTGATAAATGGACCAGGTCTTGTACATGTGCCAAAAAGGAAACCCTCAACTGTCTTCATGCCAATCTCAGCATTTCTCATTTGAGTATTGCTTGCTTCTCCCTTCGGTAAAACAGCAGAAAGATGGCCTGTAACTTACAGATGCTCTGAAAGCAGGTTGATGTGCTGTAATTTCAAACATACAGCATCCTGAAAGCACCCAAAAGGACAAAGTTGAAAAAACTGTTAAATGGATTGAAAATGCAAAAGAATCAGTCCATATGTTCTCTGTATGGTATCATTCCTTGTATACATCTAGGAGAGAATGCAATGGTGAGAGAGGTGATGCAAGCAAACAAGTGCATGGTGACTGAATGCATGTGTAGGTGTCTAGATACATCGTGCACATGCATGGATGAAATGCGAGCACATTGAAACATACATGACAAAAGAAATCAAAAGTTAACATGCGACTCACCTAGAGACCAGATATCAGACTTGAAGCTGTATGGAATATCCGCAAGGAGTTCAGGGCACATGGAGTTGGGAGTTCCTAACACCTGCACCCCTATCAGTGCTGGATTTGGATCCAATTTATGCAATAACCATACTCAAAAGAGTGTGTTTGGATGCACTATCAAATTGAATTGTAACTCTTAGTCTAATAAAGTGGAAATAACCAAATTGCAATTACCTTCCCTAGCATTAATATAGATAAATCAGGCTCCAAAATGTTATTGAGTTACTTCCAATTTGGACTTGAAAGAAATGCAACTGCAATTTGAGGGCCACCTTGTCATTGTTAATACTATGTGGTATTATTACCAGTTGGTCCTTCCCTCTTCTTTAAAACTGACCATTCACAATTCAGTTAACTTGTACATCCAAACGCAGCTCAAGTGTTGTCACCCACATCTTTGTTTCCGGTATGTTATAACATTTATATGTACAACATTAAAATTCCAAGCAAGCAAGGTCATAAACACGGGAAACAAGATTTTTTTTTATTTAAAAGAGAGGATTAAATGGGTTTATTTGCATCTCACTTGGCATATTGAAGGAAGGTATATTGACATATGCACAATGCTGATGTGCAGTTGAACAATGGCCCACTCTCACTGAGAGATACCACAAGCATTTTTATAAATATGGGAATACTAGGCCCAGTTGCACAAATAGGAGTATATGACATTGTGGAACAGTGATTGGCAAAAGTGACCACGGTAGGCCTCTCTCAGGGGTGGATATGGGAATTTTAGGAGAGGTGCTCTTGACCAATCGTCACGCCACTAGGTCTTTTTTTCCTAGTCTCGTGATTGGACATGGGATTTTTCTTATAAATAATATATCAAGAAGATTATCTAGTAAAGAGAGAAACAAAAATGGAAGTTTGAGGATTAGTCTTCCACAAGGATGCACCCAAATCTCTAAGTCAACCAATCATTTGATTTGTATTGAGTGTGCATCGGATTTGAAGAATTCTCTGATCAAGAAGAAAACACAAGATTTCATCGAAGATATAACTTCTATGGAGCCTACATCTGCTGCTTGGTAGGTTGGAGAAAGATAAGCCAAAGCATTCCTCAATGCCATTGCTCCTACACATTGAATCTAGGAACTAACCATTGTCCAATCAAACATCATATAGTTGTGTTTGACGTAGGAAGAGATGGACACATCTAAGGCTATGTTTGGTTGCAGAAAATTTCAAACAAACACAGCCTAAGTTATATAGAGGAAAATTGGTAAATGTCAAGTCTGCTGCATGGCTTTGCAATACATAAGTACCCAAAAACACAAGATTCCTTTCACATAGTTGCTCACTGCATGAAAATCCAATCAGGAGAAGTCTACCTTACAAATAAACAATGGCATCAGCATTCATGCACTCTCTGCAGTCTCATAAATGTTTCTAAATGCTTCACCAATAACCCCAAGTTAAAAATAGCGTTAAGAACCAATCAGAGCTTTTGGGTCCAAAGTGGCAGAGGCCTTCACCACCTGTTTCTAAATATATATCTACTCCATAGTTCTCCAAAACTGAGGGGGTAAAAAAAAATCCTCAAGAGTTCTTAGTCTTCTCCGCCACCTGCATGTTAGGGATAGTTCTATTTTATTGTTTTGGAGAAAATGCCTTGAAAGTACTTGAAAACACCTAGGTGTCCTTTAAAAGCACTGAGCATGGTTTTGTAAGTGTTCCACACATTTTTGGTTGAAACGGTTTCAAAGCCACTTCTAAAACAGTTATTGACAATTGGTGAACAGGATATATGATTTATTATTTTTATTTTTATAGCATGAACTGGAAGTTCTACTATAACCTGCTATCAAAAGCAAGGAAAGATCCTAGTGAGAAAGCCAAAAGTAGGATTCAAATAGTGAAAAACACCTAAGCCATTGCTAAAACATGATGATCCGCGCCAAACTACTACCAAGTCTGTTGTATTACAAATAGAAACAGGAGCCTTATGAAAAGAGTATAGCACTTACATTAGAAGAGGAATCATCATCGTTCAGTAACTTTGCAAATCCATAATCACCTACACACATACGGAGTTGTCAATTCAGGTCCCATTAGTATCAAAGAAGTGGAAAGGCCACAAACAGGAAAACAACTTCAAAGAGTGGCCTAGACATTGATGTGCTTTTGTTGCACCTTATCAAATTGCATCAACCCATCCAACATTTATGCGGCATGCACATATGTCAATCCAGGCCATCCAAGTTGTCAGATCTATTTGTGGGCAGAGCATGGCCTGAAAAACAGATTGATTGGATGATCTTGGCCATATGACTTTTCCTGTTGAGTTTGGAGTATTGACCATTTTAATTTTGACGACCATTTGAGGGCCATCAATTGGGGTTACAATCATTTGATCAATGTAGTTTCTGGGATGTGCTCCATGGGCAATGGCCAGAAATTCTTATATACCACATGTGCAGCCAATGGATCTCAATCATTGGGTCCTCACTCATGCCTCGGTGGTAGACTTACAAGAGTTTCAACATGAGGTCACGGGTTTGAGTACCCACTGTGGTGTGAGTGCGTGAGTGTGTATGGGGTGTGAGTGCACGTTAAAAGAAATGAATCTCCATCATTTAACAGAGTGGTCAATGCACACCAAAAGAGAAGAAGAGGAGGAGGAGGTAATTACAGTGGCATAGAAAGTCCCATTCAATGGTTGAGGTTCACGGACACAATCTAGTTTTATCTCCATTAACAAATAGAGGTCGCAATAGGTTGGCTCAGGTTGGGTTAGGTTTGGTACATAACAAGTATGGATCCAACCCAAACTCAACACATTTATTAAACTGGTTGATATTCCCCAACCCAACCCATCTATAAATGGGTCAACCCAAACCCAACCTGCTTGGCTTATTTAATTAAAAATATAGAAAATAAATTAAAAATAAAGGCTATTGTCATTTAGTAGGAAAAGTTTATAAATATCAACTGCATATTTAGAACTCTTAATTAATATAAGAGCCTGTATGTTTCACCAATTACCACAATAATGTAAAGGAATGTGCAATGACTACAAATTAGTTTTCTTGTTTCCTGACAACATCTGCATTTGACCACCGATTCCCCTTGTTTGGTTTATCGGTGGTAAAATCATAATGATGACATTTTTATATTGATGTCAAATCATCACTAAAATACATTGATGTCGTTGTTTGGATTTGAGATTTTCATGATAATGCAATGAAAAAGTGCAATGATTACAAATTCCTTTACATGTCCCATGAATGAATCAACATTTGACCGACAATTCCGGTGTTTGGTTCGGCAATGATAAAATTGTAATGATTACACACTTCCTTTATATTATTGCGGAAATTGGCAAAACAAACATGCCCTAAAATCAAATTCATGCTATAACCAAATTATAACCATCATAACTGAGTTTAGATTTTTTAAACTTGTATCATCTTATTACACACACACATATGATGAATGTATGTGTGTGTAGTTAGAATTTAGCGAGGAGGCAAAGGGTGGACCATATTCATGAACCGCTAGGTTTGACCTAGCAAAGCCAAACACCCCATTTAATTTCGGGTTGACAAAACACAACATGAAAAAACTCATATGGGAAATGGGTCAACCCAAACCCTAACTTTCCTGTTGGGTCCAGGTCAGATTGGCAAGTTGGATCAAGTTTTGCCACCCTTATTAATAAAGAAACCTTCTATTAAAAAAGAGAGAGAAATAGAAACGTGCAGAGACAAACCCACGGAAGATGATATGTAGAAAACAACTTACCAAGACGAATTTCCAGATCCTTTGTTAGGACTATGTTGGAGCACTGCAATGATCAAGATGAAATGTTATTCAGAAATAGGACAAAAGAATAAAGTTCAAAGCATATGAATTGGAAAATGTGAATTGAATATTCCTCTTATATAATAAAAAATAATAAAAAATAAAAAGCAGGAATAATTCATTGAGTGTAGTCAGAAATGAGATTTACCTTCAAATTTCCATGAAGGACGTGGTTTGAGTGCAGGCAATCCATAGCTAGAAGCAACTGTACAAACCACTTACGGAGCTTCTGGAAGCAAAAACAGTGCAACATTGGCAACAAGACCAAAAGGATATGGAAGAGGAAGAAGAAAACCAGGAGAAATTCTAATGTCAGGTATGCTTCATAAAAGTTCTATGAACTAATATGCATTTGTGATCAAGGCTGTTCATCTGCTGGGTCACCATGTGATGGGCCATAGGCCAATAGATACTTAACGATTATGATCATCCAATTGTTGAATGTCGACCATTGAATACAAACTCTTGCTCAATTCATGAGTTAACTACCCCCTTTTCAGGCCCATCTGCATGGTGGCCGACTAAATCAACTGTCCCAATTAGAGCTGTACATGAGTCGAACCGAGTTGAAATTGGCCCAGCTCAGCTTGGTCCTCGAGCCTGACTTGGCAGCTTGGGCCAGCTTGAGCCAAGTTCGAGCCGAGCTTGAGCTCGATATTTTGAATCGAGTTCGAGTTCGAGCCTACGAGCTGAGTTCGAGTTTAGGTTTTATAGTTTTAAATATATATAATATATATTATAATATAAATAATATATAATATATAATTTATTTAAATATATAAATATATACGAAATATTTATACTAAGTGAACCTGATCCGAGACGAATCAATTTGAACAGAGACAAGTTCCGAGCCGAGACGAGTTGAGTTGAGTTTGGCCTAGCTCGGACTCAGCTCGAAATTTTTTCGAGCTAAAAAAATCAGCTCGATTTGGCTCGAACCCAGTTTCGAGCCGAGTCGAGTCGAGCGAGTTAACTGAGCTAACTTGGTTCGTGTACAGCTCTAGTCCCGATCACCATATGCAAGTGGCATGTGTACCGTCAAGTGATGCACACTTCACAAAACTCTATGAAGTCTGTTCATCAAGTAACGTCATGGTACTAACAAAAAAAAAGTTCATTGCCACCTTTCACCATGAAATGGAATTTGCTTCTTGATTGTATTCCCATACAAGAGAAATAACAGACTGTATAAAGCAATACCGATTCAGGAAACAACGATCCTTTGGCCTTCTTAATGATGTCAGCCCTAATCATCCAAACAGATAAAGAACACCCTCATTTCTTCAAAGTACTCGAATGGAAACTTTCTTTTAAATTCAAACAGAATATCTGTCAAACACTACTAAATCTTACATGTCACCACCTTCACAGTAGTCCATTACAATGCATAGATAGCAACCCTGTATTTATAGAACAACACACATACAAGAAAAGGCTTTATAATTCTCATCAAGAATATTACAATAGAGAAACTATTTAAGAAAATAGACGGTTTCGGAAAAAAAGAGCTAGGTTTTGATATTCAACAGGCCTGGATTTTCCTGAAGTGAACAAATAAGAAGTTGAAGGATGAGAATAAGGTATGAATATAAAAATTCTCCCTACCGATTTTGCAATCCAGATTACCTTTCCTATCCATGCTTCCTTGTACTCCACAAGAAATGGGTTTTGAATCCTTGCAATTAAAGCCATCTGCATTGCAAATATTCAACTTCCATGTCAATCTGTGATTTGGAATCTCAACTGAGAACTGAAAAACTTGTTGATTTAGTCTTAAGTCAGTAATCTAGTCTTCGTAAAACATTATAAAGACCCAGCATTTGGAAAAGAAAATCAATTTAGTAGTTACGAAACTCGAAAAACTCAATAAAAACTGAAGGTATGTGGATGCACTACTGAATTAAATTGCAATCCAATAAAGTGGAAATGACCATCTTGCAAATTACAATTATACTACTTAAATGTGGCCTTGAAAGGAATGTAAACGCAATTCGAATGTAAATGTAATGCAATTTGACACAATTACATTACTTGAAACATCATTAATTTTTATCATTTCCCTCTTCATTACTCTGCTCATTTGCAATTCAATAAACTTTCTATATTGGAGTAATGCAATCTCTTCACACTTGATTGGGTACTCAAGCGTCTTTCAAATTGAACTTTCCAGTTTTTCACTCTTGATGTGAATGCATATGACAAATACAAAGCACCAAATTGCAATTCCTTTTTTATATTCAGGTTGTGTTTGGATGCGCAAGTGAATTGACGTGCAAAATATCAGTTTAAAGAAAAAGTAAATAACCAAATTGTAATGACACCACATACTACTCATCATCTGGAAGTAGCCCTCGAATTGCCGTGAAATCCCTTTTCCAGCAAAACTCGGAAGTAAAAAAGTTGCAATTTGGAGCACGATCCCTTAATATCAATGCTAGTTAAGGTAATTACAATTTGATCATTTCCATCTTATCAGACTAATAATAGCAATTCAATTTGATATTACATCCAAACACAGTCTCGTTCAAGCAAAGAAGAAAAACAAGAAAAAAGAACATAAAGAAAAACCTCTCTGTAAGCAGATAGTTTGCATCTCTCCGGCCGCCCACCTAGTTGAATCCTCTTCAAAACATAACTTCAAAAAAAAAATATAATAAAATAAAAATCCCCACTTTATGAGTCCCACTCTAATAAGAAACAACCACAAAAGAATCTCAACCCTTCAAAAAAAAAAAAAAAAATTTAAAATAAAAAATCTTACTTTTTTTTATCGGTTTCATGACGCACCAACATCAATCTGCTCTCTACAATTTCTTCAACCACTTCATACTTATCCATCATCGAAAACAGAAACGAAGGATTCGACTCTCACTACTGACCCAAGAAATTTCTAATGAAATCAAAGCATGGAAAATCAATGAAACGGGTTCGAGCTAATAGAAGGATTCATAAAATTCTCATTCTTAATAGAATTTCAACTAAAAATGAAAGAAAAGAGAGACCCATGATGATGATGATGATGATGATTATACACACATGAATATGAATTTAAAAAACAGAAGAAATAGAGACATATTGAAGGCGTGTCATGTGCTTTGATTCTTTAAAAAAGAGTGTGAGAGATATCAGTCATGATTAGTGGAGTAAATCATGGAAAAGCTAATTACATTTTCTGATTATCTCACATCAATGTCAAACGTTAATAGTTACTCTCTTTCCACCGTCCATTTCTGGGTCACCATTCTCAATGAAACTTTAACCATCGACCATAATACATGGTGGGCCCCACCTCCTGATCCACCGTTCACCGTGCCACGTAGACGCTGGAGAGAGAGAGAGAGAGTAGTAGTTCAGGTTGGTAATCCACCGCACCCAGGACGGCGGCTTCCCATTGGTGGAAAATGAGTGGGCCCCACAGTATTCAGTTGGGAATACGGCAGGGGGCAAAAATGGAAAGGGATCAAGTCAAGGCGCGAGAAGAGACTGAAAGGGTGAGTCGCGGCACACGTGCCACGTGATACACGTGCACAACATCTGGGCCGAATGCCGGGGTATACACGTGTGCAATGTAAGCGATCATGCCGTATCGATAAGTCAGGCTGACACTGTTTCAACTGGCGATCCGTACGTTCGCATTCAAAATTAATCGTTGGATGTTTTTCCAAACCGTCCATTTTCTTTATATAAAATCTGGCACACGTGATGATTGGGTTGGTCTGATCTTTAGGGAAATGAATGATCATGCTCAATCATACATAATAAGTGGCCCAGATCTTCTACACGTATGCCAAGTAGAGGCTCTGCTGAGATTCACTTCTTCAATGTCTTCTACTGCTCGCATCTACAGAGTCCTCGGGTGTTTGGTTTTGTTAAGTGGGGCCCACTTTTAGGTAATCCATACCGTTGGTCTGTTTCTTCCAACTCTGGATTGAACATGGTGTAAAAAAAAAAAAATTCTATTGGAATATTCCAGCTACAAAAATCTCGAGAATCTTTTTAGTTGAATATGGACCATTGTATTTTTATTGATCGTTTATTTGTACGTTGAAAATTAAAAAGCCAAGATCGTCCAATCAAAATAAATCCGTTTTTAGGAAATAGTCCATCCACGGTGGATGCAACATATTAATGGTCTGGATTAGCGAACCGTGGGTCCCACTTGTGGGAACTGAAAACGCATGTTTGCTGTGCAAAGCCTCCGACCGAGAACTTATGTGGCGAGACTGCTGTGATAGTTCACCACCATTTAAGAAGGAGATGTCTCATCCACCATAATATGGTCATGTATTTAGGAAAATCTGAACCGTCCAAATCTGGACCCCAATTTTTGTTGTATGATAACTAGAACCTAACACTTTAAAATATCCTAAAATATAATTTTGCTAACTGAATTTGGGACTCTCCTCCATTTCATGGTACCCGTCCTTTTGATACACTGATTAGATGGTGATGATTGATTGAACGGCGATTTTAGAGCTATTTTTGTCCATCAATAAATGGCCATGTTATCTGGATGGTCTGGATTAGATATACATCTAACTCGATGTATGTTGCTAATGAGACGTTTCTATTTAAAAATAGTGGTGAAATGGGTTTGTGTAGGAATGGACCTCGATGTAGAATCTGTGGCACGTGATGCAGATCCAAACCGTTCATTAAGAGGGCCCATTGATTACGCACCTATGAGCCAGAAAATAGGCTGGTCTACTCATTAGGTGGGCCACATGAAGATTTGTAACTGGTAAAGGAAGGCCTAGTCCTCTAGGTTTCTGAGTTGGGCCGAACCCACTAATAGATTAGGCTAGTCACAGAAGCCGTATGGCATCCGCTAATCCAAGAACTAAATTCGGGGATTCTTCCTAAAGGCCCATATTGTCATTTGGGTCATGACCAGCGTATCTACTGATTGAGACGGAGCATTTATCAAGTAGGCCCACCTGAGTCAATATTGAAAATAGAGCCGATTTGTCCAACTCAGCTGAGTCACCACCTGACTCGGCCCAGTTGCAACTCAGTTAAGGACCGAACAAGTCAGTCTGTGTCATTAAGGCTCCATTTGTTAAATCTAAAGTCTAAAGCCTGAATCTGAAAGCTAAAGCCTGAATCTGAAATCTGAAACCTGAATCTGAAATTTGAAATAAAAAAACATGTTTGGTAACTATGGCTGAAGTCTGAAATTTAAGCACTGAATTTAAAACAATCTGTTTGTTAACAAACATATGTAATGTCTTAAATATATTAATTTAACACATTTGTCCCTATTTATCTCCTGCTTGGAAATGCTTTACATTATAAATAAATTATTTTTTATTAAATAAAAATAAAATTATTCTATTTAATTCAAATAAATTATAAAGTACTTAATAGAAAATTAAAATATCATTATTCATAAAAATAAATAAAAAAATTAATGATTTGCATGTATAAGTGTGGCGGTAATTTCTTTTAGTATATTGGATATAATAGTTTGTTTAAAATTTTCAAATATTCCTTCCACTTCAGTATATCATTTTCTGATTTGATATTCATCTCTAAAAAAAATTTTCGATTACATTCCGTAACTTTGCATACATATGATTAAAAATCTCCTCTTTACTAGTAGGTCACCCACCACTACGAAAGTCACCCAATAAATACCGAACATTACAGTATGGTGCCATAAATCATCTTGTGTGAATATAAGCAGAATCAACTAAATAATATTTATCTACATAAAAACAAATGACATTTTAACAAAATTTCAAATTATAATTTTATCAAGTTATATGAAAAAATATATTAAATATTACTAGGAGGATTCTAATGGTGGATATCCAATCACTATTGTTTTCCTATGGTGTGGTTAACCGGAGATTCATATCCCTTTTATTTTCAAGATATATACATAAAATGATACGGAAAAATGGATGAACATAATGGATAAAACACATATATCATGGGGCCACATAGCATCGACCACCACTGACCAGGCTGGCTAGTGGCGGGGGGAGTAACCCATGTTGATAAATGTCGTGGGAAGAGGAGTGGACGCTGATTTCGTGGGAAGAGCCTTTCATAGTAAGTTTCTGTCTCTGGGAACTTAGATGGGACCTAGTGTAATGTTTGTTAGGAATTCACTCCGAGCCATCCATTTTGTAACCTAATTTTAGGAGATTAGATTAAAATTGAATAGGATACAGGACTCCAGTGGGCGTACTAAAGGAAAAGGTACTTAAGGAAATTCTTGCTGTTGAAACCTCCTTAATACGACAGTGATGTTTACATGTCATCCATACTGTTAATAATGTCATTCCTACTGGGATGAACTGAAAACACAAATATTAGCATGATTCAAAACTTCTGTGGCCCACTAATATTTTAACTGTAGACGTTTAATTATCACGTTTTTGGCCCACTTGAGCATTGGATACGGTTCATCTTTGGCCTCATGTCCAAGAATGAACTCAAAAAACAGATAGACGGTGAGGATTTCTCACTAACATCCCAGTGGGCCCCACCAGCGTTCCCAGCGCAGGAACTTCGAAAGGCTTCCGCAGCAAATCTGCGTCCGAGACAGGCGCGGATTAGATACTGACCGGTTGAGTAGGCAGGCTAGCTACTGAAGTCAAGTCACCAGAGCTCCGTGGCCCCCACCATGATGTATTTTCTATATCCACGCCTTTCATCCATTTGGAGAGATCATTTTAGGGAAATATCCAAAGAATGAGTTAAATCCAAAGTTCCAGTGGACCCCAGCACAGAAAATAGTGGAACAGTGACGCCTACCATTAAAAACTTCTAAAGGCCACACAAGTTTTAGATCAGGTTGATATTTGTGTTTTTCCTTCTTTCATATATTTTTTAACTTTTGAACACGTTGGATTTCAAATAAATATTATGGTGGGTCTTAGAATAGTTTCAACGGTGACTGTTTTCTTGGGTGGGGTCCTCTACAGTTTTTTATTACTCATTCTTTTGGCTCATGCCCTAAAATGATATCTAAAAATAAAAATAGATGGACGGTATGGATACAATACATACATTATAGTGAGACCCACATACCTTGGTGACGTCACTTCGCAACCTATCAGTATCTAATCCGCGTCCGTCCGAGACGCCGATGCTCCTGGAAACGGATTGGCACTCCCTCACACTGCCCCGTGGCTGATGGCCGGTGCTCTATGGGCCCCACCATAATATATGGGTTTCATCCATTCTGTTTATCCATTTTTAAAGATCATTTTAGGGCTTTATCCTAAATATAAGAGGGATATAAATCTTATGTGGACCACACCACAGGAAAACAATAGTGATTGGATATCCATCATTTAAATCTTCCTAAGGCCCGCTGTACCGTTTGCCTGACATCCAATCTGTTGATTAGGTCATGAACACACAAATGAAGGGAAAAAACAAACATCAGCTTGATCCAATACTTTTATGGCCCCAAAAAGTTTTTAATGGTCGACGTTCATTCAACACTATTTCCTGGTCTACTTGAGACTGGGATATAACTCAATTTTTTTTTGGAATATCATAAAATGATCTATAAAAATATATAGACGGCATGGATGAAACGCATACATCATGGTGGGGCCCACAAAGCACCAACCACACACTAGCTATATAACTGGTGTAGGTGCGTTGGGACGCGGATTGCGTACTACCCCCGCCCGGACGGTAATTCGTCCGGGCAGGGCTCCGTGGGGCCCACCATAATGTAAGTATTTTATCCACACCGTTAATCGTCTTTATAACATTTTTTTAAAATATAGCTAAAAATGAAGGTAGTTTCATGGCTTAAGTGGACCACAAATTCAGGATTAAACTTCCACCATTTAAAACTTCCTAGGAACGGGAGAAGTGTTGGATCAAGATAAAATTTGTGTTTTCACTTCATCCAAGTCTGCATCACCTTATTAATAGGTTGGGTGGTAAAAAAACATGACGGTGGCCCTTAGAAATGTTTCAATGGTAGGTGTCATTATCACTACAGATTCCTTTAATGTGGCCCACTGGATTCGTGTATCTGTTCAATTTTTTGTATAATATCTTAAAATGATCTGAGAAACGCGATTAACGGTGTGTTTAAAATTCTTACATTACTATGGGCCCCACGGAGCCCCGCTCGGACAGATTACCGTCCGGGCAGGGGTAGGACGCAATCCGCGTCCAAGTGCTTTGATGTTGATGGTCATTGAGCTCTGAGTTGTACCAAAGGTTTAAAGGAGATCAAAGTTGGGGGATGGCCTCCTATCCCGGTCGGATGGATTATCGTCCGGGCATAGCTCTGTTAGGCCCACCGTGATGTAAATGTTTTATCTAAGCCGTTCATCATTTTTCTTGTATTATTTTAATATAAGATTTAAAAGATGAAGTATGTCACAGCTATGAACCACGCCAAAGGATGCTGCAGTGATAATGACATCTACAATTAAAACTTTTCTAAGGGCCACTGTGATGTGTTTTTATCATCCAACCTATTCATCAAGTCATGTAGACGTGGATGAAATGAAAACAAAAATATCATCTTGATCCGAAACTTCTCCAGCTCCCAAGAAGTTTTTAATAGTGGACATTCAATCCTCACCTTGTGATCCAATTAATCATTGGACCTGCTTCTTTTATTAGCTCACACCTTAAATAATCTAAAAAAGTTGATGGACGGTGTGAATCAAACACATAAATCATGGTGGGGGCATAAAGAAGTTTCACAGGTTAAAGGTTGATTTTGTATTTTGCATAAAACAATTGCCGTAGTTATTTGAAAAAGGAAACTTTTGAAAGTAAAAATTTTTGTTTAATGAAAAATCACGGAGCGCATTCTGCATTCACCATAAGCTAGGCTCCTATCACGGAAAGAATTCAGTGAAAAATCACTTACCGCTTTCCTTCTTCTATGTTAATAATGCATTAACAAACACCACTAAACACAGAAAATTTTTTCTATTCCGCATTAAGTGCAAAAATTCAGCGTTAACAAACACTGCCTAAGTCTTAATTATGGGGGCGTGCCATAATCGATTCAACGGCTCGATGCAAACTGATCAATTTTAACTCCAAGTGCCAAAATAAGCATATATATCCAATATGAACATATGATCAGATTCTGAGAAGAGTAGTCACTTACTCAACCACTTTTAAAAGTTTATAAAGATCAGGTGATAATCGAAGGGTGGGGTTCTCCCTTTTAAGATAAATTAACTTTCAAAATACTGGTATAAATTAAACAAAAGGAAAAACTTACAATAAGTTACTAGGTTCAGCTACAAGAATATATCTCCAGAAAGAATTGCCTGATATTAGATAAAGAACAAATTCAGTGAATGAGCATACACTTAGAATTACAACTAAAAATTATGACTAAGAATTACTGCTAATGAATTATTGCTACTCCTAAGATAAGCTAAGATAAAGTAAGTTGATAAGATAAATTTATTTATTTTTAAATTTGTTGTGATTGGATTAGGATATTTTGATCTATTGATTATATCTTTATTTATTTATTTATATATTTCTGCTGTATCTTATTTTTTCAAATCCTACTTGTAAATCGACCATAACATAGGATCTATCAACCATCCTTCGACATGTTAAACCCGACTCAACCTACTTCCAATCTGTCACATGGGTTGGTCAAGTTGGTTGACACCAACAACCGAGTTATTCCATCCTAAGCCAACTTGATCCAAGTCGCATCCTAACCATTGATATTTGGTGGGCGAAGGTTATTGGGGGTGGCCTAACCACCAAATGAATTATTGGTCCCATGGACTCCAGTTGGTGGCTTTGAGTGGGCCACCAATCCAGTAAATGGATGGTAACAAACACCATCATCCCCAATTTCCCAACTTGGATAATATGATGTCCCTTTCCCACTAGACATGGCAGATCGCATGTGTAGATATGGAAGCCATTCAAGAGATGGTCCACCAGAGATATGGATCTGCCTCATTTTTGGGCTCTTCCCATAAAACGAGCTGCCAAAATGGATGTCCAGCATGGATAAAATACCTACATGATGGGCCCACAGAGTTCTGACACCAACTATCTGGCTGGTGTTAGGGTCATCAGCCAAACAGCATCCTTCAAGAAATCATGAGAATTCCTTTTTTAATGGGATTGGTGAAATCCATCCCAAAATTTGGGACAAGGTTTTAACCCGTGTTTGGATGTATTGAGTTCCCACTCATTTTTGAGGAACTGCTTAGGTGCCATTCCCCCCTGCTTTTGCGAGTGGTGACACGTGTGCAGTATCCAAACCGTCTAGTAGCCACCAATGACTGAAATTACCATGCCCGCCCCAAATATCTGGCCATCATGAATTTAGGTGATCTGCACTAGCAACAGATTAGCGTGATCGAACTGATGGGCACCGACATCTTCAATAGCATCTGTCAACCAAAAATGAGTTAGATTCATTTTCTAATGACACCCAAACAAGCTAAGATTTCTAATGAACAATGCAATAACAACTGTGACAACTATCATTAGCAAACAGGAAGAAAAGGGGACTTTCACTTCTCTCTTCTAATTACCAGCATAGAAGCCAAGCTATGCTGCAGAAAGCATGTTGGACTGTCCAAATCTCATAACCCAAAAATTGCCAAAATTTATGTTTGGGTGGGCCATTCCTATGACATTCTTCGACATTCATAATCTTTTTCTTGCCATCCAAATGAACCCTAACATGATGACGACAACGTAGATGAGAGAGAGGTCATATGCTTGATGCAGTCTCCTAAGTTCACACACACGTAACGCCTTGCACATGTGCATATAAGGACACGTGCCAAATCACATGCATCCAGACAAACAAATTACTAGGACAGTTTCTATCACATTCAGGAATAATAGAAACTGATTTTTAGAACAAAAAAATAAAACAAAATCAAAACAGTATGGCACAGATGATGGAAGGAAATTGATACCATAGAGCTGCAATAACCTGAATATTAGAGTCATATTGCTACAAACACCCTTATCTGTAGCTCAAGTGGTTGACTGAGTGAAAGATACCTCGTTTCAACACTGAAGTCTTGGTATCTGATTCCCTAGTGGGGATGGCTAACAGTAAACTGTGAATTGACGGTGGGGGTGTACTAAGAAACTCACAAAAAAGAGCCATATTGCTACATTACACATGGCAGGGTTATCTTGCAATCAAGCTTTCCATCTAGTAGGACCCACAATGGATGGAAATTGATGTAATATACACAGAACTGATGATACTAGCCACATCTAAACAGTGGCCTTCAAACTGACTGGACTCCAGAGAAAGAAAAACAGTTAATGATCAACAGCAAGTGCTAGAAAGTAAAGATAACTGACGGGCTTCTGATAAGCATGATTTTCAAAACATCATTAATCAATAATGGGGCCCAACTGTGGGATGGTTAGATTGATTGATAAACTGGCTACATGTAATGTTGAGAGATGGATCCACCATAATCATGGTGTCCCATATCGGTATCGTTTGACGTAACGGTGCCCTACGAAACCGATACGGATACGGGGGCGTAACGGCGATACGGGGGTGTAACAGCCTATAACGACGCAAATTTATTTTTTTTACCAAAAAAATATGAAAAAATATGAATTAAATCCGGAATATTTTAAGCATTCCAAATATGCATTCATTTATAAATTGGAACATGTTTATGGTGGTGTAACGGTCCACTCATTGATGAGAAGTTGTATCGAACTGTCTGTTGAATTTATGAACCAGATAATCTGAATTTGACTATAAAATTCATATATTTAATTTTCTAACTATCTACTATCAATGATAGATATATTAGAATGAATGTAATATAAAAATATCTTATATTTAGGTGTTTACAATTATTTTTGAGGGCCAAAATTCATGCGTAAATAGAAAAAAATATAAAATGGCACCCCAAATATGTAAAATATACATTAACATGTTTTACTATGATTAACACATCACATGGCATCATTAAAACAACAAAAGAATCATTAAAAAAATAATTTTTCGAATTTTCAAAAAAAGGACCCAAATAAATGCGTAAATAGAAAAAAATATAAAAATATATATATAAAATGGCACCCCAAATCTATAAAATGCACATTAACATATTCTACTATGATTAACACATCATATGGCATCATTAAAACAGTAAAAGAATCATTAAAAAATGATTTTTCGAATTTTTAAAAAAGGGGTCAAAATAAATGCGTAAATAGAAAAAAATATTAAAAAAATATAAAATGGCACCCCAAATCTGTAAAATCCACATTAACATGTTCTACTATGATTAACACATCATATGGCATGAATAAAACAACAAAACAACTACTAAAAATTGATTTTTTGAATTTTAAAAAAAGGGGCCAAAATTCATGCGTACATAGAAAAAAATATTTAAAAAAATATAAAATGGCACCCCAAATCTGTTAAATGCACATTAACATATTCTACTATGATGAACACATCTTATGACATCATTAAAACAGCAAAAGAATCATTAAAAAATAATTTTTTGAATTTTCAAAAAAAGGGCCAAAATAAATACGTAAATAGAAAAAAATATAAAATGGTACTCCAAATCTGTAAAATTCACGTTAACATGTTCCACTATGATTAACACATCAAATAGCATAATTAAAACAGCAAAAAAATCATTAAAAATTGATTTTTTGAATTTTCAAAAAAGGGGCCAAAAATTCATGCGTAAATAGAAAAAAATATTAAAAAAATATTAAATGGCACCCCAAATCTATAAAATGCACATTAACATGTTTTACTATGATTAACACATCATATGGTATGATTAAAACAGCAAAACATAATAAAAAAAAGTATAAATACCTATTTTTGACGAATTTCTGAAAAATGGCCCGTTACGGGCTTGTAACGGCCCGTAACAGCCTGTAACGGCCGTTACGCCCCATAACGGGTCCGTAATGGCCGATACGGGTACAAAAAATCGTATCGGCCGATACGGCCCCGAAACGTGTAACGGTCACCACCGTTACCGTTACATATCGGCCGTAACGACCGATACGTAACCGTTTTGGCATCCAATTCTTCGTTCTCTACCGTATCATCTTCCTCTGATGAAAGACTCAGTCATTGCAAACTCGTGTGTGTTTGCATGTGGAATTGGCAAGACTGATGCAGAGTACCAATGGCTAGATATTAAGACCCATGCAACTTGACTATTGCTTTGCATTGACAACCATTGATCGAATGTGAAGGATAGGTGGGAAGTGGTGACACACAACTAACAATCCTGAAAGACCATTATTTCATCTAAGGATACCTAACTGCCACACAGATCATACAGACCCGTGGCCTCTGCAAAACCTGTATCACTGAACAGAGAAACTCTACAGTCCTGATGGGCCAATTCCTGCATGTGAGGCCTTTTGATTGTGACTGTCTATTGTTCTATTGGTTGCAGCAGATGGGGGATGAGTAGAAACTGTCCTAATCTAAAAAATCTTAATCACTCCATCAGTGGCCCACAAATAGACAGTTTACAATAAAATACAGCAAGCGTCGAGAAATATGGCAGTTTATTGGATGGCATCTGGAAGCTTTAATGGGAGTCCACTCATCAATTCAACAGTCCAGATCACCCTACTTGTACCAAATTGGTGCCTAAGGACTATTCATGCTGAGAATGTCTGTTTGACATACCAGAATATGGTAGGGCCATCTCTCCACAGCTGCCCGCAGCATGTGCAGCAGTTTACTAATCATTTGGGAACGTCCATTTAGTGCTCCCAATAAGGGATGGAAAATGATACAAAATATACATAGATCAGATATTCTTAGCCACCTGACCAGTGGAATGAAAAAATAACAGTAAAATGCCAAAATGCTTAAGGTCCACAGCAAGTAGAGGAAAGTGATGAAAAATGACTTGGATGTAAGTCATTCTGATAAGGCCTGTTGGCTATTTAGATGGAAGGCTCTGATCCATGCATACCCTGCCATCTAGATGGCTCTACCATATTCGGTTCCACCACAACTACAGTATCATCTCCTTAATTAGAGCAGCTATATGATGGGACCCACCTGATAAGCAGCTTGGATCACATGCACATGTATGATGTGAGAGCACTCATGCAAATCCCGTTAGGACGGCTCATTCCACTGTGTATCTTAATGGTGGCAGGAGAAGTAAATGTAAAGGGCAAATGTAAAGGGCAGCTGAATAAAATTAAATACAGAATTGGGAGGAATTACAGGTCCTCATCATCACAATGTATAGTTGTCTGATCAGTTGGATTTAATGTATGTGGGGCCCATGGTTCCATGATCCAAACCACTGAAATGATGGGCCTCAAATTGGATGGGGGATGCCGGAGAAATCTCACATATTGAAGCATCTCCATTGATGTGGACCTTGTCTAACAATCATATATTTTTATATTGAAGGGTTGGGATCTAATCAGTGAGATACCCATGGCATCTGCATCCATGATGACTCTATCATATTGACAGCTTGGATCATGGAGTTGTGGCATTTGAAAGATGCATGTTCGTGTACTTGTAAAAAGATTTTCTCAACTTTGGGTGGAGCATGAATTGTGGTTGGTGGGGCTCCCCAAGCTCATTGAGAAAGAAGCATCAATGACAATCGCTTAGCATTGGCTTCAACGAAGGAGGGGGTCATCCATCCAGACAGTGAATTTGAAAACCCATGCAATAGAAAGACTTGTGCTGAGCTTGATCGTCTATTTCACTTGAACAGAATAAATCAATTTTCATTTGAAGTGTAAAAGTAACATAAATTTCAGGTGCAATCATACCAGCACTAGTGCTTCCAATCTCATCACAGTTGAGCATGATTGGGCAGTAGTAGTACTTGGCTGATTTCTTGGGCAGTTCCATATGCCTTCCTCTTCACTTTATCTTTTGATTCGGGGTTTGCAGACCACAAAGCTCGTAGGTTTCTTGGCCCTTCTTTATCTTTTCAAAGGGTGGGTGCACACCAACAAATTATAATAAACTTGGCCTATTTGAAGAGAAGAAACTATAATAAATGCATCTTTCCTTCTTTTTCCAGTTTCACCATATTGAAATGATCTCCATGGGCTGTTCAAGCAGGCTATTTTCCTTCCTGAAAGTATCATTAGATAAATGGTCAGGGACTAGCGTCCGTGCACTTGAGATGCTTGAAAGTCAAACAGTCAGCAAGAAAAACGCAAGGAATATTATCAAGGTTTAACATCAATGCAATGTTACAAGAGCATATATTGTAACAAAATATTCAAGTTAAATCTGTACCCACTTAACAATGTGGTCAGCAGAGTGGCTTAAAGATAAGTCAGGTCAGTTCTTGGTGTGCTCTTTCTATGAGATGCTTCGGAAGTCATTGATGGAAGAAAAGCGGGTTCATACTTCCTACATTTGGTTCCATCGCACCCCTCCTAAGGTGGCAGCTTTTGTGTGGTTTGTGGGTAGGATGAGATTGCTGACAATTGACAACCTTCAAAGAAGGTTTTGGTGCTCTCCACCATCTTAGTGACGTGTATGAATAGCCATGAGTTGATCAATCACCTCTTCAGCCATTGCCCATTTGTTCAAAGGGTGCAAGTGAGTCTTCTTGCTATTTTCAATGTCTTGGGTGATGCCGGGCTCTATTGAAGAACTTCTCTTGACCTGGCAAGGTAGAAGGGTTGGGAAAGAAAGAAGGGTTGTGTGGTGGCTTGTCTTATTGGCAGCATTATGGGCTTTATGGGGGTAAAGGAACAAACCATTGTTTTCGGAATATGAGCAGGTCAGTGTTAGAGGTGGTAAGAAGATCAAGATCGATGTGGTGGAATGGGCATCCAGTTCAAAGACCATCGATGTTTGTAATCTTTTCTTTGTTTGGGTTGTGTTTTTTGTTTTTAACTTCTGCCTTGGCAGTGCCTTCTTAATAAAGTATCATTATCTTTTTCTTTAAAAAAAAAAAGGGGAA
This sequence comes from Magnolia kwangsiensis, assembly GCA_037074715.1. Taxonomy (NCBI): domain Eukaryota; kingdom Viridiplantae; phylum Streptophyta; class Magnoliopsida; order Magnoliales; family Magnoliaceae; genus Magnolia; species Magnolia kwangsiensis. The sequence goes on from CM073573.1 coordinate 144,328,394, forward strand.
GAAGAAGAGTCAGAACTGGTCTGGGTGAAGAAGAAAGAGTCAGAACTGGTCTGGGAACAGTGCTGGCGTGGAACCTCCCAGGATGTTTTCCATATTTGTTCATTGCAATTATCCTGATCACAGGATATAAAAATTCAGAAAACTAAGATAACTGACACTCACGTGAAAAGATGGAACCAATGATCATATTCCACTAAGGGTGCAACTCAGAAGGGTTGTCGGCTTAAGGGTCAACGCAAGAACCCAAGCTGAAGTCAAGAGCACCCAACCAGCAACTAAACCCAACCCACCCAACCCAATCCAAGGTGCCAACCCAAATGCCTCTAAACTCAATCCTAACACAATCTGACCCAACTGGGTGCAATCTGAGCCAAATACATGTGATTATTCCCAATCTGATTTAACCTTACCAGAATTTACAAAACCCGAACCCAGCCCAATTTGAGATCGGTTTGGCATTTTCCAACCCTAGCCTGACTTGAGGGCCTTGACAACCCGACTGGAACTAGGGTTGGGTTGCCACCCCAAAAGTATAAGCATAAATTGTCTCTCTCAATCAAAAAGGAGATGGGCTTGGCTCACAAGCTCACAGAAAGTATCAACATCAGGATAAAGAAACCCATTTTTGTTAAATGAGGAGCAACTGCCAACTTATTTTACCGGTTGCTGGGTGGATGGGCAACCTTAAGAACTCTTCGTTTACTAAACCTGAACCCAACACCATCAATGGGAGTCCTGAACTATTGAAGCAGTAAATCCTTACGAACTCGAAGACCCATTACTGAGTTACTGACCTCCCTCAACTAAACATAATCCTTCCTGATGTCCCCTGAAGTAACAAGAAGTCCCAAAGCACCCTTCCTATACAATACCCTGGGTGGCATTTCAACATCAACAAACTTTCCCATGCGACTCTCTCAAGGCAATCCTGAAACTTAGCATCTCTGTCATCCACTTGGCTAAAAGGACAGGTAATCATGGTAAGAAGCCAGTCATGAAACATCAGTCGTGCAAAACAGTGTGAGACTGCCATTGCCAGCCTGACCTAATCTACTGAGGAAAATAGTCAAACACCCTTCCTTTACAATACCCTGGCTGGCATTTCAACATCAACAAATTTCCCCATGCAACTCTCTCAAGGCAATCCTGAAACTTCAGGTGACATCAGTTGAGGGAGGTCAGTAACTCAGTAATGGGTCTTGGAGTTCGTAAAGATTTACTGCTTCAATAGTTAGTTCAGGACTCCCATTGATGGTGTTGGGTTCGGGTTTAGTAAAGGAAGAGTTCTTAAGGTTGCCCAAAGCACCTTTCCGGTAAAATACCCTGGTTTGCATTTCAACATCAACAAACTTCCCCATGCAACTCTCTCAAGGCAATCCAGAAACTTAGCATCTCCATCATCCACTTGGCTGAAAAGACATAGGTGATCATGATCAAGAAGCCAGTCACAAAACATCAGTCGTGCAAAACAGTGCGAGACTGCCATTGCCAGCTTGACCTAATCTACTGAGGAAAATAGTCGAAAACACCCTTCCTCCAACTTCTTCATAGTTTTGAAATCTCCCTTGTCCGAGCCACAAGCATAAAAATGCCTCCAAAATCTGGTATTTGCCTTCGAGATGAGCACCAAGAGCTCCTGAGGCTGGCCAATCATATGCCACTACCATTGTCCTAGCAATGCTAGGTTGAGGATTCTGGCAGACATCATATCCCTTGCGACTGTGGTTGAGGGTCTAATATATGAGCCTCACACCATGCGACCTCTAATTCCTCCAACCTCGGAGCCGGGGAGACCGCCTACCCCATTTCTTCTTTGAAGTCTACCATGACTCTGAACTGTAGGCCCTTCATAACAGTTAAGGTCTGAGGTTGAACTCTTTGGACATAGAGCCCCAGCTAAAGAGAGAAGCCTTTATCATCTCCACAATTTTAAGGGCCACAACACATCATTGAAAATTCTTGCGTTTCTTTCTATCCAAGTACCCAGAACAAGGGCAAGAGGAAGCAATCCTCTGAAGTATTTCATCGATCGGCTTGAAAGGGGTAAAGGCCCAGCTCATCACAAGGGAGCTAATGGAATCTCACATTGGTGTCAACAACCCAAAAAGATTGGGGAAAAACAACCAAATCTTCCTCACCAATTGGCTATGTATGAAAAGAGGATTCATCACATCCTCCAAAGGAAACACATTAAGGATTGATCATCCCGATACTGGTACAATTGTCAAATTCCACATTCCAAGCTACCAATGCAAAATCATCAATCGAAACTGATTTCTAGGATGTACTTCATAGAAATCATAGCATGCATATCTTAACTCTGTTTAGGTTTGGGGGTTACTTCCAATAACAACTTGGTCCATTTTCTCTAACAATTCCCAAGCCATCTTCTTCTTGCCAGATCTCTCAAATGCCCGTTCAAAAACCTCTCTTGTGTAGATTGGTGGGTAAAATCCCCTTTCAAGCATCAAGTTCAGCTTATTATATGCCTGTTGAAGCTTACCCATTTTGCAATATTTGTGTAACATCTGAGTTTCCAGCTTCCCCTCCAACTTCAGCATCAAATCATCCTGCCCTTGTTGTTTCAGAAGGCTGTCCACCAGACTATGAGTGTGGTGATGCGGACACCATCCCAAACCCAACATCTCCATCAACAGCCCATATGCTGCCTCCCAATTTTGAATACCACAGTACGCATGAATTAACACAGTAAACGTCACACTATCAGGGGTGCACCTTTTCCTGTTCATGATCTCAAAGTACTTCTCTGCTTCACTCACATTCCCCATTTTACACAGAGTGCAAATGACTGAACGATAGATCTCAAGCTTAGGATTTAATCCACAGGAAACCATCCTTTCATACAAATCACAAGCTTCTTCGATCCTACGAGCTTCACATAAAACCTGTATGACAAGCACATAACAATCTTCAACACAACTCATCTTCCCGTCCCCAACAACTTTCAAAACCTCTACAGCTTCTTCCATATTCCTTAATCGACAAAGCTCTGAAACAAGCCGACTGACAACAAATGCACTAGGAAAGATACCCACGTCACAACCAGCCAAAAAAACCTCGAGAGCAGGCCGCAAGCTATCCCTTGCACCGACATTCGGCACTAAAATATCAAATGGCCTACGACAATCCCTCACCCTAACCTTCTCAATACGCTTCTCTTTCATACTCAATGTACACAATTCTCCCACAAGATGGTTAATGGCTGTCCTTGTTGGGACCAAACCGTTCTTACCCATTTCGGAAAAAACACTGATGGCTCTCTCCAATTTCCCACATCTACAAAGGCCCACGAGAATATTGCTGTAAGAAAACACGTCTGGATGCTCGATTCTCTTAAATATTGCAAAAGCAATGTCGATCAAGTCACCCGGACTCTCCTTCTTACACAACACATACAACATGTTGTTAAAAACCATATTATCCGGAACGCAATTGAATTCGAATTCCATCGTTTTGAACAAGGAGAGGGCTTCTCGGGTCCGCCCATGCCGACCCAAGAACCGGATACAGATTGAGACTGTTCGGCACGAGACCCGGCCCTTTGCTGATAAGACGGCCCACAGCAAGCACCTGAGATCATCGAAGAGCTTCCGACGGCCCAGGAAGTCAGCCACGTACTCGATCACGGAATCGTCGAGGTTAAAGCTCAATTCAGATGCGGCCCATGAGAAGAAATCAAGAGTAGCGGATCTGCCCAGGTGTTTGTAATTCATCAGGATTTTCAGGACTAGGGTTGAGTTGAGATGGGGCTTGAAGTCATGGAGCAAGGCATTGAGGTTTCGAGACCGTTGAGACGTGTCTATGAGTAGGGAAGAGATGGATCGGATGGCGATGCGTGGGGTTTCCGAATCGGAGATGGGATCGGGGTCGTTGAATCTAGGGTTTTGGGGGAGGGGTTGTGGGGATTGTCGATTAGGGTTTGAGGAGAATGGGGATGAAAGGAAGCAGGAGAGAAGGAATCCATGGAAAGGTTTTGGAGGTCTTTTCTGTAGGAGGAGCATTTGAAAAGGATTTTTGAAGAGAGAATGAGGGTTTTTTAAATCAATTCGCGGCTGGCGTAGCACACGGCATCATCTCCACACTCTGTGATCCTGGCAAAGCTATGTACCCCACCATGATGCGTGTGGGCGTTGGCCAGTGAGCCCAAACAACCAGCTAGCTGATGTTAAAGTTCTGTGGGGCCCACCATCATGTATCTGTTTTATCCACACCATCCATCCATTTTGTAAGCTCATTTTAGGGCATTAACCCGAAAATAGGAAAGATTTAAATCTCAGGTGGACCACAACACAGGAAAATATTAATGACTGAATGTCTACTATTAGAAACTTCCCAGGGGTTGCCAGACCATTAAAAATCTGAATTTTTATTTTCTAATTATTTTTTCATCAAAACTAGATTTATCAGACTAAGATAGGAATTGGCTTTTGAAATATCTCAGCTGTAGTTACGTAATTATGCTTTTACGAAAACAAGTGTTTTCGATTGTTATCGTCGTCAAGCATGATAAGCAAAAAATAAAAATAAAAAATCTTAAAATTAATTTAGGGGCTAAAATTAAGTTTCCAAACTGATATTAGGCTTAAATAGGGTGAGATTCAATGTCAACACATATATATAGGGATTCTAAGTTTGGGTTTCTAATTTTACTAAACATAAGTTAAAGAAGCTTAAGTTTGAGTTTCTAATTTTACTAAACATAAGTTAAAGAAGCTTAAGTTTGAGTTTCTACTTTAAAAACTATCCTAGGTCTTCAATTGATTCTAAACTTAGGCTATGAGATAAATATGTCACACTTGGAATTTTGATACTTGGGTTGATCATGCCCGAATCTTAAATCCATAGCTATGAGGAAAATTTAAATTCTAGTATTTTGCGATTTACTTAAATTCCATTCAATACCATAGGTGATTAGAGACAAACTATAGGGAAAATAAATGGTAAATCATTCTCATAAGTTGAATTGTTTACTATTCCAATCATCCAACTTTAAATAAACCTTATTACATTAAAAATTCAAACTCAACTAACTAATAACAAATAAATTGAAATTCAAGGCAACCCTAAAATAATATAAAGTAGAAATATTTACTATTGTCCCGTTATACTTCAAGTTCAAATTCTACAAAACAATCTAAGAAGGTGTGAGCGCGACAACTTATATGATCATAACATTTCCAAATTAAAAATTATACAACAACATCAAGTATAACTCAATAAAATAAATAAAGTCAGCATAATATCATAAATAATCATATTATAAAGGAATGTATAACAAGTGACTGAATTATAGTGTGTAGTACGCGAAGTAGTAGGAGCCTCATACCAAAGGCCACAGCCCACGTTAGTCCCATTTTTTTGGACAACTTAAACTATCGATCACTAACATTAGTCAATCCAAATTGTTCATCTAGTGTAGTTGACGTCTCATGCGAATCAAATATGCTAGCATGCATTTGATTAGGAAGACCCATTTCTTTGTCCCCTCTTCAAGCTAGACTTCTTCAATAATCAAACTTTCTTCATCTCTCCCATTCTTGCCGAGCCTTTCATCACAATGAGACTCACTAATGTTCAAATCATCTGCTAGCCCAAGAGCAGTCACTATTCAATCCTTATTCTTCTTATCCTGCACCCACATGAATTTCAAATATCTCATATTTTGGCTCGTACCTTATTTTGATCTCACGAAGCCATTGGATGGAGTGGATTTCTCCAAAACACTACCAATGGGCCCCACTACATCTTACAAAAAATAAATTTATATATAACAAAGTGGCCAGCATGGTCAGCCCGGGACTAAGATCCCTCTTTCCTCTGCTTCGCTCACGGAAACCGCACCCGATCGAACCCATCTCGATCCTAAGTGCTCATCATATTGGGCCTCTCAGTCTGATACGATTTAGACCTTTGAGAAATCCAATACGTTGAAGTCCCTTGCTAGAAACGTTCGAATGCGACATTACCATAGAATATCCTTGATGAATGTATTGGGCTCCTAAAACGGTCTTGGTCGGTGCACCGCCTTAAATGCCTTAGATCATCCTAAAACTGTCTTAGTTGATTCACTGCATTGGATGATTCCCTGTATAGACAAGCGATTATTTATGTTGCAAGTGCTTTGCCTTAAAAGGATCATGAAGAATTTATTTTATTTGATTTTATTTTATAATGATAATTTTCAATTATTGTTATGTGAATGTTGACGTCAATTTATTGCTCTCTTATATCTGAGAGTGTAGTTACGTAAATATAGTCATGGTGTACATATTTGTGGGCCATGGTCCCTAATAGATATGGGATCTGGATTAGGAGTCTATCCTTCTGAAATTACTCTGCACGTTAGGTATAAGACTAATGTGAGTTATGGCCCTTGGTGTGAGGCCTCTATCGGTTCACAATACTATATACAATGACTTGACAATTTGTTATTTATTCTTTTGCAACACGTCTACTTACGATATCATACTGTATTCATTTTATTGAGCTATACTTGATGCCGGCAAAGAATATTTAAATTGAAAATAATGTGACCCTATGAGTTGTCACACTTACACCTCCTCCTTAAATTCTTTTACGGGTATGAACAAGAAGTATGAGTTGGACAATGCTGAAATTTTCTATTTTATTATTTTATGATTATATTGAATTTCAATGTATTTGTCATTAGGCTAGTTGACTTTGAATTTTCAATGTAATATAGTTTATTTAAAGTTGGATAATTGAAATATTAGACAATTCAATTAATGAGAATGATTTACCATTTATTTTTCTTTTATTTTGACAATGAATGGAATTTATATGAATCATAATATATTTGAAATTAAATTTACCTCACGGTTTTGAAATTCAGATTCGGGCCTGATGAACCCGAGTACCAAAATTCGGCCCTGACAACTTGTTACAGTGAATCATGTAACATGGGCTTCTAGGCAAGTGGCATTCACATGTGAGGGTTTTAGTCCAGGCAGCCTTCACATTGGGTAAGGTTGGAACGTTGGGTGTGGCCAGTGGAGCCACAACAAGTGTCGTTATTGGCCTCAGGTTAATAACGGCATCTGTTTTGAATGAAAAATGACTGCGGGGAGTTCTTTAATACTCCGATTGTGCATGATGCTTGATATGCTAACACTTGAAATCACACATCCCATAAATTAACCCAAAACCAATTCTAAGGCCTCAAAATTATTTGGTTGAATAATCCAAACTAGTGACACGCGAACCATTCTTCGTTGAAATAAGACAATTAGATATTTTTCATCCTTAATCATCCAACAGCCACATAGACTCTTGATATAAGTAGAATGGCAGAACATGATTTTACATAGCCAACCACAATTAATATTTGGAGTAAAGCTTATATGGTAATGGTGATAATGATGGAATTGTCAAGTAACCACCAATCTCATAGTCAGCTAATCTAATAGGTGTAGTTTTTTTAAAGTCATGATACCTATAATGTTGGAACATAATTCAGACAGACACATCTAGATTCATAGCTCAAGTGGTAGACTGAGTGAAAGATACCTTGTTGTTTCAACACTGAGGTCTTAATATCTTACGTGACCTCCACGGCATCCAACCGAACCAAAAAGATGCACCCTGCCATGAAAATTGTGTAAGATTCCGATGAGGTAGGCCCCGACTTGATTGATGGTTAGATTAATCAAACTATTTTTGCCATTAGATTATTTAAATTGAGCATACCACTAGCCTTATTATAGTTAAGATCATTTCATATTAGTAAGTGATGATGGACGCTAACCGTATTGTACATGCTAGTATTTTAATATGATCTGTTAGGGCTTGTTTGGTTGATGTAGTTATATGTATTTTTAATGAAATTTCTCTCAAATTAGTATTAAATACATACATCAAACAAAACCAGATGGGTTTGAAAGTGAAGAGTTGCCCCTGATCAAGATTTCATGATAATTTGAAAACAAAGCTTGGTGGGGCCTACCATGATATATGTTTTGTATCTACTCCATTCATTTCTTAGTACAGATTATTTTAGGACATGGGCCAAAAAATGAGGCAATTTCAATATCAAGTGGACCACACTACATAAAATACTAGAAATTGAATGCTAACCATTTAAGTGTTCTTCCCATAACGGGGTCCATGTGAACTTTGGATTTATCTCCTTTTTAGAGGCATGTATTAAAATGATATTAGCCAAATGACTGGATGATGTGAGTAAAATATATACATTATAATGAGACCCATAGAGACCATCTCATTTTCCATGCCTAAAAGCTGTTGCTGTCGATGTCCTTTCATTGCGAATTCATTTGATATATAATTAAAAAGGGTAGAATATACAGAAATTTATCTGACATATATCCCATCAAACAAGACTCTCCAGTGGAATATAGTTGTGATGGGTTGAAATAAAACTCAATTTTAATAAATAAAATCTTTAGTTTCTCCACCTACATGTACCAAAAATCTATTGAATGGTAGGTATGCAGAAGATTACGTATATCCTCGTCAATTATCAATAAGAAATGCTTTCCATACATATGTGATTGACTTTAATCTTCACCCATAAGTGATCGAACCATCAAAACTCAGATGAATCCAATCATATAGTGGGCTCTACCATAATTTTCATAGTGTAGCCCACTTAGTGATTGGATTCGCTCTATTTTTGGAGCGTCCATTTTCATGATGGGGCAAATCTTTTTAACGGGTTAGATGCCACAAAAACATGATGTGGGGTCCACACTGTAGTTAACCGTTTGGTGCAGCAAAGCAGTGTCGACTGCGTGGGATAATGGAGAATCGGTAAATGGAAAAGCGAGTTTCTTTCAGGAACTTCTCTATAAGGGGGCAATCGAGGGTGAGGCCCATCATATCAATGGCTAAGATCATTTAGATATAAGCTCCACTTGTACAAAATGGAAACATGAAGATATAATTCCTCTTGTTAGAAGGAAGCATATAGGGTATAGCCAGCCGGGAAGCGGATTGCATGGTGGCCCGAACAGCACCGGTATCCCTGGTGACAGGGTTCAGTGGGGGCCAACTGTGATGTATGTGTGGGCCTCCCAAAGAGTTCAGTCCCCAGTGTTGGACACAGGCTAGTGGGCCCACTTGTATGGAATCACTAGTGGATGGGTCCTGTGAAATTTAACCTCTTTTAATATATATATATATATATATATATATATATAGGGAAAAGGTACTATGCGATTGACCTCACGGTCCGTCCCATGAGGTTGAGCTGTGTGGGCCCCACTGTGATGTGTTTCGAACATCTACCCCATCAGTCAGATGAACCATTTCATTGTGAACCTAGGTCTAAAAGATCAAGTCAATCTGTGGCTTTTCTGGGCCACACCACATACAGAAGTGGAGAGGGGCTGTGCACCATTAAAACATTCATAGTCATTTTTTGGGCCCACCGAGATGTGGTTTGCAAATCCAGCCCATCCATTATGTGTGTCCCACTTGGATGAGGGTTCAGACCAAGTTTCAGCAGCATTCAAGACTCAGGTGGGCCCCACCAAGTGCTTTTATATGTTTTAACGATGTCTTCACATGATTTTAGATGGTATGGCCCACTTGAGTTCCGTATACGAGTGATTTTTGGGATATCCAATAATTTAAAGGGGACCCATCAAATGCATGGTGTTGATGGTCGACACGCATCACAGTAGAGCCCACACAACTCGACCTCACGGGAACTTATCATGAGGTTATCTTTTCCCATGTATCTTTAAATTATGTGATATCTCAAAAATCAGCTGTATACGGAACTCAGGTGGGCCATATCATCTAAAATCATGTGAAGACACCATTAAAACATATAAAAGCACTTGGTGGGGCCCACATGAAATTTGCATGCATCTAAAACTTAGTCTGAACCCTCATCCAAGTGAGACACACATAATGGATGGGCTGGATTTGTAAACCACATCTCGATGGGCCCAAAAGTGATTATGAATATTTTAATGGTGCACGGCCCCTCTCCACTTCTATATGTGGTGTGGCCCACACAATTCACATATTAATTTGATTTTTGAGACCTAAGCCCATGATGGAATGATGCATCTGGCTGATGGGGTAAATGTTCGAAACGCATCAAGGTGGGGCCCACACAGCTCGACCTCATGGGACGGTAGCATAAGCTCAAGCGCATAGTACCTTTCCCCACATATGTGTGTGTATATATATATATATATATATATATATATATATATATATATATATATATATATATATATATATTTGTAATTTTACTTTACTTAATTTGAAGTTGAATTACAACTTTAAAAGGTTCTATCGTAAATGAGACATCAAGCAAACAACAACTAAAGAAAAAGGAAAAAAATTGAGAGATTGATATTTGTTCATCTATCTGGTCCCATGGACTTTCAACCAGAAATATTGGAGTCACCACGTAATCTGCTTCCTAGCCAGTAGAACTGGAAGATGATAGAAACATTTAACCCGTTGCATTTCTTATGTAGTTAACCTAGGGTTGTAAATTTTAGTTTTACATGTAGTCCACCTGCTGAGTAGACCAACCTGATTCTTTGGCTAGGTATGTGGACGGTGGGCCCCACATGATGAACGCATTGGATGCCACAGATGTCCTCTAAATTGGCACATGCATCTGTAGAAAAAAACATCCCAATCGGTGGAGTGAAGCAATGGCCCAGTCCCTTGAATTTAGTGGGCTTGAAAGTCAGGCCTGAGCCCGTCTATTGAAAAACAAAAACTGTCCTAAAAGCACCGGCTCCCTGGCCTGGCCCACTCATTTATTGGGCCTAAGATTACCAAATCTGGACACATTCTAGGTGGTTAGTGAATCCGGGCCATCCATCTATTCTAATCAACTCATCTTGCTAAGGACTAGTAATTCCTGACCTAGAAGGCACCCATGAAAACATCCAGATTTGTCTTTTCAAGTCCCACGACCTCAAAAAAAACCCTTTGCTGTTTGTTTTATGGTCAATATAATAGGGTGGCTAACCAATTAAACCATTTTTCTTAGAGAGATCTTCAGATGGTCGAGTGGCCAACCATGGTGTGGCCCATGTGATGAACAGTCCAGCATTCAGGAATTTGGTAAAATGACAGCAATAGGATTTTGGGTAATTACTGTGTCCGAGAGCCAGCTCCTATTTATGAAATGGAGGTGAGAATGAGAGATGCAACATGTGGTTGGTCAACTGTCAAATATGGAGGTTAAGAGCTGTTCCTAACCATTCAATCTACACACTTTTTTAAGGGCGTTGTACAGTGGTTGGATGCCACCAACCATGCGTTCAAAAAATCCAAACCTCTTCATCATCAACTCCCAACTCAGAAAAATAAAATAAAATAAAATAAAATCCTTTCTCCTGAAATTTCAGGCTAACGCAATGCGCAACATCAAATAGTGACCGTTTTCTGGATCCTAAAGCTATGAAAATTCTCATCCCCTGATTTGAGAATTGCAGAGCATCATATGCATGCAAAGATATCTAGTGCGGAGCCACCGGTATTGCCATCCCAGGCATAGACAGATTGCTAATCCCACACGTATTGCCAACGGATTGCTGGAGGAAAATGTGCAAAATGCATTTATGTAGCGACTAGAGCTATACATGAGCAGACTAAGCTCAGGTACTCGCTCGACTGGATTCGGAATACTCGACTCATGTGAGTTTGAGCCGAGTACGAGCAGGTTTCTAAGACTCGTTTAGATTATGAGTTAAGATGTACTCGACTTAGTACTCGACTCATGTACTCGACTCGTGTACCCGTATATATAATAACTCGCCCTCCAAAAAAAACCCTAGTTCGGTCGTTTTCAAACAGCACCCGTTTGAAAACCTCATTTCCTTCTTCCCTCCCGGCGCCCGTCTGAAAAAATCCCCCCCCCCCCCCCCCCCCCCTTCTCTCTCTCTCTCTCTCTCTCTCTCTCTCTCTCTCTCTCTCTCTCTCTCCCAGCGCCCGTCCCTCTTCTACCCTCTCTCTGCTCCTTGTCTGGCGGTGCTATACCCTACCACTCGTCCCTGTGGCCTGTCCGGTGCCGGAGCTCGTCCCTGCCACTTGTCCGGTGCCGCAGTTCGTCCCTACAACTTGTCCGGTGCTGCAGCTCGTCTCTGCCGCTCGTCCGGTGCCGCAGCTCGTCCCTACCACTCGTCCGTCATCCCTACCCTACACATACATGTGAATTCGGAGTCCCTACACATACTTTCTTTTCTTTTTCTTTTTATTATTGTATGCATAATGCGTTGGTTATTCTGAAATTTATTTTTTTTTCCTTTTTTTTTTGCAAGTGAAACCCTCGATTTGTGATTCAATTTTTTAGAAATTGGCATCAAATCTATCCAATTTTTTGACATAAGAGGGGCCCACAATTTGTCCATTTTGGACAACAAGGATGAAGCCTAAATCAGTAAATCTGTCCATTTTGAACAGCCACTTTGGACCATAAATTTGTCCCAAATCGCACCTTTAAATGGGCTTGAAAGCCACCCCAAATATGAACCGTTTGATAGCCCAGAAAACTGTCCAAACTAGGACCATTGGATGGCCCATGAATCTGCCCTTTTTTAAAACTTTAAATGGCTCAGGTATCTGTCCAATTTTGGACCACTAAATGACCCATTAACCAGTCCATTTTTAGACTGTTAGACGGCCCACAAATTTGTCCAAAATATGGACCTTGGATGGCATTAAATCTGGCCAATTCTGGACCATTGAACGTTCCAGAAATCTGTCCAAATATGAACTTCTGAACGGTTTAGAAAACTGGCCGAATTTGGACCTTTGGACAGTCCATAAATCTGTTCAAATCTAGACCCTTGAACAGTCATATATATGTCCATTAATGAGCCATAAAAATTGTCCAAAATTGGGCCACATGATGACCTTTAAATCTGTCCTAATAAGACTGTAAATAGGGCATAAGAATCTGCCCAAATTAAGATCTTAAACAGATATTAGCTATATAAGAATCTATCCAAATCATGACCCTAAACACATATTAGCTATATATATATATATATATATATATATATATATATATATATATATATATATATATATATATATATATATATATATATATATATAGAAATTGTTAATATAGATATATGTTACTATAGAAATATGTTAATATAAAAATTGTTAATATGTTAATTATTATCTTCTGCTATTCAAGTCTCATGTCTTAATAGTTATGTTTTCCATGTTTCTTAATTTACTTTATAAATGACAATTTATTTGTTACTTTGTTAGTGTTGAATCTTGAATGCTACTACTTTAAGATGCCTTTGGTTTTTCATTTTACATTTTGTTATTAGTCAGCTAGATGATGAATGGCAATTTCAACATGTTCCTTTGTTTACAAAAAAATGAATTATTTGTATTGTTCTAGTTGTAAATTTGTAGTATAAGATAATCAGTTGCCCATTTGAGAATTTCTATGTTGTCAGATATAGATTTAGTGTGTTCTTGAATGCATAGAAATTTTCAAATTATCCATTTTTGGACAATTCAGGGTTAGATAGATTGTAATATTTTCATTTATTCCAATTTAAATGCATATGTCTGTTCTGGTTTCGTCTTCCTTTTTTTCTCCGGATATATTTCATATATTTATTTCCGTCGTCAAATGTCCACACTTTGTATTAATGATTGACATGAGAATTAAATACAAGATTAATATATTCTTGAGAGAAAAGAGGAGATGTTGCTGGAATTTCAGCATAACATTTAAATCGAAAAATGAAAGCATTACAATCTTATCCAACCTTGAATGGATGACTGATTTAGACAATTAAGTAAGTATGCCCGTTTAGTGGTCTAGCCGTATAACATATCGAAAACTTTATTTTATAGATGACTAGTCAAGACGAAAACCCAAATATCCCTGGAATGAGTGCATCAGCCACATCTCCTTTAATCGTAGAAGTAGACACAGACATGTCAACTGCATGTAAATGGAAGAAGAAAAGATCAGTAGTGTGGGATAACTTCGAAGATGTAACAATTAACGGTATACAAAAGATAAAGTGTAATCACTGCAAAGGGTTATTCAGTAACATTACAGGAGGATCTACTACACATCTAATTAAACATTTGAAGACATGTCCTAAGAAAGCAAGACTCTCCTCCCGGCCAACAGTTGCTGTCATTTACGAAGTCAGAAGGGGACGACTCTAAAGGCATAGTGTCCACTCATAAGTTTGAGAAAGAGAAGCTGAATAAGTGATATGCTAGATTAGTAATTCTGGAAGAAAAACTTTTCAAAATGATAGAAAATAAAGGGTTTAGGGTTTTCTGTCAATTCCTTAACCCTCGGGCCGAGAATGTCTCATGCTTCACAGTGCAGAGAGAATGTATGAAGATGTACGTAAAGAAGAAGATGAAACTGAAAGAAGTTTTGGCTTCAGTGTCCGGAATAGCTTTGACTTCTGATTTATAAACGGCGTCTGATCAAAGAAAATGATACATTTCATTAACCGCTCACTATGTCGATAAGGATTGAAAACTATACAAGAGAATTTTGAACTTCCGCAACCTTCCTCTTCCACATACTATTTTACTTATTTCAGATTGCATCTACAGTTGTTTAGAAAGTTGAGGCATTAAGAAGAAAATTTCAGCAATAATTTTAAACAATGCTTCAACAAATGACAATGTCATTTTATGCTTACGTAAACAGTTCAGGGATACAGAAAATTTATTTTTTGAAAGAAAAATATTCTAGGTCAGATGTTGTGCCCATATTGTAAATTTGATTGTACAAGAATGACTGAAAGTAATCGACAACACTATAAAGAACATAAGAGAAAGTGTGAAATATATAAAGGGGTCGCCATCGAGATTGAGTGTATGGAATGACATCATCCAACGTTTGAATGTGTCATCTAAAAAAACGTTGAAGTTGGATGTCTATACACGTTGGAACTCGACCTATGAAATGTTAGATGCGGCAATGGAATTACAACTTGTATTTTTTGAATACGTGGTGTATGACAGAACATATTTTTGGTTGCTGAGCACAGATGATTGGGCCAAAGCAAAACAGGTTCACACATTTTTAAAGTTTTTTACAATTGCATAAAGATTTTTTCTAGGAATCAGTATCTAACCGCAAATCTGTTTCTTTCGTCTCTTTGGAAGATTAAGGATGCTTTACAGAAAAATGTCAGTGCGGGTCCAGATTTCATATGCCAGATGACAGTTGGTATGAAGACGAAATTCGATAAATACTTGAATGAATGTCATCTTTTGATGTCATTGGCAGTTGTTCATGATTCTCGTTGTAATATGGGGTTGGTTAACTTTATTTTCATGAAATTTTATCCTACTGAAAGAGCGGCAGCAGAGACATCTAAGGTTTGTCAAGCCCTTGAAGATTTGTACAAATCGTATGTTAATACTTTACCTACAGCGGGTGTTGAAGAAAGTAGAGATGCGCATATTTCTGTACCTGATAATCCAGATGTGCTAAATGAATACATATCATACTTGGCACAAGCATGAATGAGAGTCGATACTAAGGAATCAGAGTTACAAATGTACCTCAAAGAGCCAATCGTAGTGCGATCCGAATTTGATGTGTTGGAATGGTGAAAGATGAGGTTTAGTGAATCAAAATGCCCTACATTATTTGTGATGGCATGGGACATTATCAGTACCAATTTCAACAGTGGCATCAGAATCCGCATTCAGCACAGGGAGTAGGGTTGTGAGCAAGTATCAAAGCTCGCTGTCGCCAAATACAATTGAAGCGTTGATTTGTAAGCAAGATTGGTTGTGCCCGATATGGGAAGGAGATGTGAATGATAATGATGATGATGAAGAGATTGAGATTCATGACGAGTCTCTACCCGCAGATCAGTAATTATTTTCGATTTTTCAATTCTTTTTGGTTGAATGTTTAATAATCTATAATATTATTTCACTGTAACTGCAAACATGAAAGTGTTGGTCCTTTTGGAATGTGGTTTGGAAGACTTTAAATCTTTGATATTTATTTACATATGCTTGTTCATTTGCTTTTATTTTTTAATTTTAATACATTTATATTGCTTTCTTTTGTTTCTATATTAAGTTCAAATTATTTATCAATGTTCTGATTTTTTTATTAAAATTTGAGTGTGAATATTACGTCATCGGACCTATCGACAAATATTTAGGATTATGCTTCCCTAGTTGAATCACCACTAAGGTCTGAAAAAATAAAAATTAAGTGTGGTTTGTGTGGCGCAAAGTTTGTGAATAAGACTAATCGCTTTTGCTTACACTTGTCATGTCGAGGTGGTGATGCAAAACCATGCCTCAATGCGTCTAAGGATGTCCAAATTCTTTTTCAAGCCTGATTAGATTCGAATAGAAAACCTTTCACTCCATCCAAACCTTCTGCTTCTTGATCTAGTACAAGAATGATATCCACAAAAAGATGTAGAGGAGGAAACCAGATTAAAAGCTTTGGATGAAGAACAATTCCAACTCGCTTTGAAACGCAATATGGAAGATGTTTCTAGACTTCAGCGATATTCGAGTCAAAGACAACACGATATTGAAGCAAGGTCGAGTTACTAGAGTACGACAAACAAGAAGAAAAAAATGAGTAACAAATTCAAATTCCTGACTCGTCTCGGTGAATTTTATAAGACATTGGGTACTATATACAATTCTTCATATAAAGCATGTTTGAAAAATCTAGTTCAAAGTGTAAAAGAGCACGAAGGAAATATCTCTTCGCCTTCCGAGTCAGAGGAAGTAAGCCAATTTGTATATAAAAAAAATAGATAGCAATTCCGATGGATCAGATGATAATACAGAAAGACAGTCATCTTATAAACGTTATTAGTTATAAATTGTCATTTTGAACAATGTAATGTAAATATATTAATATAATTATTGAAGTTTTTTAATCATAAATTATGTGCATTTTATATATTTTATTGTTTCGTTCAATTCCAAATTTCAATTGGCAATCGAATTGAAATTTAAATTAATCTCAATTTATAACTCGAACTCTGCTCAAAGCTCGAACTCGTTGTTTGAAAACCCTACTCGAATTGAGCTCAAATTCATACTCGGACTTGAACTCGCCTCTAAAACTCGGACTCGATTTCTGCTCGTACTCGAGCTCGCCTCGAAAATTCAGACTTGACTCAACTCATTTTCTACTCGTAATCGGCTCATACTTGAGCGAGTAGATCATGAGCAGGGTATTCATGCTCGATGGCTGAGTAGGGCCGAGTACGAGTAGGACTCGGGCATTAAGTGTCAAGTACGAGTAGGGCGATACTCGGCTCAGCTCGACTCGTATACAGCCCTAGCTCTAGTGACAAGATCATTTCTACCACAGATGAAGATTTTTGTGAAGACTATTGATGCACGAGAACAGAATTCTGAAACCTTTTATTCAATGCATTGGATTTATCAAGTTCTAATGGCTATAGCAAAAGTACAACCATATGATCATGAAAAAAAAAAAAAGGAAATTAATTTATTTGCAACTAATCATACCATACTAAAGAATACATGTAGAGCAGTCAAATTCAATTCAGTGTTTGGTTAATCTCAGGCCCAAAATCTTCGTCTTCTCTCTTCTCTCTTCTCCTAAGCCGTCTCTCTCTGTCATCGTCATCGCGGCAGCTACCAGATCCCACCTGGGCCATCTCTGGAGAAGGGATTGCAGGATGCAGCGTCCCAGTAGCATTGAGCTTAGGAGGCATGGTTGTAGAACTCTGTGCTACAAAAAGCCAGCCCATCAAGTATCTCGCCCATTTCTATGGTCAAGCTCAAGGGTTTTGCCTATGCGTCAGCTGCACAATCTCACGGTGCATGCCACAGCTTGCGCCCAAAACTTCAACCTTAATTTAACATCCTCCGGATGGTCGCCTGAAAGAAATCAACGGGGGGAGAAAATCAGAAACCTAACACACCCAACAAAAATAATAAACAAAGACTGCCCGAAAAATATAAACATAACGAGGGTTTTAACTCAAGCCTTGTACAAACATAACAGACCATGGCCATTGATTAAACTCGAAGGAGTCCTGATCGAGTTGAACTGGCTGGGAATGTTAGCTAGCAAGATTCTATCCTCCTAGAGAGGCTTCTTTTTGGCTGTCACTTGATGATCCAGAACATTCATCTGGAAGCTCCTACAGTATATGTTGACATGGTCAAAATGGAAAGAACCACATGGGTCAGAGATCATCACCAAGGTGCGTGAAAAACATCTTTTCTGGACAATTCTTTCTAGGTCATTTCATATGGACGATAAGCTCTGATAGGTTAGATCATTTCCACATGAACTTGCTATTGCGGGTGCTTCTAGATGAATGGTCAGGTCAGGAAGGGCGTACTCTAGGCTTGAGTATCTCGAAGTACTTAATTGAAGTTTTAAACAGAAACCAATCTCCCGAGGATTAGTAAAATCCGAGATACTGATGTTGAGGATATAGCCTATACAAAGTCATGAACACAGAATCTAGAGATCCCATACGTTTCAACAGCAGAATTCATTTGAATTACTCTCATAAGCCCAGAAACATCAACTATATAATCTTTTAATCCCATAAACATCCATGTAATTTCTACATTTTCAGCAAAAATGTAAAGGACACCAACCTAAAACGGAAATGAATATTTTCTGCGGAAGGAATTCTGGGTATTTCCTGAAATCATTAATTGGAAAGAAGGGATTGCTAAATAGCCGCAGGCACACTGAGACCCAGTTGGGTGGAATTTCCATGAGATCCACCATCCATCAGGTAGGTTGCCTCATGTACACCTTGGAACCCCAAAATCAAGACCATCCAGAACTCAGGTCGGCCACACCCTAGGAAAATTTTGGGACGTGGGATGCCCACCAGTAATTTTGGGTAGGGCCCACCATCATGTTTATGTGCCATCCAATTCATTCATCTATGTGCCTCATAGGGATGAATAATTCCCCAAAAATCATTGTGTTCCAAAACTCAGGTGGACCATACAGCATGATTTTAGAGGATTTAATTGTGTAGTGGCCCACCTGAGTGTTGAATCAGCATGATTTTTTTTGGATCAAGGCTAAAAAAGGGGTAATGCACCTCATGAACAGGGTGCATTCAACGCACGCAAGTCTATTTCCTGTGGCTACCTAGAGGAGCTTCAGATCTATATGCTCTCTCAAACACTGCTAATCACACGTACAAATCAAAAATCAATTCAAATATATTTCCAAGCGAGAAAAAAATCTTAAGCTTTCAGCTCTGTGCATTTTTCACTCGAATCAGACACCCTAATTCAAAATTTTATGGAAAAAGGTCAAAATTTCACCCCACTTTTCTACAAATAATCTATCAAAATTCCCACAAATTATAATATTTGCAATCTATGCCTAATTCTCAGTCATAATCAAAGCTCCTACAACAGAGTTCATCACTTAATCCACCAGCATTTCCAAAGGGGACTTCATATCAGAGAAAAGGATGTGTAAATATCAGTTTTATCATATAATCCTTTCAAACAAGCAGAATTTCTTTACATAAAGAAAGTTCAAATCTTTCAACTTTCAGCAAATAAAAAACAATAGAGAAGAATCGCATACCAGGACTTGAAATCTTCCAATTCGCGATCGGACTCGCGGCCGCTGATGACACGGAGCATGCTTCCTCTGCTTCCCTCCCATCTGCAGACTTCTGCTGCTGCTGCTGCTGCTGATCGTCCAAGAACCTTTGGCTCATCGAGTAGCAGAGCTCGAGCGCCGGCAATGTATTGCAAAGCTCCGGGATCTCTTCATAGTTGAAACCAAACCCTAGATCTAGACACCCCTTCAGTTCGTCAAGATCACCATCAGTCAGGCTCTTCGTCCTCGACATCGTCCCCTGCTGTTGCTGCTGATCTTGAAGAATCGGATCGTTCTTCTCGTCCGTCGCTACGTACCCTTCCAGAAGGACCTGGTTCTTCTTCTTCTTCTTCTTCAACCATGTATCCTTCTTCGTGTAGGATTTGGGGCTGTTTTCAGAGGGAAATTCTAGTGTTTGGTAGGAATCTTCTAGGAAAATAGGGTTAGGTCTTTGAATAGAAAGGGGAGAATCCAGATCTGAAAGGCTTCCCATCTCTCTCTCTCTGGTTGGCTTTTGTGCAGAACGTCGCTAGGGCTTTTTAAACCGAGAGGAAGAGAGAGGTGTTTAAGACGTATGCATGTATGCATGTCTGTGAGGATGTATGGATGAGTGATGTGTCATGACATTGCATTGCCTGCCGTGTGTGAAAAGTAGGATGGTATGAACATGCGCCAGCTAGTACGGATAGTCAGGTCAGCGTCGAGATGACAAGTGGAGTCCGATCGCAGACCAATCGCGCTAGCGTACTTTTGAGGCACCCACGTGCCAACATCGTATACGTGTAAGAGAGGCGAGCCGTCCATCATGTCACCCTCGCCATTGCCTGACGCAACTTCGAAATAATGCGAGAATTTTATTGCAAAATTACATTCAAATTAGAATTTTACCGCGTAATTCCCGTACAAACGGAAATATCCATGATTAGTGCTGTACACGAACCAATTTATTAACTCAGCTTACTCAACTCGATTCGAAAAATTTTAATTCCATTCTATTTAAAATTGAGTTTTACTAGCTGATTTTCGGAGCTTGGAAAACTTTCAAATTGAGTTCAAGTTTTTCTGAACTCGAACCTAGCTGCTCGAATCAAACTCAAATCAACCTAGTTTTGTGGCTTATTTATTTTGATATTAATGTTACTCACTAAGTGTTTGACAAAATAATTCAAAGAAGTGTCAGTTAATGAAAAGAAAGGTACGCATATAAAACAAATATATTTTTAAAAAAAATTAATATTACTTACAAAGTATTTGATGAAATATTTGTAAAACTATTACTGCTTTATTTACAAACAATAAGATTTATATTTGCAAAAATATTGTATTGGTGAACTTGACTCGAACTCAATTCTAACTGCTGACCAAATTAAACCAAGTCGAGTTGAGTTTGAGCTGCGATCAATTAGTAGCCGAGTTGAGTCGAGCTATGCCAAGCTTGACATGGATCGACTCATGTACACTTCTATCCATGATGGTATATTGAAAAAGAAGGAAAAGACTAGATTAATCTACATACAATATCATCCATAGCTCGTAATAAAATTGTAAGATTTTTTAATAAATTTTGAAACCATTGAATCCATGGGCCATACATTGACGCATGTATCATGTGCCACTTTTCATCCACATATACACTTTACACATGGTATTCAAGTTATATGCATGTACAACCAACCGAAATCCATTGTAAAATGTGATCCACCAAACCAAACTTTATTTTAGTAAGTGCATTTTCTAAGTGAAGAATTTTATCCCAAATATAAGATTGGACAGTTAAATTTTATAATACTTTCAAACATATAATCATTGTATAATAATAATGTTAATTTCATCTAATACTATTTCATGCCATTTAATCACATCTCCTACACATGCCCTACTGTTTTTATGTTTTTATTTATCTAGGGTTGATGGTTTTGCCATTATCATAATAACATAAAGAAAATAAATAATAATAGTAAGTTACTTTGTTGTTCGGGTCCTTACTCTTACCTGGGTGGTAGACTCCTTCGAGTTTCAACACTAGGTCAAGGGTTCAAGTATCCATAGTGGTGAAATTTCACAGTGTGCGTGTGTGAGGTGTGTGTGCGTGTGGCGCGAGTGTGTGGGGGTGTGTGTGTGTAAAAAAAAAACAAAAAGTTACTTTGTTAGTATTCTAAAATCATTTGCTTTTAATAACAACAAAGATAATTATAATTTAAAATTATAATAATATTAATTTTATAGTATTTTAATGTCAAATTATTGTAAAAATATATTTATTGAGTAATCATTATATATATATATATATATATATATATATATATATATATATATATATATATATATATATATATATATATATATATGGGAAAAGGTACTATGTGCTCGACATCACGAGTTCGTCCCATGAGGTCGAGCTATGTGGGCCCCACCGTGATGCCTTTTGAACATCTATCCCGTCAGTCAAATGCACCTTTTCATCGTGGGCCTAGGTCTCAAAAATCAAGTCAATCCGTGACTTGTGTGGGCCACACCACCTACAGAAGTGAAGAGGGGCCGTGCACCATTAAAACATTCATGATCATTTTAATGGCCCACTGAGATGTGGTTTGCAAATCCAGCCCATCCATTATATGTGTGCCACTAGGATGAGGAGTCATACCAAGTTTCAGCAACATTCAAAACTCAAGTAGGCCCCACCAAGTGCTTTTATATGTTTTAACAGTGTCTTCACATGATTTTGGATGGTATGGCCCACCTGAGTTCTGTATACAGTTGATTTTTAGGATATCCCATAATTTAAAGGGAACCCATCAAAATATACGGTGTTGATGGTCAACACGCATCATGGTGGGGCCCACATAGTTTGACCTCATGGGAGCTTATCCGGCGGGAGGTCAAGGGCATGTACCCCCTCTCTCTCTCTCTCTCTCTCTCTCTCTCTCTATATATATATATATATATATATATATATATATATATATATATATATATATATATATATAAAAGGATTAAAAATTACTTTACTCATTTTTGTATTTGAGGTGGCAAAAACATTAACAAGGATATAATTATTTTATGAAAATAGGCAAGCGGAAGCGCACCCTTCCCATGTAACATTTTGATGATATTCAAACCGTCCAAACGGTCAAGAAAGAAAATATAGTAACGGTTCCGTTCATTCCACAAATAGCTAACGCACATCAAGCCACCCACACACCCTAATAGGAACTCCAACCAATGAATCAGATCGATTCTCTCTGGCAAGAATGAGATCGATTCAGTTATCAAGTAGGCCACAGTCTGTGAAACAAATGCAAAGCCGAAATTTTTTTAAGCCGTCCATCTTTTCCCAACATCATAGTTCACGTGGTGGTTTTTATACGAGAGCATCTTTGAGGTTGGACCAACCTGTTTGACGGCTTGGATATTCCATCAGCCACACACGTACGGTACATGTGGTAGCGTGTACATAGTATGCCTTGTACACGCGTGTGGAGTTAGCATACTGCAACAAACCTACCAATGGTCCGTGGCTCCATGCGTAGCCCAAAAAGCAAACAGCCTCGCTTGATTTGATCCTGTGTCGTGGGGCTCTACCGACAACGGCTTGGACACTGCACACGTGCGCCATATTTACACGTGTGAGAGGCGAGAAGTGGACTTTACACCTGTCCAGCAAGACAGACGAGGATTTTATAGCAGATGGAAGTGTGGTCGGACGGACCTATTCAAGACCCGGGAACCAGCCACGTGGGTGGGATCCTGACCATGAGGTCCACCTTGATTCATGCATTGTGTATCCACGCCGTCCATCAGTTTTGCCGGCTTACTTTAGCATAGACAAATCCCAGGTGGACTGCATTACAGGAAACAGTGGTCAATTAAACACCCACCGTTAAAAGCTTCCAAAGGTCCACCATAATACTTATTTTTCATCTAAACCGTTGATAATGGAAAAAAACAAATATCAGCTTTATCCTAAACTTATTTTTATGTTTTTCCTTCATCCAGCCTGTGTGACCTTATCAAAAGATTGCAAATAAACATTACGGTAGATTCTAAATGGTTTTAACGGTGGGTGTTTAATGAACATTAATGAACATTGTTTTCTTTGACGTGTCCAAATGAGATTTTTATCTACTTCTTTTTTGGTTACCATCCACCAAAATAACTTGACAAAACCAATGGACAGCGTAGATATATAGTAAGGGCTGCTTAGGACATTCACGCGTGTAGATGGAAGAGACTCTCTGCGGCATACGTGGTAACTTCGCACACGTGTTCGGGATCTAGTCCGTTCATCATGTGAGGGTACGCTGAAAACGTCTGCTGGACATTCATCTACATCGAATACAGAGACTTATCTTTTCTATAGCTGTCCATTTTTCTGGTACGACTGTAACCCAGCTGGTGAGTGGGCACGCCTCACCTATGAGCGTAGGTGAGTGCGCCACATGGAAAAGACAGCTCATCAGGTGATGGGCCATTTAGATCCGATTAGCAAGAAAGTCCGGTCAATCGGTGGGCATAGGATATGTAGAAGCGAACGGATGGCCATCTTTTGGGAGCGTATATGGATCCATGCAGACGTGCATCATGTCATGATACGCATAGTTAGAAATGGAGCCCTTGGTTCGCCAATCCAAACCGTTGAAGTAATTGAGACGTCTCCCAAGTTCTATTCCATCAATATCTGGGCGTTTTTAGAGACCTTCGCTATACTTTTTTTTTATTAACAAGGGTCAGGATTTCCTAACTTACCAGTGGAGCTGGGTGAGAGAAAGATTCGACGGACTCGCCCGACTCGACTCGTTAAGATTTGACTCAACCCAAATTGAATGGGTGAGTCGGTCCATGCCCGCCGCCTAATTTGAACTTAAACCAAGTCAAGTATGAGTTACAAATAAACTTGGATTCAGGTGTTTGTATATATACAAAGTCATGCTCACCTATGCACCTATACATGTGCATACCTTTGCTGTCGTGTCATGGGTGTCTAATCTGATTGGTCCATGTGATGTGGAATCCCACGAAACCTTATGCAACAAATTTTCATCATGATCTAAAATTTTGGTGGGCCATAGCAAAGAGAAATGCATATCAAGGGAGGAAACTGTTTTCATTTTTCATAGCTCATCAAAGTTTTAGATCAAAGTAAAATTTGGGCTCTGTGGGTTTCATGAGGTGCTGCTTCACATGAACGGTTCAGATTTTGGATCCACATCACGTATGATAGGTTCTCAAAAAAGTTTGCATGTATTAAGTAAGAATTGGTTCGCAGGTGAGGTGAGTGTTTCGGATATATATATATATATATATATATAGTTCTAGTTTCAAAAAATCTCTAATCCCACGTGCCCCGCATTTGATCTTGATTTGAGCCCAAACTCTCTCTTCCTCTCTCTCTCCTTCATCATCCTCCTCTTCTAAGTCAAGCAGCCACCTATCACCATCACCACCTTCCTCCTCCTCTCTCTCTCTCTCTCTCTTTGACACGGTGCCAACTCAACTCGACTTGATATTTTTGACTAATTCAAACTCAATTTGGATTAGTTTAAGACATATCAAACTTAGATCAGATTAGGCATGTTAGACCTGATACCAAGTCGGGTTAAGTTCAGGTCAAGTATATTTCAAAACCAAATCAAGTTAGGTCAACTCTAACTTGGTTCCACTCGACTTGACGTCCAACTCTACTTACAAGTTTTCTAAGGAAGTCAATCGCATGGTGAGTAACTAACGGTGCTTATCTTACTGGGTAAACTACGTGGGTCCACCCTAATTTATATATTTTATCTACTCATTTTATACCCTAGTTTACGTATTTTATTTACTCGCTCTACCCATTTTTTAGGATGATTTTAAGGTTCCAGCGGGAAAAGCAAAACCATTTTTAAGGATGATTTCAAGGCTTTAGTGAAAAAAAAAAAAACATGTCTGAAGCTGAAGTGGACCACAAAGCAATGTGAATTGAAGGTATACCATTTAAAATTTATTTTGGGCATGGAAGTTTTGGACCAAGTTGACAATTATATTTTCCCTTGTATATCTTTGTGATCTTATGAGGTGGTGACAATCATTATTCCCACCGTTCCTGTGGTGTGGTCCACGTGAGCTTTGTATATGCTTTAATTTTGGGCTCACCCTTAAAATGAGCCGGAAAATGGACGGACGGCTTGGATGAAACAGAGTCTACTCAATAAGATAAAATCCTATTAAGTAACTCAGTAGGCATCCGATTTCGTTTTTTAATGCAATAGGTCTCCCATCACAAGGCGTGGTCCCACTTCCTGACGGGCTCGAATTTGACACTTTGGCACGTGTGGCTGCAAGGGCATTCATGCTCATTCACACGCGGGACACACAATATTAGTAGATGCAGGCTGGTCGTCTGTTTGGCCGTATAACTAGCAGGGAATGTGACCCATTGGTCACTTTTAACCGTCCGTCTCCATCGAATATGTGAGGCCCACCACATAGGATCTACACGGTGAGCCCATCTGACTAGTGGGTCAGATCTTGTACAGGACCAGTGGACCACACTTAGCTGGTCTGACTGCGAGTACACTCGAGTGGTGCTCTCCAATGCTAACACACATTGGTTTGGCCTGGTACAATGCTGCTATCGCGACTACTTATACCACTACCTACATGACACGTGGCCATGTCGTCCAATAGTGATGGTGGACCGCATGTTCCGGAACAACCAAACATGGGACCCACAACATTTCATCATCATTCACGGATCACATGGGCTTGTATGGCTGATCTTAATGGCGAAGGGAGTGCCACGTTTCCCGTTTCAGATGACATAGACACTTGCTGTCTTTTCTGCGGTGCACAACAACCGATGACGTGGGAGATTCCTGCTCGAGGATCCACGTCGTCCCAGCCGTTGGATCGTCTCCTATGCGTCCCTGAAGCGCCGAACCGTGAAATGGCTCAAGCATCATCGTGTCCTCATCCCACACATTGGACTGATGGACCCGGCAAACCGTCCAACCAAAATCTCTGTGGGGCCCACCTTGATGAATGCATGACATTCAATCCGTCCATCAGCTGTATTTGCTCATGTTAAGGTGTGAGCTCCATAATCAGTCATATCCAAAACTCAAGTGGGCCACACCACAGTAAACAGTGGGCATGAACACTAAAACTTTTCAGGGTCTACTGTAATGTTTATATACCATCCAAACCATTCATAAGGAAGAGAAAACATAAATATCACCAGTAGATCCGGGTGGCTGGACCATTTACATTCTTTCATGTAATGTGGCTTACTTAGTTTTCGATCTGCTTAAAATTTTAGCTTACATTTTAACATGAGACAGTGTAGTTGATATACAGAGTGGATGTCACATAGACATTATAGTACGCCCCACAGACTACGCATGGGATAGGGGGATGATACAGCTTGCTTCTAGCATGGATGAGAGTATCCTAGCCATTTGATGGCTGGCCTTCAAAGCTACAGTAGGAGAAAGAAGATAGTGAGTGAAAATGAAGAAAGGTAGGAGTAGAATGAAGAGATGGATTTGATTTTTGAAACACAGGCCATCTATTGTTTGGGTCCACTAGATTGATGGTTGGATTGATGTAATCCCATCTATGATGGACTCTACCACATCATCTCCCCCACTTCCTAATACATGTGGTCCTGCAATTTCTTTGTTGAGTTAGTTGGGCTGATGCAAAATATTAAATACAGAACAGAAAGACTTGTGAACCTACCATCATGTCGTGTAATGTTCCCTTCCTCAAGCTATTGCAGGTATTTTTGTTAGGATGTTGGCTCAAAATTAATGTATACCTACAACTTTATTGGGTGAGAACATAAGATATTGGTGCCCATCACTACTAAGGGTGCAACATGGATGGGCCAGCATTACTAAGTGTGCAATGTGGATGGGTTGGCTTGGATTGACCAGGTTGAGGGTTAACCCAAATCCCAAGCTAAACTCAAGAGGACCTAACTGGTGACCTACTTAACCTAAATTTCATCACAATGTTGCCCACCTGAGCCTAACCGTAATCCAAATGGGGTTAGCATTTTTCAACCTAAATCTAACCCAAGGATCTTTACAACCTATCAGAATTCCATTGGGTCAGTCAAATTGTACCCAAGTTATAACCCTAGCTGAAATGTGGGTGAGCCTGTAGGATCCGACGGTTTATACGATCTCGACATCTTTGTAAAAGCTGAAGATATTTGATACATGTTCAGTTGTGTGCCAAACTACTGCGAGAGCAAAGAGATCTTATCACTCATCTAATTCTAAGGTTCAAATGGCATTGGGTCACAATCAATGGCTTACATCATATAAGGGTAGGCCAGATAACCCGGCTGGACAGAAAACTCATTAGTCTTAATTTCTCTCTAGGGCTCGAAACTCTTGGAAACGAGAGGGATTCCATCCTTAATTAAAGGTAACAAGTGGCCCCACAACCCCATGTCAAACATATTCTACTCAATCATATTGTGGGATAGGCATAATATATATTATGCATTTAGCTTCTCTTGTAATAATCATAATGAAAAATCATGATAAAAAGAATTAGAGGCATGAGACTAGCCGGAACACTATTGTCTTCTCGCCGGTATTTCAATACTAAGTGACTACTAGGGGTGACATGGCATGATAAAATTGGTCCTGTGCCATGACCTTGGATGATTATGAGGCCCAATATGACATGACATAGTAAAATAGTGGGTCGTGCCGGGCTTCAATATCCTGGCCTGCGGCACGGTATGAAGTACAACTTGTTAGGCCCTCCAGGCATGACCCACAACATGACACACGGCACAACCTATTTGACACAAATAACAATTGACCTGGCATGACCCTCAAATGATTACTTTTGTGAAATTGACCATTTTCCCTCCTCCAACAGCGATAAAACGATTAGTTTATGAGTTAAATGGTCATTTAATAGTTATAAAAACTATAAAATAGGATTACCCCCTTCTTCAAAGCTATCTCTCTCTCTCTCTCTCTCTCTCTCTCTCTCTCTCTCTCTTAAATCTCTTAA
Source organism: Magnolia kwangsiensis (assembly GCA_037074715.1). Lineage (NCBI taxonomy): Eukaryota > Viridiplantae > Streptophyta > Magnoliopsida > Magnoliales > Magnoliaceae > Magnolia > Magnolia kwangsiensis. Next base: position 144,357,012 of record CM073573.1, read on the forward strand.
GTTTTTTAAATGCTCAAGCTCTCAAGCTTTTAGGCTCTTAAGTGATTAAGTCCACGAGTCTCAATTTCGTGAAGGGTTTCAAGCTTCCCAAATTAGAAAGAAGCTTGAGAAATCTCAAGTTTTCAAGTTATCAAGATCTCAACTTCTCCAATACCCATAGTTATTAAATTTTGGTAGCTTTTTTATTTAGTTTTGTTTCTTTTATCTTTTAATTATAATATTATACAACTAATTCTCATTCTCTATCACTCTTCTTACTATAATTAAGATAACTTTTGTATATATTTTATTTAATATATGTTAGATATGGATGTTAGATTCTTTATCACTAAAGAATTAGACTATATTAACTAAACAATCCCTAATTACGGATCCACGGGTTCTTTACCTCTCTCCAACTCCAATATAAATCAAGAAGTTGGAGAGAAAGAAGAACTCATAGAATCATCATTTGGTTCGAAAAGGACCTGTACTTCAGAAGTTTGAAAATATATGAAAGTAACTAATTTTAAAAATAATGATGGTCAAACAGTGTCTAAGATCATTTATGTTTTATGTAAAAGCCAGTATAATTGTAATTCTTTCGTGTTGCGCAGCATGCCAACAATGCAGTGAACTGAGATCCAATCTCCGGTCTCATCCACAAACGATAAACAAGAAGAAATGTAGACTACAAGAAGAATCAAAGCATTCCAAACAAACCATGAGACAAGATATACGTGGAAAAACCTCAAATAAGGGTAAAAAAATCACGGATGTAAACTTTCACTATGAAGAAAAATGAAGATTACAAGGCAATATACTAACCTCTCCCTTAGAAGTACAGAGAAAATCCTTTGCCCACGCCTTAGAATAACTCTCATTCTCACTAGAAAAGCCCTAAGAACTCCTATTTATAGTTTATGAAACTTTCCTTTCGCAGCTCTGTGAAAATCGACTCAAATTTTCGCAGTCCGTATCAAATTCGGAAATGAATCTGCTTAACCTCGACTGGTCGAAAAGGCTGCTCGACCGGTTGAGCATGGGCCACGACCAGTCGAGCACCTCGAAACCAAAACCTAATGCTTGCTAGACTTTGAGTCGAGCCAGTCCTCGACTAGTTGAGTAGGCCACTTAATCGGTCCAGCAGGGCACTCGACTGGTCAAGCGACCCCCAGATGTGGCTCCACATCTCAACAATCTCCAACTTGGAGACACATCGATATAAACTTTCGTTTTATATATCTGGAGTATACCACCTCCCCATCTTCAAGCTTGAAGACCAATCAAAGCTGAACAGAGCTTCAGCTTCTCCAGTGTGACCACCTTGGTCAGCATATCTGCAGGATTTTTACTTGTATGAATCTTCTCAAGAGCAATTGATCCATCTTCCAGTAACGAACGTATGAAGTGATATCTGATGACAATATACTTGGTTCTTGAATGAAAGACTAAATTCTTAGCCAAGTGTATCGAACTCTGACTGTCAATATACAACTTGTAATCTGCTTGCTTCTTACCCAACTCTTCCATGAAACCTTGCATCCATACCATCTCCTTGCATGCTTCTGTAGCCGCAACATATTCTACTTCCGTCATACTGATAGATACTATCTTCTGTAACTAAGAGACCTAACTGACTGCAACACTACCCAGAGAAAAAACATAACCCGTAGTGCTTCTTCTGCTATCGATATCTCCTGCTAAATCTGAATCCACGTAGCCTTGTAGCTTGATTTTTAATCCTCCATAACACAACCTTACATCCTTAGTACCTACCAGGTATCTGAGGATCCACTTCACAGCTTCCTAATGTTTCTTTCAGGGGTTGTTCATGAACCTGCTAACAACTCCCATTGCTTGATCAATGTCTAGCCTCGTGCTCACCATAGTAAACATGAGACTCCCAATAGCTGACGCGTATGAGACTTTAGTCATGTAGTCCCGTTCCTCTTACGTCTTTGCCCCTTGCTCCTTAGATAGCTTGAAGTGGTTAGCTAATAGAGTGCTAACCGGCTTAGCACCTCTCATATTGAATCGATCAAGTACCTTGGATATGTACTCTGTCTGTGACAAAACTAGTTTCTTATTTTTCTTGTCACGTTTTATCTTCATGCCTAGGATTTGTTTTGCAGCTCCTAAATCCTTCACAGCAAATTCTTTAGATAGTTGTCTTTTGAGATCTGAGATGTCCTTCATGCTTGAACCGGCCACAAACATGTCATCAATGTATAGAAGAAGGATAATGTACGACGTATCAAACTTCTTCAAATAGCAACAGTGGTCTGCATGAAATCTCCTAAAACTGTTTCCCGATATAAAACTGTTGAACTTCTTGTACCACTGTCTCGAGGTCTTCTTCAGGCCATATAAACATTTCTTTAGTCTGCACACCTTGTTCTCATTTCCTGGTATCACGTATCTTGTCGGCTGATGCATATATATATATCTCTTCTTCAAGGTTTCCATGAAGAAAGACTATCTTAACATATAGTTGCTCTAGATGTAAGTCCTTTGTAGCCACTATACTCAAGACCATGCGAATCGTAGATATTTTCACTACCGGTGAAAATATTTCAGTGAAATTGATACCTGCTTTTCGTTGAAACCCTTTCACAACCAGTCTAGCCTTGTACCGTTTCGAACCATCGTGTTCCTCCTTCAGTCTATAAACTCACTTGTTATGAAGAGCTTTCTTACCCTTGGGTAGAGTGACTAGCTCCCATGTACGATTAGACTCAAGAGAGTCCATCTCATCATCCATGGCCTGCTCCCACTTAACCCATGTATCCGACTGTAATACCTCTTCAAAACACTCTGATTCACCATTATCTGTCAGCAGTAGATAATGTAAGGATGGTGAGTATTGGACTATGGGTCTCTTCTCCCGAGTAGACCTCCTCATAACCGGTGTATGCGGCTCTACCTCATAATGCTCCTGTGCATGATCATCCTATGGAGCTGTAACACTCGTGTCCGGTAACTCTTCTAACTCTACGAATTCTTTCTCCTCGGTCTTATTTTCCTGCACACTGTCTTTATGCATCACTTTTTCATTGAAGACTACGTCCTTGCTTCTGATGATTTTTCTATTTTCTTCATTCCAAAACCTGTAGCCAAAATCATGCTACCCGTAGCCTATAAACGTGCACCTCTTGGACTTCGCATCTTGTTTCTATGCTTTGCATCAATGTGAACATATGAAGTGTAACTGAACACTCTGAGATGTGCAAGGTTTACTTCTTTCTCAGTCCACGTTTCTTCTGGTAGCCCACCAATGGTGCTGAGGGACTTTTATTGATAAGATATGCGGCAGTATTCACAGCATTTGCCCAAAACATCTTGGACAACTCTGCATGTAACCTCACGTTGCTGGCGCGCTCAAGGATGGTTCTGTTAATGCGCTTAGCCACACCATTTTATTGTGGTGTCCTTGGAATCATTTTCTGATGTTTGATTCCATTTGCTACACAATATTTCTCAAATCTCTTATCACACTATTCTCCCCCATTATCAGATCTGAGATATTTTACTATTTTACCCATCTCATTTTTTATCATTATTTTTCACTTCTTAAATACATCAAATACATCAAATTTGTGCTTTAAGAAATAAATCCATAATTTTCTACTAGCATCATCAATAAAGGAAACAAAATAACGTGAACAACCAAGAGATGATACCTGTGCCGGTCTCCACACATCAGTGTGTACAAGCTCCAACAGATGCATCTTTGGAGCGCGTCCTGTCTTCTTAAAACTTACCCTCTTCTGCTTGTCATACACGCAGTCCTCGTAGAATTTCAAGTCAATAGACTTTAGCCCTGTCAACTTTCCTTTTGACAATAATACTTTCATCCCCTTCTCACTCATATGTCCCAACCTCTGATGTCATAACTACCCATTCACTCCCGTTGATGCGACTGCGAGTTAACTATACGATTCTGAAGTAACGTACAAAGTACCTTCCTTCTTGCCCTGAGATATTATCAAGGCACCTTTTGTGATTTTCTAGGAATCACTGGTGAATGTTTTCACATAACCGGTATCGGCCAACTGCCCCACTGAGATCAAGTTCTGTTTCAAACTCGGTACATGTTTGACATCCTTCAATTTCAAAGTCGTTCCGTCTTCTTAATTTATATGAACGTTTCCCTTTCCAACGATACTGCACGACTCATCATCACCCAGGTAGACTCTCCCGAAGTCACCTGATACATAATTACGTAGAACTTTCTTACATGAAGTGGCATGAAACGAAGCACTCGAGTCTATAACCCAAGACTCATTCATCGCATCAAGAGATAAAATTAATGCCTTTGTGTCACTCTCCTCAGATAGATTCATTGAATCCTTCCTACCATAAGGCTTTCTTCTTATTTTTTAAGCGCTTTGCAATTACGTTTCATGTGCCCCTTCTTACCGGAATGCCAACACCCATCTTTGTCTTTCGATCATTAGGACTTCTTCCTCGACTTAGAACGTCCGTATTTATTGCCTCATTTGTTCAGCAATCTTCCTTTTCCTTCAATGTTTAGATAATTCCCTGAATCTCCTGAAACTCCATATGCCTTTCTTCTAGATTCTTCACTGATAATTAGGCCAGTCACATCATCAAATTTCATCTTTGTTGACCTTGAAGAATTTCTCACAGCAATCACCAAACCATCCCAACTGTCTGACAGACTGGATAAGATCAATAATGCCCTAATCTCATCCTAAAAATAATGCCAACAGATTCCAATTGGCTCATGACTGTATTGAACTCGTTTAGATATTCAGCCATGCTCCCACCATCTGACATCTTCATGTTAAATAGGTGTTTCATAAGATAAACCTTGTTGGACGCTGAGGGTTTTTCATACATGGTGGCTAGGGCTTCCATTAATTCTTTTGTAGTTTTCATCTTAGATATATTGAAGGCGACGCTCTTAGATAAAGAGAGTCGAATCGTTCCTAAAGCCTTCTGATCCAATAAAAACTATTAATCATCTGTCATCTTTTCTGGTTTCTTCTCTTTTCCTTCTAGAGAAATATAAAGGTCTTTCTGATACAAATAATCCTCCATCTGTATCTTCTAGAAGGTAAAGTTTAAATCATCAAACTTCTCAATTCTAGTCTTCCTTTCTTCTGTCATTGTTACTAATAGAACTAAAACTTGACTCTGATACCAGTTGTTGCGCAGCACGCCAACAACGCAGTGAACCGAGATCCAATCTCCGATCTCACCCAAAAACGATAAACAAGAAGAAATATAGACTAGAAGAATCAAAGCGTTCTAAACAAACCACAAGAAAGATATACATAGAAAAACCCCAAATAAGGGTAAAAAATCACGGATGCAAACTTTCACTATGAAGAAAAATGAAGATTACAAGGCAATATACTAACATCTCCCTTGAAAGTACAGAGAAAACCCTTTGCCCACATCTTAGAATAACTCTCATACTCACTAGAAAAGTCCTAGGAACCCCTATTTATAGTTTAGGAAACTTTCCTTTCACACCTCTGCAAAAATCGACTCAAATTTACATAGTCCGTATCAAATCTGGAAACGAATCTGCGTAATCTCGACTGGTCGAGTGGACCCTCAACCGGTTGAGCATGGGCCATGACTGGTCGACCACCTCGGAACCAAAAACCTGATGCTCGTTGGACTTTAAGTTGAGCCAGTCCTCGACTGGTTGAGTGGGCCACTCGACCGGTCGAGCAAGGCACTCGACTGGTCGAGTGGCCCCCAGATGTGGCTCCACATCTTAAGACTCCAGTGGTACTGACTACCTAAAATGTCATCTAGATAAATATTTGCTAAAACGTGAAAAAAAGAAGAAGATCATAAACAAACCTAAATTAATCAGGCCTTCAAAGGGAGTAACTTCTTTACATTTAGTTTTATCCAAGTTAACGCATAGTTAGAACTCGTCAAATTTATAATTAAAATTGAACAACAATTTAGTTTTGCAAAAAATAAGGATTTCGAACAGATGGTTCAAAATTCATTTACCCCTAGTTTTCAAAATTTTCAAGAAATACTTCTTAAAATAATGTTTGAAATTATTTAGAAAAGAGAAGAATTCTTTAATTAAATATTTTATAAATATTCCTAGAAAAACAAGTCTAACTTCAGACTTATGGATTTCCATCAATATTTAGGTTACATAGGTGTAACTGTCATTGGCTAGTTTCAAATTGGAGATTACAAAAAAGAATAATTAAATTTTCTTTACTTGAGTCTCCTCACTTAGGACCCAAAATAGGTTCAACTATACTCGATAGACTTAAAGAATATGGAATTCAAAATAAATCTAACAATTTAGTAGTTGAATTTCTAAAAACTTAATCCCCTGTAATGTTAGTAGAAATTTTTTTAAGGTATGATGTGCTTCTCATATCATAAATTTATTTGTGCAAGATGGTTTCACATTTATTAAATCTCACATAAAATGTATTAGACAATCAATAAGTTTTATTTTTACTTCTCCTGCTAGATATCAAAACTTTAAAGTCGTGTGCACAATAGCAGGTAAAAAGTTCAGAAAATTTTCATTAGATGTTAAACACCGGTGGAATTCCACTTTTTTTGTTTTTGTTAAATGTTTTATCTGAATTAAAGATATGATAATCGAATTTTGCTTAAGCAGATATTTCTAGTATTTGACAACTAATATAGACTTCAACATTGCAAAAATAATAAAAGAGTTTTACATGCGACATTGCAAAAATAATAAAAGAGTTGTACATACCTTTTATAATATAACCACATTTTTATTTGCTATTTACTATCCAATGTCTAATCAAATTACAAACCATTTACATAATATACATTTTCTTTTTTCAAATTGCCGAAATATAACTGATTTTCAAGAAATTTATGCAGTAATGGAAGAAAAATTTTAAAAATATTGAAGTGATATTTCTCAACTAATATAGATTGAGACATAACAAAAATAATAAAAGAGTTTTTACAGGCCTTTTATAATGCAACCTTATCTTTATTTAATATTTACTACATGTCCAATCAAATTGTAAGACATTTATACAATATAAGTTTACTTTTTTCAAATTACTGAAATATAATTGGTTTTTAAGAAATTTGTGCAGTAATTGAAGAATTTTTTTTAAAATATTGGAGAGATATTCATATATATATATATATATATATTGTTTAGCTTCTATTAAAGACCCTAGAATAAAATTACATGGTTTAGAAGTTTTTCTTGAGAAATGTAATAAAAATATGAATATTGTTAGTTCAATCCATACGTCCATTATTAGTACAACATTAAACAATTTTTTTGAGGAATATTAAAACTAGTTAGGTGTTAAGGTAGGAACAAGTTCTACCCTTACCCCGCTATTAACTAGATCCGATACATCTTAGTTTATTCTTAATTGAAGAATAGACAAATCATATAGTAATTTAGCTATTTATCATATAAATTAGCTATTTATCTTGAAAATGAACAACTTGTTTTTTATACTTCAGATAAGGCTATTCATTTCGATGTTTCGAGCTAGTGGAGGGGACATGAAGTTAGCTTTCCTATTCTTTTCGCTATGGCTAGAGATCTACTAACAGTTCCAGTTTCTACAATTGCATCTAAATCAGCATTTAGCATAGGTAATCATATGCTAGATGACTACAGGAGCATATTATCACCAGAGATGATGGAGTTTTGTGTGTAGTTGAGGGGATTAATTTAAAGCGAAGAGTAGAGAGCAAAGCTTGATCAGTAAAGATGTTCTTTGAGATGAAATCAATAAAGTAGAAATTTAGTTGTTTGTTTAATTCAACATTATATGTAATATTTTCTTCTTACTTATAATTTTTTTGAAATTCTTATAAAACCAAAAAAGTATTATTATCAAGTAATCTTTCTTTTCTTCATGTCAATCAGTATAGGTAAGTGAGTGCCAACGTAGTTAAGATGTACTAAAATAATGAAGAATTTTATAACATTCATTTCAACATATTAAATAAAGCATAATTTTTCGGCATATTAATGTGTTTGCCTTCATTTTAAATGGACGAATAGGCTTGAACTATTAGGTGCGGTCCAACACTGCATGACTCGTTAGCATGGTAGGTACGTTAGCATGTTAGGTACATAAACTAGGCCTCTTTCCAAAAAATGGCATGGGATGACATGGCACGACATGTTATCCAACACGATATGAGGCATGGTCAGGCCTGAACTATTCAGGTAATACACAATCCATTTACACTCCTATTGACCACCTAAATAATACTCAATAATTATCACGCCCCAAACTCGGAAACCGGGCTCACAAAATTCCCGATCGCCGAATCCAGCGCCGACAGCCTCCGTAGAACTCCATTCTCGGATCCTAGAGCCCATTCGCCAGGTTCCGATCTTGGGATGCTACGAGGAGGATTTTTAACGTTAGTTTGATTCATAATACGCATAACCAAAGGAATAACCCACAAATAACAATCAAAAACTCCATCACATTTCCACTATGATAAAAAACTTTATAAGTACAATGAGCATAAAGGAAAATACAATGATGACGAAAAAAAACTCCAAAATGATCTGCAAAGTGCTCCTGCCTCAGCGCTGCTGCGCCCCAACGTCACCTGCACGCAACGGTCGTGCATAAGCTTATAGAAAGCTTAGAGGGTGGTGAAAGTGTGTGCGCAAGGTAGTAATATGATCATGCAATATCAGAGTAATACGGAATATGCAGATGGATTCATAAATATCATGAGTCGTACCAAGGCTATGCGATGCAAGATGCAAGTCAAGTATACAATCTTCATCTAAGTCCACATATCAATACAACTCAAATCTGGAATATCACCGGGGTCTAGTACACTCTAAACCAGATTGTCGCCCCATCGCGCGCAATAAGGTAAGTGACCTCACTATCCGCCTGCCAATATCGGACTCGGCTTGTCGATAGCGGACCCATTCCTCGAGCTGGTCAAACTCAGCCTAGCTTTGTCCCCTACTCTCGAGCGGGTAAGGCCGCACTCCCTTCAACCGACCACGACACAGTGAAGAGCGCAACCATCTGGTAATCGGCACTCAACGCTCATCTATCCACCCGGTCTAGGCGTTGGAGAAACCTCTTGGTACCATAAGGGTTTAGGAACTTTCACCCAAGGATATCTATAGTACCCCATGTAGAATAAAATTTTTGATATCCAATCCTGCCAACCATGATACGTCTGCGGAGGCTACGGCTCCGATGTCGCTAGGGCGTACAGTAACCATATCACACAATGCGAAATGCATGAATGATACTATCCAATCATGCAGTAAATCTTGCGCGTATCGTGCGCTCATGTAGGGCAATACCGCCTAATTGGGAGCCCCTAAATAATCTGTCCGAGGGCATATGCTATGATCAGTCACTTCTCATATCAAGCATACATATGATGCGTATGATCGTGAGTCATGGAACTATACTAAACCTGTGATAAAGTAATGAACTATCCTTATAATGCAGATGGGCCTAGACGGCCTATACACAACAAGTACGGGCCTAATAATGGGCCCTAGGAAGAGTCGTAATGTGGATATCCAACCAACATTATACTCGCAATGTGGACGTCAAACCAACATTGCTCCCAAGGCATGATCGTTGTAAATATCGTTACATAATCCGTGTTGGGATCACACATTGCAATGGACCTTAGGTACATCCCATTGGGCCTTAAATACTTCAAATAGGCCACACCAATGGGCCTTATGTGCATTGCAACGGGTCATAACCCGTGGGCCTTATATTACATTCAATAGGCCTAATCTCATAGGTTTTATATGTAACAAATGGGCCATACCAATTGGGCCCCACATGTACATCAAATGGGCCTAATCCCATGGGCTTTAGAATACATCAGAATGGGTCTAACCCCATGGGCATTAGAATACATCAAATGCCCTAATTTCATGGGCCTTAGAATACATCAATGGGCCTCGACCCATGGGCCCTACATCCACATCAAAGTGGGCCCCCAAAAGACTACCATAAAGGCATTAAGTTGGCCTCTTAACATGCCAAGGTGGGGTCCACTTGGACAATGGATCTGGCTCATTCTCTAGCTTAAAAGTAGATAGACGGTTTGGATGTAATACACTTATCACGGTGGGGTCCACATGAACTAAGGATCTGACTCATTCTATTAGCTCAAGCCATAAAGTGAGCTCTCAAAACAAGTGGACGGACTAGATGCAACACATGTATCATGGTGGGCCGCACTGTCAATTGACAGTGTGAATATAACACATACATCAGGGGGCTCCACCGTCCAGGCGGACGGTGCGAATAGAACCCATATATCTTGGTGGGTTCCACCATCCACAGCCGTGTGGATGGTGTGGCAAACATATACATCAGTGGTGGGTTCCACGTGGGACCCACTGTAATGTTTACTTACCATCCAGACCGTTCATAAGGTCACAGGGGTCAGGATGAGGAGGAAAAATAAATTTCATGTTGATTCAAAACTTTTGTGGACCCAAATTTGGGTTTCAATGGCAGAGGTTCAATCCCACCGTTTCCCATGTTGCGGGCCACCTGAGTCTTAGATCAGGCTGGTTTTTGGAGTGGGCCCACTTCATGCAGGGGCCCACCTAATGAATCGGTTGGATGACAAATGAACATCATGGTGGGACCCATGGCAGCGCCCATCTTTTTTTTTTTTTTTTTGAAAAAAATGTAATCTTGTGATTTTTCACAGGTGGGACCCACATTCGAAAAATTCATTTCGACCATGGGATTCTACAACTCGAAACAAACAGAATGAGTCTAAAGTTTAAAATTTTTGGGTGCATAGGAACTTCAGGCTATGTTTCGACGATAACCACCGCAATCTTCAATGCTATGGCCCACCAGATGCTCAAATCAGCTTCATCCTTCTACTCAACGGCTAAAATGAGGTTGGTAAGAGGATGGACGGCTTGGATTGGATGCATATATCAAAGTGGGGCCTAAGTGAGTGGACCACCTCAGAAGCTTGGAAATCAAGCTAATATTTATCTTTTTCCAATCCACGTCCAACGTCCACGGATGCTGGACGTTGCACTTAACGGATTCATTAGAGGTGGGCCCTACTTAAGTGGGCCACCTTATGGAGGATGGTATGGATACAACACATACAAAGTGGGCCCCACTTGCAAATGGTTAGGATATAATACGTGCCTCATGATGGGGTCCATTCAAGTGGGCCACACAACCATATCATGATCTAAAAAAAATGAAATAGAGAGAGAGAGAGAGATAGAGAGTGGGACACGCTTGAGATGGAGGGCTCCGGCACTATGAGTCCTCCCTTAAAAAAATCATACAATCAAATGGATTCCTTTACACATGAGACCACCGAAATTGAAAATCAACTGTAAGGATCCTTTCCCCACCAATATGAATGGTCTAGATGACCTTCATAATGTAATGAAATAAACATCATGATGGGGTCCATGGAAAATGGCCCCATCATGAATGATCATGATGATCAAAGTGGGCTATCGGTCACAACTTAGGGTCCCAAGTGAGATCCAAACCATTGATCGGTTGGTATCACTTGGCCCAACTTGAAAACATAAAAAAAATTACTATCATCAAGCACCCACAGTTCGATCTTCTTGCTCCTATGGGTTCCTTAGCACCTTAGCTTTGATTCCAATGGAGGAGATGAGGAATGTATGGCTAAGATGGGAGATCTTGGGATGGAAAGGTGGGCCACACTTGGAGCTCTCTTGGAGAGATGGGAGAGGCTCATACGTATGAGGTTTTGGTTGCTTGGGAATGGTTTGAAAAAATGAAATAGAGAGGAGTGATGGGTGATGGAGTGATGGATGTGTAATAAATTCTTGACTTTTGTGGCCATTTGTGTAAGAAAGGCATGGGTGGTGTAAGAACTTTTTGACTTTGGAGGCATTTTGTGTAAGAAAGGTATGGGCTTGTAAGAACTTTTGGACTTTTGTGGCTTGCTTAGGAAAGGGTGAAAAGTGATGTGTACTTGACATGAGATGTGATGGGATTTGATTGATTGATGGGATTGATGTGACACCTCGTAGAGATTCTCTTAGGTTTGGTAACTCGCGGCATTTTTCTCGCACCGAACGTTGGCCCACATCTCTTGACCAGGGTATCGCCTCTTCGCACAAGTCATGGCATCGGAACCGCAGCGATGGCGTGATCTTTATGGTGAGGGTCTTGGGTTGAGTCGACTTGGGTTGACGGCATACGAATCAGGGTCACACGCAAATATCGATTAAGGGTCGAAGGTTGCCGGAATTCAACCGGTAAGACCGCGGAAGTCTACGGAACGGTACGGACTAAGATACGGGTCTCACAATAATCCAAGCTTTGCAATACCTGTCCTAATCGATCTGTATGACCACACCAAATGGAGTTGACTCTTGATTTACAGTACTCGGGCAACATTCATACTTTTCCAATTTATCAAGTTATTCTAAAATTCAATTTTTTACGAACATTAATTTGAATAATTTAAAAGTAATATTATAATAATATATATACTTTTGAAAAGATTATTTGAAAAAATCTGTCAAAAATTTGATATTGTCGGTGGATAAGTCTTCAAATGCATGTTAATAGTTTCAAAAACTTAATGTAGTTATCATGGGATCTTCCTCATGCAGATATGTAATTTGGAATTGACTAAGCCGATTTCCTAGCATAACTGAGTTTGACCAATTAAGGATTTTTCACTATCGTAAACTAAAGTAGCGACACTCAACTTCATTATCTCGTACATAAAAGGATGGTAGCTGAGGATACAAAGAGTCAGATATGGTATTAATTACTCGTACATTGCAATGATTAGATGTAATTAAAACAATTTGTAAGTAAAAGATCTCAGCGCGTTGTTATAATTTACATTATGAATTAAACAATACTATGCATGTGTTAGGTGTACAATACATAGGTTATCTCACATAAGGTATGACTCATCTTATGTCATTACAGCCTGCCTTTTATTTAGGTCATAATATTGATCTCATGAAGAGAAATTGAACGGTTATGTTATTTGATCAGTCTCATCTTTAATCTTTTAGAATTAAAGACGAATACGTCTCACTTATATCCTCTTTTTCTATTCTTCATAATAGAGATTAGTTCACACCTCAACATACGAACATTACCCCAATTTATACCTCTAGTGTACACTTAGGGTTGGTTAACTAGTGTAAGTGGGTGACTGACTTGCCAACAAAGGTGAAGATCCTACACTATCTTTAAAAAAATGCTGATGATTTATATACCTATTACACAATAGTGCTTGATACTAAATAAAAAGATTATTATTTATTAATGAAAAATAAAAGGTACATGATACAATCATATCACTCATTCCCATCTGCTTGACGTATACCTAGAATAGATCTCTAGCGATAGGCTTTCTCATGCGATCAACAAACATCTCCTTGGTGGGAATATAGCTATGGGCGACCTTCTTATCTCTCATTTGTTCATGGATGTAATGATACTTAATTTCAATGTGCACGGACTAATGGTGGTGTTTGGGATCTTTCACATAGTCAATGATATATGTATTGTCAATCTTCAATGATATAAGCTCATGCATGACCAGTACAATACTTAGACCTTGTAAGAATTACCAAACCTACACACACTTTTGAATTATAACACAACATGAAATATACTCGATCTCCATAGATAAAAGGGCTGTATATGTTTGTTTCTAGCTCAACTATGAGATAGCTCCCCCTTAGAGTAAAAAGACATATCTTGAAGTAAATTTTTTCCTCATTGACATCATTACCCCAAGTGACATCATAATATTCTTTAAGCTCGAAATTATTGCATTCATAATACACCATCAAATCCTTGGTTCATCTTAGATAGTGGTATATGTGTTTGGCAACTTGCCAATAAGACTCTCTCGGGTTACTTTGGTAATCGTTGACTATGTCAACTGTATAACTAATATCCGGTTTAGTGCAAAGCGTGACATTCATTAAGCTTTTCATTGCCCTTGCATAAAGTATTGAAGACATGGTCAATTACTTAGCTTCATTATGGGGACACGATTTCCTATCTACCTATGTAGTTTTTTCCATAGGGATTTCAACAACTTTTGAATTTTCTGCTATAACCTACTTTAAAATCTTCTTAATGTTGGTGACTTGAGATAAGCCTAAGAATCTCTTAGGATAGTTCCTAATAATCTTTACTCTAAGAATAAAATTAGATTCACAAAGATTTTTCATTTTAAAGTTTAAGAAAAGTCAATATTTAGTCATCATCAACCGTTGCATATCGTTAATAACTACAAGAATTGAGAGTATTAAAAAAGATTTTTAATACTACATAATGATTTTTTAGACCATTTCATATAAACATAATGATTTTTATTTTAAAAAAAACTTATTATGAATCTGAAAGTGGTGATGGTTAAATAGAACATTATGTACTGCCTTGAAAATTACTTCTTCCAGTAGATAAATTTCACTAGTTTATAAACTTTCTTTACGTGCATTTTGTCCAAATCGCAATTAAAGAATGCGATCTTTATATCCATTTTATGTAACTTTAAGTCTAAACTCGTGATAATGGACAATTTTATGTGAATCAAGGAAAATTTTGTAACAGATAAAAATTCTCCTTGTAATCAATGCCTTTAGTTATGTGTTGTCCCATTCGTTGGAGTGTCTTCGATGCCTCCCTGAGGATGATAACTCTAGGGCCAAGAACGTAAGTTGTTTCGAAGCGTTAGGTTGAGCAATGGCTCAAGGTGCATCATCCTCTTTCCAAACATTGGATTGTTGGACCCCATAATGGATGGAGATCACCCTAAAGATTTCTTTTGACAAACAGTTGCTTCCAACAACCATCCAACGAAAAGCTCTGTGGGGCTCACTATGATGAATGTGTGACATATCACTCTATTTATCAGTTGAAACAGCTCATGTTAAGACGTGATCTAAAACATTGGACGTAGATATTGTGCACTGAGTGAACTCTGTGGGACCCACCATGATGTATGTGTCTTATCCACGCTTTCCTCCAATTTCAAGCTCATTTTAGGCCACAAGCCCATAATTGAAGCACATCAAAAGCTCATGTGGACTACACCATAGGAAATAGTGGTAATTGAACACAATTTAACACCTAAAGTTGAAAACTTCTTGGGCCACAAAAGTTTTGAATCAAACCAAAAATTGTGTTTTCCCTTCATCATGTCTATTGACCTTATGAAAAAGTTTGTATGACAAATAAACATCACTACGGGCCTTAGGACGGTGTCAACTGTTGACATCATTATCTCCATTATTTCCTTTGGTGTGGTCCACTTGAGCTTTAGATATGCTTCAATTTTGGGCTTATGCCTTAAAATATGCAGGTAAAAAATGGACGGCATAGATAAGACTTATACATCCCGGTGGGCCCCATAGAGTTTACTTATAGTGTACTGAGTTAGTACGCAATCTATATCCCAAAAATCAGTATGATACCAAATTCGAGTGGCATGGGATCGAGGTGGGTGACCCATTCACATTCTTTCCTGTGCTGACATGAGTGACCTTTTAGCTCACACACCGAATGGTTGTAACATGGAAATTACAGTAGACCCCATCGAGCTTTATCTTGCACGTGCTGCCAGCAAGATTAATGTTAAGACACCACACGTGGGTAGAGGGATGATATAGCTTGCCTCTACCGTGGATGGAATAGATTCAAAATTCACATACCTTAGTGTATCTAGCCAGTTGATGATTAGCATTCAAAGCCACATGATATGAAGAAAGGGGTGAGTGTCCATCAGATTGACGGTTCGATTGATGTAATCGTATCTATGCTGGACTCCACAATATTATCTTCCGCATGATCCTATTGCATGATGGTCCTCTAGCTAGTTTCTTTGCTGAGTAAATGAATTAGCTGGGGTGATGCAAAATGTTCCATACGCAAAAAAAAAAAAAAAAAAAAAAAAGAAGAAGAAGAAGAAGAAGAAGAAAACAACCTACCATCATGTTGGGTGATGTTCCATTGTAGCCACTCATGTTAGGATGTTAGAACAAAATTAGGTAGATCCAAAGCTTAATTGAGAGAGACCATATGAGACAACAGAATCGGATGCCCATCACTGCTAGGGTGCAACATGGGCTCGCCCACCACTACTAAGGTTGCAACATGGCCAGTTTGGTCTAGGTTGGCTAGGTTGGGTTCGGTTGAGGTTCAAATAAAACCCAACCCGAACTTAAGAAAACCCAACCAAACTTCAACCTAATGCGCCCCACCTGAACCTAACCTAAATACAAATAGTGCTAGCATTTTTCAACCCAAAACTAACCTAAAGACCTTGACAATGTGACACGGATTCGGTTAGGTCAGTCAACTCGAATCCAAGTTTCACCCCTACCCACTACTAAAACCTTCTCAAAGTGTTTCCATCTACCTTGTTTTCTATTTTTGAGTATATTTGAATGTTCGATTTACCTTGATTCCGGATTGATATCTTAATATGCATTGGCAAAATTAATAAAAGCAGTCACAATCATATTTATAGAGATTTTTTGCATTGACTCCTTGTAACGGGTCGTGCAAGAAATCCAAGTCTTAGGTGGGCCATGTTTCTGTTTGATGTTTTAAAACCTGTCGTGATCTTGATTTGATAAGTTGAACGGACGTAATTCATTATTTTCTCCTCCACTGCGTACTCTCGAGTAAATTAATTTGACTAAATTATTAAAACTATCATGGCTAAATCCTGGTCCCAAAAATAGACTGGTTGAGCAATCTGAATTTTCAATTTTTGAAAACTTGTTTTTTGAATTAAGACCATTGTTAAAAAAAAAAAAAAAAAACCCCATCCAATAAATGTAAACTAATTTGATAGTCCGATAATCAAATAAATTTGATTTTTTATTCATGATAAATCTAAACCGGCACCCGTAATTTGAGCAGTTTAACGTGAATTAGTTGTATGACAAGCATATAATTT
This sequence comes from Magnolia kwangsiensis, assembly GCA_037074715.1. NCBI lineage: Eukaryota > Viridiplantae > Streptophyta > Magnoliopsida > Magnoliales > Magnoliaceae > Magnolia > Magnolia kwangsiensis. The sequence goes on from CM073573.1 coordinate 144,373,950, forward strand.
TTAAGAAATTCCTAAGTGCCTGTGTATCATCCACCATACACTGTCAGAGTATAGAAATTATCCCGTTTTCTGGTATAACCAGTGACGCGAGGAACCTGTGAAATTGGTGTCTCGCAATAATGTCGGCAAAGCACGTGGTTGCTTTAAATGTGTCCTTTCAAAAGTGGGCCACACCTTGGATACACCAAATCTAATTGATCAACCGTTCATCCAACCGGAAAGTTTATCATGGGGCCTTCTCAACTTCTCTAACCACCCATGACTTGGAAGAGAGAACCCCTAATACTGGGCACTGCTTTTTTTGACTGACTTCAAATGCTGCCAGGCAAATGTGTGCTAGCCGCATACGTGAAAACAAGACCCATGTGGCAGATTGGATCCGTTGATCAGGTAATTACCACCCGATGCATACCATGTTCAAAAGTCATGCTGGTATGATCGTGCGAATCAAACCGTATGGCGCGCGCTCGTAAGCATGCATGCAGTAAGCTGAAAATTTACTGCATGCACGCTAGTGGCTAGCTCACCCGCCATATCACAAGCAAGGCTCACTGGGCGTATAATTAAGTAACCAGCTTGCCCGAGAATAACCCAAACGGGTCCCTCCAAGTTGCTCCTATCTCCCAATCTAGGATTATCGTGTGTTAGAATAAGATGTGTTGAAGATACCAAAAAAATAAAAGTAATTATTTTGTTTCTCCAAGCTGAATTATGTAATTTTCCTTGAAGCATTATTTACCCCATTATCAATTACTAATGAGTTTCAGCAATCATGAAAGGTCCAATTAGGAACAATTTAACATTATAGAATTTTTGGCAGAATCAAACATTGGATGTATTGTATTCTAAAGCGGAGATGCGATATGGAGCATCTGATAGATGAGAAGAGATGTGTTTGAGTTGATGAGTGCAAAGCGCGTGACACTGGAACATGCAACATACGCATCTCAATCTCCAAAGCTCCAAGTAAAAATATTACACACACCTATACATATAAACTACGATTTTCTTCTTTTCATTTTCAATGTGGGACAAAAGCACACACATCACTTTTCAATTTGAAATTTCTAAAAGCGTTTTGGTGGTAAAATGAAAATCCTGAATTTTTTCGAATATTTGATTTTTTCAAAAAATCACAAATTTCAACATCATGTTGTCCATGTGACATTCATTGATCGATCATCGGATGCACTCGGCAATGCTTAGGCCCTACGGAAAGTTTTTTTCCAAATAGACAACTTAGGTAGGCCACACCACAAGAAACAAATAAAGATGTTAACCCAATCAAATATGGAGCCACTGTTGAGTTTATTTTTCATCAAATCCGATCATCATGTATAGCTCACGACGTTGATGGTATATACAAAAATCAACTTATCCAAAACTCAGGTGGGCCACACCACGTGAACTTAGAGGTTTTAGGCACAATTTACATGGTACCCATTAATGTGATTTGTATGAGTTTCTAACCTGTTGATATTTTTCATGTACAACTTGTATTTACAGTCGGATAAAAAGTCTCACCTCATGCATGCATGCAGTGGATTTCATATATCCGACATTCGTTTTAAGAGAAGTGAGATAACGGAGAATATGAGAAAATTCTTAAGAGAGAATCTTTCTTTACAGAGAAAACAGGTAGCAAACACTAGAGAAAGATGAAAAATATGAAGGGGTTGGGGCATTTGGATACCGGAATATTTCAATTATCATTATCAATTATTGCAATGCTAGGATATTGTGACAGTTGACAATTGTAATTTCTTATTTTGGGTAAGTGTTGTGACTCTCAGACATTATAATGCTAGTGTTTGGTTGACATGCTAGCATGCAATCATTTTTGGTGTAATGTTTATTTATTTAAGAAGTTTTCAAATTAAAATAATAATATTGATAATAAGTGAAGCCTGCCCCATCATTGATGGGGATTTTCTCCTCATTGTTGAGTTCAATGAAATCGAACCAGCTTCGATATCATTGAATATTTTCGGGATTTTTCTCCCCTGGTCGTTAGACAGTTTTGATCGGTTTTCGATATCATCGAAGGACCTTAGATGATATCGAAGGACCTTCGATATCATTGAAGAGTTATGTAGATGCGATTGCGGAATATATATTCTGTGAATTTTATTTTCTATTTTGATTATACATCTTTCTATTCTTATATAAAGGGGTGTATGCGGGATTGAGGTGTATTCTAGGGTATTTTAAGGTTTCTTAAAGGTTTTCTACGAGGGTTTAAGGCTATCAAAGGTGTGTGTGTGTGTGTGTGTGTGTGTGTGAGAGAGAGAGAGAGAGAGAGAGAGAGAGAGAGAGAGAGAGAGAGGAAGCCTGTGGAAGAGAGATTCTGCTTGTAGAGGTGATCTACTTCGCAGTTCACGTCTCAGTGTTTCTACGTCCTCGTGGTTGGTGAGATCTCTCCATTTTTTTTGTTATCTTATTGTTTATCCACTCCTGTGTGAGTGAAGAAGGTTTGATCTAAGCGGTGTGTGCTTGTGATCGGTTGTAACGTTCAACTTTATAGTGGATTGTTGATTTGGACGAGATCTCGTGGCTTTTACCTCTTTAAGGGTTTTTCACGTAAAATTTTCTGGTATCGTGTGGTTTATGTTTTGATTTATTGCATTGCTTTATTATCCCATAATTCTGATATTTTAGGTGGCTAGATCCTAAGGTTTTGTGCAACAGCCCCTAAAAAAGTTGTATCAAAGCTAAGTTTATTGAACAGAGTGAGATCGGTTCTGAATTATGGAAGGTGGCTTATCAAGGATGATCAGCATCAATGGTTCTAACTGGACCATATGGAAGGTTAAAGTAGAGGACTTGCTTTATTGCAAGGACTTATCTCCAATTTTAGTCATATCAACAAAATTCAAGAATATGTCTGATGATGATTAGAAGAAGTTGGACCGGAAGGCGGTGGGGTTTATTAAACAATGGCCAGATGATTCTGTGTTTCATCATGTATATACAAAGACCTCAGTCGCTAGCCTATGGCTAAAATTGGAAGGGTTATATGAGAGGAAGACAATCAGTAATAAAATCTTCCTGATAAGATGACTTGTGAATCTCGAGTTCAAAGATGGTGGTTCTGTGGCTGAGCACATGAATGAAGTCAGCAATATATTGAACCAACTCTCGGTTATAAAGATGGTCTTAGATAATGAATTACAAGCTTTGCTATTGATTAGCTCATGGCCTGATAGTTGGGAGACATTGGTAGTGTCTCTAAGTAACTCCGCTCCAAACGGAAAGGTATCCATGAAACAAGTAACTAGCTGTCTCTTCAATGAGGAGACAAGGAGGAAGTCTAAGAGATTTACTTAGCAAGAGGCCCTTGTGACACAGGAACGGGGGAGAGAAAAGTATGAAAAGTGCGGGAAGGCCCAAGATAAATCAAGAGGCAAGTCAAGTACCAGGAAAGATATTGTGTAATATCCCAAATTTTTACAGCCAGAGTATGTACTCATGCCCGAGGAAACCAAGTGTTAATAACGTACAACTGGATGCTCAGAAATCACACCCTATTTTTTTCGTTTGTTTACATCCAGATACATTTATGAATGTAACATTTACAAGAATAAAATTAATTGTAATGATTATATATCATTAAAGTAAAAGAATAATCGAGGCCTCATAATGGGAGGTTTATTACAACATCAGAGTTCATAGCGGAAGAATAAAACTAAGTAAATAATCTGTCTTCATATCCTTTCAGTGTAATCTTCATTGGGAAAGTAGTTCTCTGCGTCTTTAATCTGTACGTTAACTGCATTAACTGTACGATTGAGAGATAGTCAATGCCCTACTCATAGTGAAGGTTATCCTTTAAGATTAACAATAATTCAAGAGATACATGACATGTAAAGTAAGGGTCTGATACGTCTCGTGCTCCACTAACAAGAGGGTATCAGTATGCGTAAACAACCTATATGAGATGTATGCCTAGCAAAGTATGTGGGGCTCATTATACGTAGTGATCATTACAATGTGGAATGCGATTCATAGATAACCGGCTTGACCCGCATCCCATAACTATGGATATTTTGTGACATGACCAACGCTACCATAGATTTATGAGAACTCCTCAGAGTGCATAACACATGAGCTGGGTGAATTACGAAACACGATTGTTCATGGAACGACTATTTGTGACATCCAATCTCGGAGTGATGTGACACTGCATTTGTGAATTACACATATCGATTTGTGCACCACTACCCAAAGGCTCAAGGACTTACATGCCCCAAGAGGGTCTCTGCCCAGAGCGCATTTCGTCTGTGATAGAATATTTGAATCACTAGTTATGATATATCATACACATCACGTGCACTTACAGAGATAAATTAAATCTTAAAACATATAATTGAATTTGAATCATGAGGAATATAAACTAAATTATGGAGGGTGCAATCTGAATTATGAAGAATATAAACTGAATCATGGAGGTTTTGGAATAACAAGACACATGCCCAAGCCTTAAAGATAGACGGCACAAGACCAATATAATAAGAGAAGAGTGACAATGGTCAACTCAACAAAAGTGACAATGGCCAACATAATAAAGAGAAGAGTGATAATGATCAAGTCAATAAAAGAAGAGTGGCAGAGCCAACTTAAATAAAGAGACAAGTGGCATAACCAACTCAAATAAAAAGACGAGTGGTAGAGCCAGCTTTATAAATTTGATAAGGCCGGACAAGGCTTGTATCCATGGCCTCACATAAATTCAGAGAAATCACTTGCATTTGACATTATATCATAATGTCATAAGGTCAATAATGATATAAACTAAATCAATTGATAGGATAATTCTCAGAAAGCATGTAAACATGAAAGACAAGATAAATCATATCATAAAAGAAACAAAAGAGGCCAGATGAGATAATAGGAATATAGGTAAAGGGGACAATAAATAAATCAACTTAAAGTACTATAAGCTAAAGGATAAAATCCTCACCTTTAATATTTTGGTTATTTGTTAACAAGGTCGTCTGCCCAGGAAGATCTTAAGGTTAAACCTATTTTTCCTTTATCCATGGATTAGAGATGGTTAGAATTAGAATTGAGTTACTAATGTTGTTAGATTTTATCTAAGCTTAGGGAAGGTGTTTTACCTTAAGATCCACCACTTTTATTGTTGTGGGAAAAGGAGAGTCTGCAAGGTAATGAAGAGGAATAGATTTTGAACCTGGCTGAGCTTGAGCAGTGATCTAAAAGTCGGTGAATGGCCTGACAAAATGTCGGCTTGCTTCTTTCCTCACTCCTTCTTCCTTTCTCTCTCTCTCTCTCTCTCTCTCTCTCTCTCTCTCTCTCTCTCTCTCTTTCCTTCTCTCTTTCCTTTCTTCTTCTTTTGTTTCCTTTCCTTTCCTCTTTCTCTTTCTCCTTCTCTTCTTTCTTTTCTTTCCTTTTCTTCCCTTCTCTTTATTTTCTTTCTTTCTGGCTGTGACGTCCAACAGAGAGTTTGACATCTCTCTCTTCTCACATTTCTTTCTCCCCCTCGCTGTTGGTTGGCCGATTCCCTCTCTCTCTTTCTTTCTTTTCTTTTCTAACTTGTGGATGGCAGGGCGTCCCCTTTTATAGCCTAGCTAAAATCCTGAAACTTCTCTACATAAGCGAGTTTACACAGCAGGGATGAGGTGGGACTCTTCTTACGCACCAAATTCCAGAAATGACTTACACTACAATTGGAATCAGCGCACATACCGACTCAATCTCCTGATCCATCTTCTTGGGAGGGGTCGGGCTCTACCTTGATTGGGTTTGAACGGTCCTGATCGGCCCGAAACTCCTTAACCAATCTCTGCTGTGACGTGGAGTGAAATCTATCCAAACTCCTGTTGGCGCAACTTGTGGACAAGGATATGGCTTGTTCGAAGGTGAAAAACTTTGGGGTCTGATCTAAATCACCCCAGGAACATGATGGACGGTTTCGATCATCCGTATGGATGGTGATGGGTCCTCGGATTCATCCCAGTGGACGATATGTGAATTCTCCATTTGTGGATGATTTCTTTCCCACTTTTTCGATCTAAGCTGGTATAAAAAAGGATCCAGATTAGGTTATCTGGTCTTCCACACCAGATGAACGTTCTGCGTCTTCCGATGGGATCATGATGATGGGCCACTGCTCATCCCAGTGGACGCTTTCGTGCGATGTGCTTGGTCTTTCGCAGACAAGTCGGGTCAACGCAAGTGTTGACCGACTCTGGTTTCGATGTGGTGTGGGTGTACGAGTACTCGTACACACGACCACAATCTTAGGGCCCACAAGGAGGTGTGTTGTTAAATCTACACTGCCAATTTATTTGGTTATGTATTTTAAGCGTTTGAGCCTGAATTTTAAGGATCTCCAAAGGTCAGGTGGTCCCAAATCGTCAGTTACAGGCTTTTTCCTCATTTTAGACCACTTCTATGATGATCTAAGTTCTGAAGTTTAATGTGTACGGTTATTTTATGATGTAAAGTCATGGTGTATAATTTCACACCGAACGGATTCTTGAATTCAGGGTTTGGTTTAGTGGCATTTTTGTAATTATTACTGATTTATGAGTTTTAGGAAATCCAATGGCTTCATGTGGATGTACTGGAAGATCTATACCCTCTGTTAATTCTAACGCCCCCCTAAATGAACGTTGATTTGAGGTGAGGTAGATTTATAGCTCAAGTGGACCACATGCATCAAGTATATGTTTTCTTTCAATCCCATGATTCGACCCTTTCCATAACTAATGATTAGCACGTCCAACGGTTCCTAATCCTATTTTAAGGATGTTTCGATAATTACATTTATAATTTAATGGCTAGATTATTTGATTGAGAGACGATTCGTCCAAGTCAGGGTTGTGGGTCCGATAAAGGATGACCCATCTTGAAAGGCACCGAAGGAATGGTTATGTGGATGGAAACTGTTTTTAATGGGTGGATGGCTTGATCTATGAATAGATATTATTCATAACGGTTAGATTCGTGTTGGAGCTTAGATGTAAGGTTAGGATGGTTGGATTGGTATCGTACACTCATAAATATTATGTTACTTTTCATGGTAACGTTCGAGGACTTTCAATACTCGGTATTGAAAAGTTCAGGGCGTTACTTGTTGAATGCTGGAATTGTGGCAAGAAGGGCCACTATAAGCATGAATGTCATAAGAATAAGAATGACAAGAAAGAAAAAAAAAAGGAGAAGGAAGATGAATCAGATTCCATTGCGGTCACTTCAGATGGCGACGTTGTAGTTATTTTTTCTGCAGATCATGCTGTTTGTCTCACGGCTACGAGTCAGGACACTAACTGGGTGATAGATTCTGGAGCCTCATTTCACGCGACTCCACGTAGGGACATCTTCATAAGTTATAATTCAAGTGACTATGGGACCGTGAAGATGAAAAATTTTGATGCATCAAAGATCACAGAGGTCAGTGATATTTGTGTGAAGACCGATGTGGGCTGTACATTGGTTCTCAGGGATGTGAGGCATATCCTAGACCTTCGCATCAACTTGATGTCAATGGAAAGGTTGGATGATGATGGCTATGAAAGCCAGTTTGCTGGAAGCTCATCAAGGGTTTGTTGATCACAGTCAGAGGAAAGAAGTGTTGCACCCTTTACAAGGTAAGTGTCAGTGTGTGCAAGGGTGGGTTGAACGCAGTAAAAGATTCAGCTATTTATATGCGGCATAGGCGTCTAGGCCACATAAGTGAAAAAGAGCTTCAGGTACTAGTGAGGAAGTAACTCCTTCTAGACATGACAGGTATACATCTCAAAACCTGTATTGATTGTTTATCAGGAAAATAATATAGAGTTGTATTTGTTAAATCTGCTTCTCATGTTAATAAAGTGCATGCATTAGATTTGGTTTATTTTGATGTTTATAGTCCTATGTGAAAGTGCACCTACTACGTGCCCTGGTTTGTCAATTACGTTGTAGGTTGAGTCAGTCGAATAACAGCGCCTAACAAGAAGATCAAGTCAAGCGTCCGCCTCAACTGGATGTGTAGAAGCTCACCGAAAGGTAAATCATAGCCTCACATCCCATGTCCCAAAACACCAGGTGATTAAACCCTTAAAAAGAACTAGAACATCTTAGGATTTATGTGTAAGAAAATTTTTTATCAAAAAGAAAACATTCTAAGTTTTTCTTACACTGTCGATAATATCGATTCCCCTTTTGATATGATCGACCAGCTTTGTCGATGTCCTCGGCATACCAATCGATACAATCGAGTGAGAAAAAAAAGCGTCCAACAATCAAACAATCTTTTGGACGATTTATCGATATATCGACCTTCGAGTCGATATCATCGATATTCGAAAATCGATCATATCTGAAGTGGATCGATCATATCGACAGAATGCTTTCCGGTGCCCCTATTTTTTTAAAGAAAACTAACATATGCTTCGATATATCGATAACTGTCCGATTCAATCTGAACTCAAATATCGATCATATCGGGAGTCAGTCGATCATATTGACTGTGGAGCGCATGTTCTCACTAGCATGAATTTTAGGTTGCTTTTAATGTTGATCGGGGTGCCTGTCGATAAATCGATATTCATATATCGATCATATCGAGACCCAGTCGATTGGATCGAGTCAGGACATAAATCGTCCAGCAAGCTTACATGTAAATCTATACGATTCACCCCCCTGTAGGACATATTGGGATATTCCTACTTCAACTTAAGCAGTCTTCACCGCAATTTCAATTGGTATCAGAGCAGGTCTCTCTTTAAGGGCTTCACCGCCTAGAGAGTGATCTTGACTGAAGTAGAAATATGGCCAAAGGAGAGGGCTCATCTGTCACTAGACCTCCAGTATTTGATGGATCAAATTATGTGTACTGGAAGGCTAGAATGTACTACTTCCTGAGATCTTTGGATCATAAAGTTTGGGATATAGTTGAAAAAGGATACGTGGTACCATCCGAACAAATTATACTTGAAGATGAAACCACAATCACTAAACCCAAATCTAATGAGAAATGGACGGCGTTCGACAAAGAACAGTGAAATTCTGAAGCAAAAGCAATGAACGCCATCTACTGTGCCGTGTCCCAAGATATTTTCAATCAAATAAGTATGTGTGGGACATCCAAGGAAGCATGGAATTTACTGAAAACAACCCATGAAGGCACAAGCACTGTGAAGAGATCTAAACTATAACTATTAACTTCACAGTTTGAAAATCTCATGATGGAAGAGCATGAGACATTTATGGAGTTCTACACCAAATTAAACATTATTTGTAACTCCATGGGTGGTTTGGGAGAGAAGGTTCCGGCACCTAAAATATGTAGAAAAATCTTAAGATCCTTGCCGGAACGCTTCAATCCCAAGGTAACAACAATTGAGGAGTGTAGGAATATTGATGAGATGAAAGTAGAAGAACTAGTAGGTTCCCTACAAACTTTCGAACTACACTTCACACAACCCTAAAAATCTAAAAACACTGTCCTAAAAACCTCCAAGAAACCAAAACATGAGGACAGTGAGAGTGAAAAGGAAGATGAAGATGAGAAAGTGGCTCTGCTAGCACAAAGATTCAGAAGATTTTTTCAAAGGAATCGCGACCGCCTCTCTAAAGGTAGAAAGGTGGATGACAAACTTTTAATAGATAAATTTGGGAAAAGAAACAGAGAACCACAATATTATGCCTGTCATGAGTATGGACACCTATCTACCGAATGCCCAAATAGAAAAACCAAGGGCAAGGCGATGACCACCACATGGGATGATATGGAGGAGTCAAATTCAGAAAATAATGACTCAAGAAGTGATGGAGATCAGAAATCTTTAAAAATTCTTATGATCTCCACCACTCCAATTATTCCAATGAAATCTGAAGAAGAACAACAAGCCACTAAATTATTTTCATCTGACAACGAGGAAATTGAGGAAGAAGAAGATAAATAGCAAAATGAATTACAAAACGCTTACAATCAACTTTACATCCATAGCGTTAATATTGTTAAAAGACTTGGAATAGTTGATAACAAAAAGAAAATGATACAAATAGATTTGGATAAAGCTTCAAACATTAATACTCATCTAATCACTGATTTGCAGCAATGCCACTCAGACAATGATAGACTTAAAAGAACTAACAACTCGTTGAAATCTGAGTCAGAAAAATTAAAGAAACAAGTCAAAGCTCTAAATGACGAATATCTGATCCTTCAAAATAGAAATCATAAACTTCAAAATGATCTAGAAGAATCTAGAAAAATTGATAAAATAAACTGTAAATTTTCTCAGAGTGGTGAAAAATTAGAAAAACTGTTAGGAATAGGAAAATATGGAGATGACAAAAAGGGATTAGGTTATGGAAAGGCTAGAACAAAAATTGATGCACAACCATTTGAAAAATCTGTTGCATCCAGTAGTAACACCAAACCTATCCCAGCTCATTGCAAAAATAAGGAGTCAGTTTATGAGCTAAATAAAAGAAGTGTGCAATCATCACCACTTGAGATAGTTGACAGGATGGAGAAGCAGTTAAGTCATGTGGACAAATCAAATAAGAAGAACAAATCTACCACAAGTAAAACTCCTGTCACAAAGTGGGTGATTAAGGAAAAGACTAATTGCCTTGTTACTCAATCAGATCATTTATCAGGCAATATGGCTAAATGGTACCTGGACAGTGGTTGCTCAAGACACGTCACTGGCTAAAAATCTCTTCTTTCAAACTATAAGGATCTTCACAAAGGGATAGTCACCTACGGAGATGGAACCACTGCTGAAGTAATTGGTCAGGGAATTATAGAAGGAATTAATCTGTTTAAGAATGAGAATGCTTTTTGCATAAAAGGATTGACACATAACTTACTGAGCATCTCTCAAATCTGCGATAATGGACATGTGGTAAATTTCAACAAAGAAGAATGTGAGATTCTAGATCAATTAGGAAAGTCAATTATAAAAGGTCTTCGCACAAATAACCATTGTTACATTATTGAAGGAAAAGGAAGGAGTGATATTGAGAAACGCTGAAAATGAAGAAATTGGTCTAGGTTTTGCATCAAAGAAACAATTTGAGGCATCTCACCTCACCTTTTGCACATAAATATCCATATGTTTATACTTTTTAATGTACAAAAGATATGTGAAATTTTGTTGATACTCTTTGCTAGGAACTTCAAAAAGATATTATTCTAAATATGAACAATTGTTAGACTGAAAAAAAAAATAAAAAATCACAAAAATCTACCTTTGATATGAGTGTCGATTGGGCACTTGAGAATGTCGATCACATCGCCTTATAATCGATAGAATCGACGACTCTCTGGGTAGTTGAAACGTCGGGATGGTTGTTCTTCCCTATAACTTGGAATTAAAAATCAAAATTTTTGGAATCAGAGAACATGATCAAAGGGATAGATTGTAGCTGCTTGGTAAGAATCAGAAGATAAAAAAGAGAGCCACATCTGGTACTCTCAAGACCTAGACATCTCATCTCCCCAAGATGGAAAAAGAGAAAGAATTGTTCCATCCACAGTGTGCATCAATTGAAAAGAAGAAAGGTGAGGACGATGCAACCACCTCTTCTTCCTTGTTTAACTTAAACCTTGTGGGGGAGCGAATGGTTCACAAAAAGAGCATTGAACCCTTCAGAATCATTGATCTTCTAAAACAAATTGGATGTGAAAATGTTGTGAATCTTGGTGGAACGTTTCAACATAATCTGGTACATTAGCTTACTAGCTTAATCTTCAATGTTGATAACAATCCTCCAATCATCATAGTAGCAGTCGTCAATTAAGTTGAATATATCATGCCCAAACTGATAAGTAGGACATCGGATTTACTGGAATATCTGTAACTGAACGCAAATTGAATGGTCTCGGTGTATGGGGGGAAGTTACTCGTGCTTTGTGTAATGGTGCCACAATTTTCAGGAATGCTAAAAATATTCTCCACATCAAGTACCTTGATCCTACCTATAGGATTCTTCATAGCATTTTTAGCACCAATGTCTATCCCTGTGAAATCTTTGGCAACAAACTCTCACCATACATTCTGAATATTCTGTATGACATTCATTTGAGAATTTCAATATGCTTACCCACTCTGATTGTACAACAGCTGATCCGTGTGCTTACAGAAGCATCCATCACTACACTACCATTTTCATGTCTTCTCTCTAAGATTTCATGTCAATTCGGACTACCACCGACTTATGATCTTCCTCATCCTTGTGCGTTGTTCAACTTTGAAGACATACATAAACTAAACATCTTTGAAAATGTGTTTTATGGTGGAAGAATTGGTTCAATTCCTAGCAGTAGCAGATTGGTGTAAAATTCTGATATCCCTATGCAAGAAAGCATACAAGATCTTTTGAATGAACCGGCTCACATTTTAGAGAAATTAAGTGATTGCGAAGCCTATCTTTCTGAAGTTCAACAGCAACTGATGATTCTGCAACGAGCAACTAAACGAGTTCTGAAACGTCTACCTGCACCATAAGTGTGCTCAGGATACACATCCATCACATTCCTGAAGTCCTCTTGAAATAATCTGGGCCTAAACATCTTTTTGAATGCCTGTGATCACATTTATGAGTGTGATGAATTTCAAACTTGTAAAGGTTGTTTCTTTTTGGTTTGAGTATACCTTGTATGGATTTCTTGTGATAGATTCTTATCTTAATGCATCCATAGTTTTGCATGACATGTGCTATTTTTACTTATATATCTTTACTACCATCTTGGTTATCTGGTAAATTATTGCAATGCATGAAATTTTAAATGACTATCTTAATTTCTATTGCTCTCATAATGCTCTATCATTGATGCATGATTGACACTAGTTTACTACAAATATATCTCTCTATGGTTCTCCCATATGCTTCAATCTTCAGTCAAATCACGTCTTATACCTTTGCCAATGACTGATAAAAAGGGAGAGAATAATTCAAAACACCCCAAGCGAAAATTGTATATCTTTGTTGCAGGTGTTAGGGGGAGCAGCCGCAACAAGAAAGGGGGAGTTTTTGAATTAAGGGGGAGAATTTATTTGTTGTGTACATGAGTGTTTAGAATTTGTAAAATTGTATTAATACATGTACACACAATTTAGGATATATCTATCTAGATATGTTCTTAGGGTGTTTTGGGTATTTTCTCACATAATTGACAAAGGGGGAGATTGAAAGTGCACCTACTACGTGCCCTGGTTTGTCAATTACGTTATAGGTTGAGTCAGTCAGATAATAGCGCCTAACAAGAAGATCAAGTCAAGCGTCCGCCTCAACTGGATATGTAGAAGCTCACCGAAAGGTAAATCTCACATCCCATGTCCCAAAACACCAGGTGATTAAACCCTTAAAAAGAACTAGAACATCTTAGGGTTTATGTGTAAGAAAACTTTTTATCAAAAAGAAAACCTTCTAAGTTTTTCTTACACTGTCGATTATATCGATCCGCCTTTCGATATGATCGACCAACTCTGTCGATGTCCTCAGCATATCAATCGATACAATCGTGTGAGGACAAAAAGCGTCCAGCAATCAAATAATCTTCTGGACGATTTATCGATATATCGACCTTCGAGTCGATATCATCGATATTCAAAAATTGATCATATCTGAAGTGGATCGATCATATCGACAGTCTGCTTTCTAGCGCCCCTATTTTTCTAAAGAAAACTAACATATGCTTCGATATATCGATGACTGTCTGATTCAATATGAACTCAAATATCGATCATATCGGGAGTCAGTCGATCATATCGACTGTGGGGCGCATGTTCTCACCAGTATGAATTTCAGGTTGCTTTTAATGTTGATCGGGGTGCCTGTCGATAAATTGATATTCATATATCGATCATATCAAGACCAAGTCGATTGGATCGAGTTAGGACATAAATCATCCAGCGAGCTTACATGTAAATCTATACAATTTATCGATCCCATTGACAAGGTCTCCGATATGATCGATGTACAAATTCCGATGACATCGACTGTTTCCCCGATCATATCTGTGACCCTGAAATTCTTCAAGGCTTCTCTCTTATTTTTCACCTGTCGATAGATCGAACCATCACTCAATGGAATCGGAGTTTGAAATCCGATAATATCGATGTGTGTCTCAATCCCATTGACCAGTCGGCGGAAGGTTTCCAAAAGAGAAATGACAATTGAGTTTGTATCATTGAGAGGTCGGCCGATATAATCGAGAGTATACGCTCGATCATATCGACGATTGATCGATGATATCGAACTCTGTCATAAATATGACCGTTTATATCCGTTGGAACCTTTTGCTTATAAATAGAGAGAGTAGTCTTCATTGCTGGTAGAGAAAGCAGAGAGTGCTTTAGAGTGTTTTTACCTTCCTATCATTTACCTAAGCCTTTTCTCTCAGGAAGTTCATCCTCCAATCCACCCTCATCATTGATATCTCATAGAGTGGATTGGAGAATGAACTTCCTCATTCAAGGATCCTTCAGCTACTACCTTAATGACATATCATTAAGCTGGGATGCCTTGAATGCATAGATGATGGGAACCTCTATATCTTCCTTATAGGAAAATCTTCAGAGAGTGGTATTCCATCATAGCCTTGACCCAACCTAAGCCTAGCATATATACATCTTTGTGTTGCGGATCAAGGGAGCTAAAGATTCTTCATCAACAAGAAGGAGATCTTCATCATTGCGCTGAAAGGGACTCATCAACTTATCTGTAAGTACTAAGAGTCCAGAGGACACTTGTAATCATTCCTTTTTAGAATTGAGTTTTAAGTGTTGCTCACCATTTGAAGTCCTCGAAGGAGGCCTCCGACGGGAGTGTACGTGCGGGGTGCATTGTGTGGACCCTTGCTCTGTGGAGAGCATAAACATCTGGTTAGGAGTACGCCAGCAAAATTTCAGGGTTTGAGGTGAACCGAGTAGAAACCTTAAGGTGCGTTGTGTGGATCCTTGTCCTGTTTGGGCATAAACATCTGGTTAGGAGTATGCCAACAAAACTCCAGGGTTTTAGGTGAACCGAGTAGAAATCTCTGTAAAGGTTGAAGGTGAATCTGATTTAAAACCTTAAGTTTGAGGTGAATCATGGGAAACCTCCTTAGTGAGATTCGGTCACTCAAGGGTTGAGTGTGGAAGCCGGGAGTGGAGTAGACAAGTTGCCGAACCACTATAAAATGACTGTGTTTGAGATTGATATTGTCTTTCATTTATGTGATTACCTTGCATGTCTTTATATATGATCACATTTTATGTACACACAGTCATATCCATCACAATCTCATCTACACATTGTTTGTCTTTTAAATAGTTTGTGATTGGATCCTCTATTAGGCTTGAAAACCAATAGAGTTAATTCTTGAGTAATCCTAATTTATACTCTGTGATAGGATTAGTGAAATAGGACTGAAAAATAACTTATAAATATTTAAAAAGTCCTATTCACCCCCCTCCAGGACATATTGGGATATTCCTACTTTAACTTAAGCGATCTTCACTGTAATTTTACTATGAGGATAAAAACCTTGGGTGGGGCATTGTATTTTGTCACTTTTATAGATGATGCATCTAGGAGGGTTTATGTTTATGCTTTGAAATCTAAGGACGAGGTCTTTGGTGTGTTTAAATTGTTTCATGCTATGGTCGAGAGAGAGACATGTAGATCATTGAAGTACATCCGTATTGACAATGGTGGTGAATACATTAGTAATTTTCGTGAGTATTGTAAGTGCCTGGGTATACGACATGAACAAACGGTTCCCAAGACCCCCAGCACAATGGTGTGGCTAAGTGAATTAATCGCACCATTGTATGGGCTGAAACAAGCTCCACGACAATGATATAAGAAGTTTGACTTGTTCATGTTACGACATGGGTATGAAAGAATGAAGTTGGACCACTGTGTATTTACGCTTAATTTCTCAGATGGTGATTTCTTAGTTTTGCAGTTATATGTTGATGACATGCTCATCATGGGAAAAGACATTAAGAAGATCGACAGGCTGAAATAAGAATTGGACAAGTCATTCGCGATGAAAGACTTGGGTCCAGTTAAGCAGATCTTAGGAATGGAGATAATCCGTGATAGAAGCAGCAAGAAGTTTTGGTTGTCACAAGAGCAGTATATTGAGAAAGTCTTAGAGTGGTTCAATATGAATGCAGCGAAGCCGGTCAGTACTCCACTGTATGGTCACTTCAGATTAAGCGACAGACAGTATACCAAGATGAAGGCAGAGGTGGATGAGATGCAGAAGATACCCTACGCGTAAGTAGTAGGAAGTTTGATGTATGTTATGGTGTGTATACGGCCATACATAGCATATGTGGTTGGTGTTGTTAGCTGGTATCTTACCAATCCTGGCAAAGAACATTGGGCAGCGGTGAAGTGGATACTGCGGTATCTAAGAGGCTCATCCAGGTTGAGGCTATGCTATGGTGACGGAAAACCTATGTTAGAGGGATACACAGATGCAAATATGACAGGTGACATAGATTTCAAGAAGTTTACATCGGAGTTCATGTTCACGTTTGTAGGGAGAGAGGTCTCTTAGCAGAGCAAGCTATAAAAAGTTGTCGCATTATCGACGACAGAGGCTGAGTACATTACGGTCACCAAGGCATGTAAAGAGATACTTTAGATGAAGAGATTCCTACATGAACTTAGCCTGAAGCAGGAGCAACATGTGATCTATTGCGATAGTCAAAGTTCTATACACTTGAGAAAGAATCCAAGTTAGCACTCCAAGTTGAAGCACATAGAGATTTGGTATTACTGGATCAGAGATACTTTGGAACAGAATGTATTACAGCTTGAGAAGGTCCACACGGACGATAATGGTTCAGACATGATAATCAAGGCATTACTCAATGGCAAGTTCGAAGTTTGTAGAAACCTAGATGGATTGAAGAAGACGAACTCCTCCTGAGTCGAAAAAGGGAGAGATTTGATGGAGATTTTCTCCTCATTACTGGGTTCGATGAAATCGAACCAGCTTCGATATCATCGAATATTTTTAGGATTTTTCACCCCTGGTCATTAAACAGTTTTGGTCCATTTTTGATACAATCAAAGGACCTTAGATGATATCAAAGGTTGTCATTGAAGGACCTTCGATATCATCGAAGAGTTACGCAGATGCAATTACAGAAACGCAGATTCTGTGAATTTTATTTCCTATTTTGATTCTACCTCTTTATATTCTTATATAAAGGGGTGTATGCAGGATTGAGGTGTATTCTAGGGTATTTTAAGGTTTTCAAAAGATTTTCTAGGAGGGCTTAGGGCTCTCAAAGTAAGAGAGAGAGAGAGAAAGAGAGGAAGTGTGTGGAAGGAAGATTCTGCTCGTAAAGGTGATCTACCTTGCAGTCCAGGTCTCAACGCTCATACGTCCTCGTGGTCGGTGAGATCTCTCCATTTTTCTTTTGTTCTCTTATTGTTTATCCACTCCTGCGTGAGTGAAGAAGGTTTGATCCAGGTGGTGTGTGCTTGTGATCGGTTGTAACGTTCACCTTTATAGTGGATTGTTGATCTGGACGAGGTCCCGTGGTTTTTACCTCTTTAAGGATTTTTTCATGTAAAATTCTCTAGTGTCGTGTGGTTTATGTTTTGATTTATTTCCTTGCTTTATTATCCCATAATTCTGGTGTTTTGGGCAGCTAGATCCTAAGGTTTTGTGCAACGGCCCCCAACAATCATTTGATCAACTACAACTCTCAATCTTATTTGTATATGATGTGATCAAATTGATGAGTGGATTGGATGTTTCTTATGTGTGCAGTATTTACATGTGGCTTAATGATGTAGAGTGGGTCGGGGATAGTTTCATGGCCAAGATGGATTAGAAAAGGCTCAATTGAAAGCAGAAGTGATCCGGACGGTCCGGACCGTAAAACATCCGGACCTTAAAATGGACATATCTCGCAAACTAGAATGAGTTATCCAACGTGCCATATATGATTTTATGGTAGGATGAGCTAGTTTAGCCACCCAACCTGCTATGTTGGGTTGTACACACCTAATTTGTGAAATGCTATCAGATTGATAGTCAAATTCCTATTTTAATTTCGTATTTACTATTTATAATAAGTTTTAGTTTGATTATAACTCTTCATCCGTTTGGCTTTAGGAGTTGCGCCCAACATGAAAAGTGCTTAGAATGGTTAGGGGAACATCATGGTTTGGCCAAATAGGACACTTACTATTTTTAGCTGAATACCATGCGCACTAGTAGGAATCATAACTGTCTATAAATAATAAGTTTACTATTTATAGTAAGTCACGATTTCTAGGAGTTTTAGTTGTAGTTTAATTCTAAAACTGCTTCCATGGCTTTATATCCCTGTTTAAAGGGGTGTAAACTCATTTATTCATTCATCAAACAATTTACAAATTTTTTAGAATATTATTTCTATTTTCTTACTTTTTCCTCGTGGATTCGAGAAGTCTTTGTGATGAGTCCAGAGAAGCTTCATGGATTCGAAGT
Organism: Magnolia kwangsiensis; assembly: GCA_037074715.1. Lineage (NCBI taxonomy): Eukaryota > Viridiplantae > Streptophyta > Magnoliopsida > Magnoliales > Magnoliaceae > Magnolia > Magnolia kwangsiensis. The sequence goes on from CM073573.1 coordinate 144,392,401, forward strand.
AGTTATCCTTGAGGAAGACGATGATCGACCTCATCATGTTCATCCTTGTATCAATTAGTATCAGAGTGAGGATTCCCCTCAGGCCGATGGCAAACAACGAAGGTATAAACCAAAATCTTGTGGATGGTGATTTAGGGATTCGTTATCTTTTGGAAAGAATAGAATCTTTCCACCGGGAGAGTTAGTTGACCATGCAAGGGCTACAGGAAACCCTCGGCCATCTTGCGGATGTGTTACTTCCGTCCCAATTCCTAAGCAATGCTCAACCACTTGTAGTTGATGTACGACACAACCTTGATATCTATAGAGCACTATCAGTGGTGAATCGTAGTGCTACACCAGATGATTAGAATTCTATCAACGAGGACCTTGATGAAGGCTTTGCTCGATGACCAATCCATGGAGGGAATTGCTAAATAGTGCTGAAAGAGACTATCGAGGTAAGGCCGAGCTTTCTAGTTTTAATGGTTTATTACACATAGAAGATTTCATCAATTGGAACCAAAGTAGAACGACATTTTGATTAAATGTATATGCCAGATCATAAAAATGTGAAATTAGTAGCTTTTAAATTAAACTTTGGTGCTTTTGCATGATGGGAGCAATTACAACTCTCACGTACTATATAGAACAAGGCATCCATCTATTATGGCTACGGATGAGACATCTTCGATCACGATTCCTCCCTAGTGATTACGAGCCGGTATTATTTCAATAATACCAAAATTGCCAACAAGGGAATCGAACTGTCACAGATTACAATGAAGAATTTCACCGGTCGGCAACACGAAATGATCTGTCAGAAACTGAATTAGAGAAGGTATCATGATTTATAGGTGGGTTACAATCGACAATTCAAGATCGAGTTCAGATGTATTGAATCGTAACTGTAGATGAAGCAGTTCAGTTGGCAGGTATGGTAGAAATGCAGCTTGAAATCTCTAATCGGCCTTACCCTTCAACTCAGTCCCCCATAATGGGTCTTACACAAGATCTAGTGCTAACACGAAGAAAAGAACCATTAGGAGGACATTCTCAACCTCATGCGACCGCAAACCATTATACGGGGAGCAGTCCATCCAGTCCTTAATGTGTAACACCCACAATAGTAGACCCAAGTAGGATTCCAAATCCTTATGTTCAGCCAAGGTCGAATAATTATAATTTTAGCCAACCAGGTCACTTATTAAATACTTGTTCTCAACGACAAGTGGTAAACCTCACCATTAATGATGGTAGTGTTAAAAATAATAATGAAGACCCAAATATTAAATTAAGAACTGGACCATGCCATAGAGGACAAGGCATATGTGACAGGTTGGGTTCTACAGGATTAGGGTGAGTCACTCGTTGTGAGGCGACTATTATATGCACTAAGGAAATAGTTACACCCACAATGACATAATATTTTCTAAACTATGTGTATGATGAATTGAAAAATTTGCGATGTAATCATCGATAGTGGGAGCAGCAAGAACATCATCTCCAAGGTCATGGTGGAAAAGTTGTAATAGAAAATGGAGCACCATCTCTCCTCATATACGATCAGTTGGATTAAGAAGGTTAGCGAAACTAAGGTAACTGAACACTGCACTATATCTTTTTCGATTGGTAAATATTATAAAGATGAAGTAGTATGCGATGCAGTTGACATGGAGGCTTGCCACATGCTACTCGGTTGACTATGACAATATGATCGTGATGCCACTCATAAAGGGATAATGTGTATATTTTCATCAAAGATGGCCATAAAACTATATTAGCCCCTATGAATCCAATTGAGCCACCCGAAACTTCTAAAGTGGAGGGCCTTTCTCTCTTAACCATACGGGACTTTGTGGAGGAATTCAAAGAAATAGAACAGGCCTATGCATTAATTGTAAAGGGGAAGGAACTCGAGCCCACCAACAACCTTGAGAAACTAAAACCCTTGCTGCATAAGTTCAAATCTATTTGGCCCGATGAACTTCCCGATGGATTACTTCCCATGTGAGATATCCAGCACCATATTTACATTGTTCATCGGTCTAGCTTACCCAATCGACCTCACTATTAGATGAATCTAAAGGAGTGTGATATTTTGTAGGGAAAAGTGGAGGAACTGATCCGCAAGGGTCTTATCTGAGAAAGTATGAGCCCATGCATCTGACCTGCTCTATTAACTCTTTAGAAAGATGAGAGTTGACGCATATGTGTCGACAGTCGGGCCATCAACAAAATCACCATAAAATACAAGTTTTCTATACCACGATTAGACGATATGTTGGACAAGCTTGAGGGTGTAAAATTATTCTCTAAATTGGATCGAATGAGCAGTTACCATCATGTTCAAATACATTCGAGCGATGAGTGGAAGACAACATTTAAGAGCAAGAAAGGGTAATATGAATGGATGGTCATGCCCTTCGGTCTTTCGAACATGTCTAACACATTCATAAGGTTGATGACCAAGTTCTGAAACCATTCATTGGGTGGTTTATTGTGGTTTACTTCGATGATATCTTAATATATAGTCAGGATGAAGCAAGTGTAACATCCCAAAAATTGGGGGTCGAGAGTAAACTCCACTCTCGAGTTCCAGAACATCACTTATGCAACATTTTCAATGATGGATGAATGTTGCTCATATTAGTGCAGAAAACATGAGTGGGATTAGACCAAAACAGCAGATCATACTTCAGAGACAGTTAAATTATGCGAGTGGAAGACTGTGATAGTACATATAATATGTATAATTGATTGTAAGTCTCTAGAGTGTGAACATGTTACCAAGTTAACTAAATACATGTATACTCCAAAATGAAAAGAGAAAAATATACATAAGTGTTTAAATAAAAGGTAAAATATCAAGTGTATTGACATCTAATCAATAACCCTGTAAACCCGTCGATCAGAACCTGCATATAGGAGAAATCCTCCTCAACATCATCAAAAAAGACCGACTCTGCCTCGCAAGCATCGTCACCATCTGAAACTAAAACAGGGACTGGTTGGTGTGGCTAATACCGTCCCGTAAGGTGGGAGTGAGTGATCAACTTAGTGGAAGCTATATACAGCAAAGGTTAACATGTTATCAATCCAATCAAGCAGTAATGATAAGGAAGTACAATCAAACAAGTCCTAGATACTCTTGTTAATGCAAGGATGATATGAAGAATGATGCATGCCCTCACCACAAACCCCTCTACGACATCATCTAATGATCGCGGCATGACTCACTTTTCAGTGCTCTATCACTAACGCTGTTAGCACATGCAATGCGGTGTTATGAATATGCTTATCAAGTTCTTATTAGTCCTTTTCATACAGCAGGATTAGAAAGCTAAGGTACCTCCCTTGTATCATTACCTAAATGGTGATCCATTATCGGGTCATCAGTCCGAGATAATCTCATACGTTATTTCTGTTCTAGGTCACTGCAAGGGCTCCAGGGCTATTGCGCGCAATTGTTGCTCCTCTCCCCCATCACCTTATCAATACAGGCCTAGTTATATCTCACATATTGCAACAAGACTCGCCGTCCTTATGCACTATCAGGATATACTCGAGGTCACTACAGAGGGCTCTTCACCAATCAATGTAGGCTGACAACAAGAATATAGTATCCCATACCATCATAATCTCGTCACGAGTATAGGTGCTCACTGGTCACTATAAAGGGCTCATCACCAATCAGAGTAGGTCGACAGCACGAATATAGTGTCCCATACCACCATAATCGGCTCATGAGTCTTAACAGGTCGAGGTACCAAGGTTAGAGGGGCTTTTCACTAGTAAGTTTGGTACCTTAGGTTCAAGTAGTAGCGACCAAACATGGTGAACAAATATCGGTCAATCAGATTAGTTGATAAGCTCAACTAGGCTAAGCGCACATTGAGTTGAATGACATGGGATGCATAAGCACTCCATGTGGCCTAACCACTGCTGAACATCCCAAGCATGACTCAGATTCGTTAAACTCATCCTGAGTGGCGATAACAACCTCAACCACTAATTATAGAACGGTTACCGATTACCTGGACTGTAGTATAGCCCCAAGAAAGTACAATTTCAATAACATGCATGAGATTCATATCCTACAATCATATGGATAGTTATGAAAATATAACTTAAATGTAAATAAAATACATGAAGGAAATCATACACGTAGTGGACATGGATAATCTAAGTTACACAAGTCATGGAGGAAATCATATACATAATTATCATGAATAATCTATGTTACATAAGTCATGGAGGAATTCATACACATCATTGATATAGTTGAGAATCATATCTCAACCCGCATACACGGACATCTTACTAACTACTGACTCATTTAGACACTTTTACATACACTTAGCCTACACATTACATCATACATATTATGTATTCATTAGCATATGTATTAGGGTAAATCCTTTCTCAAAGGGTAGCCGCCCATACAATAATCATATATCCACGATAGATTATAATGGCAAGTACGAATACAAAGTTTATACTCATTCAGTCATTTTCACATACACTTAGGCTACACATACTAAATACATATCATATGTTGGCATATCATGTATTTGGACTAAACCTTTAGCCCAGGAGTTGTTACACATATATCTAACATACATAGACGACAGTTAATCATGGCAAACACAAATTCAAATTTTATATGTATACGGTATCTTCTACAAATATGAGGAATAAAGTATATTCAACATAGTTAACGTATAACTGAAAAATAAAACGGACAACACTTTATACATGTGAAATAGCATCCTAGGTAAGAATAAATCATTACTTAACATTGAAAGTCTTAAAAACCATAACCTAAACGTATATAGTCCGCACCTTAAACTAGAAAAGATGTGTCTAGGATTATTCAGACGATATGTCATTGTCAACGGCAGGTACGCTACCTATGGCATGAAACAAGTTAGCTAGAACTCTACCTCAGCTAGTATAGGCTTCAAAATAGGTTAGGATTAGATTAACTTACCCAAAAATGAAATCAGAATCACTGGAAGAACGATTCAGAAACGCCGGTTCAAAGTATAGATGAGTTAGGAAGAATCGTATGGAGTTTCACCTGCTTCTCCCATACTTTCTCTCTCTTTTCTTTCCCTCAAATCTCTAGAGTTTGGAAAATTCGTATGGGTTAGAAAGCTAAGGGTTTAAGGCCCTTTTATAAGCCTAAACATAACTAAAACAGACCTTAAGTCAAGGTATACTTAGGTTATACCCAAATCGGGTCCTTTCTGATCCAACGGAGCATTTCTGGAGGTCCTCTGATCAAATGTGGTCGGACTTAAGCTCTCTAATATTAGATCTAGGTCAAGATAATTTTACAGTCCGGTCGGGTTTCCAGATCGACCGTGGCGGACCAGTTTCAGTTCAACGGTTACGGAAACTCGATCAGAGCTACAAGTACTATGACATGTAAGGGCCACCTATCTTGATCCGAGGGTAAATTTTGGTCAAATTTTAATGGTCAGAACCCTTAAATATAACGCGCAAGTGAACCGTTCTAGATTTCTTAAATATATAATTAATTTTCTAAAAATCTTCATTTTCCTACCCTCTTTACTCTGGGCTCAATAAAATGGTCTCACGACATCGGTTGGGCTTGATTTTTTAGTTGATTGACAAGTCCAACTAGGCGATCGTAATGGTTTAAGTTCATAGCTATCGGACTTCGATTCGCGGTCTAGAGCCAATACAAAGTTACAAAGCATTCCTAAGAGCAACCGGGTTTAGAGTTGGATCCTAGATTTTAGGGTAACGTAGCGTTAACAATTCTAGAGGTTTTGGATCTTACAGATCGTATTTAAAGTGGTTAGTGCTAAATTTGCAGTAAATCTAGTGTAGCGCTGGCTAATACACGTTAAATTTCTAAAGAATTTGGTTCTAAATGATTTCTCTGTCTTTGGACTCGAGTTTTGAGAAGTTACCAAGGTGCTATGGTTGACCCATTACTTAAGGATGCCTAACTCCAGGTTAATAAAAATTCAGGGTATTACAGTAAGCCATATGGAACACCTCATGCAGGTCCTTCAAGTGCTCACTGAAAGCAAGTTGTATATTAATTTAAAAAGTGTAGCTTCCCAAACAATGACCTATTTTTTTGGGCTTTTTCGTGATATCCACAGGCATTTAGGTGGATGAGGAAAAGGTGAAGGCAATTAGGGAATAGTCAGTTCTCACAAACATCCATGAGGTGTGAAGTTTTTATGAACTGGTGACATTCTATTGTTGATTTGTGAAGAAATTTAGCACCATTGTGTCACCAATTATAAATTGGATGAAGAAGGGGCAGTTTAAGTGGACGGACGAAGCTGACAGGAGCTTTGTTGAAATTAAGCACAGGTTGTCCACTATCTCGGTGTTGAGGAGTAAAAATAAGAGAAGAATGGAAATAAATGAAGAACGAAAGACTGTGAAGGAAGGACTTTGCGCAGGACCACGCAAGACATATGCTTTGCGCGGAACTGCGCAAACGATATCATCTGTGCGGTTCCGCGCAATCGACATCACACTGCGTTGATAAGGGCAAGATAAGTGTGGCTTGTTTTGTCCCACATCGCTAAGGTTGAGGTTTTTGCACGTGTGAGTGCCTATAAATACCCCTTTCCTTCCTTGATTAGGGGTTGGTTAATCGAAGATTTTGAAGAACAAGTGGAGCGAGGAGAAGCATCGAAGGTGAGAGCGATGGCGTAAGGGCTTTGCGCCGGACCGCGCAAAGCATGTCCCTTACACCGGACCGCGTAAAGCAAGTCCTTTGTGCGTGTCAGCGCAAATCGACTTCTCTGCAGTCTATAGAGCTGAGGAGTCGATAAGCTGCTGGAACAATTGAGATCTTCAGGTTCTTCTGTTCAAGTACGAAGGGAGATAATCCGCTGAAGCGTATATTCCTCCTAAGTCCTATGAGATGATCAAAACAGGCACCAAAAGGCTATTGAAATTTTTAATCTCCTTGAAGACTAGTTGATCGATTCGTCAATTTCTCCTAAGTATCTAGGAGATGACCGAAATAACGTCGAAATGCTGTCAAAATTTTCATCGAGCTATCTTCCCTTTCATTCAGTACATTGCATTAATTGTACTTTATTTTCAGAATCAAGGGAATCAGAGGATGTAAATGAACTCAGATAAATGTGATGAATGTTCTCTCGTTCATTCTTTGTTACCATTTAATAAATCCCTCAAATGAAACACATTTGTTTTCTTGTCGAAACAAAATGGTGACTCTGCTGGAGAACTTTTATTATTTGATGGTAACTTAGAAAATATTCAAGAGAACATATATCACTTTTTGGCGTCTGTAAAGATGCCAAAATGGCTACTCTCAACGGGAACGTCCTCCCCTTCATCTCTAAAAATGAAGCACGATTTTATTTAATACATTAACTAATACTCTTTCATAGAATGTCTTATTAATTAGATGCCTAATTGCAATTTTTTATATTACGATCGAAGGTAAATAGAATCGTCAAAGAAAGCAAAGTCTGTTGTGATCAAGAGTAATGAATTTCTTGCAATGGACGGAACAATCTCTGTTTCGCCAATAGCTCAAGAAGATGAGGCAGAACGGAAGATGGTAACATCCAAAAGTCAGAAAGTTCAATCTACTTCCACGAGAAGCAACATCTCGCCAAGTACTGGGTCGGTTATGCGAAGTGTCGTGAGACCTAGTCCTGCTTCGATTATACAATCATCTCATTTGAGCAAAGAAGAAAAGCTCGTTACTCAGACAGCTTTCGTAAAATCATCGCGAGTTTAAGAAAATAAGGGGAAGGCGATCGTAACCAGTGAATGTCCACTCACAACACCTCCTGCAAAAGATTTCAAGCAAACTCATGCATTGAGAATGCCACGATTTGCTTCGGCTAATCCTTCGAAGCGACAATACTCTGGTTTCAAATCGAGTAATAGTCCATATTCTTCAACAATGTCAGCAGCGCAACGCTCGCCTCCTTCTTCAATATCAAGACAATCAACGTGTAAAGGAATAGAAAGTTCGTCGACAGATATTAATCAGCTTGGTCAGTTTTCACCAGATGAGCATGTGGTTGAGGAAGTCCTTAATGTGTCGACAATGACTGCCGTAAACAACATTGAACCACAAGTAGAAAGGCCACAACAATAAGCGATTAGATTGCAAGAGCCAATGCCTAATATTACTCAAAATATAATGCAGGGAGAAATTCGGCAGATGGTTATTGAATCTATTCATCTAGAGAATGAACGAAGTCAGAATAAAAAATTTTGATATCAGACACCGTATCCCCCTGAAATAGAAGAAATGCCATTTTTTGCTGACTTCGAACACCCAGACTTTCAAAAATTTAATGGGGACGGATCATCAGAAGAGCATATGATGCATTTCATAGAAAAGATGAGAAATTTCTCTATAGTTCCTCAATATTGTCTGCGATTATTCGGATCTTCTCTGACAGGAAGAGCCTTCAAATGGTATTCAAGTTTAATTTCAGGATCTATTCATACTTGGGAACAGATGCAGGATGCCTTTCTGTCAAACTTTTTTCCTTTGGACCGAGAAGTTAGTTTGACTGAACTGGCCTCTATTCGCCAAGGAAAAATGAATCAGTTGAAGAATTCATCAAACGATGGACGGACTTAGCAGCATCATGTCAACATCCTCTGCAGGAATCAGAACAAGTAGAACTATGCTTAGAAGGCATGAGACCAGAGCTAGCATGCCACTTGATTAGTAAAGATTGAAAAACTTTTTGAAATTTTGCTACGAAGGCTCATGCTCTTGAAAGGATGATGGGAAGAGTGCCTGTTTTTCAGTCAAAATTAGCCCACATAATTCAGAAAGATGAAATTGAAAAAGATTATCAAGGCAAGGAAAAAGACAGTGATGAAGAAGATGGAAATAGTCATGTGATTATAATGACATATAAAAGGTCCAGGCAAAATAAAGATTATACGAAGTATTCATTTGCAAAAAAAGATATACTTCCCATGCTGAATCAATTGTTGGCTACGAAGAGTATTGAATTACCTCGGCTAAGACACCTCGAAGAAATCAAAAATACAAGAGGGCTAGATTATTACAATTATCATTGTAAATTTGGACATCATACGGAAGATTGTAATTCTCTCAAGAAAAAGCTACAAAAGATGATCGATAAGGGAGAAATTGCGATGAAAAGTGCATGACAGATAGAGAAAAATGAAGGAAAGTGACAGAAACTCGATAAAGAAAATTCTGGGAGCATCTGCGTTAAAAGACGACAGCATGCTTTGTATGGTGAATCGTCAGTAATTAACAAGATCGAGCTGTCATTGCCTAAATACTCAAATGAAAAGAAGCGGTGAGGCAAAAGATATAAAGCCATGATAAAAAAAGCATATTCGTTGCAGATGTGCATTGCAATACCTGCCAGTTCAGGAGATGATCGCTATTTTGATTTCAAAAGATATCATTATGATACTTCCAAAATCAAAAGGGGGCAAGACAGGTAAGATAGGTGAGTAAAAGCTGTGAAATGAATTTCTCACCATATAATGTATTTCTTTTGTGTATATAAATAAAATGCATGCTTTCAAGCATATTAAGTCATCGCCAAAAGCAAAGCCAAATGAAAAGGCAATCGCCAAAATTAGCAACTATCGCTGTCGTCATCAACGGCTCATGCAAGCTTATTTTAACAATCGCTATCAAGCGTTAAACAATCGCTATCAAGCGTTAAACGATCGCCATCAAGTGTTAACAATCGCCATCAAGCGTTAAACAATCGCTATCAAGCGTTAAACAATCGCTATCAAGCGTTAACGATTGCCATCAAGCGTTAATGATCGCTATCAAGCATTAACAATCGCTATCAAGCATTAACGATTGCCATCAAGCGTTAATGATCGCTATCAAGCGTTAAACGATCGCCATCAAGCGTTGATGATCGCTACCAAGCATTGATGATTGCATTCAAGCCACTAAACACTGATAATAGAAGTCAAGCATTGACCGCCAAAGATTTCCCTTAGAATCATCAGGTATCAATGATTATCAATAAAAAGCAACTATTGCTGTCGACGATCAAACACTTGCCAAAATTGCTATCATCGCTAGGCTGATACATGATTTTAAATATAATACGAAAGTTTTCATAATGTTGTCAGCAGCAGTGAAATATCAATTATTAATTCACCATTGGCAGTGGAATAAACTATATAGTCAACCATGTATAAAGTTGATCACATCGATGATTGCTAATCATAAAAAGGCAGCCTAGTCAAGCCAATGGCCAGCTACGCATAAGACCTCCAAAGCCCGAAATTGGCGATAAACTATCTTGCCCGAAATCGGCGGTAAACTATCTTGCCTGAAATCAGCGGTAAACTATCTTTCTCTTTGAGCCCAGTATCAAGTCCAATTCAATCAAATTTAGTCATCCAGTTCAGTCAAGTCTGGTTGAGGTCGATGTTAGTTTTGTCCAGTCAAAGTATGGTCAGTCAAAAGTACACTATCTCCACTGCTTAAAAATTATAAGCTATGTGAAGCATTCAAAATGCTATAAATACATATTTCAATTTAGATATGCTCAAATATGCAATTGCCTGATGAAAATTTTAAACATTGATTAGACAACATGCAAAAATACATTTCTCTTGAATCAGGTTCAAATTACATCTAAAGTAAATACCTTCAAGATACTGGCAATTATCTACTTAAAAGCTCAAGTCTCCGAGGTCAATTACTATATTGACAAGAGCTGTGAGGTCTTTTCAGCTCTCATCTTCTTAATGAATAGAGACATATTATTGCACAAGATTCTCAAAAGGGGGCAGAGAATAAACTAGCAAAGAAATTATCATTCTCTTCCGAACAATATGAAGATCCGGATATATTCTTTGAATTTTTTAAAGGAGCAGCAAAGATTATCTATCCTTCAAGGGTATCAGAAGGCTTCACTTTAGAAATATTATCTTCTGGAGAAATCTTCATGCAAAGCTGATCTGGAAAGGGGGCAGGATTTAATGACTTCAAAATAATCCGTGCCTTGGTCTTTCTGACAATCTCTTATATGCGGCTAAGAAATTCATATGCCAAGTATTATGGATAATGGTATCGCAAGACTCCAAGTATAGGATCTGATGGAGACAAAGAACAAATGGAATCATCATCATCAGTAACTTTTATGACCTTTGAAAAATTATTAAATGAAAATTAAAAAGAAGTCTTGTCTATTTTTTAATTTTTCAGAATCAATAAAGATCTAAGAAAAATCTATAAAGAAATGTTAAGGAGCACAAACTCGAGAAGACTCAGTAAAAAGACTCAGCGGTTGAACCTTTGGAGCTAAAGATGAAATCTCCAAGAGTGTAATATAAAGAATACAATGCGAAGCACGAGGACGAACGTAAAGATTGAATAAACCATATTGCGAATATCACACTTAGCCTAAAAAGAGAAGAAACTCTCAATCTATTTTTATCAATGCTTCATAAAGCTATATTGAAAATTATAATGAATTAAGATACTAATTCTGATAAATTTGGCAGGAGAAACCATTATTCAAAAGCTTGAGTTATGCAGATCGTGCGTAAAGGAAACAATCGAAAAAGTTATTACGGCAGGAGCAACATTAAATAACGGCCCCAGATATAGATCAAAAGGAAAGAATCGCTGGAGCTGATCAAAAGGAAAGAATCGCTGGAGCTGATCAAAGAGACTGTTACAGCAGCAACGGTGTTGAAAGAAAGTTCTCTGATCAAATTACTCAAAGATGAAGTCATCACAGCTGCTGCAGAAGCGTACTTCAATGAAAAGAGAATCTTATCCTCTCTAGTGAAACATCTGCTCGACACTACTGATTGGGGGCATTCTAGTCTTCCACTCGAATGCCAGCATTCCAGTCCTCCGCTTGAGCATCAGCATTCCAGTCTTCCGCTTAAGCGCTAGTATTCAAGCCTTCTGTTCGAACGCCATCATTCAAGTCATCTGGTCGAACGCAATCATGCAAGCCTTCCATTCAAACACGATCACCCAGTCTTTTGTTTGAATGCGAGCATCCCAGTCTTCTGTTCGAACGCGATCGTTCGATCCTCTAGTCAAGCATGATCATCCAGTCTGCTATACAAGAATGATCATCCAGTCTTCCATGCAAGCATAATCATCTGGTCATCCTTCAGTTACAATTCATTCAAGTTTTTCAGGCAGAGGAAGATCGATCCTCCATTTGATTTCAGGAATCAATCAAAGAAGGATCGAGGGGGCATCTGTTGAGGAGTAAAAATAAGAGAAGAATGGAAATAAATGAAGATCAAAAGACTGTGAAGGAAGGACTTTGCGCAGGACTGCGCAAGACGTATGCTTTGCGTGAAACTGCACAAACGATATCATCTGCGCGGTTCCACGCAATCGACATCACACTGCGTTGATAAGGGCAAGATAAGTGTGGCTTGTTTTGTCCCACATCGCTAAGGTTGAGGTTTTCGCACGTGTGAGTGCTTATAAATACCCATTTCCTTCCTTGATTAGGGGTTGGTTAATTGAAGATTTCGAAGAACAAGTGGAGCGAGGAGAAGCATCGAAGGTGAGGGCGATGGCCCAAGGGCTTTGCGCTGGACCGCATAAAGCATGTCCCTTGCGCCGGACCGCGCAAAGCAAGTCCTTTACGTGGGTCCACGCAAACTGACTGCTCTGCAGTCTATAAAGCTGAGGAGTCGATATGCTGCTGGAACAATTGAGATCTTCAGGTTCTTCTGTTTAAGTACGAAGGGAGATAATCCGCTGAAGCGTATATTCCTCCTAAGTCCTAGGAGATGATCAAAACAGGTGCTAAAAGGCTGCTGGAATTTCTAATCTCCTTGAAGACTGGTTGATCGATTCGTCAATTCCTCCTAAGTATCTAGGAGATGACCGAAATAGTGTCAGAATGCTGTCAAAATTTCCATCGAGCTATCTTCCCTTTCATTCAGTACATTGCATTAATTGTACTTTGTTTTTAGAATCAAGGAAATCAGAGGATGTAAATGAACTCAGATAAATGTGATGAATGTTCTCTCGTTCATTCTTTGTTACCATTGAATAAATCCCCTAAATGAAACACATTTGTTTTCTTGTCGAAACACTCGGTTCTTGTACTTTCTAACTTCGACAAACTGTTTGAAGTCAAATATGATGTCTTATATGTCAGAATTGGGAGAGTTTTGTCTCAAGAAAGTATGCCAGTAGCCTTCTATAGTGAAAAGGTTAGTGATCCATGCAAGAAGTGGTTGACCTATGAGCTCAAATTGTATGCGGTGGTCCAAGCATTACGACATTGTCAACATTATTTAATTCAAAGGGAGATCATTCTTTACACAGACCATCAAGCTCTGAAATTCATTAACAGCCAAGTTAACGTCAATCTTGTGAATGCTAGGTGAATTTCATTTTTACAAGAATTCACGTTTATACTGAAACATAAGTCTTGACAGTAAAATAAAGTGGCTGATGCATTGAGGCACCATGCAACTTTATTAGTCACTATGAGCAATGAGGTTGTCGAATTCAAGCGCCTCAAGGATATATATGCCGGCGATGAATACTTCAAAGATGCTTGGGTTAGATGCCAAAAAGGTCACTGTAGTGACCTACATATGCAAGATGGGTTCCTTTTCAAAGGGAATTGACTGTGTATTCCTAAAAGCTCGTTGAGGGAGCATATCATCTAAGAGCTATATGGAGGTGGCATTAGTGGACACCTTAGACGAGACAAGGCATGAACTCTTATAGAAGAATAGTAATACCGGCCACAGTTAGTACGTGACGTGGGTAAAATGGTGTAGCGCTGTCATGTTTGCCAGGTCTTCAAAGGACCGTCTCAGAATACGTGCTTGTACACCCCGTTACCTATACCTGATGACCATTGGGAGGACCTATCTATGAACTTCATGTTGGGTCTCTCATGAACATAGCGTGGCATTAATTCATTGTGTGGTGGTAGATCATTACTCCAAGATGGTGCACTTTATCCTATATAAGAAGACCCTCGATGCAACATACGTGCCGAATCTATTCTTCAAAGAGGTTGTGCGGATACACGGGGTTCCCAAGACCATTACTTCTGACCGTGAAACGAAGTTCATTAGCCACTTTTGGTGGACTTTATGGACTTGATTTGATACATGATTTTAGTTTAATAATGCCTATCATCCACAGACTGATGGGAAGACTCAAGTTGTAAATCGCACATTGGGAAACCTCCTTCAATGTATTTCAGGTGAAAAACTAAAGCAGTGAGATTTGACATTGTCTTAAGCAAATTTTGCATTCAATAACATAGTGAATCGCTTGACAGAGAAGTCCCCATTCTAGATTGTTTACGGTTGAGTGCCTCACCACACGCTTGACTTGGACTCTTTGTCCAAGCTCCTAGGCATGGGCATTGCAGCAAAACTGTAACGCCCCGAAATTCAAGGGCCGAGTAGGAACTGGGCTCTCAGATTTTCGAGTGCCACGTGTACCCTAACGGGCCTCATGTACATGTAAATATAGATATCAAGAAGTCCAAGAAAGATTGAATCAACATAAGGTAACTCATCATCAGAAATTAAAATAGAAATCATCCACAAATCCAAGTGCTACTAATAAAGTTATGAACCGGCATAAACCTCATAGTCCCAAAAAATAAATATCCATTAGGGAGTTAGTTCCATCCTCTTGTCTCTCTTTAAAAAGGGTTGGGCCCTGGCCCAGACTTGAGATCATCCATCACGCTAGTAAGGTTCACCAAAGGTCTGAAAGTATGCCAGCTCCTCATTGTCGTCCACACTAACATCGTCCAATGAGTCTCGCTCTAGGGTTCCTGCGTCTATGCTAGAGTTTGGCTGGTGTTAGAACACCGTCCCAGAGTGGGAGTGAGTGATCAACTCAATGGTATCATTAGCAATAGATAACACAAATAATCATGTATATAATAGATTTAGCAAACAACATACATTATAGATTCTAAAATACTCTTGTTAATGAAATGCATGTTTCATGATATGATGCATGCCTCTTTCCACCAACACTCCCTCGAGCGACAACATCTAACGATCGCAAATGACCAACACTCCCTCAGTATGACCTCGACTCCCTAATTGTCAAAGTAAGCAATGGAATACTATGAATCATGTAAGCCGAGTTGATTAATTAAGTTTGTTTATCCAATGGGTAGGGGAAACTGTAATACCCTTAGTAGAAATGTTGCCATAACCTGATCGTGCGACTCAAGGCCATGGCCAATTGGCTCTCGCGATCCTTAGCCCTTCTAGGCTCGATAATCCCATGGCCCTTAGGCTCATATGAAATCAAATAGGACTTCTACGTCCAGCTCGCGTTCACTATGGGGAGGTCATCCCCCTATCATAGGCCGACAGTACGGGCACAGTGTCTCATACCACCGTCCCTGGCTTATGAGTCAAGGTGCTCATTGGTCACTATGGGGAGGCTTGTCACCCCAGCGTAGGCGGACAACTTGGGTATAGTGTCCTATACCACCATCCCCAGCTCATGAGTCTTGTGGGATGAATCTTATAATTAATAGTGGGCACAAAGGTCTTGTAATATCTTGGGTTCTTACATAGGCGTGCAATCACGGTGAACACATGAGGATGGTTGATTGTGAGTCAATACACCCCCATAAGTCGCATTATAAATCAAACGGCTTGAGAACAACGTCTCGTGTAGTCCAACTATAACCGCCAATACACAGCTTAACTAATCGAGTCAGATTTACTCGAGGACACGTCCAACGGAAGGTCACCCAAATGATTTAGTTAACTAGCCAATCCACAAGGGTCTGTGCGCTAGTAAACAACATGTATTAGTAATTTAAATACATGGACAACAAGCATAAATCAGTAATTTAAATGCATGGACAACAATACACCAAATTCAGCTAGACCATATGAATCCTATTCAACATGTTCCATCATAAACAACTATAAGGATAGCCATACACCAATGCACAATAATTCGATCATTCATGGGTCAACATAAATTTTGCAATTCAGTTGCACATAGGGAATCAAGTATAAGTAATTCAGCGAATCAACAAATTGACAACAATTTATGCTTTGTCTCCCGTCATATTGACATGCAGCGGCAATTCATCCATACTCAACAATATTTGGAGAAAGTTAAGTACCTATACCCTATAAGAACCTGCGATCAACAATTCATGCATTGAAGTATTAGGGGCTCAAACCCCTTTCCATAGATTGGAGAAATCCCTATACTAGAGTCCCATTCATGCACTCCTAAAGAAATTTTAGCAACATGAAATAGCAATGCACCACACACATTTATTAAACCCATTCTAGGCATGATAATTGGCCATCTAAAGGTAATGGTCCGCACCTATTGTTGACCGAAAGTTGCTGAAATCATGCTAGTGTCATCGAGTCCGCAAACTCGACGTGTCGAGGCCCTGCATTGCATAGAGTGACGGTCAGTGACATACATGCAGCTAAAAATTAGGGAGAAGTGCTTTGAAGCTCAACCTTACCTCAGATTGGACGGGATCTCACTCCAACGATGATTAAGTCTGCATTTTCAGAAAAATGAAAGGCATAGATGTGGGGATTTTCAAATTCCAAGCACTACGAACCCACAACACTACTTAATGGCCCTTCTCTCTCCTTCTCTCTCTCTGGTTCAGCTCCTGAACTCTAAGTAAATGAGAGAGATCTAGCCTTAAATACCCTGGGGATTATATCCCATAACCCTGAATTTCATAATATGCCACCAATGGCCTTATGGGGCCCATTTTTGGCTATTGGGACCACCCTGATGGGCCCCTGGCCCATCCAGTTCATGGATAAAGAGTCTCATGGATTGATGAAGGGTCGGGTGAAATTCTACGGTAAATGGATGTGGGGTTTTGTCGCAGCAGTCTGATTTGCAATCAACGATCACTGTCCTTCGATCAACGGTCAGATTTTGTGGGTAAGGGCAGAGAAATATTTCTAGTCTTCGGTGTAAAATTAAAAGAGATTTGACGATTGAAATGCTCGGATTTGCTGACTCGAGAAACAGGGCTAATTGATTTAAATTTTTAGAATTTTCTTCTATAGGCCTGCCGACTTGCGTTGCTCAAGTGTCATCTGAGCCTGGATTCCACGATGGACCACAAGCCCCGTGAGGTCTATAACTTCCCAAAATTTTATAATTTTTGGTCCTTCCTAGGGTAGAACACAGTTCGTATGGATACTCGTCAAGTGTAGACCGACCATCTGGCTCTACGATCCATGTCCAGCCAGAACATAATTTGACCAAATCACATTAGCAGCTTAATCATGACTAATTTATGGATAATAAGCCCATACATGCAATCGAAATGTATGGTCCTACGTCAGTTCGCACGTGAGCGCCTTAAGACACTGTTCTAAGTCTGGGCCGGGTGTTACAATCTACCCCCTAATAAATTTTTTCCTCGAAATTTGTACTTGTTCGTATTGCCTGAGCAAGTTCAGATAGTGCTTGCGGACTTCAGCTTCGATTTCCCAAGTGGTTTCTTCTTCGCCGTGGTGAGTCCACAATACCTTGACAAATGGGATAATATTCTTCCGCAACAGTTGTTGTTTCTTGTCTAAGATCTGCATGGGCTTAAGAATGTAAGTGGCGTTGTCCTTAAGTTCTACGTGTTCCCATCGAATGACATGTGAGGGGTCGGGGACATACATTTTGAGCATGGCGATATGGAACACATCTTGTACTCCAGCGAGTGGAGTGGGTAATGCCAGGCAATATGCGACCAACCTTATACGGTCCAGAATTTGGAAAGGCCCAATGTATCGCAGGGGCAAGCTTTTCTTTCTTGCCGAAACATATAACTCCTTTCATTGGTGAAATTCTTAGGAACACATGGTCCCTTGCTTCAAATTTTAGGTCCCTACGCCTAGTGTTTGCATAGCTTTCCTATCTGCTCTAAGCTATTTGGAGATGTTGCCTAATGATTTCGATCTTCTCGGTAATTGTTCGCATCAAATCAGTCTCAATAAACTCTTATCCCGAATTTCAGCCCAACAGTGAGGTGCTTGGTATGATCGCCTATATTGTTGAGGGTCAAATATTGTATATTAGACCCCAGTTATTGTCTGATTCTACATACATGATAATTTCTAACGTCATATTTTAATCATGTTTTTATTGTAAGGTGAATTTATGAGCCTGGACTAAAAAAGAGTATTAAAAGCATGGATTTAACACTTAGAAATCACCAAGGCAAAGGGACAGACTTCAGGGCTCCGAGATTGAAGAATTTACACGCCAGAGATCTGAGAAAATCAAGCCATTCACGTTAAAGAGGCCTGAAAATTGTCCAGAACGCAAGATCACCGGGTTCCCACCATCCGTTCAGATTGAAACTTTATATCTAGCCAGAGGACCCTAAATTAACCATACACGTCAAATTTCAACCCTTGAATCCCTATGGAAGTGACCTAATGGATAGATCGGCTCCTAAAATACTAATCTGGGACCCACTCGACTCTGGATATACTTTAAACTTGGGCTTAACTCCTTAAATTAGGTGAAGAAATGAATGGGCGGCATGGATTTCCAATAAGTACTAGGATGGGCCCCACCTAGAGTCATGTGCATATACTCACATGCACGACATGAGGTGCACCATATCAGGGGAGTTGGTCAGCATATGCTGACCCGACTCCTATCCAAAAACAGAATTTCCATTTTTCTTCCACTATGAAACCGAAGGCACCTTAATCTTACGAACGACTGTGGTCCACTATCATGGCCCATACGGATGATACAAGCCGTCCATCATGCAGAGGGGATCGAACTAGTCAAACTCGCGTTGATCATGTGCAACCATGCACGCGCACGTGCCTGCTATAGAGGTCACAAGAAGGCTATTTTGCAGTGTTCAAAACAGTGCAACGTGATTAATTCCTTGGGGCCGCACTATATATGGATCAAAACATAGTTTCTTGGGCTAAGATTCCAAGAGGAATCCAATGGATGGGGTGGATTTCTCTGATGGCGTCAATCATGGGCCCCACTAACCCCATCGACTTCCAAATTCCGCATGCAATATGCAAGCCAACGTTCGGACGTTGTGAGTCATTAGATGATCATGATCTCAGTGGGATGAGTAATCCGGACCATCCAAACTTCTCCTAAGGAGCGTGTAACTAATGCCAAGGAAGGTGAATGGAACGGATCATGCATCCGGATCTTCGTTGTGCCAAACTCTTATCCAAATGAAAGAAGATTTTGCGTTCTCGCTGGGGTTGGTGCGAAAGCTCCCACTGGTTTCTCTCCAGCCACCGACTTCTCTCCAGCCTATAAAAGAGAGAGAGAGAGAAAGGGACGTGGAGGTCATCATCCATGAGAGGAAGAAACAAGAGAGAGAGAGAGAGAGAGGTGAGCGGGCTGACATCAAGAAGTCCTTCATTCTTTTTCCTGATTTTGTTTCTTTCTTTCCTTAAGAGATTTTAGCATCAAACCCCTTTCCATAGATTGGAGAAATCCCTAAACTATAGTCCCATTCATGCACTCCTAAAGAAATTTCAGCAACATGCAATAGCAATGCACCACACACATTTACTAAACCCACACTAGGCACGATAATCAGTCATCTAAAGGTAATGGTCTGTACCTATTATTGACCGAAAGTCACTGAAATCGTGCTAGCGTCGTCGGGTCTGCAAACTCGACGTGTCGGGGCCTTGCATTGCATAGAGTGACGGTCAGTGACATGCATGCAGCTAGAAATTAGGGAGAAGTACTTTGGAGCTCAAACTTACCTTAGATTGGACGGGATCTTACTCCAACGGTGATTAGGTCGGCATTTTTCGACAAACGGAAGGCGTAGATGCGGGGATTTTCAAATCCCAAGTACTACGAAACCACAACACCACCTAATGGCCATTCTCTCTTTCTCTTTCTCCCTCTCTCTCTCTCTCTCTCTCTCTCTCTCTCTCTCTCTCTCTCTCTCTCTCTTTGGTTCAGCTACTGAACTCTCAGCAAATGAGAGAGAGCTGGCCTTAAATACCCTGGGGATTATATCCCATAGCCCTAAATTTCATAATATGCCACCAATGGCCTTGTGGGGCCCATTTTTAGCTATTGGGGCCACCCTGATGGACCCCTGGCCCATCCAATTCATGGATAAAGGTTTCCATGGCCTGATGAAGGGCTGGGTGAAATTCAAAAGCAAATGGATGCGGGTTTTACCGCAACGGTCCGATTTGCGATCAACGATCACTATCCTTCAATCAACGGTTAGATTTTGTAGGTAAGGGCAGGGAAATATTTCTAGCTTTCGGTGTAAATTTAAAAGAGATCCGATGGCTGAAATGTCTGGATTTGCTGACTCATGAAACATGGCCAATTGATTTAAATTTTCAGAATTTTCCTCTATAGGCCTGGTGACTCACGTTGCTCAAGTGTCGGCTGGACTGTACTGTTTATCTATTTCTGGGCATCATCTAAGCCCGGAGTCCGCGATGGACCACAAGCCCAGTGAGTCCTGTAAGTTTCCAGAATTTTAGAATTTTCGGTCCTTCCTCAAGTGGAATATAGTTCGTACGGATAGTCGTCATGTGTAAACAAACCGTCTGGCTCTACGATCCATGTCCAGCCAGAACATAATTTGACCTAATCGCATTAGCATCTTAATCATGATTAATTTACAGGTAATAAGCCCACACGTGCAACAGAAATGTACGGTCCTGCGTCAGTTCGCATGTGAGCGCTCAGGACACTGTTTTAGGTCTGGGCCAGGTGTTACAAGAACATATTGTAGAAAGTATTATGGGCATTTATACGAGGGTGAAAACCAAGCTACATGCCTCGAACGAGAAGTACAAGCAATAAGGGAACAAACATTGGTGAAAAAAGGTATTCGAGATGGGTAACCATTTTATGGTCCATCTTAGAGCTATACACAAGTAGAGTTAGCTCGGTAGCTGGCTCGACTCGACTCGAAAAATCTTGACTAGACTCGGATTGAAGTTGAGTTCGAACCGAGTCGAGCTGATTTTTGGAGCTCAAAAGGAGTTTGAGCTAAGTTCGATCTTGCCCCAGCTCGACTCGACTCGACTCGAATACTGTTTGAACTTAGCTCGACTCGGTTCTTCTCGGCTTGACTCAGTACGGGTTATATATACCCTTAAAAAAAAACCTTACCCCTCCCTTTTCAAAAACCATCCCGCCCGGTGCCCGCACAAACCCTAGACCATAACCCTCTCTTCCTCCCTCCATGTCAGTCCGACTGGCGAAGCTCCTCTCTATCTCTCTCTCTCTGCTCTCTGACTCTCCCTCATCCTCCCTTACCCGCACGGCCAGATCGACGCACAGCTGTCTTCCTCCCTCTCTATCAATCCGGTCGGCGAAGCTCATCCCTCTCTCTCTCTATACTCTCTCCCTCATCCTCCCTTACCTGCACGGCCCATCTTCCTCCCTCTTTGTCAGTACAGTCACCCCTGTGGCCCTGCCACTATAGCTCGTCCAGTACAGTCACCCCTGTGGCCCTGCCACTATAGTTCGCCCAGTATGGTCGCCCCTGCGGCCCTGCCATTGCTCTACTTTGTTAGTTCGGTCACCCCAAGCCAGTCCGGTAAGCCCCTGTCCTTTTGTTGTATCATGTATGAATTGATTAATTTGATTTATGTTAAAGAAATTTGTATGATTTGGGCGGATTTTATTGTTAAGAGCATGTTATTGGTTTTTGAATTGATTTATGTTAAAGAAATCTGTATGATTTCTATTAAAGAAATCTATATGATTTATGTTAAAGAAATCTATATTTTATTATTTCAACTAGCTATATCAATAATTCAATATTGGACAGGTTATAACATCTTCCTATGGTAGCTTGTGCATTGTATTTTCTCTTAATATCATGCAAGTTATGGGTGTTTGGAAGTTGGCACAAAAGTTCATAGAAAATTTAGGAAATATTGTGGGGAAGTCGGGAAATATCACAGTTATGGCATAATTTATTGTAGTTTGAGGGAAGGATTGGGGAAATTCTAGGAAAATGTTGGAATTTTTTGTTGAAACTTTGTTAAAAACGCATTACCCGCTTAGAACTCAAAACATTACAGGAAAAAAAATGCATTATAATTTTCCATTGTTTAGAAGAAAATATTTTTACCTTGTCGGCCACAACTGATGCAACTATATCCAAAATGAGTTCATATCATTCGAATGTCATACAATGCAAGTATAAAACACATGCTAGAACGAGTTGATTAGATATCTGGAAACAATAGGGTTCATTATATTCTCGTTCAATTCCAAGCTCTCAACAACCCGTTTGGTAGAAGAGGTAATACCTCTAGCCGTGCTCTCTGAGCAATAACTCATTTAGAACCCGCTTTCATGTCGGCCCAAAGGTCTTAGCGTGGAACTATCAGATCTGCCCGTTAAGTCTGAAAGAGAGACGTAATATTTTTTATTTTTTTAGCTAGTATTTATTTATGTTTATACCTATTAGCTATTAGATATCTTTGATTTTTATAAATGTTTTTAATCGTTATTCTTTCAGCATGCCTTTTTGTTTGCATAGATATTAATTATTTTTATTGTTCTAGTTGTAGTATAGGATAATCAGTTGCCCATTTGAGGATTTCTATGTTGCCGGACATAGATTTAATATGTTCTTGGATACATAAAAATTCTTAAATTATTCATTTTTGGACAGTTCAGGGTTAGATAGATTATAATGTCTTCATTTATTTCAATTTAAATGCATATGCTTGTTCTGATTTTGTCTCTCCTTTTTCTCTTTAGATATATTTTCTTTATTTATTTTCGTCGTCAAATGTCCACACTTTGTATTAATGATTAATATGAGAATCAAATATGAGATTAATATATTTTGGAAAGATAAGGGGAGAAGCTGTCGAAATTTCGGTATAGCATTTAAATTAGAAAATGAAGGCATTACAATCTATCCAATCTTGAATGAGTGACTGATTTATACAGTTAAGTAAGTATACCCATTTAGCGGTGTAGGTATAGGCGTATAACATAGTCAAAACTTTATTTTATAGATGACATAGTCAAGATGAAAGCCCAAATAGCCCCGGAATGGGTGCATTAGCTACATCTCCTCTAATCGTAGAGGGAGACACGCTAACTGCAAGTAAAAGGAAGAAGAAGAGATCAACAGTGTGGGATGACTTCGAAAAAGTCACAGTTAACTGTGTGACAAAGATAACACATCTAAACAGACATTTGAAAATATGTCCTAAGAGATTAAGAATCCCTCCTTCCGACCAACAGTTATTGTCATTTATGAAGTTAGAATGGGATAACTGACAAGGCGTAGTGTCCACTCATAAGTTTGATAAAGAGAAGCTGAAAGAGTGGTATGCTAGATTAGTAATTCTCGAAGAGAAACCTTTCAGAATAATATAAAGTAAAGGGTTTAGGTCTTTCTATCAATTATTTAACCCTCAAGCCGATAATGTCTCTCACGTCACAGTGCAGAGAGAGTGCATGAAGATGTACACAAATGAGAAGATGAAACTAAAAGAAGTTTTGGCTTCAGTGTCTAGAATAGTTTTGACGTTTGATTTATGGACGGCGTCCAATCAGAGAAAATGATACATTTCATTAACTGCTCACTATGTAGATAAGGATTGAAAACTCTGCAAGAAAATTTTAAAATTTCATAACTTTCCTCCTCCACATACTGGTTTAATTATTTCAATTTGCATCTATAGTTGTTTACAAGACTGGGGCATTGAGAAGAAAATTTCAGCAATAACTTTAGAAATGCTTCAGTAAATGACAGTGTCATTTCATGCTTACGTAACTAGTTCAGGGTTACAGGAAATTTATTTTTTGATAAAAAAGTATTTCAAGTCAGATATTGTGCCCATATTCTAAATTTGATTGTACAAGAAGGGCTGAAAGAAATTGACCACACTGTAGAGAACATAAGAGAAAGTGTGAAATATATAAAGGGATCGTCATTGAGACTGAGTATATGGAATGACATCATCCAAGTTTAAATGTGCCATCTAAAAAAATGTTAAAGTTAGATGTATGTATACTGTGGAACTCAATATATGAAATGTTAGATACGACAATGGAATTACAACTTGAATTTTCTGAATATGCGGCGTGTGACAGAACGTATTCTTGATTGCTAAGCATAGATGATTGAGCCAAAGCAAAATAAGTTTACACCTTTCTCAAAGTTTTCTATGATTGCACTAAGATTTTTTTTCTAGGAATCAATATCCAATTGCGAATTTATTTCTTCCATTTCTTTGGAAGATTAAGGATGCTCTACAAAAAAAGTCAGTGCGGGTCCAGATTTTATACAACAGATGACAGTTAATATGAAGACAAAGTTTGATAAATACTGGAACAAATACCATCTGTTGATGTCCTTAGCAGTTGTTCTTGATTCTCGTTGTAATATGGGGTTGGTTAAGTTTATTTTCATGAAGATTTATCCTACTAAAAGAGTGGCAATAGAGACGTTTAAGGTTTGTCAAGCTCTTGAAGGTTTGTACAATTCGTATGCTACTACTTTACCTACAGCAGGTTTGAAGAAAGTAGAGATACAGATGTTTTTATACCTGATAATGAGGATGTGCTAAATGAATACATATCAGACTTGGCACGAGTAGGAATAAGAGTTGAGACTAAGGAATCTAAGCTAAAAATGTACCTCAATGAGCCAATCATAGTGCGATCCGAATTTGATGCATTGGAATGGTGGAAGATGAGGGTTAGTGAATTAAAATATCCTACATTATTTGTGATGGTATGAGAAATATTATCAATACCAATTTCAATAGTAGGATCAAAATCCGCATTCAGCACTGGGAGTAAGGTTGCGAGCAAGTATCAAAACTCACTTTCACCAAATACAGTTGAAGCAATGATTTGCACAGAAAATTGGTTGCGCCCGATATAGGGAGGAGATGATATGAATGATGATGAAGAAGAAGATATTGAGATTCATGATGAGTCTCTACCTGCAGATCTGTAATTATTTTCAGTTTTTCAATCCTTTTTTTTAAAAAAAAAACTTGAATGATCTATAATATTATTTAACTTAAAACATGAAAGTAGTGGAATATGGTTTGTAAGACTTTGATATTTATTTACTCACTACTGTTCATTTGCTTTTATTTTTTATACATTTATATTATTTTTATTTTGTTCTTATATCAAGTTCAAATTATTTATCAATATTCTGATTTTTTTATTAAAAATTAAGTGTAGATATGTCATCATCTGATCCATCAACAAACATTTGGGACTACGCTTCCCAAGTTGAATTGCCACCAAGGTTTGGAAGAACAGACATTGTGTGTGGTTTGTGTGGCGCAAAGTCTGTGAACAAAACTAATTACTTTCAGTTACACTTGTCATGTCAAGGTGGTGATGCAAAACTATGCCCCAATGCCCCTAAAGATGTCCAAATTCTTTTTCAAGCTCTTTTAGATTCAAATAGAAAACTTTCTACTTCATCCAAACCTTCTTGTTCTTGATTTAGTCCATGAATGACTTCCACGAAAGATGTAGAGAAGGAAGCCAAATTAAAAGCTTTGGAGGAAGAACAATTCCAACTCGCTTTAAAACACAGTATGGAAGAAGTTTCTATACTTCAGCGATATCCTCAAAGATAACACGATATTGAAGCATGATAGAGTACGACAAGTAAGAAGAAGAAGAAGAGTAACAAATTAAAATTTTTCACTCATCTCGGTAAATTTTATAAGGCATTGGGTACTACATACAATTCATTGCATAAAGAAAGTTTAAAAAATATAGTTCAAAGTGTAAAAGAGTACGAAAGAAATATCTTTTCGCCTTCTGACTAAGAGGAAGTGAACCAATATGTATATAAAAAAATAGATAGTAGTTCGGATGGATCAGATGACAATACCAGAAGGCACTCCTCTTATGGAGGTTATTTGTTATAAATTGTAATTTTAAATAATGTAAATATGTAATTATCGAAGTTTTTAATCGTAAATTATGCATTTTATATATTTTATTGCTTTGTCCAACTTTGAATTCCAATTTCATAATCGAATTCAAATTCAAATGAATCTCAATTTATAACTTGAACTCGATTCGAAACTCGAAATCGAACTCGAAACAGGATCAAAGACTCGAACCCGAAACTCAGCTCGAACTCTGCTCAAGCTCGGCCGAGCCAAGCATGAGCTGCTATTTCGAGCTCGAAGGCTGAGCCAAGTCGAGCGCGAGCTGGGCAAAGCTTAGCTTAACTCCACTCATGTACACCTTTAGTCCACGCAAAGAGAGATTTTCGACCAAGACGTACAACAAATTGAAGAATAAGAAGATTGGACTAGTACCAATCCTCCAAAAGATCAATGACAACGCTTATGTTGTTTATCTTTTGGATGACATGGCAATCTCACAAATTTTCAATGTCATGGACCTGGCCGAGTATCATAAAACAAAGCAGGACGAGTTCTTCTGAAGTAAAGGGGATTGATGTAGAGCGGGCCATGGACAGTTTCATGGCCAAGATGGATCAGAAAAGGACTGATCAAAAGCCAAAGTGATCTGGACTGTCTAGACCTTAAAACGGGCATATCTCGCAAACTGAAATGAGTTATCCGACATGCCATATATGATTTTGCGGTAGTACGAGCTAGTTTAGCCAGCCAAACCGCTACACCGGGTTGTGCTCACCGAATTTACAAAATACCATCATATTGACGGTCAAATTCCTGTTTTAATTTCGTTTTTACTATTTATAGTAAGTTTTAGTTTTAGTATAACTCTTCAGCCGTTGGGCTTTGGGAATCACACCCAACATGAAAAGTGCTTATAATAGTTAGGAGAACATAATGGTTTAGCCAATTAGAACATTTACTATTTTTAGCCAAAAACCATGCGTACTTGTAGGAATCATGGTCGTCTATAAATAATAAGTTTATTATTTATAGTAAGTTGCGATTTATAGGAGTTTTAGTTGTAGTTTAATTCCTAAATTTCTTCCATGGCTTAGTATCCCTATTTGTGTAAAGTCGTTTATTGATCATTCACCAATTAATTTGTAAATTTTCTAAAATATTATTATTATTATTATTATTATTTTCATCTTGGATACAAAAAGTCACTACGAGAACAAGTCTAGAGAAGAATTTAAACCCAGATGAATAATTTAGCCGTAATACATTATTTTTTCAAAGGAAGAATTTAATCCCGAAAACGAAGTTTGATGAACGAAATATTATTATATTCCCATACAATTAATGCACTAGTAATCATTGTATTAAAACCATCCAATGCAATGCAATGCATGCCATATTCAGACACGCCCTAGGTGAGCCTTCTCCAGTGTTGGTGGGCCCACAATATTATGCTGGGGATCGGATCCATTCATCAGACGCGGCTCGCGAGGAGCAGACCAAGGGGCACGCTAAAAATCAAGCCATTTCAAAATCCAGCTGGGTCGCACGATTTGAATACAGCCGTCCTTTTCTCCCTGCGTGTGGCCCACCTAAGTTTTGATCAGCCTGATTTTTTATTTCCATGGTAAGAATTGGACGGACCAAGGGAATCGGATGAACAGTTGGCGTGGCCTCCAGGCGCACCTCTAAAATAATTCAACATTAGGAGCTAAGTTAAAATTTCAAAGTCGATGCACACGTGTGACCGACCCGGTGATAAGATATACGTGATGTCCGACTTACGGTGTCGCCTAATGAGCCGCTCCGGCATTGCACACGTGTTACTCGTTTCCACACATGTGAGGCAAGTGAAAGTGAAGTTATTATCATTTCTCTTGGATGGTTCATCTCGTGACACGTAGTCATCTACCACATGTACGTAACGTTCAGCCATTCACACGAATAAATCCACGTGTGAAATATGAGAAAGTGGGAAGTTTCCAGAATATTAGATTTCCATCTCCTATTGTGAAGTCCATGCGAGGCAAGTGGAAGTGAAGTTATTAGCATTTCTCTTGGATGGTTTGACACGTAATCACCTACCACATGTACGTAACGTTCAGCCGCCCATACGAATAAATTTATGTGTGAAATATGAGAAAGTCGGAAGTTTCCGTAATATTAAATTTCCATCTCCTGCTGTGAAGTCGATGTGAGGCAAGTGCTCTTGGATGGTTTTTCTCGTGACACGTAGTCACCTATCACATGTGCATGACGTTCAGCCGTCCACACGAATAAATCCACGTGTGAAATATAAGAAAGTCGAAAGTTTCCACAATATTAGAATTCCATCTCCTTTCTATGATGTCTGAGTCAACCGAAAGAAAATCATAATATTATAGTAGCATTGGAGCTGGTCCAGTGTGCATCCCATGCATAATATGTACGGTGTCTCTATTCCATTTCCACACATATGGCCCACGTGGGCGTGATCAAAACCGTTTGTTATGTTTTTCACAATTCTAAATTATCCAATGATCAAATTTCATACTCTTTGGACTATGTTAACCCTCTAATCCTTGGTGTGCAAACGGCCATCAAAAATACAAAAGGGAAATCACTCCTCATATGATCGTCGAATCAGGCCAAATTTTGGTAATTTTCCAATCAGTCCCACATGATAAATGGTTTAGATCATTTATTACATTCCACTTAAATGGTCTATATGATATGAAGGCACCACCAAATCTGGAAAAAACAACACCAGCGTATCTTTGCTGTATTTTGGGTATTAGAATCGAAATTGCATTCCATTTCTCTAAATACGGGATCATTTTCAACGGTGATGTTTAGCCAATTACCCTTGACCGGGTGTTGAAACTCCTGAGAGTATACCCCCCGAGTAAGGTTAAGGACCCTGAAAATGATCTTGATATGGTTGCTGGGTTTGAATCATTTCGAGGCATCACTGATATGCACCTAACGGTCTGATCAACAGAGAGAGTTACTGACAATGGCCCACCCGGTTAGATGCGTCTCTCTTTCACCTTCTTTTTTTTTTTTTGGTGATATGGCCTATGCAAGTGTGACCCAACAATTGTACGGTTTAAATGGATGATCACGTGCAAAGTGGACCACCATAGAAAATAGGTGAATTGATTGCCCATCGTTAAACACTTATAGGGATTGTTTGGCACCGTATGGTTGGAGGGATCGTATGGGGATTAGAGGGATTTCAAATCCTTTGATATGTTTGGCACCATAAAATGATAATAGATTGAAATCTAAGATGGAAGCTTGGATTACATCTAAAATCTTTCCAAGAGTTACATATGTAACATGTGTCACTAGATGACTAATTAATTAGGCACTTCACCTACTGATGATATTTCAAAACAATGAAATTATCAACTGCGTCATTATAATTATTTTAATAGGGGAATTCACACCATCCAAACATTGTCCATGTAAATTAATGATTAAAAATTGCTGGTTAGTCACTCGAATGTGATCCTGTTCTTGTGGCCCATCAGAGACTTAGAATTTCATCATTTTCAAGTATTTATTTTAACAAGCTTAGTACAACTATTGTATCAAACATTATATATCTTCACTAATTAAAGTTATTAAAATTGATTTAATAATTGAGTTCAAACTCATGTAAATATATCAAGCATAACTACTGTTATGGGTAAAAATGGATTTACCAAATGAACAGACTCGAAGACTATGAATTGCTTGAGGACCGAAAAATCATCACAATCTCGCACTCGAGCACCAACCTCGGCCTTAGAGGTCAGCCTCGACCAAAGACCTCGACATCGTAGTTCAGACTCGGCTTTGATCGACTTTAGGAACCAATTAACTTTGGAGGTTGGCCTCGGGACACGGCCCCTAAAAGGCTATAAATAAGGACTCTGCTTACGGTGAAAGGTATACATACAACACTGAATTCTTCTACTGCTCCTACAATTCCATATCATGACTTAGCTATCAGAGGGTCCTAGCTTTAACCGGCACTCCCACTGTCTTATCTCGCTTCATAAGGGTGTGTTTGGCGCATCGGTTTACCTGGTATTAAGTGGGATGGGATTATGAGATCCCCTATTCTATCCAGTGACCATGTTTGGTCCGATGGACCATCAAGGTACCGTCATAACCCTCCTTTCAATCCCAACTTTGTATCTATCCCTTGTCCATCCCGCTGTTTTGAGAGAGGAATTTGGAGAGATTTCTAAATCCTTCCATCTCTACTCAAGGAATTCATTCGTACTGTCAGCAGATATACGTCGGGTCAACTTGGTCTTCCATGAAAGCAGATTGGCTGGTGTACATCACACCAGCTATATAGCTATTGTTGATACGTGTCGTGCAAAGATGAGCACTCACGCTCCTTGAG
The DNA here is from genome assembly GCA_037074715.1 of Magnolia kwangsiensis. NCBI lineage: Eukaryota > Viridiplantae > Streptophyta > Magnoliopsida > Magnoliales > Magnoliaceae > Magnolia > Magnolia kwangsiensis. Next base: position 144,422,639 of record CM073573.1, read on the forward strand.
CTTGGAGTTTTATGAACGGGTTAAAGGATATCAAAGTTACATGGGCCCATAGTGATGTATTTATTATATCTACACCGTTCATCTATTTTTAGAGATCATTTTAGGGCATCATCTAAAAAATGAATCATATCCAAAGATCACCTGGACCACACCATAAAAGGCAGCGGAGATAATGATTTTCACAGTTAAACAACTTGTAGGGCCCACCATAACGTTTATTTTACATCCAATTTGTTCATAAAGTCAAAAATACTTGAATGAAGTGTAAAAACAAATTTCATATTGATCCATAACTTCTATGACCCCAAAAAGGGTTTTAATGGTATATGTTCAATCCCCCACTAGTTTTTGCAGTGTGGTCCACTTGATAGTTAGATTTGTCTTATTTTTAGTGTCAAACCTTAAGACGAGCTCGCCAAATGGATGGACGGTTTGGATATAACACATACCTCATGATCAAACCCACAGAACTTGCTGATGTCAATACAAATCATAAAAGGTCCCTTGAATTTTTGTTGCCTGCACGCCATGTGGAAAGACACCTTTTTAATATCCTAGATTATCAACCCTTCCAAACACTCATATTCCATATCCATAGGATTCGATTGAAACCCACATCCACGCCAAACGTGTATAGACCCTGAGCTAATAGGATTCGTGAAATCTTATGAGCAATGCAAAAATGAAATGACATGAAAATCACTTGATTTGTCTAACAATTTCATTTATCCGAATAAGCCAGCTACAAATCCATGTTATCAGCAATTCTAGGTAGACACTACAAGAAATATGGTTTTTACCTACGAAACTTTTACCTACGAAATCAAATTTCAAAGGTAAACATGACTTTTACCGACGAAAATTATTTTCGTAGGTAAAAGACAACTTTTACCGACGAAATTTGATTTCATAGGTAAAAGCAATCTTTCCCTACGAAACTTTTCGTAGGTAAAGGGTCTTTTGCCTTTTTCAAATAATAAACAATTGAAAACATTACTTTTACCTATGAAATTTAATTTCGTAGGTAAAACCCACCTTTACCAATGAAAATATTCGTAGCCAAAGGTTGTTTTGAATTTTTTACCTACGAACTGCAATTTCGTAGTTAAAAACCAATCTTTAGCTACGGAAATATTCTTAGCTAATGGGTAATAAAAAAAAATCCCATCTTTACCTACGAAAATATTCGTAGCTAAATGATTTTTGAATTCTAAAAAATTGAAAACTTTACTTTTACCTACAAAATATACTTTCGTAGGTAAAACTCATCTTTACCTACGAAACTGTTCGTAGCCAAAAGGTGTTTTGAATTTTCTAACCCATCTTTACCTACGAAACTGTTCGTAGCCAAAGGGTGTTGCGTAATCATCTTTACCTACGAAAATATTTGTAGATAAATGATGTTTTGAATTCTAAAAAATCAAAAACTTTACTTTTACCTACAAAATATACTTTCGTAGGTAAAACACATCTTTCCCTACGAAAGTGTTCGTTCCCAAAGATTGTTTTGAATTTCTACCCGTCTTTACCTACGAAACGGTTCGTAGCCAAAGGGTGTTTTGAATTTGCTAATACGTAATCAAAAAATCCGATGTTTACCTACGAAAATATTCGTAGCTGAAGGCTCTTTTGAATTTTCAAAAAATCGAAACCCTACTTTTACCTACGAATTCTAATTTTGTAGGTAAAACCCCTCTTTACCTATGAAAATGTTCGTAGCTAAAGGGTCTTTTGAATATTTAAAAGAACCAAAAATCGAAAACCTTACTTTTACCTACGAAATGTAATTTTGTAGGTAAAACTCATCTTTACCTACGAAAACATTTGTAGCTAAAGGGACTTGAAACCTTACTTTTACCTATGAAATGTGATTTCCTAGGTAAAACTCACCTTTACTTACGAACATATTCGTAGCTGAAGGGTCTTTTGAATTTATAAGAAATCCAAAATCTTACTTTTACCCATGAACTCTAATTTCGTAGGTAAAACCATTATTTACCTACGAAAATATTCGTAGCTGAAGGGGATTTTGAATTTTCCAAGACAACAAAAAATAGAAAACCTTACTTTTACCTACGAAACGTAAGTTCGTAGGTAAAACTCATCTTTACCTATGAAAATATTTATAGCTGAAGGGTCTGTTGAATTTTTCAAAACAACCAATAAATCAAAAACGTTGCTTTTACCTACGAAATGGAATTTTGGTAGATAAAACCCATCTTTACCTACTAAAATATTCGTAGCTAAAGGGTGTTTTCAATTTTTATAAAAAACCAAAAATTGAAAACTTTACGTTTACCTACGAAATTCGATTTTGCAGGTAAAACTCATCTTTACCTGCGCAATTATTCATAGCTAAAGGGTCTTGTGAACATTTCAAAAGAACCAAAAGGGCAAAACGTTACTTTTACCTACGAACTATAATTTCGTAGGTAAACCTCATCTTTACCTACGAAAATATTCGTAGCTGAAGGGTGTTTTGAATTTTCATACCTTTACCTATGAATTGTAATTTCGTAGGTAAAACCCATATTTACCTACGAGAGTATCGTGGTAAGACTTTTATCGACGAAAACATTCGTCGGTAAAAGTGTTTTTCCTAAAAAAAATTCCAATGCCTAAAAACCGTCAGTAATAATGTAAAAATATTTTAATTTTAAAATTTTTTTGCCTATAACCTAAATGTGTATATATATATATATATATATATATATATATATATATATATATATATATATATATATATATATATATATATATATAAAATTGAAAGGTAATATTTAAATAATTTGTAATATCACATGAAAAGGAATATTGAAAAGTTTAGAAATTTTAAATATGTTTAAGAAAAATTTTGAGAACAAAATAATGCTTTTGAAGAGAAAAATTGGCATTTTGAAATTTTTGAGAAAAAATTAAAATATGAGAAAATTTTTGAGATTTTGCAAATAAAAATTTAAAATTTGTATTTTAAATATTTTTGAAATATTTTATAATAAAAATGATATTTATTTAAAAGAGTAAAAAAATTATACCTTTTGAAAAAAAAATGTTAAATTTATTTGTGAAAAATAAATTTACTAAATTATTAGGCACATCCACTAATTGAACCTTTAATCGCTTTTGGACAATCTAATCAGTTTAAATTAAAGAGTAAATAACTTCAGATGTTTAAATCAAATTTCACTGAAATTGTTGATCAATCTTGTATGCCCAATATCTTTCTCATATGTAGCCTGATTAAGGCGAGTAACTAGTCAAATTGAGAGTATTGATCAGTAAAATCGAGTGAATGCACCAGACATGTAAAATTGGCCAAATATTCTGGTTAAAATTGTGGCCCAACTTACTGACCTTCTGAGAACCTAAGAATTGATGTTAGTAAGTTTTGTGGGCCCCATCATGATGTCTGCCGAACATCAACACCGTGGATTTGATGTCTCTCCTTTAGGTTATGAGATATCTCAAAAATCATCGGTAAACGAAACTCAAGTGGGCTATACCATTTAAAACTATGTGAAGACATCCTAAAAAATATAAAAGCACTTGGTGGGGCCCACATGAGTTTTGGATGCGGTTGAAACTTGGTTTGACCCGTCATCCAAGTGGGACACACAAAATGAGTGTGTTGGATATGTGAATCACATTTAGGCAGCCCAATATATAATTACAAATGTTGTAAGGAAACCTTTCTCCACTACATTTGAGTTACTCGTTACCTTTATTAGAGTAAACTCTGTGGGGTCCACCATTATTTATTTATTTTATCCACTCCATTCATCCATGTTAACAGATAATTTGAGGTCTAAAGAACAAAAAGGAAGCATATCCAAAGCTCAAGTGGACCACACCACAGGAAATAGTGTGATTGAACCTATACCATTTAAAATTTCTTGGAGGCCATAAAAGTTTTGGATCAAGCTGATGTTTGTGTTTTCTATTCATTCATATATTTTTGATATTATGAACAACCTTTATCCATTTTTGGACAATCTGATCAGTCCAGATTAAAGAGTAAATAACTTCAGATGTTTAAATCAAAATTCACTCAAATTGTTGATCAATCTTGTTTGCCCAATATCTTTCTCATATGCAGTATGATCAAGGCAAGTAACTGATCAATTTGAGGGTAATGATCAGTAGAATAGAGTGAATGGACCAGACATGTAAAATGGGCCCATCATGATGTGTGTCGAACATCAACACCGTGCATTTGATGTCTCCCCTTGAGCTTATGAGATATCTAAAAAATCATCCGTTATGAAACTTAGGTGGGCCATACCATCTAAAACTATGTGAATCTATATTTTTTAGATGTCTTCACATAGTTTTAGATGGTATGGCCCACCTGAGTTTCGTAACGGATGATCGTCAATACCATTATCTAGATCATCGATATTATATGATCCAGATCAACTAAACCACCACGGGTATTATGATCTAGACCATTCCGACCATCAATACAATTATCCATACCATCTAGATTGTTGATGCTATGACCAAGATCATCTTAACCATGAATACTATGATCCAGAGCACAACTGATATTATGATTCAGGCCATTAAAACCGTGGGTATTATGATCCAAACCATCTTGACCATCAATAATGTGATCCAAACCATCTAGACCATTGATTGTATGATCCAGACCATTCAAACCATCAATATTCTGGTCTAGACCATTCAGAAAATTGATATTATGATCAAGACAATCCAAACCATCGATTTTATGATCTAAACTGTAATCTGTGAATATTATGATCGAGACCATCCAAACTATTGATATTATGATACAGTCCATCCAAAACATTTATATTATGGCCTGTACCATTCATACAGTCTATTTTATAATCTAGGCCATTCAGACTGTCAATATTATGCCCTGTACCATCCAAAACATCTATATTATGGCCTGTACCATTCATCCAAGCTGATTTTTATTTTTTCCCTTCATCTGGCCCTGTATGACCTAATCAACATATTAGATGTCAAATAAATAATACAAATAAACAATACAGTAAGCCTTAGGAGGATTTTAATGATGGGTATCCAATTACTATTGATTTCATGTGGTGTGATGCACCTGAGATTTCTGTGGTGGGGTCCACTACAAATTTTTATCTGCCTCATTCTTTGGCTCATGACGTAAAATGATATCTCAAAATGGATGGACAGTGTGGATATAACAAATACATCATAGTGGGGCCCACAAAACTTGGTGGATGTTAGTCGGTGCTCTATGGGTCCCACCATGATGTATGTGTTTCATCCATGTCGTCCATCCATTTTTATAAATCATATTAGGGCTTAACGCCAAAAATGAGAGGGATATAAATCTCAGGTGGACCACACCACATGAAAACCATAGTGATTGGATATCCACCATTAAAACCCTCCCAAAGCCCACTGTACTTTCTATTTGACATCCAATCTGTTGATTAGGTCATACAGGCCCAGATGAAGGGAAAAAAAATATCAGATTGATCCAAAACTTTATATGGCCCCCAAAAGGTTTTTAATGGTTGACGCTCATTCAACACTGTTTCCTATAATGTGGTCCAGTTGAGATTGGGATATACCTCATTTTTTGTCTCATACCATAAAATGAAATGAAAAAAATAGATGGACGGCAGGGATGAAACACAAACATCATGGTGGGGCACACAGAGCACCGACCACACCACTATAAAAAAAAAGGGGCAAAGGATACAGACTACAGTAGTTTTTTTGCTACAGATTTAAATCGTAGCTATAGTTGCTACGGTTTTAGTGCGTAGCTAAAAAAGTGCCACACCATTAATAATTAATGGTGGTGTAATGGGCTCTATAGGGTCTAAAAAATAATATGTATGCAATCTAAGCCATCCATATATTTTAAAATATTATTATAGGGCATGAAACCAAAAATTAGTTAGATCGAAGGCTAAAGTGGACCACACGGTAGGAAACATGGAGATTAAATCACATGTGCATCCTATGGTGTGGTCCACTTGAGCCTTCTATCTACTTTATTTTTAGAATTATTTGCTAAAATTATTTACTAAAATTAACGGATGGAATGGATAATGAAAATACATCATGGTGGGCCCCACAGAGCCCCTTCCATGAGCGTCCATGGGTCCCAACGCCCAAAAAAGGGCGCGCGCTCAAAACGAAGCGGCGCCCAAAACTCCCCTCATTTCTCTCTCTCCCTCACTCCATTCTCTAACCCCTTCTCTTGCTCCCTCTCTCTCTCTCCCTTCCCTAATCCTCTCCCTCTCTCTTCCCCAGTCCTCTCTCTTCCCCAATCCTCTCTCTCTCTCTCTCTCTCTCTCTCTCTCTCTCTCTCTCTCTCTCTCTCTCTCTCTCTCTCTCTCTCTCCGTGGCCATATCTCCAAATTCGTTTGAAGCAGCGGCAGGGAAGACGAACGGTAGTTCTTCTGTCGTGTCTCCCGCCTGTCGGATCCCTCAATCTCCTCTTCGATTCTTCGAATTTTCGCACCGATCGAATCTTCCTTGTAAGCTTCCTTCCACCAAACCCTATAACCCCCCAAAACCCTAAAAAATAAAACCCTAAATCTCCTATTTCTCTCTCTTCCGCCTGTCCATCTTGATTTCTGTTTGTAGTTGCCATTCACATTTGCTGTCACTTGTACTCTTCATAATGATATTGGTTTCCATCTTGATTTCTGTTTGTATTTATCTAGATATGGTAAGCTCTCAGCTTCAGCTACACCGTTATGCAACCGGCCGTGAATCAAGGGTCATTACTGCTCTTACCCTTTTGAAATCTCATCTTTTTAGGTAAACATATCTTTTTCTAGACCTCAAAAATGTTATGTTTGTGATATTGGAGCTTTTTGTACACTTCATGATACTTTAGATGAGGCTGACAATGTTTAACTCTTGGCCAGTTACCAAGGTTATGTTAGTGCTGCTTTGGTGCTTGGCAGTGTTGATTTTACTGGACTGCATTTGCACTGTAAGTTTGAATTTGCATATAGGCATATGAAGGATGCAGCATTTTTTGCATAAATTTTTGTGATTGAACAATTATCTTATGCAGATATACCCTCACAGTTCAACTGACACTCTGCCATTTGCAACCATAGGTTCTGGTTCTCTTGCTGCGATGGCCATCTTTGAGTCAAAATACAGAGAGGGCCTGACTATAAGTTTGCTTGCTAGATTTGCATTTTTCTCTTCAGTCAATGTTTTGCGTCATCATTGTTATGCTGTCATTGAGAAAGAACACAGAAGGCTATGACAAAGAGGTAGAGCTTGCTTGGATGCTTTTCCAGAACAGAGCAGCCTGTAGCTGCTGAGATCCTTTTAAGAAAGAGTGACACATCCTCATGAACCAAGCTAACCTTTCGAGAAGGATAGCTAACAGGAGTCTCAGACTAAATTAGACCATTTAACATGATTTCAGGGTTGAAGCTGTTCTGGACTTTTTTTTTTTTTTTTCTCTCTCTTTTTGTGGTGGATGGTTCATATTACATTTTTAGGATTGTATGGACAAAGTATCAGATCGATTATCATCCTGTTGCCACTGAAAATTGAGTTTATCTCATTTTAGTTAATAGTTAGAGATTTTGATAAGGATAAAAAATAATCTCTAAAACCCATAATTTACATATGATATCTAGGACATAATTACAGTTAATATCATTTTTTCAATGCAGTCAGACAAGGCCTAAGAGTATGTGGACATACATGTAGTATTTTAATCTTCATTTGGTAACCATCAAATCGTATTATGGATTGTTTATTAGAACTATTCTAATATACACATTATTGAGTTAAATTCCAATTGCAATTAGTCCCTCTAATAACAAGCTTGTTTTCTTGGCCGAAAGAAAGAAAGAACAGGGAATGAAAGATTAGTGATGTCCTTTGAACTAAGGATTCTTGATCTTGTTGAGGTTATTCATGCATTTTGTTCATTGTAAATTCCACCATGGAACAAGGATGTCTTTATTTTCAGTTGCATCCTATAAATATTTTATTAACCTATCACAGTGGCGGGCGACTTTCTTTAGGTTGATTCCAGTGCGATCTTTAGGTTAGCTTCTTTTTTAAGTTCAAATTAAATTTGATTTCTAGTTGTTGTCTTTATTTTGGTTCAATTGACTGGCCTATGGTACTTGTAAGTGGATACTAATGGAACCTGCATCAATGGTTGTCTGGAAATTTATATTTGAGATTTTGTTCATACCCTTGTTTGAACCATCTCTACTAGTGTTGTTGCAGTGATGTGAGGGGCAATAACATCTCAGGAACCATACTGGATAACATTGGGAATTGTACAAGCTACGAAATCCTGTAAGATGGCTGACATTCCTTTTGATGTGGGTGTTGTCCTTGTTCTTTCTTCAATTGTTTATCGTTTATTGACTGTTATGACTTTCAAGGATATTTCTTACAATCAAATCACTGGAGAGATTCCTTACAACATTGGTTTCCCGTAAGTAGCTACATTGTATGTTTTCATCTCTCAAAAGCTCTGTTGTATCTCTTCTTTCATCTGCAAATAACTATTCATTTCATCTACTAATCAACCAACCAGAATCATTCAGCTACTGATATTTTTGAATTCTTCTAGTTAAACTGCTTGCTGTAGTATACTCCAATGAATCTCTATTGCAGCTGATAATCTGTAACTTTTTTTCTTTTATTTTTTGCATCCAGTTGTAATCCATTCTTGTTGCATTTAATTAGGTTGTTTTTCTTGATAATGGTGTGCTGACCCTTCTGATAAAAAACTTGCTATTATTAGGTCTCTTCAGGGAAATAGGCTTACTAGGAAGATTTCAGAAGTGATAGGACTCGTGCAAGCTCTTGCTGTTTTATAAGTTTTGTACTGTCTTCCCAAATTCTTTTCATTTTTTTTTTTCAAAATTTCTTTTCTTCCTAAATAACTGCATGCATCTTTTATTGTGTTGTGAAGAAAACATTCCAGCAGGTGCCACTTTTGTATTAGTATTAACCTTCAATGTCGGCTTTCCATTAAACTATCATCATTATCTTAAGCTTTCATGTAGCAATTTGGGTTGTGCTTTAAATGGTTAGCAGAAGTCCTATGATATATCTTCTAATAATACCACATGCTCTCTCATTTACTTGGCATTGGAATTGGCCATGGGAGAGGTGCATGCCCATGACACCAACAACGTTATAGATTGAGCTGTGCACTAGGGCTGCAGTCAAGAAAGACCTGACCCAACCAGACTTAAAGCCTGAACACTAATGACATGGACTCTGCTGAGCATGACCACTAATGGGATTATCAGATTTTTAGATCCCTCCCAAGACAGAAGAACAACGGGCCAATGAACCCACCTATGCTTAGGAGATTCGATGGTTTGGACCTAATTCAACAAAAGGGTTCAGGAATCAAAGTATAAATCCATTATACAAGTCTGATTTTTGGGATAACCACCTATATACATTTGAATTCATAGCATGGATGGTTTAGTTTGAGTTTACCAAGTGCGAACCATGAAATGCATACGCAAGCGTATGTTACCAAGTGTGAACCATGAAAAGTAACGCATTTTTCGTTTCCTGTACATTAAGCTGATAGCCTGATATCCAATGGGCTTGAGGCAGCCCCTTTGTGTTAGGTACTTGACATGTGCCTCCTTGGTTGCACTTGCATTGTTAATAATTTTTAGGATAACCCAGATAATAGAAAGTAACAAGGTGATTTTCACTTTAGCATATGAATATCTGGAAATCAAGTTAGTTGGAGTCACATAAATCCAACACTTGACTTTCTTGTGCAATATCTGGAAATCAAGTCAGTTGGAGTCACATAAATCTGACCTAAAGAGTTGGGGCTAATACATCTTGACTAACTGTGACTGAGTGAAGTATGCTTTGAACTTCCATAATCATAGTAAATTTTTTTTTTCCCTGTATATTGATAACCTTAAGGGATTTTTTGGACTTTTTATGGTTAACATGCAAATTCTTCAAGCAAAACTGAAAGTTCTGGATGTCTCGTAAGGAAAAGGGACAGGTAAGCCTGTTAATTGTGCCCATTATGATAGTTTATCACTTGTTTTCTCTTTCAATGCAGCAACATCCTAGTATACCTGTTACATACCCATTAAAATTTCAAAGCATTCTTCCATCCATAATCTTCTTTCAAACTTTAGAATGACACATGCATTAACTCATCTGAACATTCTGAATTTATAGTTTTAACGGTTAATTGATTTGTGAAGAGCATTTGTTTATTCATGTTTAGGAATGATTTTGATGTTGACCTGAGCATTGAGTAATGCAACCTACTAAGCATGAGTACGATGATTTCTATATATGTAAGCTTTGGCTTTTTTATATTTTAAAATATTTTGGCTATAGCTTCCTACTTGGACTCGACTTTTACAATGCTTTGCTTGAACTATTGATGTTTTAGTTTGGGTGAGCATGCTTTGGCCTTAACTTCCTACTTGAATATAGAACTTGGGATTCTTGGGCCGTAAGCTCTTTTAATTCTCTAAAACAGGGTGATTTTCACACCCACATTTCTTCAAAAGGTCCCATGACGGTCTTCAAAAGTTGTGACTTGAAAGTCATAGGTTTGATTGATTGGAACAATCGATTAATAGATTCCCACTTGGGAGGTTGTAATTGGGCAAGGCTTGCTCTATTAGAAAGGTTTTCCTACAATGTATATTCCATGTAATGGTGAAAGTTTCATCTGCAAGATCTTTGAAGTCTCCTAATCCAATTTTTAGGAAAGTAGATGCCTCCCTTGCTCATTTGCTCATAGATGTGCTCTTGTGATTTGATTTTGTTCTCTATCTCGAGGTTTGGTTACTAATCTGGTCAACCTCAATCCAAATCAAAACAAAATCATAGTGAAACACAATTAAACTTCTTTGATACCATTTTACATGTCAAAAATATCAAAACACAAGAACATCTTATATTAAAAGAACTTGAGAACTTTACAAAAGGTTAGAGCTCTGAGGTGCACAAACTGCTACAACATGGCTGGCTTATACAACTTAGGCCCCCTGAAATCAACGAGTGTCTTCAGCTATTCTCTATGAATCCAGTGGGGATTAAACAACAATGTAATAATATAAACACATACTAGGCAAATTTGGGAATATATTATGTTTGTGTTCTCAATGAGCTTTTTAAAAAAATAAAAAAATTTATAATTTTTTTTTTTTGTTGTTTCCTGTTGCTATTGGGTCTGTATTTGTACATTGATTCTCGGTCTATTTTGCTGTTACTGTCATGTTGTGGCTGCAGCACTGATGAATGGAAGTTTCATATCCTTATAAAATATATATATATATATATATATATATATATATATATATTGTCACCTATATTTTGATTTTTTATTATAAAAAGTATCAATTAAACTGATAGAATTATATGCTTCCTAAGTTGAGGATATGCTCAGTAAGCTTGAGCCTTGAGTTGGGACAAGCGGGTGATAGACCGTGACCCAAATCTCCCATATTGGATGCTCACCATCCAATCTTTGTTTTCCCATTGATTTTGAATATGGACCATTCATCTATTCAAAAAGAGAGGATTGTTCAGTCAGGGAAAACTTTGGGATATCTCCCATTGACAATGGCAACCATCATACCAATGGTATGGATCACTGAGCCATAGTCCACACTTGTTCAACCTTAAGGCTACAAGATATTGTGAATTCAGACTGATTGTTATGAGGAAAAAAAATAATAATCTTCCATCCATTGCTTGTGAACTAGTTCAACTCTTTGGGATGGACGGGGGGATGGTAGTGGACATTGGAACTAATTGGTTATTAGTCCATGAATACATTTCTTTTTCTTCGCTATTTGGAGTGCTTCATGTAGCTTTTCCTTGTTTGACTGCAGGTTTGTATTCTTGAGTTGGGAGCTTTATGTATCATGTCTTGACATTTTCACAAGTTCACATTTTCTTTTTCCTTTTGTTCTGTTTTCCTTGTGCGGATTCATATTTTTACAGATGAATGTGAAGTTTCCTATGAATTGTTGTGGGTGTTTTTGGTGTATGGATTGTTGTCCATCACAAAGCATACTGAAGCATGGACATTTTCCGCATGTAGTACTGAGTGTAGGAAAATCTATGGACCTAGCTTGTATAATAGGAAGTAGCTTGATTTTTCTATAGAAATCTCATTCTCCAAAATTTCTTAAATTTACCAATTTCTCATGAGATTTTTAGGTTTCACGTAGGGGCCTGTTTTCATCATGCAAGTTGTCATGATGGCATTGAAATATTTTGGTGTATAGCTGTTATATTTGAGCATTTAAACAATTTGAATTTGGATGCAGATGGATCTATGTCAACCTCTGCAGGTAGAAACTTTATTTCTGAAAATGCATATGAAGATATCATTAGTCAGATGAAGGATTTATTTGTTGAAGCTGGTGGGAAGGGCACTTCCAAGAAAGAACTTGGTAGTCAACGCAGCCTTTTCTATGATATCATGGAATGCATTGAGGTTAGTACTCTTGTGAAGTGATTTTGAATGTTTGACAGATATACTGTAAGTGTATTTTTTATTTCTTTCGCATTGATAAATGCTAACTGATGCATCCTACATGGATATATATGCTATTAGATAGTTATGGGAAGCTGTGCAGGCATTAAAATTAATTTACAAGATCCATGTTTGTAGTTTAAACTTTCTTGAAGAATTAGATTTTTTTGAGAGCTTATATAATCATCCCTAGAGATTTTTTGCTATTTTTTCACTTGATTTTGCAATTGATGTGGTCTACTATCATATAAGTTTGGATAAAAGAGGGTTGATGTCAGGTAGGCAGCTGGTTGTTAAACTTTGTCAAGCAGTAATGCAAGCCAACCTGTAATAGTTGGCATAAAGCTATAATGATGATAACATTTATATATTTTTCTTCTTGTTCTTTGCTATATGATTCATTTTTTTAACATTTTTTACCCCCAAAGGCTTCGCCATTACCACTGTTCTCTAGAAACATATTCGAGTTGAACTGGGACACCAATTGAACTGATTTACTCATCAAAGAAAACAAAAGATCAGATGAACTGATTTATTAATCAAAGAAAGGGAAAAAAGAAGAAGATCAGATGAAGTGATTTTATAATTTCAGTTTGGGAACTGATGCAATGCAAGATTCACACTATGAAGAGCCATATGGCATATACGTCTCTCATGGAAGACTTGTAGGATTTCCAACAAGGATATTTGCTCAAAGGGATATTGATTATGATTTATTTTTCTTCTTCATTGATAAATATTTACAAACAGGTTGGCAACAAGTCCACTCTTATCAGAGTTTCACCCTTACTGACTCATAGGCACTTGTCTCAGAGAAGAATTAGGTTGCTGGCAAGGAAATATCATCCTAGAATTGATGGTCTGAAGGTGTGACTGTTTCCCTTAGAGAAATACAACAAAATTTTATAAAATATATCATTCTGACAGCCCCTCTAAGCCTTTCTCAAATTTTCTTTCAATGCAGGTGCCATTCTTCAGGTGACGGTAGAGTTTCCACAGGATTGTATTAGACCTGTTGGGAACAATGCCAGCTTGTTTACGTCGGAGGTCAGTGTCCTATGTCGATCTCTGATCCCTGCCACCACCCCCCGTTGGGCAAATATGATAGATGATCTGCGGCAGATCATCCGTCAGTGCCTTCAGGTAAATTGTAGTAAATTAAAATTTATTTTATAAAAGTTCATTTACGATTAAGTTATGTTGCTCAAAATTAATAGAGCATACCTGGATGTGCGTCGAAGCTATTCGGATGAGCGGGGGTCCCTGGGAGGTGGGAACCGCTGTAATGACCATAATGAAGCTGTCCATTTCCTATGTACAGCATTGGGAGGGCCTGGCCATTTGGACAGGCCGTATTTTGGTATTAACTCAAAATTAATGGACCATACTCGGATGTGCGTCGGAGCTATCCGGATGAGCGGGGGTCATCTGAATTGGAAGGTGGAACCGCTGTTATGACCATGATGAAGCTATCCATTTCTTATGGACAACATTGGAAGGGCCTGGCCATGTTGACAGGCCATGTTTATATCTGTATTTGCAGGGACCTCACCCTTAACCTAAACCACACCAAATCCTATTACTTGAACCAATAACCTATTCTCAATTCCCTACAGCTATAACCTATAACCTACCTAAAACCTAAACCTAAAATCTCAATACATTCTCAAATCCCTAAACCTAAACCCACACCTAATCCTATTCTCAACTACCTAACCTAAACCTAAACCTAAACTTGAAAACAAAAAGAAAAACCCAATCCTAAACCCAAACCCGATTTTCTAAACCTAAACCTTAACCTATTCTCAATTCAAAAAACCTATAACCTATAACCTACATATAACCTTAACCTAAAACCTAAACCTTAACCTATTCTCAATTCCCTACAGCTATAACCTATAACCTACATATAACCTTAACCTAAAACCTAAATGTGTTCTCAAATCCCTAAACCTAAACCTACACCTAAACCTATTCTCAACTCCCTAACCTAAACCTAAACCTAAACTTGAAAACTCAAAGCAAAACCCGATCCCGAACCCAAACCCGATTTTCTAAACCTAAACCTTAACCTATTCTCAAATCCCTAAACCTATAACCTATAACTTTAACCCAAAACCTAAACCTTAGCCTATTCTCAATTCCCTACAGTTATAACTTATAACCTACCTATAACCTTAACCTAAAACCTAAATGTGTTCTCAAATCCCTAAACCTAAACCTACACCTAATCCTATTCGCAACTACCTAACCTAAACCTAAACCTAAACTTGAAAACCCAAAGCAAAACCCGATCCCGAACCCAAATCCGATTTCCTAAACCTAAACCTTAACCTATTCTCAAATCCCTAAACCTATAACCTATAACCTACCTATAGCCTTAACCTAAAACCAAAACCTTACCCAATTCTTAATTCCCTACAGCTATAACCTATAACCTACCTAAAAACTTAACCTAAAACCTAAATGTGTTCTCAAATTCCTAAACCTAAACCTACACCAAATCTTATTCTCAACTACCTAACCTAAACCTAAACCTAAACTTGAAAACCCAAAGCAAAACCCGATCCCGAACCCAAACCCGATTTCCTAAACCTAAACCTTAACCTATTCTCAATTCCCTAAACCTATAACCTATAACCTACCTATAACCTTAACCTAAAACCTAAACCTTAACCTATTCTCAATTCCCTACAGCTATAACCTATAACCTAACAATAACCTTAACCTAAAACCTAAATGTGTTCTCAAATCCCTAAACCTAAACCTACACCTAAACCTATTCTCAACTACCTAACCTAAACCTAAACCTAAACTTCAAAACCCAAAGCAAAACTCGATCAAGAACCCAAACCCGATTTTCTAAACTTAAACCTTAACCTATTCTCAATTCCCTAAACCTATAACCTATAACCTACCTATAAACTTAACCTAAAACATAAACCTTAACCTATTTTCAATTCCCTACAGCAATAACCTATAACTTACCTATAACCTTAACCTAAAACCTAAACCTAAAACCTAAATGTGTTCTCAAATCCCTAAACCTAAACCCACACCTAATCCTATTCTCAACTCCCTAACCTAAACCTAAACCTAAACTTGAAAACTCAAAGCAAAACCCGATCCCGAACCCAAACCCGATTTCCTAAACCTAAACCTTAACCTATTCTCAAATCCCTAAACCTATAACCTATACCCTACCTATAACCTTAACCTAAAACCTAATCCTTAACCTATTCTCAATTCCCTACAGCTATAACCTATAAGCTACCTAAAACCTAAATCAAAAACCTAAATGTGTTCTCAAATTCCTAAACCCAAACCTACACCTAATCCTATTCTCAACTACCTAATATAAACCTAAACCTAAACTTGAAAACCCGAAGCAAAACCCGATCCCGAACCCAAACCCGATTTTCTAAACCTAAACCTTAACCTATTCTCAATTCCCTAAACATATAACCTATAACCTACCTAAAACCTTAACTTAAAACCAAAACCTTAACCCATTCTCAATTCCCTACAGCTATAACCTATAAACTACCTATAACCTTAACCTAAAACCTAAATGTTTTCTCAAATCCCTAAACTTAAACCTACACCTAATCCTATTCTCAACTACCTAACCTAAACCTAAACCTAAACTTGAAAACCCAAAGCAAAACCTGATCCCGAATCCAAACCCGATTTCCTAAACCTAAACCTTAACCTATTCTCAATTCCCTAAACCTATAACCTATAACCTACCTGTAACCTTAACCTAAAACCTAAACCTTAACCTATTCTCAATTCCCTACAGCTATAACCTATAACCTACATATAACCTTAACCTAAAACCTAAACCTAAAACCTAAATGTATTCTCAAATCCCGAAACTTAAACCTACACCTAATTCTAATATCAACTCCCTAACCTAAACCTAAACCTAAACTTTAAAATCCAAAGCAAAACCCGATCCCGAACCCAAACCCGATTTCCTAAACCTAAACTTTAACCTATTCTCAAATCCCTAAACCTATAACCTATAACTTACCTATAACCTTAACCCAAAACCTAAACCTTAACCTATTCTCAATTCCCTATAGCTATAACCTATAACCTACCTATAACCTTAACCTAAAACCTAAATGTGTTCTCAAATCCCTAAACCTAAACCTACACCTAATCCTATTCTCAACTCCCTAACCTAAACCTAAACCTAAACTTCAAAACCCAAAGCAAAACCTGATCCCGAACCCAAACCCAATTTCCTAAACCTAAACCTTAACCTATTCTCAAATCGCTAAACCTATAACTTATAACTTACCTATAATCTTAACCCAAAACATAAACCTTAACCTATTCTCAATTCCCTACGGCTATAACCTATAATCTACCTATAACCTTAACCTAAAACCTAAATGTGTTCTCAAATCCCTAAAACTAAACCTATACCTAATCCTATTCTCAACTACCTAACCTAAACCTAAACCTAAACTTAAAAACCCAAAGCAAAACTCGATCCCGAACCCAAACCCGATTTCCTAAACCTAAACCTTAACCTATTCTCAAATCCCTAAACCTATACCTATAACATACCTATAACCTTAACCTAAAACCTAAACCTTAACCTATTCTCAATTACCTACAGCTATAACCTATAACCTACCTAAAATCTTAACATAAAACCTAAAACGTAAATGTGTTCTCAAATTCCAAAACCTAAACCTACACCTAATCCTATTCTTAACTACCTAACCTAAACCTAAACCTAAACTTGAAAACCCAAAGTAAAACCCGATCTCGAACCCAAACCCGATTTTCTAAACCTAAACCTTAACCTATTCTCAATTCCCTAAACCTATAACTTATAACTTATCTATAATCTTAACCCAAAGCCTAAACCTTAACCTATTCTCAATTCCCTACAGCTATAACCTATAACCTACCTATAACCTTAACCTATAACCTAAATGTGTTCTCAAATCCCTAAACCTAAACCTACACCTAATCCTATTCTCAACTCCCTAACCTAAACCTAAACCTAAACTTCAAAACCCAAAGCAAAACCTGATCCCGAACCCAAACCTAATTTCCTAAACCTAAACCTTAACCTATTCTCAAATCCCTAAACCTATAACTTATAACTTACCTATAATCTTAACCCAAAACATAAACCTTAACCTATTCTCAATTCCCTATGGCTATAACCTATAACCTACCTATAACCTTAACCTAAAACCTAAATGTGTTCTCAAATCCCTAAACCTAAACCTACTCCTAATCCTATTCTCAACTACCTAACCTAAACCTAAACCTAAACTTGAAAACCCAAAGCAAAACTCGATCCCGAACCCAAACCCGATTTCCTAAACCTAAACCTTAACCTATTCTCAAATCCCTAAACCTATAACCTATAACCTACCTATAACCTTAACCTAAAACCTAAACCTTAACCTATTCTCAATTCCCTACAGCTATAACCTATAACCTACCTATAACCTTAACCTAAAACCTAAATGTGTCCTTAAATCCCTAAACCTAAACCTACACCTAATCCAATTCTCAATTACCTAACCTAAACACCTAAACTTGAAAACCCAAAGCAAATCCGGTCCCGAACCCAAACCCAATTTTCTAAACTTAAACCTTAACCTATTCTCAATTCCCTAAACCTATAACCTATAACCTACCTATAACATTAACCTAAAACCTAAACCTTAACCTATTCTCAATTCGCTACAGCTATAACCTACAACCTACCTATAACCATAACCTAAAACCTAAACGTGTTCTCAAATCCCTAAACCTAAACCTACACCTAATCCTATTCTCAACTACCTAGCCTAAACCTAAACCTAAACTTGAAAACACAAAACAAAACCCGATCCCGAACCCAAACCCGATTTTCTAAACCTAAACCTTAACCTATTCTCAAATCCCTAAACGTATAACCTATAACTTACCTATAACCTTAACCCAAAACCTAAACCTTAACCTATTCTCAATTCCCTATAGCTATAACCTATAACCTACCTATAACCTTAACCTAAAACCTAAATGTGTTCTCAAATCCCTAAACCAAAACCTATACCTAATCCTATTCTCAACTCCCTAACCTAAACCTAAACCTAAACTTCAAAACCCAAATCAAAACCCGATCCCGAACCCAAACCCGATTTCATAAACCTAAACCTTAACCTATTCTCAAATCCCTAAACCTATAACTTATAACTTACCTATAATCTTAATCAAAAACCTAAACCTTAACCTATTCTCAATTCCCTACAGCTATAACCTATAACCTACCCATAACCTTAACCTAAAACCTAAATGTGTTCTCAAATCACTAAACCTAAACCGACACCTAATCCTACTCTCAACTACCTAACTTAAACCTAAACCAAAACTTGAAAACCCAAAGCAAAACCCGATCCCGAACCTAAACCCGATTTCCTAAACCTAAACCTTAACCTATTCTCAAATCCCTAAACCTATAACCTATAACCTACCTATAACCTTAACCTAAAACCTAAACCTTAACCTATTCTCAATTCCCTACAGCTATAACCTATAACCTACCTATAACCTTAACCTAAAACCTAAATGTGTTCTCAAATCCTTAAACCTAAACCTACACCTAATCCTATTCTCAACTACCTAACCTAAACCTAAACCTAAACTTGAAAACTCAAAACAAAACCCGATCCCGAACCCAAACCCGATTTCCTAAACCTAAACCTTAACCTATTCTCAAATCGCTAAACCTATAACCTATAACCTACCTATAACCTTAACCTAAAACCTAAACCTTAACCTATTCTCAATTCCCTACATCTATAACCTACAACCTACCTATAACCATAACCTAAAACCTAAACGTGTTCTCAAATCCCTAAACCTAAACCTACACCTAATCCTATTCTCAACAACCTAGCCTAAACCTAAACCTAAACTTCAAAACACAAAACAAAACCCGATCCCGAACCCAAACCCGATTTCCTAAACCTAAACCTTAACCTATTCTCAAATCCCTAAACCTATAACCTATAACTTACCTATAATCTTAACCCAAAACCTAAACCTTAACCTATTCTCAATTCCCTATAGCTATAACCTATAACCTACCTATAACCTTAACCTAAAACCTAAATGTGTTCTCAAATCCCTAAACCTAAACCTACACCTAATCCTATTCTCAACTCCCTAACCTAAACCTAAACCTAAACTTCAAAACCCAAAGCAAAACCCGATCCTGAACCCAAACTCGATTTCCTAAACCTAAACCTTAACCTATTCTCAAATCCCTAAACCTATAACTTATAACTTACCTATAATCTTAACCCAAAACCTAAACCTTAACCTATTCTCAATTCCCTACAGCTATAACCTATAACCTACCTATAACCTTAACCTAAAACCTAAACCTTAACCTATTCTCAATTCCCTACAGCTATAACCTAAAACCTAAATGTGTTATAAAATCCCTAAACCTAAACCTACACCTAATCCTATTCTCAACTCCCTAACCTAAATCTAAACCTAAACTTGAAAACTCAAAGCAAAACTCAATCCCAAACCAAAACCCCATTTCCTAAACCTAAACCTTAACCTATTCTCAAATCCCTAAACCTATAACCTATAACCTACCTATAACCTTAACCTAAAACCTAAACCTTAACCTATTCTCAATTCCCTACAGCTATAACCTATAACCTACCTAAAACCTAAACCTAAAAACTGAATCTGTTCTTAAATCCTTAAACCTAAACCTACAACTAATCCTATTCTCAACTACCTAACCTTAACCTGAACTTGAAAACCGAAAGCAAAACCCGATCTCGATCCCAAACCCAATTTCCTAAACCTAAACCTTAACTTATTCTCAATTCCCTAAACCTATAACCTATAACCTACCTATAACCTTAACCTAAAACCTAAACCTTAACCTATTCTCAATTCCCTATAGCTATAACCTATAACCTACCTAAAACCTTAACGTAAAACCTAAATGTGTTCTCAAATCCCTAAACCTAAACCTACACCTAATCTTATTCTCAACTCTCTAACCTAAACCAAAACCTAAACTTCAAAACCCAAAGTAAAACCCGATCTCGAACCCAAACCCGATTTCCTAAACCTAAACCTTAACCTATTCTCAAATCCCTAAACCTATAACCTATAACCTACCTATAACCTTAACCCAAAACCTAAACCTTAACCTATTCTCAATTCCCAACAGCTATAACCTATAACCTACCTAAAACCTTAACCTAAAACCTAAATGTGTTCTCAAATCCCTAAACCTAAACCTACACCTAATCCTATTCTCAACTACCTAACCTAAACCTAAACCTAAATTGGAAAATCCAAAGCAAAACCCGATCCTGAATTCAAACCTGATTTACTAAACCTAAACCTTAACCTATTCTCAATTCCCAAAACCTATAACCTATAACCTACCTATAACCTTAACCTAAAACCTAAACCTTAACCTATTCTCAATTCCCTACAGCTATAACCTATAACCTACCTAAAATCTTAACATAAAACCTAAAACGTAAATGTGTTCTCAAATTCCTAAACCTAAACCTACACCTAATCCTATTCTTAACTACCTAACCTAAACTTAAACCTAAACTTGAAAACCCAAAGTAAAACCCGATCTCGAACCCAAACCCGATTTCCTAAACCTAAACCTTAACCTATTCTCAATTCCCTAAACCTATAACTTATAACTTTTCTATAATCTTAACCCAAAGCCTAAACCTTAACCTATTCTCAATTCCCTACAGCTATAACCTATAACCTACCTATAACCTTAACTTAAAACCTAAATGTGTTTTCAAATCCCTAAACCTAAACCTACACCTAATCCTATTCTCAACTACCTTACCTAAACCTAAACCTAAACTTGAAAACCCAAAGCAAAACCTGATCCCGAACCCAAACCCGATTTCCTAAACCTAAACCTTAACCTATTCTCAAATCCCTAAACCTATAACCTATAACTTACTTATAACTTTAACCTAAAACCTAAACCTTAACCTATTCTCAATTCGCTACAACTATAACCTAAAACCTACCTAAAACCTAAATGTGTTCTCAAATCCCTAAACGTAAACCTACACTAATATTATTCTCAACTACCTAACCTAAACTTGAAAACCCAAAGCAAAACCCTATCCTGAACTCAAACCCAATTTCCTAAACCTAAACCTTAACCTATTCTCAAATCCATAAACCTATAATCTATAACCTGCCTATAACCTTAACCTAAAACCAAAACCTTAACCTATTCTCAATTCCCTACAGGTATAACCTATAACTTACCTAAAACCTTAACTTAAAACCAAAATATGTTCTCAAATCCATAAAACTAAACCTACACCTGATCCTATTCTCAACTACCTAATCTAAACCTAAACCTAAACTTGAAAACCCAAAAAAAAATCCGATCCTGAACTCAAACCCAATTTCCTAAACCTAAATCTTAACCTATTCTCAAATCCCTAAACCTATAACCTATAACCTACCTATAATCTCAACCTATAACCTAAACCTTAACCTATTCTCAATTCCCTACAGCTATAACATATAACCTACCTATAACCTTAACCTAAAATCTAAATGTGATTTTTTGTATTTTATTTATGATATTAAACTTATATGTATTTATGCATGATGTAGTTTATGTTTGGATAGATTTATTTACGTACCTTGGAGTTAAATGGCTGTGAATGTGAATATGATGAAATATATTACATGACAGGTATATATCAGGAATTATATTGTAACAGGTGTATATCAGGTGTATTTCAAGAAATTTGTGCTGGAATATATGGTGGAAAAAAAAAAACTTTTAGCCACGAAACTTTTTGTAGGTAAAAGTCTCCTCCAAGTTTTTACCTACGAAAATTTTCGTAGTTAAAAGTCTCACAATAGTTTTTACCTACAAAAATATTCGTAGCTAAACGTTTTGTAAAGTATTTTTACCTACGATATCATTCGTAGTTAAACGTGTTTGTAAATATTTTAGCTACAAACTTATTCGCAGGAAAATGGTTGGTAAATATTTTTACCTACGAAAATATGCGTAGGTAAATGAATCTTTATCTACGAAATTGGTGGTAGGGAAACGTTTTCTAAGTATTTTTAAAATCATGTAACTTTTAGCTACGAAACTATTGGTAGGCAAAAAGTCTTGTTAATATTTTTAGCTACGAAATTTTTGGTAGCTAAAATGTGTGTAATATTTTTGGCTACGAAATTGTTGGTAGGTAAAAAATCTTGTAAATATGTTTAGCTATAAAATTGTTGGCAGGTAAAAAGTGTTCTTAATATTTTTGGCTACGAAAGCATTCGTAGGTAAAAAGTCTTGTAATTATTTTTAGCTACGAAATTGTTGGTAGGTAAAAAGTGTTTTAAATATTTTTGGCTACGAAATTATTCGTAGGTAAAAAGTCTTGTAAATATTTTTAGTTACGAAATTTTCGGTAGGTAAAAAGTGTTGTTAATATTTTTGGCTACGAAAGTATTCGTAGGTAAAAAGTCATGTATATATTTTTAGCTAAGAAATTGTTGGTAGGTAAAGTGTTTTGTATTATTTTTACCTGCAAAAATATTCATAGGTAAAAATTTTGTCAATACTTTTACCCACGAAATTCAACGTTGGTCAAATGTTTTCCCTACGAAAACTTTCGTCGGCAAAAGGCCTACCTTTGCCAACGAAATTTTTTTTTTCATGGGTAAAAGGTTTTCCCCTCGGGCTTTTAGCCACGAAATTGCGAACGAAAAATTTCGCTGGTAAAACTTTTTTGCTGCGAAATTAAGTATTTTGCCTACGAAAATTTTCGTTGGTAAAAGTGGCATTTCTTGTAGTGAGAGTTGTACACGAGCAAGCTAAGCTCGGGTACTCGATCGACTTGACTCGGAATACTCGACTCGATACTCGACTCGTCTGATTTAGAACCGAGATGTGCGGGTTTCTAAGACTCATTGAGATTACGAGTAGAGTACGAGTCTAGAGGTACTCAACTCGGTACTTGACTCGGTACTCGACTCGTGTGCTTGACTCGGTACTCGACTCGTACTCGTATATATAAGCCCGCCTAAAAAAAAAAACCCTACTCACCTAGTCACCCGTCATTTTCAAGAAGCGCCCGTTCAAAACCCTTCTTCCCTCCCAGCGGCCGTTCAAAAAAAAAAACCCTCTCTCTCTCTCTCCCCTCCCTTTTCCAGCTCCCGTTTGGCCGTCGCTCTTCTTCCCTCTCTCTCTCTCTTTCTCTCACTTGTCCGGTGGTGCTAGACCTTGCCGCTTGTCCCTTCGACTTATCCGGTGTCCCTGTCCGGTGACGGAGCTCGTCCCTGTCACTCGTCCAGTGTCATGCCCCAAACCCAGAAACCGGATTCATGGGAATCCTGATCGCCGAACTCGATGCCGACAGCTTCCCATTCTCGGCCCCCAGCGTACATATGCCAGATTTCGATCCTAGGATCCTACAAGGAGGATTTTTCATCGTATATTTGTCTCATAAGAAACATAACCACAAGTATACCCAAATCATAAAGGTAACATTATCATCACATATCCACTAATATAATCATTTGAATACAATATTGAAAGGAAAATACATATATCGACATCAAAGCTCCAGAGGACAGCTGCATGCTCCAAGCTCAACGCTGCTGCAACCTAACGCTACCTACACGCATCTATCGTGCATAAGTTTACAAAAGCTTAGAGGGTGGTGAAAGTGTGTGCACAAGATAAGTGCCAAGTATACCATAAAGCCCATAAATCATACATCATCGGAATAAACAAAAATACTGATAAGATCATGAATCATACGATATTAGAGTAAGCGAAAATATACTGGTATGTCCAGGAGTGCTATCAGCCGTACTAAGGTTATGCGATGCAAAACATAATAAGATAATAACAGATGCTGAGGATGTAATGCAATATGTAAATCCTAACGAGCCACCTCATCTAGACCATATAAGTACAAAAAATATAGTAACCCAAAATGCTAAGTAGTGTGGATGCAATGTAATATGTGGTGCAAATGAAATGACCATGCTGGAATGTGAAGTCGGGATGATAATATGAAGTATCGCAGGCTATAGGGTCCATCACAAGGGAATTCTATCCAAACCAGTCCCATACCTAAATTTGAATAGCCAAACATAATGTGGTAAACTCTTGATCTCAAGTTAGTCGCGCGCCCAACCGAAATTCAGGCCATGCGAAGGTACATATAACAAATAGTTACGCACCACCAGCCCAAGTGGATAGTGAATGGATGAATGAATGAGTATGCGACTCCTGCTCAGTAGGTCTACATATCAGTACGGTTCCTCTCTAGGGAAATCACCGGGGTCTATTACACTCTACAACGACTGCCTCCTCCCTAGCTGCACAGCCCCGAGAGCAAAACAGACCTCACTATCCGCCTGACCAGTAGTCTGCCAATACTTACCCGTCTCGTCGATAACAGACCCATTTACGAGCTGGTCATACTCAGCCTAACTTATAACCCTCTCACTCGGGTGGATAAGGCCACACTTGTCATGCCCCAAACCTAAAAATTGGATTCACAGGAATCCCGATCACTGGATCTGGTGTCGACAGCCTCCGTAGTGCCCCATTTTCAGATCCCGGCACTCGCATGCTAGATTCCGATCCTGGGATCCTACAAGGAGGATTTTCAGTATAATTTTTTTTTTTGTAATGGAGCATAAATACAAGTTTATCCAAATCATAAAGGCAACATTATCATCACATATTCACTAATATAAACAGTTTAATACAATGTTGAAAATAAAATACATATGTATCAAAATCAGAGCTCCTGAAAATCGCTGCATGCTCCAAGCTCAACGCTGCTGCAACCTAACGCCACCTGCACACATCTATCGTGCATAAGCTTACAAAAGCTTAGAGGGTGGTGTAAGTGTGTGTAAGGTAAGTACCAAGTATACAATAAAGCTCATAAATCATACATCATCTGGATAAGTAGAAATACTGACAAGATCATGAATCGTACGATATCAGAGTGATGCAGAAATATGCGGTAAGTCCATGAATACAATCAGCTGTACCAAAGTAATATATTATGCAAGGCATGAATGCTATTGGCTATACCAAGGCCATGCAGTGCAAAACTTAATAAGACAATAACAGATGTTGAGGATGCAATGCAATATATAAATCTAGACGAGCCATAAATACCATTAATCTCATCTAGGCCATATAAGTACAAAACATCGTAACCCAAAATACTAAGTACAGCAGATGCAATGTAATATGAGGTGCAAATAAAATGACTATGCTGGAATGTGAAGCCGGGATGATAGTACAAAGTATCACAGGCTACGGGGTCCATCACAAGGGACTCCTATCCAAACCAGTCCCATACCTAAATTTGGATAGTCAGACACGATGTGGTAAACTCCTGATCTCAGGTTAGTCGCGCACCCAACCGAAATCCTGGCCATGCGAAGGTACACGTAACAAATAGTTACGCACCACCAGCCCGAGTGGATAGTGTATGAATGAATGAATGGATATGTAATTCCTTCTCAATGAGTCCACATATCAATACGGTTACTCTCTGGAGAAATCACCGGGGTCTAATACACGTTACTCTGACTGCCTCCTCCCCAGCTGCACAGCCAAGTAAGTGGAATAGACCACACTATCCGCCTGACCAGTAGTCTGCTAATACCTACCCGGCTGGTTGATAGCGGAATCATTTACGAGCTGGTCAAACTCAGCCTGGCTTATAGCCCCCTCCCTTGGACGGTTCAGGCCACACCCCCTCCCAACCGACCACGACACAGTGGGAGATGCGGCCTACTGGTATTCGGCATCGGGCGCTCATGTTCCACTCGGTCTAGACGTTGGGACTACTCCTGGCCTCGGAGGTTCTGAAATTTTCACTCAAGGACATCCTAAGTGCCCCATAGTGCTAGAACCAAATATTTTCGGTGTCCCATTTGGCCATGCATGATGTGCCTATGGAGGTCAAAGCCCTGATGTCGCTAGGGCGTGCAGTGATCATGATACACATATGTGAGATGCATGAATCACACCGTCAAATCATGCAGAATTCCAGCGCGTACTGCGCGATCATGTAGGGCACTCTGTCTCATAATGAATCCCGTGAATGGTTTGCCCAAGGGCGTATGCTATGATCAGTCACTACTCATATCAAGCATACATATGATGCGTATGGGCATGAGTCATGAGATTATACTAAGCATGTTATAAGGCGATGGATAGCAACGAGTATGGACCTATCAATGTGCCCTAAGGGGAGTTATAATGTGGACGTTTAACCAACATTGTACATACAATGGGGACGTCAAACCAATATTGTTTCCTAGGCACGGCCCGCCATATATATCATTACATGAACCATGGAAAATCACCCATTGCAATGGACCCTAAGGACATCCCGTTGGGCCTCGACCCATGTGCCTTAGATACATCAAATGGGCCGAATCATATGGGCCTTACATTCATTAAATGGGCTGCATTAATGGGTCTCACCAATGAGCCTTATGTACATTGCAATGGTCCATGACCTATGGGCCTTTGAATACATCGAAATGGGCCTCATAACATAGGTCTTATGTATATCAAATGGGCCACACCAACGGGCTCCATATGTGCATTAAATGGGTCGCACCCAAAAGCAAGTGGTGACAATGATTTCCACCACTAAAAATTTCCAAGGTCCACCATTTATTTCCCACACAATCTATTTATAAGGTCACTTAAGAACTTTGTGGCCTAAGGGCTAATGGTGGGGTTCAAACCCACTGTACAATGTGGTCCACGTGATAAATAGACTTATCTTATTTTTGAACTCAAGCCTTAAAATTATCTGTCAAAATGGCTGGATAGTTTAGATGCAACACGTGCATCGGGGGTGGTTCCATAGATGGACAGCAAGGGTGAAACAGGTGGGCCCACATAACTTGGTGACATCACATACACCTTTAATATAGTTAGTGTGTGGCACTCTAGCCAACCTGCTTCCTAAGGTGGGTCCACACGGGTGGCCCACCATAACATTTATTTTCCATCCAACGTTGATAAGGTCACATAGACAGGATAAATAGGGAAAACAAATTTCTCAACCCAGCGGTTCCAATGGGAGGTGTTTAATCAATATTGTTTCCTGCTGTGTGGCCCGTCTGATTGACGGCTGGATGGCATGGATAGAACACGTACATCACGGTGGGCCCCACCCCAGTACCGTGGAAGCTGCGTGGACGGTGCGGTTAGACGTGCACCATGGTGGGCTTCCACCGTCCGCCTGGACGGTGTGGTAAACACACATACATCAATGGTGGGTCCCTTGCGGGTGGCCCACCATAAAGTTTATTTGCAATCCAACCCGTTGGTAAGGTCACCCGGGCCAGGATGGAAAGGAAAAACAAATATCACCGTGATCCAAAACTTCTGTGGCCACCAAAAAGAGTTTCAATGGTAGGCATTCAATCACACTGTTTCCTTTGATGTGGGCCACCTGAGCGTTGGATGGAGTTGAGGTTTGGAGGGGGCCCACGTCAGGGGATGGCCCACCTCATGAACCGGTTGGATGACGAATGAACATTATGGTGGGGCCCACAGCTGGAGCCGTGGGACCCTTGCTGGCCCCCGTCCAAAACGCAGCAGCGTCCTGCTACTGTTTCAGCTGCAGCAGGCGCTGCCCTTATATATATATATATATATATATATATTTATCTTTTCTTTAAAAAATAGAATTTGTGGGGTTTTTGATACGTAGGGGCCGCATCAGGGAAATCTAACCCTGCCATTACATTCTACAACTCGAGGCCAACCAAATGAGTCTAATGTTCAATGTAATTCCGGCATACAGATAAATTAAATTGAATTTAAATGGTGAAAATGACTATTTCCAAAAGTATGGCCCGCCAGAAACTTGGATCAGTTTCATTTTTTGGCTCAACGCCTAAAATGAGGTAGGAAAAGGAATGGACAGCTTGGATTAACAACATACATTGAGGTGGGGCCTACATGTACAACACTTCCCAAAAAAATCAATTTCTTTTGTCTTGTTGCCGTCAATACACCCATAGTCAGCACACTCTTCACTTATTGGCAACGTCCAGCGTTCCTGGACGCTGGACGGTTGTATATAACACATACATTTAAGGCGGGCCCCACCCTCATACATGCTACCAGGGTGGGCCACCAAATGATTGGATGGTGTGCATGAGGCCCACATCAAGGTAAGGCCCATTCGATGAATGGTTTAGACATCTCACAACTTATAAGTGAGCCATAACATAGGGAAGGAGAGAAAGAGAGGGAAAGAGGGAGCGATCGAGTGATGGAGGGACCCCGCCACTATGGGCCCTCCCTTGCATGATTTAAGACATACATCAAGTGGGTCCCATTACACATGGGCCCATTAAATTAAAATCTAACGGTGGAGATCCCTTCACCACTAAAATAGACGGTCTAGATGACCCTAAGTATACAAGAAAATAAACATCATGATGGGATCCATGGAAAATGGCCCCATCATGGAATGATCATGATGATCCTAGTGGACCATCGGCCACATCTTAGGGTCTCAAGTGAGATCTAAACCATTGATCGGTTGGCCTCAGTTGGCCCATCTTAAAAACATGAAAACTACTCTATCAAAGCACCCACCTATCGATCTTCTCGGTCCGTTGGATAGCCACTCTCCTTGTGCTTCTCTTTGATGGTGGATGATGAGATTTGGGTGGCTAGGATAGAGGTTTTGGGATGGGAAAGTGGGCCACCAAAAATCACATTTCTCTCATATGGGAGGGCTTGGAAGTGCACTTCTTTGGTGCTTGGTGTGGCTTGGAATTTGTGAAGAGGAAGAGAGAGGAAAGGGGTGGTTGTAAGAGTGATGGATGTGAGTGATGTGGTACTTGACAAGTATGAGTGGTGTAAGAGAGAGGGTGAGGTGATGGATTGGTTGACTTTGAGTTTACTTGACTTGTGGATAAAGAAAGTATGGGTGCTTTATACTTGACATGAGAGGTGATTGATGGGATTGATGGGACATGTTATTGAGATTCCATTGGGATTGCAAACATGCGGTCTTTTCTTAAAATAAATGCCGGCTCACATCTCTTAGTCAGGGTATCGGATCGGTACATGAGTCGCGGCGTTAGAACCGCGGCGACTGTGCGGTCGCAATAATACAAGTCTCGGATTAAGCCGACTCAAATGTATAGGATACGAATTACGGTCGTGCGCAATGTCGATTACAGGTCACGGATTGCCGAAATTCGATGGGAAGGATCGTGGGAGTTGACGGAATAGTACAGATTAGGATATGGGTCTTACAACACCCCCT
This sequence comes from Magnolia kwangsiensis, assembly GCA_037074715.1. NCBI lineage: Eukaryota > Viridiplantae > Streptophyta > Magnoliopsida > Magnoliales > Magnoliaceae > Magnolia > Magnolia kwangsiensis. Next base: position 144,452,507 of record CM073573.1, read on the forward strand.
TCCAACTAACCACGACTCAGTGAGAGATACAACCTCATGGTATATGCACTGGTGCTCATATTCCACTCTGTCTAGACGTTGGAGCATCTCATGATACCAAGAAAGTTTTAGGATTTTCACTCAAGGACATCCTACGTGCCCACAGTGCTAGAACCAAGCATTTTCGGTGTCCCATCTAGCCATCTACGATGTATCTGTGGAGGCCACGACCCTGACGTCACTAGGGCATACAATGATCATATCACACATATGCGAGATGCATGAGTCACACTATCCATTCATGCAGCAATCTTGTGTGTACGGTGCGATAATGTGAGCACTCCGTCTCATAAGGAGTCACGTAAATAGTCTATCCAATGGCATATGCTATGATCAAACATTCTTCATATCAGGCATACATATGATGCATATGGGCATGAATCATGGAGTTATACTAAGCATTTTATATGGTGATGAACTATCCTCGCAATAAAGATGGGCCTTGATGGCCTACGTACAACAAGTACAGGCCTATCAATGGGCCCTAGGGAGAAGTACAATGCGAATATTTAACCAACATTATCCTTACAATGTGGACGTCAAACCAACATTGCTCCCAAGGCATGGCCCGCCATAAAGGTCAATACATAAACCACGGTGGAATCACATTACAACGGGCCTCAACCCATGGGCTCCAAATACATCACAATGGGTCTGAACCCATGGGCCCTATACACATCATAGTGGTCTCAACCCATGGGCCTTTATACATCACAATGGGTCTCAACCCATGTGTTCACTCCCTAAGTGCAGGGTTGTGATGTAGTAATAACTCGGTAAGACCGAGGTCGAATCCCAAGGGACTGAAACTTGTACGTTATCTAAAATTAACTGGAAATAGAACTAGAATGAGATGAAATCTGAATTGAATTATAAATTGAGGAATAATTGTAAACTATTAATCTAAAACTTATAGGAGAAATCAGAGGTAAGGAAACTAGGGATTCAGAGGATCCACTTGTAAAGATCAGGGAGATCTTATGCCTGTTTCATGAATCATGGAATTTACTGAACTGCCATTGATCAAGTTTTCAAAGAGAGGAAAGGAAGATGAATTAGAGTGGATTCCATCACCAAACCATGCCCAAAGACTATGACAAATAACAGAATCAAACTAATTACCACCCAATCACATGTATGCAAGTTGGGAAGGGTACCGTCATCCAACCATGCCCAGGAGACTATGGTGAACAACAGGGCTTCCTGACATCATAAACATAAAGGGAAAAAGGATATGCTCCAAGCCATTGCAGACCCATCGTAATTTTAGTCACAACAGACCATTAAAGACTAAACAAAACATGCCATTAATAATCAACTAAAATCAACGTTAATTCAAGAATTAAAATTAAATTAAAGACATAAAATAAAATCTCCCATCTCACCACAAGCTTCACCTCTTAGCCCTAGCTAAGAGGTTCAGCCCATCACAGACATGATGAAGCTGGACATGTTAAAAGAAAATATGAAGAAGGAAAAAAATAAAAATAACAAAATTACTCTACTCCCTCTGCCCACGTTTTCAGCCCAAGCCTCAAGCTCTCCACCTCCTGATCTCCTTCCTAGACCTGAATGAATGCTCCCCACGTCCAAAATCTCCTTTTATAGCTGCTGGAAGGCTGGAGTCAGTGATAGAGTTGTAGCAGGACATGGAGTGCAATTTTCGCAGCCAAGTTCGGTGCCTCGAAACACACCACTTTCCTAGCTCAAATTCCAAAGAAATACCGTCCCTTACTACTTTCTTGGGTTCTCTACATGATACACGGTTCAGATCTGCCATATGATCAAAAATGGTGGGCAAAAACCGCCTGAAAAAGTCAGTTTTCACGGATGTGTGAAACCTTTCGCACCATTTCGCTGTTGTGATCGGTGGGCCCCACAGAAGCATTTTAAAGAAAATTCACTCCATCTATTGGATTCAGAACGAAATTTCAGTTAAGAATGGGTGGTTTTGAACGTCCATTGACGTGCCCCAGACAAGAAATCACAAAAGGATCAGTTTTGAACGTTGCAGGGCAGCCCTTTTGTGGCCTCTGTAATGCACACGTGTGTATGCATGAATGAAAAGAGTCAATATGATTTTGTAGTGTTTGCAGCTCTCTACAAGATGGTCGGCTTAGATCATCCATACATATCATGGGTGGGGCCCACAACTGTTCACAAAAATCAGCGTCGGTCGGTTACGCGACCGTGAAAAATGAAAAATTTTATTTTTTTAAAGATGATGCGGGTCAGCGCTTGCGCTGACCGATCAATTGGTCCAGTGCACATCGTATGCACGTACATGTGTAATGTACACACCATGTATACGGGCCCTATTGCAATGTGTTTCAGAAATCCAATCCGCCCATTCTGTTCCTCACATTATTTTACCCGTTGAGAACAATTATCAAGCATATTCAGCTGGCGGGTGGGCCCCAAATTGAAGATTGATGGGCTGATCTGCCCGTTAGGCCACTTCCGCAATGATCCAATGGATGATTTTTGACGTGTACGGTTAATTTATGGTCCTCAGGCCACGTATGAAGTTTCGAGCCAAACCGATATTGAAAACCCCGTGATCTTGCGTTCTGGATGCGTTTTAAGCCAGTTGAGCTTCAATTTCTTAGTTTTCTCGAATTTCTGACCATGTATATCTGTCAATCTTGGTCCCCTGGAGTGTGTCCCTTGCCTTTAGTGTCATCAGATCGTTAAATCTCAACTTTTAACATCCTTTTTCCATCCATACTCATAAAATCACCTTGCAACACAAGAATGAGAAAACGAGCCATTAGACAGCATTATATTCATAAATCCAGACAATATCTGGGGTCTAATATGCAATATTTGACCCTCAACACCATGGGCCCTAATACATCACAATGGGCCTTACCAAATGGGCCAAAAATATATCACAATGGGCCTCTACCCATGGGCTCCAAATACATCAAATGGGCCTTAACCAATGGGCCCCAAATATATCACAATGGGCCTCCTAAACGGGACATAAATACGCAACAAGTGGGCCCTACACATGGGCCCAATATACATAACAGGTGGGCCCTACACTTAGGCCTCATACACGTCAAGTGGGTTGCATCAATGAGCCGCACCAAGAGGCCTTATAAGCATCACAATAGCCTACAATTACATCAAGGTGGGCCTCTCAAATAGGCTATAAAATACATCAAGGTGGGCCTCATACAATAGGTGGACCTCACATATCAAGTGGGCCTGATGGGGCAGCCCCAAGTCTAACAAAACAGATAGATAGCGTGGTTGAAACATATCCATCATGGTGCACCCCAAAACACACACACAAAGGTGGGACTCATCCCAAAAATATGGATGGACAGCGTGGTAGACTTAAGCATCAAGGTGGGCCACTGCACAGACGGTGCACACCCAACACTGCATCATGGTGGGGCAGTACACAACACTATCCAAACATTGCCCAAGTAAATCAACACTATCCAGCTATTATCCAGCACCGTCCAGTGCCATCTGGAAAGTGTGGATGAAACAAATACATCATGGCAGTGTCCACCGTCCCATGGACAGAGCGGATATACAGCACACCATCAAGGTGGGTCCTATCGTCTCGTGGATGGTATAAATGAAACACATACATTGTGGGAACCCACAAAACTACACAGCAGGTGGGCTCCACCTTTTGGACAATTTGGATGCAATACATGCATCATGGTGGCGTCCGCTTGAACCATGGATCTGACTCATTTGTTAGCTCATGCCATAAAATGATCTTTAAAAAAAATGGTGGGACGTATGGATACAACACATACATCATGGTGAGTCCAACAGACCCTGCTGATGCCAACAACAGTGGGACCCATTATCATGTAAATGGGTGGACGACATGCATAAAACATATACCCCAGGATTGACTCCGCCGTCCATGGACGGTGGGAATAAAACATATACATCATTATGGGCTCCACACGGGGCACACCATAATGTTAATCTTCAATCCAACCCGGTAATAAGGTCACAAGGACCCTGGCTGGATAGGAAAAACAAATTTCATAATCATCCAGAACTTCCGTGGCACCCAAAAAGGGTTTTAAGGGTAGACGTTCAATCCCATTGTTTCCCATGATGTGGGCCATCTAAGACTCGGTTCGGCTTGATTTTTGGAGGGGGCCCACTTCAGGGAGGGGCCCACCCTTTGAATGGTGTGGATACTAAACATACACCATGGTGGGGCCCACAGCTGGGACTGTGGGTCCCTGCCTGCCTGTTCGCCCGTGGCGCAGGATGCCTGCGCGTCCTCAGCACTGACAGCAGCAGCAGGCTGCTATTTATGTATATTTATTTATTTTTTTTTAAAAAAAAGAATTTTCCTGAGGTTTTTCATAGGTGGGGCCCACATTAGAGGAATCCGACCTAGCCGTTGGATTTTAGGGCTCAAGACAGACCCATCAAGCCTAATATGTGATATTTTTCGGTGTATAGAAACGACAGGGTAGTTTTTCAATGGTAGAAACTACTATTTTAAGTACTATGGCCTGCTAGAAGATCCGATGGACTTCTTTTTTCGGCCCAACACCTTAAACAGGCTCAGGAATGAAATGGACGGCGTGGATCGAATACATACATCAAGGTGGGGCCTACACAAGTGGCCCACCCAATAAGCTTGAAATCAAGCTTATGTTTATTTTCACGTACAACGTCTAGGGATGCTGGACGTTCTGGCACACGAATGGTCAAGGTGAGCCCTGCTCAAGTGGGCCATCACATGGTTGGGTGGTGTGGAACAACACATATAAAGTAGGCCTCACCTACAAATGACTTGGGTCCAATACATGCTTAATGGTGGGGTCCATCCAAGTGGGCCACACGGCCATATCATCACACACAAGGATAAATAAATAAAAAGAGAGGGAGAGAGAAAGAGAGAAAGATGGACACGCGTAATGGAGGGACCCTAGCACTATGGGCCCTCCATTTCAAGCATCCAATTATACATAAAGTGGGTTCCAATGCATGTGAGCCCACCAAATCAAAGATCTACGGTGGAGAACCCTTCTCCACTAAGATGTAAGGTCTAGATGACCCTTTGTTTTTACTAGAAAGTAAACGTCATGATGGGGTCCATGGAGAATGGCCTCATCATGGAATGATAATAAAATCAAGGTGGGCCATCGACCACATCTAAGGTCCTAAGTGAGATCCATACCATCAATTGGTAGGCCTCACTTGGCCCATCATCAAAACATGGAAAGATCTAGCCTAATAAGCACCCACCTTTTGAACTTCTTGGTCCGTTGGACAGCCGATCTCCTTGTGTCTCACTTTGATGGTGGAATATGAGGTTTGAATGGCTAGGAGATGGATTTAGGATGGGAAAGTGGGCCACTAAAATCACTCTTTTCTCTCCATGAGAAGGCTTGGACGTCCACTCTTTTTTTTCTCTTTGGTGCTTGAAATTGTGTTAAGAAAGAGAGGGAGAGATGGGTTGTAAGGAGAGAAAGTGATGGATGTGAGTGATGGGTGAGGTGAGAGATGGGTTGACTTGGTGGTTGCTTAACTTGTGGAGAAAGAAAGTATGGGTGTGTACTTTGATTGATTGATTGATTGATTGATTGATGGGATGGGTTGTAGAGATTCTCTTGGGATTGCAAATACGTGATATTTTTTCTCAAACTGAACGCAGGCCCACATCTCCCTGCCACGATATTGGATTGGTATACAAGACGCAGCGTTGGAACCACGACGATGGTGCGGTCGCAATAGTACAAGTTTCAGATTAAGCCGACTCAAATCTATAGGATATGACTTAGGGTCGTGCGCAAACATCGATTATAGGTCACGGATTGTCGGACTTCGATGGAAAGGATCGCGGGAGTCGATAGAACAATATAGGCTAGGATACAGGTTTTACATCCAGTGCCGCAGCTCGTCCCTGTCAGGCTGCCACTCGTCTGTCATCGCCCTACCCTGCACGCAGCTGCCGGTTGTTCCTGCCCAGCTCGCCCGGTAATGTGTGGGTTGGATTTATTTTTTTTTTTTTAAAAATTATTTAATATAGAAATTGTTTAATATAGTTTTGGGATTAACCTGATATTTGTGTTTTTCCTAAATATTCATTTTTCTATGGATTCCTTAGAGGGAGTGGCTAACAGTGAAGTGTGAACTGACAGTGGGTGTTCTAATGGGCTAACTAGAAAAAAATAAAAATAAATAATAACAATAATAATAATAATAATAATAATAATCCCAAATCCCAGGTATTGTCCTTGTACCAATGTCAGCGCAGACAAATGGTTATGAATTCGGTGCTGAAAAAGCTTTGTAGGCATCATGTTTATGCATGTGATTTATCCACACCATCCATCTATTTTGCTAGCTCAATTTAGAACAATTTAAATTTTTGGTGGATGACACTGCAGGAGAAGAGTGGTAATTAAAAACTTTTTGAAACCCAAAAAGAATTTAGATTAGGTTAACATTTGTATTTTCACTTCATCTACTTATTATGGTGTGGTCAATGGAGATTTGGATATTCTTCATTTTTTGACTTACGCCTTAAAATGTGCTGGTAAAATAAAACACACTAGCAAGTTGATTGCTTGGAAAGCCTCTAACATGAATTGGGAAGTTAGGTGAGGCCAGTGTGATGTTTGTAGGAAATCCACACTTTCTATCCGTTGATCATGTTAGGACATACAAAAAATTGATGCAAATCCAGAATCCAAGTGAGCTGCATAATAGAGGATTGAACTTCCATTGTTGAAATATCAAGTGTTTCACTTAGCCATAACATCATATAACTTCCCAATGCATACTAGTATAAACATTGATCATGAGAGGGTGGTAATTAGAATCACTAGACATATGTGAGAGGATGAACACCTTTTGAAACTTGGTGGACCCCTCTGACATGTCGGATGGGCCAATTAATATAGAAATTGTTAATATGTTTATATATATTAATATGTGTTAATATATGTTAATATAGAAATATGTTACTATAGAAATATGTTAATATAGAAATTATTAATATGTTAATTATTGTCCTCTACTATTCAAGTTCCATGCCTTAATAGTTATGTTTTTCATGTTTCTTAATTTACTTTATAAATGACAGTTTACTTGTTACTTTGTTAGTGTTGAATGCTACCACTTTAATATGTTTTTGATTTTTCATTTGACATTTTGTTATTAGTTAGCTAGATGATGAATGCCAATTTTAGCATGCTCCTTTGTTTGCATAAATATGAATTATTTGTATTGTTCTAGTTGTAAACTTGTAGTATAGGATAATCAGTTGCCCATTTGAGAATTTCTATATTGCCAAACATAGATTCAGTGTGTTCTTGGATGCATAGACTTTCTCAAATTGTCCATTTTTTGGACAGTTCAGGGTTAGATAAATTGTAATGTCTTCATTTATTTTAATTTAAATGCATATGCCTATTCTGGTTTCATCTTTCTTTTTTCTCTCTGGATATATTTCATGTATTTATTTCCATTATCAAATGTACACACTTTGTGTTGATGATTGACATGAGAATTAAATACAAGATTAATATATTTTGGAGAAATAAGGGGAGATGCTGGCGAAATTTTGACGTAGCATTTAAATTAGAAAATGAAGGCATTATAATCTATCCAACCTTGAATGAGTGACTGATTTAGACAGTTAAGTAATTATGCCCGTCTAGCAGTCTAGCCATCTAAGACCCTAGGTATAGCCGTATAACATATCGAAAATTTTATTTTATAGATGGTTAGTCAAGACGAAAGCCCAAATACCCTTGGAATGGGTTCATCGGCCACATCTCCTCTAATCGTAGAAGGAGACACAGACAAGTCAACTGCACGCAAAGGGAAGAAGAAGAGATCAGTAGTGTAGGATGATTTCGAAGATGTGACAGTTAACGGTGTATAGAAGATAAAATGTAATCACTGCAAATGGTTATTCAGCAAGATTACAGGAGGATCTATGACACATCTAATTAGACATTTGAAGACGTGTCCTAAAAAAATAAGACTCCCCCTCTCGACCAACAGATGCTGTCATTCACGAAGTCAGAAGGGGACGACTCCCCAAGACGTAATGTCCACTCATAAGTTTGATAAGGAGAAGTTGAATGAGTGGTATGCTAGATTAGTGATTTTGGAAGAAAAATCTTTTAGAATGATAGAAAGTAAAAAGTTTATGGCTTTCTGTCAATTCCTTAACCCTCGGGCCGAAAATGTCTCTTGCGTCACAGTGTATAGAGAAAGTATGAAGATGTACGCAAAGGAGAAGATGAAACTGAAAGAAGTTTTAGCTTCAGTGACTAGAATAGCTTTAACTTCTAATTTATAGATGGCGTCTAATCAAAGAAAAGGATACATTTCATTAACCGCTCACTATGTTGATAAGGATTGAAAACTATGCAAGAGAATTTTGAACTTCCGCAACCTTCCTCTTCCACATACTGGTTTACTTATTTAAGATTGCAACTACAGTTATCTAGAAGGCTGGGGCATTGAGAAGAAAATTTCAGTAATAATTTTAGACAATGCTTCAGCAAATGACAGTGTCATTTCATGCTTACGTAACCAGTTCAGGGCTACAAGAAATTTATTTTTTTGAAGGAAAAATATTCCAGGTCAGATGTTGTGCCCATATTATAAATTTGACTGTACAAGAAGGGCTGAAAGCAATCGACAGTACTATAGAGAATATAAGAGAAAGTGTGAAATATATAAGGGGGTCACCATCGAGACTGAGTGTATGGAATAACATCATTCAATGTTTGAATGTGTCATCTAAAAAAATGTTGAAGTTGAATGTCTATACACGTTGGAACTCGACATATGAAATGTTAGATGCGGTAATGAAATTGAAACTTGCATTTCCTAAATACGCGACGCGTGACAGAATGTTTTCTTGGTTGCTGAGCACATATGATTGGGCCAAAGAACAAAAAGTTCACACATTTCTCAAAGTTTTCTATGATTGCATAAACATTTTTTCTGGTAATCAGTATCTAACCGCAAATTTGTTTCTTCCGTCTCTTTGAAAAATTAAGGATGCTCTACAGAAAAATGTCAGTACTGGTCCAGATTTCATAAGCCAGATAATAGTTAGTATGAAGACGAAGTTCGATAAATACTGAAATGAATGTCATCTGTTGATGTCCTTGGCAGTTGTTCTTGATCCTCATTATAATATGGGCTTGGTTAGATTTATTTTCATGAAGCTTTATCCTACTAAAAGAGTGGTAACAAAGATGTCTAAGGTTCGTCAAGCCCTTAAAGATTTGTATAAATCGCATGTTAATACTTTACCTGCAGCAGGTATTGAAGAAAGTAGAGATGCAAATATTTCTATACCTGGTAATCCGGATGTGCTAAATGAATACATATTGGCACAAGCACGAATGAGAGTTGATACTAAGGAATCAGAGCTAGAAATGTACCTCAAGGAGCTAATCATAATGTGATCTAAATTTGATGTGTTGGGATGGTGGAAGATGAGGGTTAGTGAATCAAAATATCCTACATTATTTATGATGTCACAGGACATATTATCAATACCAATTTCAATAGTGGCATCAGAATCCACATTCAGCACAGGGAGCAGGGTTATGAGAAAGTATTGAAGCTCACTTTCGCCAAATATAGTTGAAGCGTTGATTTGTACGTAAGATTGGTTGCGCCCGATATGGGGAGGAGATATGAATGATGATGATGAAAAAGAGGAGATTGAAATTCGTGATGAGTTTCTACCTGCAGATCAGTAACTATTTTCAATTTTTCAATTCTTTTTGGTTGAAAGTTAAATGATCTATAATATTATTTCGCTGCAACTGCAAACATGAAAGTATTGGTCCTTTTGGAATGTGGTTTGAAAGACTTTGAATCTTTAATATTTATTTACATATGTCTATTCATTTGCTTTTATTTTTGAATTTTGATACATTTATATTGCTTTCTTTTGTTCCTATATCAAGTTCAAATTATTTATCAATACTCTAATTTTTTTATTAAAAATTGAGTGTATATATGTCGTCATTTAACTCATTGACAAACATTTGAGACTACGCATCCCTAGTTGAATCACCACCAAGGTCTGAAAAAATAAAGATTAAATGTGGTTTGTGTGGCGCAAAGTTTGTGAACAAGACTAATCGCTTTTGCTTACACTTATTATGTCGAGGTAGTGATGCAAAACCATGCCCGAATGCCCCTAAGGATGTCCAAATTCTTTTTCAAGCCCTATTAGATTCGAATATAAAACCTTCCACTCCATCCAAACCTTCTGCTTCTGAATCTAGTATACGAATGACATCCATAAAAGATGCATAGGAGGAAGCCAGATTAAAAGCTTTGGAAGAAGAATAATTTCAACTCGCCTTAAAATGCAGTATATAAGATGTTTCTAGACTTCAGCAATATTCGAGTTAAAGACAACACGATATTGAAGTAGGGTCGAGTTACTCGAGTACGACAAATAAGATGAAGAAAAAGAGTAACAAATTCAAATTCCTGACTTGTCTCGGTGAATTTTATAAGATATTGGGTACTAGATATAATTCTTCATATAAAGCAAGTTTGAAAAATCTAGTTCAAATTGTAAAAGAGTACGAAGGAAATATCTCTTCGCCTTCTGACTCAGAGTAAGCGAACCAATTTGTATATGAAAAAATAAATAGAAGTTCCGATAGATCAGATGACAATACAGGAAGACACTCCTCTTATGGAGGTTATTAGTTATAAATTGTCATTTTGAAAGATGTAATGTAAATATGTTAATGTAATTATCGAAGTTTTTTATTCATAAATTATGTGTATTTTATATATTTTATTGTTTCGTTTAACTTCAAATTTCAATTAACAATCGAATTAAAATTCAAATGAATCTTAATTTATAGTTCGAACTTAGCTCAAAGCTCGAACTCGTTACTCGAAAATCATGCTCAAATTGGGCTCAAATTCAAACTCAGACTTGAACCCGCCTCGAAAATTCGGACTCGACTCGACTCTATTTCTGCTCGTACTCGAACTCATCCCGAAAACTCGGACTCGACTCAACTCGTTTTCTACTCATATTCGGGCGAGTAGAGTACGGGTAGGGAGTCCATGCTCGTTGACCGAGTAGAGCCGAGTACGAGCAGAACTCGAGCATTAAGAGCCAAGTACGAGTACAGTGATACTCGGCTCGGCTTGGCTTGGCTTGGCTCGACTCGACTCGTGTACAGCTCTAATCTTAAGACATCCAGTGACATCTCATAATGATTGTATTTCAGCAATTCCATCCCTTTAGATCCTATGGAACTCATGGGTACTTCGACTGAGCAAGGGTTGAGGAAATATTGATCAGATTTCTACGTCAGTAGCTACTTTCGGATTATAAAGAATTATAAAACTACATGGTTTCAAATCCATGCTCTCCCAAACGGCCAGTTGACGGCTACAGGAGTTTTGAATCAATCTGATTTTTGTATTTTCCTTTCATCCGGTAAGATTCGCGTTTAATAAAAAGTTAGATGATAGTAATTATTTTTTTTTTAAAAAAAAACCATTACTGTGAACGGTGAGTAGAGCCGTTATCCCACTTTTCCTGTCGTGTGGTCCAATTAAAATTTGGACATACATTGCATTCGGGCTCATGCCCTGGACTGACATGGGGAAACAAATGGACAGGTAGGTGAAAGACAGACACCAATGTGGCGTCCACGCATCCATGCTTTGGATCCAGGCACTGCAGGCAACCTGCATTCTCTATGATGAGTAGGGGACTCTCATGCGTCTTTATCCATGCATGCATACACGTGGGTAACATGCCATGATAAGATGTGAAGGCCCATGCGCGTGATTCACGCGAAGGACACGTGGTCCAATGGGACGGAAGGGGTCCGCAGAAGACAATCATAGAGAACCCACCCACGTTGCCTGTCGTTTTCTGTCTTTTAATAATTGCAAGGGAAAAATCTACTGCATTTGGTGAGAGAAATAAATAAAGGTACAGAAGCTTGTCAGTCAGTTGGGCACAATCGGCGGATTATACTCGCTCGCGCATCAACGTACACGTGGCAACATTCTAACGTCTCCTTGCGTGTGCGCCCGGACGCGGATTGCGTCCTACCCCCACCCGTCTCTAGCCCCGAACGGGCAGTTCCGCGGTCGGGCCCACTGTGATGTATTGGTTTATCCACGCCGTCCATCTCTCCTCTTAAATCATTTTATGGAATTAGCAGAAAAATGAAGCATATCCAAAGCTCAAGTGGACCACACCACAGATGACCCTTGGGTTGCATTAAATGCACAAAATATTAAATAATATAAGGGTCATCTGTGGTGTGGTCCACTTGAGCGTTGAGTCTGCCAAAATTTTGTAATAATACCATAAAATGATCCTAAAGGAGGGATGGACGGCGTGGATAAACTGATACACAGCGGATGGGCTGAATGGCTTTATCACGTACATTGCAGTGGCGCCACCTAACATCCTTCGCAGGAACTTCTTTGGCAGGAAATCCGTGTCCAGTTACAGCGGCGGATCGCCCACAGAGCCTTTCCAAGGGAACGCGGGTTGCGTATTTACACTGCAAGAAGGTGCCTTGTGGGCCCACCATGATCTCTGCGTTTTATGCGGAAGCGGATTGGTGGTGTACCACACACCAGCAATCACTAAGTTCTGTGGTCCCTTCATGAGACATGAGTTATATCCAAACCGTCCATCCACTTTGTTAGCTCGTCTTAATGCTTAAGCCAAAAAATAAGATAGATACAAAAATCAGGTGGACCATATTGTAAAAAACTAGTAGAGGATTGAACACCAGCCATTGGAATCCTTTTGAGGTTACAAAAGTTGCAGATCAATGTGATATTTGTTTTTCCTTTTCATCCAGGTCGTTGTAACCTCATGGATAGAAAATTAAATGTTATGATAGGCCTTATGAATGTTTTAAAGGTAAGACTTATTATCCCACTGTTACTTATGGTACGGTTTTTTTGAGATTTGGATGTAAATCATTTTTAAAATTATGTTTTATTAGGCCTGTTTGGACGGGCACGCTGGATGGGATTAGATGGTATTAGCCTTGCATGGACTTCAAGGCAATATGTGACGCCAGTGGATTAAGATATATGTAATTGTTACATCCCGAGATTGTTATACCCAATCTAATTGGTCACGGCCGGCCAAATTCAGGATTAAAGTCCTTTCTAATCTCTCTAATTAAATATGTTCAGACAATTTTAAAAGAAATAAGGTGGATTAGATGAGATTTAAGATAATGATGGTGGTGTCAGTGGATTATCTTGAGATCCATAGGATTCCTATATTTTGAGATTACAATCCAATGTATGTTTGAACGTGCCTGCCAATCCCAAGTTCTATCTTCCAATCCCACTTAATTCCTCCTAATCGTATCCAGCGTGTCCGTCGAAACAGCTCCAACGATCTAGTCAATGCATAAACGGTTTAAATATACGAAATATATTATTGGGGGGCACATGTAACTTTAATGTCCTCTGAAACGCTCGTATAACTCGGAACTCGAGGAGTGTCAGTGCGAATCTTCGCACGACAGGTACTCACACCAACCAGTCGGTGGTGCGTGGTAAACCAGCCAATCCGCTGCATGATCGAAAAACTAAGCAGATCCAAAGCTGAAAAATGTGGTGATTGGACTCTCACCCCTGTTATACTGTAGCGTGGTCTATCTAAGATTTTAAATGGATGAACGGTGGGGATAAAATACAGACATTATGGTGGGTCCACAGCATGTATGGCAGTGTCAGTATGCAATCTACGTCCTTTCACAGGAGATAGTGTTCAATGCCCGGGCCAAAATACTGTACATCACCCTCACGCTGTTGTCTTTTTGTACATGTGAGGCCATGGTTGATTGATCCAGACCGTTGATACTATGACCTTAGAAACGATGGTCAACACGCCACAAGTCCTGTAGATTGAATGATTCTATCTGCATGGCATTGGATTTTTTTTTTTTTATTGAGAGCAATGCTACCGCGATTCACCCCAGCAATTCGCCCTCTACATATGACACGTGTCCCTGCAGCATTGCTGAGGCCATCAAACTAAAGGATACGGATTGGCTACTCCCCCTGACATCAGCCCCGGAGCTAGTGGTTGGTACTCTGTGGGCCCCACCATCATGTATGTGTTTTATACATTCCGTTCATCCATTTTAAAATATCATTTTAGGCCTTTATCCCAAAAATTATAGGTATAAAAATTTCAGGTGAATCACACCACGGGAAAAGAACAGTGATTGGATATCCATCATTTAAATCCTCCTAAGGCCCACTGTACTGTTTATTTGACATCCAATCTGTTGATTAGGTCATAAAGATCCAGATGAAGGGAAAAAACAAATATCAACTTGATCCAATACTTATGGCCCCCCAAAAGTTTTTAATGGTCAAAGTTCATTCAACACTCTTTCCTGTAATGTGGTCCACTTGAGACTGGGATATATTCAAATGTTTTTCATATTATTGTAAATTGATCTATAAAAATATATGGACGGAATGGATGAAACAAATACATCATGATGAGGCCCACAGAGCACCGACCATCAGCCATTGGCCGTGGCAGGGGGAGTAGCCAATCCGTTTCCCAAACTAAAGGACCTGTGGGCCCGGACGTAATGTATGTATGACATCTACTCCGTCCGTTATGGGGGTCAGGTCATGCTAGGACATTATCTAAAAAAAGAGGAAGATCTGAAATTCAAGTAGAACACGCCATGGGGAACAGTGAGAGTGAAGATACACACCGTTAAAGCCTTTCTAGGCCCACCCAAGTTGTGAATCTGGCTTTTCTCTTAATCGTAATCGTACTCACTTCATGAATGGGTTGGATAGCATATAAACATCATGGTGGGTTCCAAAATTGTTTCAGCCGTGGAAATCCCCATTCCCACCGTTCCTTCCGAATGACCCACTCGAGTTATTCAAGGGCCCTAGTTTTGGGCTCACGACCTAAAGTTAGCTAGCTGGCACAACTGATGGACGGATGGATGTCGCCCACATATCATGATGGGCCCTTTAAAACTCACGATTGTACAGGCGCCCTGCACCACTACTTACGATACAAGCTTTTCTGGCCATGCAAGATTCATTAAAATAAGGGCGGACGTCACTCTCAAGTTACATAGTTAATTAATAACAAATAAAATTAAATCATTTCAACCATTTGAAATTTGACCCTTTCTCTTTGAAAATGGACGGTCACCATAAGTTTTGTATAATCAAAGGGTTGAAAATTAAATATAATAAAAAATTCTAGCGTTTAACATCCAAGTCTCCCATCAACATTTGAGGTAATTAATAAAAAAGAGTCACGTTGAAGGCATAGTGCCCCGCGGTATCACACCTCTTAGATGGATCCTAACAAAAGCTTTCACTTATAGAATGATCCATTGGATTGATGAACATTTATTTAACGGTTGAGATGGAAAATTATCCAATGGCCCTATTCCAACAAGTAAGTGTCCACCGTGAAAATTAAAAACGAATTTTGAATTGTTATTTACTGGTAGGCTGCACAATTTAACTGGCTGAGTATGAGGCATTGCCCGAGTATGAAATAACTCTCCTTTATAATGCCGGACAGAAAGTTCTAAGCGGTTGGTAGCTAACTGGGGCCAACGAGATGTCTGTGAGAAATCCACTCCGTTCATCAGTTTCTCCAGTTCATGTTAATACAGGATGTCAAAAATAAGTCACATCCAAAACTCAAGTGGACCATACTTTGGGAAACAAGAGGAATGGAAGGCTAATATTGTGATTTCCGGGGCTTTGGTAAAAGAAGACAAATATATGTACTGTATATAAAAAGCATACCTAACCAGATTGTTTAGAACTTTTTCATGACAAATGTACCTTAATGACTTGCCTATAGTACCCCAAGGTCATGATTTTAGTTGATGTAGCTGGAATGAATTTATGTGGATAAGATCCAACCTGGCTGTCCGGTGCTCTACCTTGTGCTAGGTCCATGGTATGAAAATCAGGTCCATTCAAAACTCAGGTGGTCTATACAAAGGGGAGCAATTGAGTCGGATGTGTCCACCATTAAAATCATTTTAGATTTTGTTAGAATAAAATGTTTTGTACGTGACCAAAAATCCGTTCATAAGAAGCCTACTAAGATTAATGGATACCCAAAAATAAAATCATTCTATTACTCGTGTGGACCGCACCACGTGATTTTAAAGGTTTGTGCATGGTTTAATAGGTGTTGCCTTGTTGGGGTGAAATGGTTCGAGTATCCATAGGTGGTGAAATCCCTACGGCGTGAGTGTGTGGGGCAGTGGGGGTGTGTGTGCGTGAAATAAAAAAAAGGCATTGCCTTGTTGAAACTTACTTTGTCTACTATTAAGCCGTGGGTTGGAACACATGATGGATGGTATAGATGTCTTGTATACATCCGTCTTAGTGGGCCTTAAACAATGCATAAAACCTATTTTACCAACTTCTTATATGTGTTTATAGCTGTACACGAGTTGAGTTGGCTCCATTAGGTTGCTCAAGTTGACTTGAAAAGCTCAACTCGCCTCAACTTGAAATTAGATTCGAGCTAAGTTGAGCAGGTTTTAAAAAATTTCGAGCCAAGTTCGAACTTACCTGATCTCGGCTCGACTTGAATCAAACCTCATCTTGATTCGACTTGGACCGAATATGGCTGATGACTTGTTTATTTTGATATTGGTGTTGTTCACTGAGTATTTGATGAAATCACTCAACAAAGTGTTGTTTTAGGTGTGTCCATTCCATGCGGGATCAATGGGTAGCAAGGAAGGAATGGATATAAAACAAATCACTAAAAAAAACTCATATATTATAAGACTGTCCTCGTATCCTAATTTTGATGTTGTTCACTGAGTGTTTGATGAAATACCTATAAAGTGTTGGTACGGTTGCATTCCGTAACAAATTAAAAATGCATTTTATGTTTTTTAGAAAATGTCACATATGCTCAAACTTGCATCGAACTGGCCGATTTGCCAACTGAACCAAGCCAGAGCCGAGTTCAAGCTAGGGTTAGCTATTGGCCGAGCCGAGCCAAGCTGTGCTAAGTTCAACTTAGTCCGATTGTGTACAACTCTATCTTTGTTAGACACCTATTGCTAGGCTATAGCTTACAACTTGGGGGTGGCTAAGAGTGGAGTGTATACTGATAGTGGGTGTGTACTAACAAGATAACCCAAAAAAAAAAAAAAAAAGGCTTACCTAGTAAACTCTATGGCCCACTGCGATGTATGTATTTTATCCATGCGGGTCATCAAAATTTTCAACTCATTTTACGTCATACACTTAAAATTGAAGTATATTAAAAGCTCAATTTGACCACCCCACAGGAAACACAGGAATTGAATGCCTACTGCTCAAAACTTCCTTAGAGTCACTGGTGGTTTTGGATCAAGCCGATATTTGTGTTTTCTCTTCATCCATGTCCATGTGACCTAATTGATAGGTTAGATGGCAAATAAAAATCATGTTGGATAACGGTGGACATTATCGCCACTATTTCTTATGGCGTGGTCCATTTAAGCTTTGGAGGTGTTTCAATTTTGGGCTCATACCCTAAAATAAGTTTGAAAAATGGATGAATGGCATGAATAATGACACATACATTATGATAGCACTGAGGATTAAAAGTTTACTCCGTACACTATAAACTTACTGAGTTACTAAGTAACAATCGGCGTCCATCCACGTTATACAACGTGGGAAGTGAAACCAGTGGGTGGGAGTGGAGGGACACGGATTGCGTCTTACCCCTGCTGGACGGATTCGTCCTGGCAGGGGCTCTGTGGGGGCCACCATAAACGTATATAGTCCAGGTGGTTCATACATTTTAATAAATGATTTTAAGATATGAGCCTCAAAAGTAGGCACATCCAATGCTCAGTGGGCTACACAGTGGGAAATATATCTTTGAAAACTTTTTGGGTGTAATAAAAGTTTTTATCTTTATTTTTAAATTTATTAAGTTGATATTTTTGTTTTTCCTTCACCCAGGTATAAGGTTTATATATGTAACTTTATTAGCTTGATGTAGGGCAAATAAACATCACTGCAGACCTGAGGAAGGTTTCAAGGGTGGCATCATTGTCTCAAATTCTAAAAATGTAAGGTGAGTATAAACGCTGACAGGTAAAAGGGGAATATATTATCTGTTGGTGTAAGAAGAATATGAACGGTTCAAATCATGCTAACATCTCAGCATGTGGGTCCCGGATGGTGGATGCACATTCTAAAAATGCATGTGTTCAAATCATGCATACTGTCTCCCTCTGTTAGTTTCTTTCCTTGCAAGCCCATCTAAACACAAGTTTTGTAAAATGAAAACAATAATAATAATAATAATAACAACTTATTTATTAAATGTGATTTTTTTTTTTTTGTTATTTTTTTTTTTCTCTCATTCTATTTATTTATTAGCAAAAGATCCATTTATAGAAAATCTTTTAAAGAAAGAAGAAGTCATCTTCTAAAAGTATAAATTTTATAATATTTTTCATCTTAGTTCATCTCATTTTTATCTCAAATAAGCCTATTACAACATAATATGTAAAAAGAAAAAGAAAGATTCTATTAAAAACAATAGTTGGCAAAGAGTGTCAAAAAGGAGCCGAAAAGCATAAAAAATCATCAAAATATAGTGGTAAAAGAAAAGTTAGCCGTAGATTAGTGATAAAAGATGAATGTATGGAGGATGAATGTATAAAGGTTTCAAAGATTGAAAAAAGTGTCCGAAGTTTTTTAAAAATATATTTGAAAATGAGAGTCTATTTTAAGCCCATAGCAAACCTTAGGTTACTCAAGGGAAAGACCTAAGCACCTGTTTGGCTTGGCGGATTAAGAGTGATTCGGAAGGATGAGATGGTAAAATCCTGAGATATGCCAAAGAAGCCAAATAGACGTGATGAACTTGTCCCGGGATATAGCAAACCCATGGATCTTAAACCAATCCACTAACATCACCATCATTACCTTAAAATTGATCCCATCCCTCCTAATCCCGTTCAATTGTGCCTAGGGTGTGTTTGGTTGGACAAATTGAAAAGTAAAATCCCGAGATATGCCGGGCGTGCCAAACAAACTAGGTGAACTTGTCCTAGGATATAGCAATCCCATGGATCTTAAACTAATCCACTGACACCACCATCATTACCTTAAAATCCATCCCATCCCTCCTAATCCCATGAGATCCGTCCAGCCAAACAGGCCCTAATTTGATGGGCATCCATCTGGATGCCCACCATTGACTTTTAAGGTAGGTCCCTATTAAGTTTTAAGATGTCCCAAAAATCAGTCATATTCAGAACTCATGTGGCCCACACCGTCCAAGACTATGCCTAAAATATTTGAATCCACTTGGTAGGGCCCACTTGAGTTTTGGAATAGCTTGAAATTTGGTGTGACCTCTCATACTAGTGGCACAAATATAATTGATGGTCTGGATGTTTGAACGGCTTCTCAGTGGGTCCCACAATGATTGGGAAGGTTTCAATTGGTGAGCATCTATTCTTAACTGTCGATCATGGATTGATCTGATTTTTAGGCCCCTAGCCCACAGTGGAAGGGTGCAACTGATTAATGGAGTGAATGTCCAACAAATATTGGAGTGGGGCTACAAAGCACAACCCCAACCTCATAAGTAGAGTTGTACACGAATCAAATTAGCTTGGTTAACTCGCTCCACTCAACATGAAAAAGCTCGAATGGGCTCGGTTTGGAATTGAGTTCGAGCTGAGTTGAGTTGATTTTTGGAGCTTGAAAAAATTTTGAGCCGAGTTCAAGCTTGTCTAAGCTCGATTTGAACTCAGATTGAATCAGTTCAATGACTTGATTATTTTGATATTGACGTTGCTCACCAAGTGTTTGATGAATTGATTAAACGAAGTGTTGTTTCGGGTGCATATATTCTCTATGAGATCAGCAGGTGGCGAGGAAGGTATGGATACAAAATAAATAATTACCAATAATAATAATAATAATAATAAAAGAACTTAACATGATAAAACTACTTTCATATCTTGATTTTGATGCCGCCTATCGAGTGTTTGATGAAATACTTGTAAACTGCCATTGTTGTTTTGCACACTGTAAGAAATTGAAGGTGTACTTCATATGTTTGAGAAAATGCCGTCGAGTTCAAGCTGGCGTTAACTACTGGCTAAGTTGGGTTGAGCTGTGCCAAGCTGGTTTGACTCGTGTGAAGCTCTACTCATAGGAAGCCTCGTGATATTCTTTTAGGAATAAATTGGGTTTGTATGCTGCTCCCACCAAATAAGTTGACAGGCTTGTTTTACGCAAACCATGAAGTCCCTTTCCTCTCTCTTCTAACGATTGTTAACCTCTTGTATATTCATAAACAAACAGATTAACTGGTCTTTCCAAGCCAAAACTCCATGCCCCACTATGATGTATGTGTTATATCCATGTCATCCGTTCATTTTTTTTTTCAGATATCAATAGCATTCACATCCACTATCAGACTCAATAGACTAAGTGACTGAATTGTCTGGATTATCAAGCTACAAAGATCTGTCCTGCAGCTTTAAATCCTTCATTTAGAATAAATCAGTGATGATTTGATATTTCCACTCCGACCCAATTCCACCGAAAGATTGGACGGTGTCCCGAATATTAAGCTGGTCCAATTATTATGTTGGCCATGTGTTTATGTTTAATATTGGAACTGTCTTTGCCATATTCAGTGCACATTGATAGGTGGCCCGGTTTTCAGGCCATACCATGTGCACAGATACTACTAGTGATAAACTTTGCATATCTGGTACATGTTCTAATTTGGCATTTGTGCATTACATGTACATTTCACGTGGATTTTAGGTCACTTCTTCTAATCACGCTCTCATTAACATTCTTAGGTGAGGCACTACCGCTATATATATATATATATATATATATATATATATATATATATATATATATATATGCAAAAGGTTCTATGCGTAGAGCTCATGGGAACTTTCCATGAGCTGTGTGGGCCCCACCATGATGTGTGTCTAGCATCTTCCTCATCAGTCAGATGCACCATTCCATGGTGGGATACGTGCATAAAAATCAAGTCAATCCATGACTTCGGTGGTCCACACCACATACAATAGTTGAGAGGGGTTACCCTCCCATTAAAACATTCATAATCATTTATTTGGCCCACTGAGATGTGGTTCACAAATCCAGCCCATCCATTGTGTGTGTCCCACTTGGATGGGGGTCGGACGAAGTTTTAGCCACATCCAAAACTCAGGTGGGCCCCACCAAGTGCTTTTATATGTTTTAGACATGTCTTCACATGGTTTTAGATGGTATGGCCCACCTGAGTTCTGTATACCGTTGATTTTTGAGATATCCCATAACCTAAAGGGGACCCATTAGATACACGGTGTTGATGCTAGACACACATCACAGTGGGGCCCATAAAGCTTGACGTCATGGGAAGTTCCCATGAGGTGGACCTCATAGTACAATTTCATAAGTAGCGGGGGAACTCTCCATGAGGTCAAACTGTGTGGGCTCCACCGTGATGCATGTCCAACATCTAACCCATCAGTTAGATGCACCATTCCATGGTGGGCTTAGGGCTTAAAAATCAAGTCAATCGTAAACTTGAGTGCGCCACACAACAGACAAAAGTTGAGAGGGGTTTCCCTCCATTAAAACATTCATAATCATTTGTTAGGCCCACCGAGATATGGTTCACAATTTCAGCCCATCCATTATGTGTGTTCCACTTAGATGAGGGGTCAGACCAAGTTTTAGATGAATCCAAATTTTAGGTGGACCCCACCAAGTGCCTTTATATGTTTTAGGCATGTCTTCACATGATTTTAGATGTTATGGCCCACCTGAGTTCCGTATATGGCTGATTTTTGGGATATCCTATAATTTAAAGGGAACTTATCAAATTCATGGTGCTGATGTTCGACATACATCATGGTGGAGCCCACAAAGCTCGACCTCATGAAAAGTTCCCACAAGCTTGACAGGCATAGAACCTCTCTCTCTCTCTACACACACACACACACACACACACACACACACACACATATATATATATATATATATATATATAGCTGAAAATTGGTCTAATCTCTCATCCAAGTAGGACACATACAATGGATGGGCTAGATTTGTGAACCAAGTTTAGGTGAACCCAGTAAATGATTATGAATGTTTTGATGGGAGGGCAACTGTCAACTGTTGTATGCGCTCCACCCAAGTCATTGATTGACTTTATTTTTAAACCCGTGGCTCACCTTCCAATGTTGCATCTAACTAATGGGGTAGATATTCGACACATATCATGGTGGGGCCCACACAGCTCGACCTCATGAGAAGTTCCCATGAGGTCGACCTTACGTCCCATTTCCCACACACGGAGACACACACACATATGTGTGTGTATATTGTATGTGGTGTGGCCCACCCAAGTCATGGATTGACTTGATTTTTAAGCCCATAGCCCACCATGAAATGCTGCATCTAACTGATAGTATTGATGTTCGACACACATCATGGTGGGACCCACATAGCTTGACCAAGATGACCTCATAGTACCATTTTCCATATATATATATATATGAGTCATGCTCACCTGTGCACCTACCTATATACGCACCTTTGCATGCGTGTTATGGACGTCTAATCTAAACGGTTTAGATGAGATGTGGAATCCCATGAAATCTCTAGGAGCAAATTTTCACCCTGATATAAAATTAGTAAGCCATAGCAAATTGAAATGAAAACCAAAAGAGAAGACTATTTTCATTTCTCATGGCCTATCAAAGTTTTGGATCAAAGTAAAAATTGGACACAAGGGCTTCATGTGGACCATTCCAATTTTGGAGTCACGTCACTTATGATGAGGTCCCAATAAAGTTCTATATATATATATATATATATATATAGGCATGCTCCCCTACGCACCTATGCACGTGCGCACCTTTGCACATATGTCATGGGAGTCGAATCTGAACAGTCCATAAGATGCGGAATCCCATGAAACCTTAGGAGGTGAATTTTCACCCTGATCTAAGATTTTGGTAGGCCATAGCAAAGAGAAATACAAATCAAGGGAGGAAACTGTTTCATTTTTCATGGCCCATCAAAGTTTTAGTTCAAAGTAAAACTTGGGCCTGGCGAGTTTCACGAGGTGCTGCTTCACATGAACGGTTGAGATTTTGGATCCACATCACATATGATGGGTTATCAAAAAAGTTCTGAACCACATAACGTATGATGGGTTATCAAAAAAGTTCGTACTATGTACGTATGAACTGGTTCGTAGGTGAGCGTTTCGGTATATGTGTATATATATATAGAGGAACGCTCTGCTATGCACTAGTTTGTACATCATTACGTGTGAACCTTACTATCAACCGTGGGATAAGGTAGACGGTTTAGATGAATGCGCTCTTAGCGCGAGCCTAAAAAAATGAGTTTCCTTCTCTCACATACCTCTTCACCACCTCTCCGAAGGATGCGGCGAAAGCCTTTTCACATCAAATTCTTTCGCTGGGATGCTAGGTGGGTCCCACCAAGATGTTAATGATAAATCCACACCGTCCATACATTTTTTAAAATAATTTTATGGTATGAACCCAAAACTGGGGTAGATCAAATTCTCAAGTGGGCCACACAGTGTTGATTGAAGTCCCTGCGCAAGGATGCTGGGTGGGGCCCCCTACCATGTTTTTGGAAAATATACTCCATTCATCCATTTTTCAAGTTCATTTCAGGAAAATTGACCCAAAATGAGGTGGATCCAAAACTAAAGTGGGCCACACGAGAGGAAAAATTGGAGAAAGAAATACCTACCGTTGAAACCTTTCTGGGCTCCGCCTTGATGTTTATATGCCGTCAAAACCATTTATAAGGTCATTAACGCAGGGATGAAGTGAAAATATAGAAAATTTATCCTGAAAAAAAGCTTTTATGATCATAAAAATGTTTCAACGGTTCTCACTGAAACCCTACTGTTTCCTCTCATGTGGCCCAGTCGAGTCTTGGATCCACCTCATTTTTGTACGCTTATCCTAAAATTATCTTGCAAAACGGATGAATAGAATATATTTTCCAAAAAATATGTGATGGTGAAACTAATGGACAAAGTTGATTTCTCACTGTGTGGCCCACTTGAGAATTTGATCTACCTCAGTTTTGGGTTCATATCATAAAATTATTTTTAAAAATATATGGACGGTGTGGATTTATCATTAACATCTTAGTGGGACCCACCTAGCATCCCAGCGAAAGAATTTTATGTGAAAAGGCTTTCACCGCATCTTTCGAAGAGGTGGTGAAGAGGCATGCAAGAGAAAGAAACTCGTTTTTTTAGGCTCGCGCTAAGAGCGCCTTCATCCAAACCGTCTACTTTATCCTACGGTTGATAGGAAGGTTCACACGTAATGACGTGTGAACCGGTGCGTAGCTGAGAGTTCCTCTCTCTCTATATATATATATAGAACACGTACCAGATGTTATGGAAGGTTTTATCAGTAGTAATTGTGCACTTGGTATCAATGTGCACAGTTACTACTAGTAATAGTTGCCTTGATTTCGGGCCATACCATGTGCACGGTTACTACTACTGATAAAACTTTCCTTAACATTTGTTACGTGTTCTAATTTAGTAACGTGGATCTTTTGTCACTTTTTTTTTATCAAATCACGCTCCTTTATCGCTCCTTTAGATTGCTTTACACATAGATGGGGCCCTAAGAATGGCCTGGATGTCACACATTTTCACATATGCCTCCTCAAAACCGGTAGATACTAAATATCCAAATTCCTGACGTGCTTGTTAAGGAACGGACGCAGATTTCATGCAAAAAAGGCTTTCACATGTAGTTGCTGCGCAGGGATGCTGGGTGGAGCCCACCTCAATGTTGGTGAGAAATCCACTCTGTTCATATATTTTTAGAGTTCAATTTAGGAAGTGCAACCGAAAATTACGTGTATCCAATACTCAAGTGAGCCACACAAGAAGAAACAGTAGGCATTAAGTAAAAACCATTGAAGCATTCTTATGGCTATAAAAGTTTCCTAACAGGCTATCTTTTTTGTGTTTTCACTTCATCCATTAGGAATGATCTTATAAACAGTTTTGATAGCATATAAGCATCAATGTGGAGCCTAGGAAGGTCTCAACAGTAAGAATTTCTTTCCCTAATTTTCCCTCTCGTGTGGCCCAGTTGAGTTTTGTATCCCCTCATTTTTCTGTTACACATCCTAAATTGAGCTCTCAAAGAGGATGGAAGGAATGGATTTCTAACATGCATTGCAGTGGGCCCCACCCAGCATCCTTGCATGGTAACTTCTGCAAAAAGCTTTCCAGGAAATCCCAAGTTGGCTTAAAAAAAAAAAAAGTTCAGGTAGGCCCCACGTGATGGTTGGCCTAGCTTCATTTTCAAGGCGTTCCATTTTTATGGTTGGACGACTTTACTTAACGGTCGGATGCTGTACACATACCACTGTGTCCCCTCAGCAGTTAGTTACATGAACTTTTCATATAAAATTGGTTGCGTGTGTGAGACGGTCATATAAATAAATATATTGTCTTTCTGATGAGGTCAAGAGTTCAATAATGTGAAATATAAAACGGTCCACTTTTTATATTAAATTAAGGGAATAAAAGCTTTTCTTTTGAACTGTAACAAAACAGCCAAAAAAGGTTGTTATCATAGATTATCTTTTGTCTACTCTTTGAAAAAAGAGAAGGAGAAAAGAAGTGAAATAATCTAAGGAAGTGAATGCATTCACATACAAAGGTCAGGAACAAAACAGGCCGTTTTGGGTCTTTTGTTTTGTTATTCCCGTCACCCTGCATGATATTACATTGAGGTGCGGCTTCGGTGGATCCTTGACTGTGAGGGCCACTGTGATGTATGTATCTTACATCCACGCCGTTCATCCGTTTTGATAGCTCATTTTAGTGTATGACCGCAAAAAATGAAGTAGATCCAAATTCCAGGTGGACCACACCACAGAAAAGAGTGATGATTAACATGATATTTGTGTTGTCCCCTTCATCCAGGTCTTTGTGACCTTATCAACACGTTGGATGGCACAGATAAACATTCCGGTGGCCCCGAGAGGTTTTTATTGATGGTATTCAATCACTACTGTTTCCTATGGTGTGGTCCACATAAGATTTGGATTTACTTGATTTTAAAAATCATGCCTAAAATGAGCTTTCAAAATGGATGGACGGTGTGGATGTAAGTAACATGCATCAAGTAGGCCCCACATGGATCCACTGAAGCCGCCACCATTATATTGTGCAATAATGGTATGGTACTCCCTCCGCATCATAAGCTATTATTACCTCTTTTTTCTCAAACTCGTGTGTCACATGTGTAGAAAATCCAAACCATGGAAATGGGATGCGGGCTGCAGATGGAGCACGTGTAGCACAAAACTTTGTGGGGCCCACTGCGATGTCTATTTGACATCCAATCTGTCCATCAGTTTCTCCGGCTCATGTTAGGATGTGATCCCAAAAATGAGACAGATCCAAACTCATGTGGGCCACACCACAAGAAACAGTAGATATTGAATGCTTCGGGCCCACAGAAGTCTAGATCAGGCTGATATTTGTGTTTTCCCTTCATCCTGATGGGAATCATCTTATGAACGGTCGAATGGCATACAGACATCATGATGGTCTGTAATAACATTTCAACGGTAGGCATTCAATTCCCACTCTCTCTCGTAGTGCTGTCCACTTGAGTTTTAGATTTGCCTCCTTTTTTTGGAATCCCATTCAATATGAGCCGAAAAATTAATAAACGGTGTGGATATCACGACCTCATTATAATAAGACGTGTAGAGTTTTATGATACAGGGATTTGTAGACATTTCATCTCTATGGAAATACAAGATTACCTGGCTCCTTAATTGAGTAATCATTTTTTTTTTTTTTTGGATTGTTAATATTATGAGGGCAATTTGTAAGAAGGCCAGCAATTTCAACGGTTCATATGTCTTGTACACAAGACAAGATGGATGTGAACATATGCAAGTTCATACGATTTTGGAAATCTAATATTCTTTTCTTAATTAAACCTTTTAAAGGGGTAAATTTGTAATTTTCAAATGAGCCTGAAAACTCAAAAAGAAGAAATTAAGAAGGTTAAGATCCTGTTTGGGTGCCACTTAAAAATAAGTTCATCTCAATTTAGTTACTCAGAATTATATATTACATATCACAATTTAAAAATATGATCCCTAATTACATAATTGCTAGCAACAGAACAAACCCTAAAAAAATTATTTAAAAGCCCTTGATATGTTAAGATGAGATTACTTCATAAAGTAATTAATCTATTTTTCATAAGAGTTGGGGAAAATTGAAAAATTACCAAAGCTAAAGAAAATTAGAAGGGATCCATTGGCTTTGAGTAGTATATATTTATTCCACTAATGGGTGGGTCTAGGTTGGCTCAGGCCATGATGTAGAGCGGGTCGCGGACAATTTCATGGCCAAGATGGATCAGAAAAGGCATGGTCGACAACATAAGTGGTCCGGACCGTTAGACCTTAGATTGGGCGTATCTTGCAATCCGGAATGAGTTATCCGATGTAAAATATATGAATTTAGGGTAGAACGAGCTACTTTAGCCAACCAACCCCGCTACGCCGGGTTGCGCAGCCCGGATTTGTGAGAAACCCCCTGATCGGCGGTCATTTTCCCGTTTTAATTTCGTTTTTACTATAAATAGTAAGTTTTAGTTTGCTTATAGCTCTTCATCCGTTGGACTTTAGGAGTTGTTCCAACATGAAAAGTGCTTAGGATAATTAGGAGAATGGTTTGGTGAAGCCAAATAGGACACTTATTATTTTTGGCTGAAAACCTTGTGCACTAGTAGACATCACGACCGTCTATAAATAGTAAGTTTACTATTTATAGTAAGTCGCGGATTCTAGGAGTTTTAGTTGTAGTTTGAGTTTGATTTCTTTCCTGCTGCTTGGTTCCCTTATTTAAAGGGGTGTAAACTCATTTTTATGAATTAATCAATCAAGTTCGAATTTATTAGACTTTGTTTCTATTTTCCTGCTTTCTTTCCTCGTGGATTCGAGAAGTCTCTGTGAGGAGTCCAGAGAAGCTCCATGGATGCGGAGTAGTTATCCTTGAGGAAGACGGTGATCGACCTCATCACGTTCATCCCTGCGTCAGGCCCGGATTTTGAACTGGATGTGCGGTCCACCGGCCTACTAGGATCGATCTTTTAAAATGATTAATTTTTGCGTGGTAGCGGCGCCCGGACCATTACCAGCCCTATGGCTCAGCTATTTTTAGAGTGGTCCAGACTAAGTGGTCGGACCCATTTTGGTGTTTTTCTATCATAAAATATAATTATCTAAAATCCTAAAATAGGAAGAATTAATAAGTATTGTTAGTGTAGTGGTTAGGGCGATTCATCAGTTTTCCCGTAGAGCTATTTTCGAATAGTATTGGGAAGATCCATACCAGTCAAGTGGCAACCTAGGATAGGATCCCACACTGTGATGAAGCTTAGCTTGATCCGTTGGTCGGATCATTGACAAAAAGAAGGGATCATTTGCTAGTTTCGCAAGATCTAGGGCTGTGATTTTCCATCCCGTTGAAGAAAATGCAGAAAATGTCATTGTTCAGATGGGCCATCCCCACTTGAAAATAGCAAGTGTATTAGGCTACCATTATAAGAAAATAATGCTTTTTTTTTTTTTCTTGGGGTCACTTTTACATTATTGGTACATTAACGAAGTATTAGAAACAAGGGTTGTCCATTAACATAGCCACTAGCAAAGAATGAAGATATATTTATAAGGTCACAAGAAATAAATAAATAAATAAAATCAAAATAGAATCGTTGCATTGGCTGGGTACCTCACACCAGCTATATAGCTGCTTTATTTACATCAGTAAGTTTCGTGGGACTGATCATGAGGTATGTGTTATATCCAAACCGTTCATTCATTTGGCAAGCTCATCTTAAGGCTTGGTATTAAAGATAAGATAGATATAACTATCAAGTGGACCACACTACAAAAAGAAGTGGGGGATTAAACATCTACCATCGAAACCCTTTTTGGGGTCATAGAAATTTTGGATCAATATGAAATTTGTTTTTCTTCTTCATTCAGGTCTTTGTGACCTTATGAATAGATTGGATGGAAAATAAATGTCATGTGGGCCCTACGAATTGTTTAACAGTACTAAAAATTATTATCTTCGATGCTATTTGTGCTGTGGTCCGGATGATCTTTGGATATGATTCAATTTTTGGATAATGCTCTTAAATGATCTCTAAAAATAGATGAACGGTGTAGATATGATAAATACACCACTGCAGGCCCATGTAACCTTCATCGTCTTTTTGGAGGCCTTGCACAAAACCTTAGGATCTAGCCGCCCGAACAAACCAGAATTATGGGATAATAATGCAATGAAATAAATCAAAGCAACAATCACACACCACACAAGAGATTTTTACGTGGAAAACTCTCAAAGAGGTAAAAACCACGGGACCTCGTCCAAATCAACAATCCACTATAAAAGCAGAATGTTACAACCGATCACAAGCACACCTTGATGTGATCAAACATTCATCACTCATGCAAGAGTGGATAAACAGTAAGAGAATAAAGAAAAATCAGAGAGATCTCACCGATCACGAGGACGTAGAAGCACTGAGACGACTGCTCCCTTCCACAAGCTTCCTCTCTCTCTTTCTTCTCTCTCTCACACCCTAAACCCTTTAACAAACCCTTGCAAAGCCTTTAAGAAACCTTCTTGTGATTTTTCTCATGTGTGAAAAATGTAGAAAACCCTTTTTATAGTTTTAGGAAACTCCTTTTCGCATTCCTGTTGCAAAATGACTCAAATCCGTAATTTCGTGCAAAAATTGCGTAATCTAGGACTGGTCCTAGCCGCCTACGACTGGTCATAGCTCACCTACGACTGGTCGTAGCTCACCCACGACTGGTCGTAGACCGTGAAAAAAATTAGCAACAACTTGCTGGACTTTGAGTCGTGTCAGGGCTCGAACCTACGACTGGTCGAGCGCCTCCCACGACCGGTCGAAGACCACCTACGACCAGTCGAGCAACGCGATGAAACCTTTCAAAATTTCAACCACTGCACCGTCTTTCCTCTGAACTGAGGAGAAAAACCCCATCAAATCTCCTCCTTTCCAACTCAGAAGGAATTCACCTTCTTCAAGCCAGCAAGGTTTCTACAAACCTCAAACTTGCCCTTGAGCAAAGCCTTGGTCATCATGTCTGACCCATTATCGTCCGTGTGGACTTTCTCAAGTTGTAACACTTCTGTTCCAAAGTATCCCTTATCCAGTGATACCGAACCTCTATGTGCTTCGAGTTGGAGTGCTGACTTGGATTCTTGCTCAAGTGTATAGCACTTTGACTATCGCAATAGACCACGTGCTCCTCCTGCTTCAGGCTTAGTTCCTGTACGAACCTCTTCATCCAAAGCATCTCTTTACATGCCTCAATGACTGCAATGTACTTGGCTTCTGTAGTCGACAATGCTATGACCTTCTATAGCTTGCTCTGCCAAGAAACTGCTCCCCCTGCAAACGTGAACATGAACCCCGATGTAAACTTCCTAGAGTGTATGTCGCCTGCCATATCTGCATCTATGTAGCCCTCTAACACAGGTTTACCGTCACCATAGCATAGGCTCAACCTGGATGAGCCTCTTAAATATTGTAGTATCCACTTCACCGTTGCTCAATGCTCTTTGTCAGGATTGGTAAGATACCGGCTGACCACACCAACCGCATATGCTATGTCTAGGCGTGTACACACCATAACATACATCAAACTTCATACAGCTGACGCGTAAGGTATCTTCTGCATCTCTTCCACCTCTGCCTTCGTCTTGGGACACTGCCTGCCGCTCAATCTGAAGTGACCATCCAGTGGAGTACTGATCGGCTTCGCTACATTCATATTGAACCGCTATAGGACTTTCTCAATATACCGCTCTTGTGACAGCCAAAGTTTCCTACTGCTTCTGTCACGGGTTATCTCCATTCCTATGATCTGTTTAACCGGGGTTAAGTCTTTCATCGCAAACGACTTGTCCAACTCCTGTTTCAGCCTGTCAATCTTCTTGATGTCTTTTCCCATGATGAGCATGTCATCGACGTATAAGAGCAGAACTAAGAAATCACCATTTGAGAACTTGCGCGTGAACACACAGTGGCCCGACTCCTTTCTGTCATACCCGTGCTGTAACATGAACGAATCGAACTTCTTGTACCATTGCCGTGGAGCTTGTTTCAGCCCATACAAGCTCTTCCTCAGCCTACATACCATATGTTCCTTGCCCTTGACTTCGAACCCCTCTGGTTGGTGCATGTAGATCTCTTCTTCCAGGTCACCATGAAGAAAAGCAGTTTTAACATCCAACTGCTCTATCTTCAGATCCATGTTAGCTGCCAACCCAAGCAACACCCGTATGGATGTCATCTTCACTACTGGTGAGAATATCTCCTCGAAGTCTATGCCTTTCCTCTGACATAACCCTTTTACCGCAAGTTTGTCCTTAAACCTCGTCTGTGAATTCTTCTGCTCAATTTTCTTTCTGAACACCCACTTGTTGCTCAGAGCTTTCTTGCTCTTAGGCAGTTTCACCATGTCATAGGTGTGGTTCTTATGCAAGGATTTCATCTCCTCTTGTATAGCTTTCAACCACTCCTCCTTATGCTTATCGGCTAGGGCCTCATAATAATCTTCTGGCTCTCCCCATCAGTCAGTATAATGTACTCATGTGGCGAGTACCTATTGGACGACTGTCTGTCCCTAGATGACCTCCTCACCTGTGGCTCAACAGGTGGATCAAGTGGGGGCTACTCCCCCGATACATCTTCTGTAGGAACTCCCTCGTCCTCTGCACTTTGCTGTACTCCCCCGTCATCAGGCACCATGGGAGAAATAACCGGATCCATGTCCTCTAGCTCACCTGAACTAGGCTGGTTCTTCTCTGGCTTACCAATGTCTTCAATGCACTGATCTTCAAAGAAAACCACATCTCTCCTCCTGACGAGCTTCTTCTCGGTCAGATCCCACAATTTGTAACCGAACTTTTCATCACCATACCTTAGGAACACACACTGCCTGATCTTTATATCGAGCTTGGACCTCTCGTCCCTTGTTACGTGAACGGATGCCCTGCATCCAAACACCCTGAGATGACTGTACGATGGATCCTGTCCAGTCCACACCTTCTCAGGTACTTCTCCATTCAATGGGGCTGATGGAGACCTGTTTATCAAATACACCGCTATGTGCATTGCTTCTCCCCAGAACGTCTTGGGCAACTTCGCATAGAATATCATGCATCTGATTCTCTCAACAATGGTGCGATTCATTCGCTTAGCTACACCATTATGCTGGGGGGTCTTGGGAACCGTTTGTTCATGCTGTATACTCAGGGACTTGCAGTACTCATGAAAGTCTCCAATGTATTCACCACCATTGTCAGTGCAGATGCACTTCAATGATCTACCTGTCTCTCTCTCGACCATAGCATGAAACAACTTAAACACACCAAAGACCTCGTCCTTGGATTTTAAAGCATAAACCGAAACCCTCCTAGATGCATCATCTATAAAAGTAACAAAATACAATGCCCCACCCAAGGTTTTTGTCCTCATAGGACTACACACATCAGAATAAATCAAATTTAATGCATACACTTTATTTACATGAGAAGCAGATTTAACAAATGAAACTCTATGTTGTTTCTCTGATAAACAATCAAGACAGGTTTTGAGAGGTATACCTGTCACGTCTGGAAGGAGCCGCTTCCTCGCTAGTAGCTGAAGCTCTTTTTCATTCATCTGGCCTAGACGCCTGTACCACATGTCTATAGCTGAATCTTCCGCTGCGTTCAACCCACCCTTGCATACACTGACACTTGCCTTGTACAGGGTGCAACACTTCTTTCCTCTAGCTGCGATCAACGAACCCTTGATGAGCTTCCAACGCCCACCAGCAAACCGACTTTCATAGCCATCATCATCCAACCTTTCCGTCGACATCAAGTTGAGGCGAAGGTGTAGGATATGCCTCACATCCCTGAGAGCCAATGTGCATCCCACATCGGTCTTCACACAAATATCACAAACTCCCACGATCTTTGATACGCCAGAATTTTCCATCTTCACGATCCTATAGTCACCTGACTTGTAGCTTGTGAAGAAATTCCTGCGTGGAGTCTCATGAAAAGAAGCTCCTGAGTCAATCAACCAGTCGGTGTCCTGACTCGTAGCCGTGAGACATACATCGTGATCTGTGGAAAGAATAATAACTACGTCGCCATCTGAAGCGACCGCAGTAGAATCAGATTCATCTTCCTTCTTATTTCTTTTTCATTTCTTGTCGTTTTTAGCCTTACGACATTCATGTTTATAGTGGCCCTTCTTCCCACAATTCCAGCATTCAACATCTTTTCTGTTACTCGACTTGCCTCTTGATTTATCTCGGGCCTTCCCGCCCTTCCTGTTCTTTCCTCTCCCCTATTCCTGTGTCACAAGGGCCTCTTGCTGAGTAGACCCCTGAGACTTCCTCCTTGTCTCCTCATTGAAGAGACAACTGGTTACCTGTTCCATGGATATCTTTCCGTCTGGCTCGGAGTTACTTAGATACACCACCAATGTCTCCCAACTGTCAGGCAACGAACTAAGCAATAGTAAAGCTTGCAATTCATCATCCAGGACCATCTTCATAAAAGAGAGTTGGTTCACTATATTGCTGACCTCATTCATGTGCTTGGCCACAAAACCACCATCCTTGAACTTGAGATTCACAAGTCGCCTTATCAGAAAATTTTTATTACCGGCTGTCTTCCTCTCATACAGCTCTTATAGTTTCAGCCAAAGGCTAGCGGCTGAAGTTTCCGTAGACACATGGTGGAATACAAAATCATCCAACCATTTTCTAATAAATCCGACCACCTTTCGATCCAACTTCTTCCAATCATCATCAGACATATCCTTGGATTTTGCTGATATGCCTAAAATTGGAGAATATAGATCCTTGCAATAAAGCAAGTCCTCCATCTTAGCCTTCCATATGGTCCAGTTAGAACCATTGAGGCTGATCATCCTTAATGAGCCACCTTCCATAATTCCAAACCGATCCTACCCGTTCAATGAACGTAGCGCTTTGATACCACTTTGTTGGGGGCCTTGCACAAAACCTTAGGATCTAGCCACCCGAACAAACCAGAATTATGTGATAATAATGCAATGAAATAAATCAAAGCAACAATCACACACCATACAAGAGATTTTTACGTGGAAAACCCTCAAAGAGGTAAAAACCACGAGACCTCATCCAAATCAACAATCCACTATAAAAGCAGAACGTTACAACCGATCACAAGCACACCTTGCTGTGATCAAACATTCATCACTCATGCAGGAGTGGATAAATAGTAAGACAATAAAGAAAAATCAGAGAGATCTCACCGATCACGAGGACGTAGAAGCACTGAGACGACTGCTCCCTTCCACAAGCTTCCTCTCCCTCTTTCTTCTCTCTCTCACACCCTAAACCCTTTAGCAAACCCTTGCAAAGCCTTTAGGAAACCTTCTTGTGATTTTTCTCATGTGTGAAAAACTCTAGAAAACTCTTTTTATAATTTTAGGAAACTCCTTTCCGCATCCCTGTTGCGAAAGGACTCGAATCTGCAATTTCGTGCAAAAACTACATAACCTAGGACTGGTCCTAGAAATTGCAGGACTGGTCCTAGTTGCCTAAGACTGGTCGCAGCTCACCCACGACTAGTCGCAGCTCACCCACGACTGGTCGTAGACCGCGGAGAAAATTAGCAACAACTCGCTGGACTTTGAATCGTGCCAGGGCTCAAACCTACGACCGATCGAGTGCCTCCCACGACCGGTCAAAGACCACCTACGACCGGTCGAGCAGCACGATGAAACCCTCCGAAATTTCAACCATTGCACCGTCTCTCCACTGAACTGAGGAGGAAAACCCTATCACGTCTTTGAACCATTCGTACAACTCGAAACTCGAGGAGCTTCAGTACCTGTCTTCGCACGCAACGTACCTGCAGCTATATAGCTGGTGTGTGGTACACCAGCCAATCCGCTTCCTGGGACGCGGATTAGCTACTGACATGTTGAGTGGCGAGTTGCGACACTCAGCTACTGAAGTGACGTTACCAAGTTATGTGGTCCCACTATAATGCTTGTTTTGTATCCACACTGCTCATCTATTTGGAGATACTATTTTAGGACATAAATCAAAGAATGAGTCAGATCCAAAACTGGAGTAGACCCACCACAAAAAACAACAGAGAGAGTGACGTCCGCAATTAAAAACTTCCAATGGCCACGAAAGTTTTTGATCAAGCTGATACTTGTGTTTTACCTTCTTTGTTATCCGTGTTAACTTATGAACAAGTTGGATCACAAATAAAAATCACAGTGGACCCTTCGAAGGTTTAAACGGTGGTAGTCACTCTCTCCACTGTTTTCAATGGTGGGGTCCACTGTAGCTTTGGAACTGCCTCATTCTTTGAATCATGGCCTAAAATGATCTCTCCAAAGATAAACTGTGTGGATACAACATATACGTCATTTTGGGACCTGCAGGACTTGGTGACATCACTTAAGTGCCACAACTACCTTTCGGTAGCTAACCCACGTCCCAACCCATGCTATTTAAGAACTAGAACTTCATGAAACTCTAACGTGTTAGATTTAGATAGCAAAGTACCATGTACCATAAGGTGGGTCCATGTAATTAGAGTTTTATTAAAAAGCATTTAATTTTGCTCTTAATCAACAAAATGGCGTACGGAAAAAAGGGTATAAAATAATTCGGATTCTCAACTTGCCACGGATAGAGATTTTTTACTTACCCCATGAATGATGATGTTATCAATGGTGCCCTATTAAATGAAGTTAGTGATAATATGGCCCAATCAAATTGCAATGAGTAGAAATATCCCTACTTGTGGCAAACATGGATTTGGACAGGTATAAAAATACCTTAGAAAATAAAAACACTAAAAATTCAAAAAATGAAAATAACATGGTTTGGACTAAAAAAAGGAGTAAAAGGCAACTATATAGGTACATATATGTGCTTATATATCTTATATAAATAAGAGTAAAATAAAATTAATAGGGATTTTTCCATACAACAGCTTGCCTTTTGGCTATGGACAAAAAGCCTCCCACTTTTAAACTATTTCTCCAAACCTACCTATCTATTTCATATAAACCTTACAGCAGGTTATATCAATGGATGGAACTGTTAACTATTCAAAAGTCTATTCTATTCCTAATAAACTGCAGATATTATTGTTTGAATCTTCTTGTAGTTGTAACTCTTACCAAATGACAGTGCTCCTTTAGTGCCCCACTTCAACCTGTTCATAAATCGTATGAACTTCATTGCGTGAGGATGCACGAGGATAGGTGGGGTCCACACGAACGGCTCTCCATGAAGATATGTATGGTTTACTTGAACGTTGCTAATTGCATCTTTTGAACTAGTATCTATCGTAGAAATCATACCCATCAAACGTATCTAACCATGAATTTAGCTGATAAGTGACTCTTTCTAAGGCCACCCAAGGGATGGACAAGGTTGACTTTTCAATATACTAAGCTTGATTTTTCATCTGAACCACAATTCAGATGGACTCGACCATGCATAGTGTAGAACACATCACGAGGAGGTATTATGTTAAGATGAAAAAGTTATGTGGGCCCACCATAATATATGTATTATATCTATATCATCCATCAGTTTTTTCATATCATTTTAGGGCACGAGCTTAAAAGTAAGGTTAGTGGACCACACAACAGAGCATTCGGATACAATGATGCCCGACTCCGAAACCTTTATAACACCCATTATAATGTTTATTTTCCATCCAACCTATTCATAAAGCCGCAGAGACATGAATGAAGGGAAATCACAATTATCAACTTGATCCAAAACTTTTGTTGCCTAAATTTATTTTTTTTGAATGATATACATTCAATCCTTATTGTTTTCTTTGGTGTGGTCCATTTGAGCTTTAGATCTGTATTAGTTTTGGGATTATGTACTGAAATGATTCAGAAAAATGGATGAACGGTGTGGATATAACACATACATCACGGTGAGGCCCACAAAACTTTACCATGTCAATATAGTTGTGACCACCCTCCTGTGTTCTACACCACGCAATTTGAGTTCGATTCTGACAATTTCCATCAACCTTTTACTCCGCTGGTAGATTGTATGGAAATGCAAGTCCAACTGTTGCATTGCATAATTTTAGGGCATGGTCTCAAAAAGAAAAATTCTACCCCCATCCATAAAAAATGACGACCATACAAAGCTCAAGTCAGCCAAACGAACTAGAAACTGTGAGAATTGAATACCCACTGTTGAAACATTCTTGGGGTTAAAGTATGTTCATAATATATCCACTCAGTCTACCTGTTTTTACAGCTCATTATAAGGCAAATAATAATAATAATAATAATAATAATAATAATAATAAGGCAGATCTGAAGCTCAAGTTGCCACAAAACACGAAGCAGTGACATTGATGACAAATCCACTCCATCCACCAGTTTTTCCGCTGGGTTGATCCAAAGCTCAAGTGGGGAAAAGAAAACATTAGTGATTAAACAACCCTTGTTAAAACATTTGCGGGGCCACAAGATGTTTGTGACAAATCCACCCAGCCCATCTATTTTTCCAGCGAATTTTATGAAATAGTCTCAAAAAATGAGGCCAATATCAAGCTCTAGTGGACCAAATGACACGGAACAGTGGAAACTAAGTACCTAGTGTTGAAAAATCTTGGGGGCATCCTAAGGCCCACTTTAACATTTGTATCTGCCTGATTGTTAGGTCAGTACTCTAAAATGAGCTGGAAAAATAGATGGATGGGTAGATTTCTTATAAACAGCAAAGTGGGCCACACATACAATGGGGTTACAATGGAATTCTGAATAATTTAAGAGTATATGATGGGAGATTGCCAAGTACAGTAAAGTGAGGGTAGTTTAATCAATACTAAAATACAAAGATCAATTCGTATTAGTTAGTAACAATGAGTAGTTTAATTTCCAATGGTAAAAATAATGGGTAAGTTTTGATAAATATTTTAAAAGTGAGAGGTTTTTATCCATACTTAAAAAGATAGCAACCATATGAAAAATTCCAAAATAATAATTAAATTATTAAAATTTTTCACATTTCACTCAATTTCATCAATGGGTGGCGACCGCCAGTATGAAAGATGGTATGGATAGGTAAGCCCGTAAGATTTGATGATCTACACAATTTTAGAATATTTGCACAAAGTAAAAAATGAATGGTCTATATCCAGTGTTCCGCCTAACCATTATGACAGTAGAGATTTTTTTATTTATTTTATTTTATTTTTCTAATGCTCATACTTTACAAATAAGATGATCCTTAGATTCACAATTAATGGTTTAGACCATCTAAAAGCAGACAAAAAAAAAAGAAAAAAGATTAAAATAATATCTTCCACATTTTCTCTCTCATACTTTTATTGTTGAAGTTCCAACCCTTATTTCACACTATTATGATATAATCCCGAGTCACAATAAACCCAAATCAATCCTAAGTATTAGAAATTTAGATATAATATTACAGTTGATTTGTGCGCTTTGTGGAAGTACATTTAACAAAAATAAAACAATCGAATAAACAATAACCAATAAAACAATCACAAAGTATACAAAATATTTACACCTCCCACTTTCTTCAATTACAGATGAAACCTGATCTCCCCTTGTAATGCGCACTTAAGAAAATTCTAGCCCCCCTTACAAGTGCATAAACCCCCTCACCTTGCAAAATCATTGCCCTTAGAGAGAGAACACTCATAATTACTGAGCATAAAAAAAAATAAACGTGAATACCCTGATTTACACTAATCTGCGTAAACCATCGGCTGTATCAAAACAAATCCACTCAGACATATCAGTTGATCCGAAAATGTGTAAATCTTCATAGCGTATAAAATGATATTCATAGACTAATTCGATTGGACCGATGAAATATCAATCGAATTGACAATGGCTTTCTTTGCATTCTCATATTGGCATAATCCAATACATCATGTATGACAATATTCACCTTGACTTGAAATCTATAAAGTCACCCTAAATATCTCTTGTGCAACCTCCACCTTAAGCGTATACAGCTCCCCATATTCTCCACATGGAACACAACTCCATATGCACCCCTGTACAAGAGTGCCCAATCACATCAATGGCTAGAGAGATTGATCAAGTACAAGCAATGATTGAACATCTATATGATCATCGGCTTCGTCAACATGTCCATGACATTTTCGTTCACGCGAATCTTCTAAAATAGAATCTTTCCTAAAGTAATGAGTTCATATATCTTGTGTAATCTCACATCGATGTGCTTAGTTCTCGCGTGATATACTTAGTTCATTGCTAGATGGATAATACTCTGACTATCGCAATGCAACCAAATTGCCTTCTACTTCAACCCGAGTTCTCCTATAAAACCTTTCAATCATAATACCTACTTTGACGCATCTGTCACAACCATATATTCTAACTCAATTATAGAAAATGTTATTGTATACTGTAGCATAAATCTCTAAAATATTGGTTCGATTGCTAATGTGAAAACATATCCTATATTGGGCTTTTTGTTATCCAGATTAGTAACTTACAAGATTGGTTTTATTATCAAGTTTAATTCTATATGAAGTAAATAATAAAGTATTTCATTGAGATCCTTTAAGGCATAGATTGACTAAAGAAATAAATGAGGATATGTTTATATGGTTTTTGAGGTAAGACATCAATAAATTTCTACAACTCCTTTAAGAATAGCATCTGACTACAACATGCCACAAATGAAGAGTTTTTAATCCAAATGAGTTTCATCTTACTTGATTTGCTTACCTTGGTGGGAATGGATTTTAAGGAGACTCTATTAAGAATATAGACAGTTATATGCAACACCTATCTAAAATATGATATAGAGATTAATATATGTCATAATCAATTTAACAATGTTCAATAGTTTCTTATTCATTCTCTTTATAACTATATTTTGTTGTAGAGTATAAGTCATTGTGTACTGTCACATAATATCAATACTTTCACATTATTATTTGAATATTTCAGATATATATTCATCATCTCTATCAGATCTAAAGATTTTAGTCATTTTCTCTAGTTGATTTTTAACTTCATCTTTGTATTTGACAAAACTGCCAAAAGTCTCAAATTTATGTGAGGTGAGATATGCATATCCATTGTACAAATAATCATCAACAAAAGTCACAAAGTGTATCTAGTTCCGACATGTACATTTAAGGGTCCATAAATGTCCGAATTGACTATCTCTAATCGATTCTTAGACTTACTTGCTTCGAAAAAATATTTCTTAAATATTTTTTTAGCACACAATGCAAAATGATAGGTCAAACTTTAGATAAGGAACCGAACAAACAAGAATGACCTAGTCTTTCATGTAGTCCATTCTAATGTGACCTAATCTTGCATGTTATTTTATGAATTTAGATATAATCAATTCACTTGACTTAACAAATAAAGCAAGAAATGCATATTGTGTGTGAGTGTGTGTTGGATATGTGTACAAAAAATAAAATAAAATAAAGCAAGAAATGCATATTGTGTGTGAGTGTGTGTTGGATATGTGTACAAAAAATAAAATAAAATAAAGCTCGAACTGTTTAATCATAATTCACATTTAAAATAAATAAATATGAAATTAAACCACTCTATGTAAAAATGAAGTTATTCAATCTTAAGAAAACTTTAGTGCTTGAAAAAATAAATATCAAAACTATCTACTGACAACTTAGAGAAAAAAATAAAATTCCAACACATACATGATACATAGAGTACCACAAAGGATTATTGTTTGCCTTGAGCATGTACAAAGACAATAAACATCAATTCCTAGCACATTTCCCATGTTATTTTTCCTTACGTACACCTAGTATCTCCCAATGACTAAATGTTGTAATCTCTTAAGTTTTCTGTGATCTTGTATTATTTGCTTTGTTTTTTATTTTTTTTTAAAAAGATTTTTTGTTCATTCAACACAGAACCTATTTTTTGTATAGCCCTTCGGGCATGGCCCGAACAAAAAAACAGCAAGCCAGAACTTGTTTTTTTTATTATTATTATTATTTTCTTTGTTGTGTATGAATCTTATCTGCTTGTTGGATAAAGTATCAATGGTAAAAATTTTAAAATAAATGCTTGCAAACAAAGTATCTGTTAATATTGAAATTATTTTTTTTTCCTTAGTGTATTAAAAGATATAATAGTCGACATTTCTTAGACAAAGAAGACTACGTTTGATGTTTTCTACTTTTTATGCCCCTTTTCATTCCTAGAATTAGGGGAGGCCTTATCGGCTTCTATTCTTAGTTGATCTTCTTTGCCTTTTTGTGACATTTCAAACATTTCTTGATACCTTTTTGTTTGAAAGACTTTGCTGCAATGATTTTGGCTTTACCTAAGTAAATAATATTAATCTCAACTTTATATACCAAGTAAACATAAAAGTCACTAGATATTGTAATTGAATAATTAAGTTTCAGAATCCTTTTAATGAGACTCATGATTTGAGTAAGAAACAGTGCATTGTGATGATTTTCTAATTTTTAATCAATTTTTACTTGTCATTCTTAGGACTACTTATAACTTCCTTAATTTTTCGAATATAATCCTTAATCGAGGA
This sequence comes from Magnolia kwangsiensis, assembly GCA_037074715.1. Classification (NCBI taxonomy): domain Eukaryota; kingdom Viridiplantae; phylum Streptophyta; class Magnoliopsida; order Magnoliales; family Magnoliaceae; genus Magnolia; species Magnolia kwangsiensis. The sequence continues at coordinate 144,494,333 of CM073573.1, forward strand.
ACTAAATGACACACTATATTCATGAAACTCCAATTCCATTATCTTAATGTATGCATCTAGCTTTTGTGTGTAAGTATTAGCCAGTGCATCCTAGATTCCCTTAATGATCCCATGTACTTTACATAGAGGTATGAACACCTTGTGCATGATGGTTATCAATGTTGGGGGCCTTGCACAAAACCTTAGGATCTAACTTCCCGAAACAAAGTGGTATCAAAGCTACATTCATTGTACGGGTAGGATTGGTTTTGAATTATGGAAGGTGACTCATCAAGAATAATTAGCCTCAATGGTCTAAGTGGATCATATGGAAGGCTAAGATGGAGGACTTGCTTTATTGCAAGGACCTATATTCTCCAATTTTAGGCATATCAGCAAAATCCAAGGATATGTCTGAGGATGATTGAAAGAAGTTGGACCGGAAGGCGGTGACGTTTATTAGACAATGGCTGGATAATTCTATGTTCCACCATGTGTTTACAGAGACCTCAGCCGCTAGCCTATGACTGAAATTGGAAGGGCTTATGAGAGAAAGATAGCTGATAATAAAAATTTTCTAATAAGGCGACTTGTGAATCTCAAGTTCAAGGATGGTGGTTCTGTGGTCAAGTACATGAATAAGATCAGCAATATAGTGAACCAACTCTCTGCTATGAAGATGGTAGTAGATGATGAATTGCAGGCTTTACTATTACTTAGTTCATTGCCTGACAGTTGGGAGACATTGTTGGTATTTCTAAATAACTCCGCGCCAAACGAAAAGATATCCATGGAACAGGTGACTAGCTGTCTGTTCAATGAGGAGACAAGAAGGAAGTCTCAGGCGTTTACTTAGCAAGAGGCCCTTGTGACATAGGAACGGGGGAGAAGAAAGAACAGGAAGGGCGGGAAGACCCAAGATAAATTAAGAGGGAAGTCGAGTAACAGAAAAGATGTAAATTGTTGGAATTATGGCAAGAAGGGCCACTACAAGCATGAATGTTGTACTAAGAAGAACGACAAGAAAGGAAAAGGAAAGGAGAAGGAAGATGAATCAGATTCCACTGCGGTCACTTCAGATGGTGACATTGTAGTTATTCTTTCTGCAGATCATGATGTATGTCTCATGGGTATGAGTCAGGACACTAACTGAGTGATAGACTCGGGAGCCTCTTTTCATGCGACTCCACGCAGGAATTTCTTCACAATCTAGAAGTTAGATGACTATAGGACCGTGAAGATGAGAAATTCAGACATATCGAAGATCATAGGGGTCAGTGATATTTGTTTGAAGACCGATGTGGGCTGCACATTGGTTCTCAAGGATGTGAGGCATATCCCAGACCTTCACCTCAACTTCATGTCGACGGGAAGGTTGGATGATGATGGCTATGAAAGACAGTTTGCTGGTGGGAGCTGGAAGCTCATCAAAGGTTTATTGATGGCAGCAAGAGGAAAGAAATGTTGCACCTTGTATAAGGCAAGTGTCAGTATGTGCAAGGGTGGGTTGAACGCGGCAGAAGATTCAGCTATTGACATGCGGCACAAGCGTTTAGGTCACATGAGTGAAAAATGACTTCAACTATTAGCGAGGATACGGCTTCTTCTAGATGTGACAGGTACACTGTTCACTCCCCAAGTCTAGGGTTGTGATGTAGTGATAAACTCGGTGAGACCGAGGTCGAATCCACAGGGACTGAAACCTGTACGTTATCTGAAAATAAGTAGAACTAGAACTAGACTAAGATGAAATCTAAATCGACGATAATTTGAAGAATAATGATGGAATAATTATCTAAGACTTAAGAATTCAGGGAAAGGAAACTAGGAATTCAGAGGATCCACTTATAGAGATAAGAGAGCGTTCTTATGCCTATTTTAAAAACTCAAGTGGACTTACCATCTTCATCCAATTGAAGAATGTAACCATGAAAATCAAAACTGAACTTCCTTTAATATAGTTTTCAAGAGATGAAAGGTGTATAAATTAGAATGGATTCCATCACCAAACCATGCCCAGGAGATAAAGTAAACAACAGAATTAAACTAATTACCAATCAATCAATAATGTATGAAGGTTAAGAAGGGCACCCTCATCTGATCATGCTTAGGAGATGATGGTGAACAACAGGGCTTCCTGACATCATAAACATAAAAAGAAAAGGAACATGCTCAGAGCTATCGCGGACCCATTGTAATTTTAGTCACAACAGACTATTAAAAACTAACAACATTCTCTTAATAAAACTAAAATCAAATTCAGTTCATAAATTAAAATTAAATTAAAGGCATAAAATAGATTCTCCCATCTCACTACAAGCTTCACCTCTTAGCCTTATCTAAGAGGTTTAGCCAAACATAAACATGATGAGGCTAATCTCTTACTTAAACATAAAATAAAAACAAGAAAGAAAAGGGAGGGAGAACCAGCCGGCTTCCACCTTCACTCTCTCTCTCTATCCACGTTCAAACCCGAGCCCCTTGGATCCCCTGAAACTCCCCCCCCCCCCCCCCCCCCCCCCCCCACCTCTCTTACGTCTATCTTTTATAAGCATCAGGTGGAGAGTTTTCGCACTCCATGCGGAGGTTTTACGCAGTAGGGAGGTCGGCTAGGGCTTACGTATCATCTGGTTATGCCGATTGATTGGTGGGGCCTATCATTGAAGTTAACGAAGAAATCCACTTTATTGATTAGAAGCGTGGCAAAGAACTAGTCAGGAAAGACCATTTTTCAACATCCTTTGATGTGGCCCATTGACTCTTTGTTTCCACTGTCTATTCTGTTTTTGGAATATTAAAAGTTATCCTTCGCTTCATTCCGTGATTCCGACACCTAGGCCATGTTTATAGGGCCCTTTTACCCTTGATGAACGGTCCCGATTATCTGGATCAAGGACCATGGTGGCCCACAAATTCCGTTCACAGGCTCTATTTGCGAAACAGAGCCTGCGCATTCGCACTGTGATGGTCGGTGGGTGCCTGATCATCGTCATATGAAAAATCTAGTCTGTCTACTAAATTCCCCTCGCAAAATCGGTCAGACATGGATGATTTTTAGGTCTATTTCGGTGTGGCCCACGAAGTTTTTATTACACCGTCCATTCTCCGTTTGGATAAGATACTCACGTGTTCGCTTGCATGAGACCACAACTTCAACATGGTTGTGGTCGTGGCTATCCTCTAAGGCGAATGGACGGTTCGGATTATCCAAATGATGGACAATGATGGCCCATTACATGATACAGCGGACGATCGTCCGTTCATGCATGCGAAAGGAGAGAGAGACTCTCTCTCTGATTTGAATTCCACGAGTCAACCAGTCTTTAACCGATTGGTTGATCCAGTGTACAATGGTCATGTGTGTGCTTTATGTGCACATGACTGTTAGGTGGGGTCTACAACTATGTACTGTAGAATCTGATCTGTTCATCCGTTTTACTACCTCATTTAATGTGTTGTGACCAAAATTGAAGCATTCCTAGATACCAGGCGGGCCCCAAATCAGAGTTTTATGGGTTGTTCTGTCCATTGGGACACTTCCACAAAGATTCAATGGCTAAAATTCGACATGTATAGTTAAATTATGGCCCTCAGGCCATATATGAAGTCTCGAGCCGAACAGATGGTGGGAACCCTGTGATATCACATTCTGGACCCTTTTTAAGCCACTCGAGCTTCAATTTCTTAATTTTCTCGGATCTCTGGCGTATAAATCCATCGATCTTGGTCCCCTGGGGTCCGTCCCATGCTTTGGTAAATTCTAAGTGTTAAATCTCAACTTTTATTACCCTATTTTGGTCCAAGCTCGCAACTTCACCTTGCACCACCAACACGATTAAAATATACCGTTAAGTAGTATCATGTTCGTAAATCTAGGTAGTAACTGGGGTCTAATATGCAATATTTGACCCTCAACACAACCCCCAACCAGTATTTTGCTAATCCCGAGTAAAGTATGCAAAAAATAAGTTGAGAATTATAGGACAATTTCTATGAACTCGAGTGATTTTTGAAAAATAATCCAGATCCTAGAATTCTATGATTCATGAATGTTGGGCATTATTATCTCCTAGACTCGAGCATACAGTAAACTTCATAGTCAAGTTTAAAGTATTAATCCATCAATCAGAAAAATTCTAAACATTGAGTTCTATGAGTTTATAGTGTAATCTCGGCTTATCAACATTAAGATTCAATTTGTTATTTCATAATATCATTAGTAACCAACAAGTGCAATCAAGACACCCGACCTAAACTAAAATGTGTCTCACAGATCATCCTTTCATTCTACCATCCTTTGAATTTACCGTTAAAAGTAACACTAAGAAGGGGAATCAAATTTTCACATATAAGGAGCAAACCCATGGTGAAGACTATACACCCAACCTTTTTTACATATTATCCATGAAGAATCAAATCTTCACCTATAGGGAGCAAACTTATGGTAAAGATTATTCACCCAACCCCTTCCAAAGGTATCTGTTTTTTTTTTTCAATTGATCATGACGGACAAATTTTCCAGGCTGGTTCCTTATATGCTTAGTGATTACCCAGTTAACCCTTCAATATCAAACTAAAACCTTAATATGTAAGCAAGATGTGACATGTAAAATCATGACTTAATCAATGTTTACAACTTCTAATTATGAATTAATAATTCAAACTTAACTGTGAAATCTAACAAATAGTTGAATGCAAGAGTCATAAATTACCAACATCACTTATCTTGTAATTCTAAATCCAAGATGGCCATCAAAATCACTTTGAATTCATAAGAAATTTTAGAGAAAATTTAAAAATTTTCACAATTTTTGTTCAAGACCAAGAAAACACTGATTAGGTAACCTAATCTCCCACCCCCAACCTAAAATCTGCATTGTCCTCAATATAAAAGATATGAGCATGCAATGCACATGGGACAAAGAAAGTAAATGAAAAGTGATGGGAAGATAGTACTTGGACGAAGGAATCGAGAAAGAAACGTTCCAAGAGATCGCCGAGTGAAAGCCGATCAGCACAAGAGTGAAGACACGAAAGCAAACTATCATAAAACAATACAGAAAGCAAACTAACCTAATGATATAAAACCGTCTATCCTAGAATAGCATAAATTAAACTACCCTAATCCTATGAAAGCAGAAAAAAACTACTCGATCATGCCTCAAGGTTCCTCTTCCGGCCAATATCTTGATAAGTTTCTCAGTAAGTTCCTCAACAGGATCATCCAAAAGCCCTTTTTGCAATAGGCTTGGACGCCCTAGAGCATAACTTTCCAGAGAAACATATGTACCTCATAAGAATTTTTTCGTTGAATTTCTTGAGGTATCCCGAGTATATACGATTCACCTGTGGCAGAAGAAGTTTCAATGTTAGTATTCCATGGTGAATCAGAGACTACATGTAAATAAAGTTCAGAAAACTTCTTAAAACGTGTAGTCTCAACATATTTCAAAATTTCACTCTTCAGTTTAATTTTCAGCTCCTCCTCCCTTAATGGTAAACATTCAGGATCTGTGGAAGAAGAAGCTTCAGAGTAAGGGTTCTCTCGGTCAATGATGACTACCGAGATATTGTCTTGCAAGGCATTCACTGTATCTTTTATCAAGGGATCATTTGAATCTGCAAAATGTGTCAAGCAATCATCAAAAGGGTTGGGATATTCAGCTGAGGGTGACTCATTTTTCACATTGAAGTGTGTAATGATCTATTCCAGGAATTCATCGTCTTTAAAGGTAAACGGAGGTGTGCTCTCTTGTTCCAGCCCTTCACAGACAAATTAAGGGTCAGTATACGAAGAATTGATGTGCAGACTCTGTTCATTGATATCACTCAGAAGAGGCATTGAATCGTCAACATTCATCAGTTCAGATGATGGCCTCAATTGGGTGGTTTTAAATTCCAGAGTCATATCGAGTAACTCATCCATCTCCCGAATCATATCATCATTCAATTCAGGGGAGTGGTCCAAACATATCTCACAAGAGATAGAAGGGTCGGTTATAAGGATCTCATCTACTTTTAGATCAGACATGTCAGGTGAGTGGAGTAGCTCATTATGACCGTTCTCTTCGTGTACTTCTCGATCATTGACCTGGACCAAACTTGAGATTAATTCCAGGGGACTGTGGCTGCACATTTAGGATCGTCATCCCAACTCATCATATTCTAGTTCAGTGTAGTGCACATTTGGAATAGGATCACTTTCCTCACATTTTACACCTAGAATGGGTTAAGGTTCACATTTCGAATAAACTAACCTCTTTTTCATCATTGGAACCTAGTGTGTCATGTGAGTGAAGTGTGTCATCATCATTATATTTAAAAGACAACCATGTATCTTAACCATTCTTTTGAACAGTCATTGAGATCGACTCATTAGGAAATTGAACCGTATGCTCATTAATGGAATCCAACTCCTCATTTGTAATTCTAGAGTTCTTTAAAAGGGAGTTAGGATCACTTTTCTCGCATTGTATTTTTGAAATGAATTGTGGCTGGGATAACCGAGCCTCCTCTACCTTATCAAGGCACGAATTAAGCGCTTCCAACGATTTTCTCATTTCTGCGAGATAGGCCAGGCTATGCTGAATTGAATCCTCTTGGATCGTTTCTAGTTGAATCTCAAAGGTAGGGGATTCAAGAGAATAATCATTATAATATGTAGTTGGTTCGATTTCTCAATTTTGATGTTTTCACTGGCTATAGTCATACTGATCATACATGGGAGAATATGATGGTTGGTAATACTTATTATCACTCATAATATAATCACGCATTGTTTTCTTCTTATCTAATGGGTGATAATAGTCCTCACGCCCAAAATTATGATAACTCCAACACTCATGTACTGTTTTATTAATACATGGGGTGTAATTATTCTCTCGCACATGATCGCGTAAGGACTTCTTAACCGGTGGATCATTATATTCTAGCTGGTTCTCAATGATAGTTTCAGAAAAGTTTTGATACATAGGTTGATTTCTACCATAGTCATCATCCCAATATAGATTATTCTTCTCAGCATACTGACGTTCCCTCTCGTGCATATACATGGTGCAACCCTAACTCTGAATCTAATTCTAAAAGAAGAAATCGTACAACAAAATAGAAAGTCAGTAGATGAGAAGTTAGAAAGAAGTTACCAGATTGGAGATCCTAAGTTTAAATCCTACAAAAGGAAATAAAAGAAATTAGTTTCTACAAATAGAAATCCTAGAATTAGAGAGTTAATAGAAAAGTAAAGGAAAGAATAGTTAGTTTCTAAAAAAGGAAAAAATTTTAAAACTAAAACCCTAATTCTAAAAATAGAAAAAGTAAAGAATAGAGAATTTAGAAAGAGATTACTAAATTAGATGTCTATGTCAGGATCTTACAAAACAAGAAAACAGGTTAGTTTCTATAAATTAGAAAAATCTAAACCTAAAGTTAGTAAAATCTTAATCTTAATCTAATTTTAAAACCAATTAATTTCATAAATACGTAGCCGTCAGTCCCCGGCAACGATGCCAAAAACTTGTTCACTCCCCAAGTATTGGGTTGTGATGTAATAATAAACTCGGTGAGACTGAGGTCAAATCCACAGGGACTAAAACCTGTATGTTATCTGAAAATAAGTAGAACTAGAATTAGACTAAGATGAAATCTAAATCGATGGTAATTTGAAGAATAATGATGGAATAATTATCTAAAACTTAAGAATTCAGGGAAATGAAACTAGGGATTCAGAGGATCCACTTGTAGAGATAAGAGAGCATTCTTATGTCTATTTTAAGAACTCAACTGGACTTAGAGTCCCATCTTCATCTAGTTGAAGAATGTAACCATGGAAATCAAAACTAAACTTCCTTTAATATAGTTTTCAAAAGATGAAAGGTGTATGAATTAGAATGGATTCCATCACCAAACCATGCCCAGGAGACAAAGTAAACAACAGAATTAAACTAATTACCAACCAATCAATAATGTATGAGGTTAGGAAGGCTACTGTCATCTGACCATGCCCAGGAGACGATGGTGAACAACAGGGCTTCTTGACGTCATAAATATAAAAAGGAAAGAAACATGCTCAAAGCTATCGTAGACCCATAGTAATTTTAGTCACAACAAACCATTAAAAACTAAAAATATTTTCTTAATAAAACTAAAATTAAATTTAGTTCATAAATTAAAATTAAATTAAAGGTATAAAATAGATTCTCCCATCTCACTACAAGCTTCACCTTTTAGCCCTAGCTAATAGGTTTAGCCACACGTAAACATGATGAGGCTAATCTCTTACTTAAACATAAAATAAAAACAAGAAAGAAAAGGGAGGGAGAACCAGCCAGCTTCCACCTTCACTCTCTCTTTATCTACGTTCAAACTCGAGCTCCTTAGATCCCCTGCAACTCCCCCCCCCCCCCCCCCCCCCCCCCTCTATCTTTTATAAGCATCAGGTGAAGAGTTTCCGCACTCCATGCAGAGGTTTTACACAACAGGGAGGTCGGCTGGGGCTTTTGTATCATCTGGTTGCGCTGATTGATTGGTGGGGCCTATCATTGAAGTTAACAGAGAAATTCACTCCATTCATTGGAAGCATGACAAAGAACTAGTCAGGAAAGACCATTTTTGAACGTCCTTTGATGTTGCCCATTGACTCTTTGTTTCCACCGTCTATTCTGTGTTTGGAAGATCAAAAGCCATCCTTTACTTCATTCCGTGATTCTGACACCTAGACCATGTTTATAGGGCCCTTTTACCCTTGATGAACGGTCCCAATTATCTGATCATGGACCATGGTGGCCCACAAATTCCATCCGCAGGCCTGCGCATTCGCACTGTGATGGTCAGTGGATCCCTGATCACCGTCATATGGAAAATCCAGTCCGTCCACTAGATTCCCCTCGCAAAATTGGTTAAACATGGATGATTTTTGGGTCTGTTTCGGTGCGGCCCACAGAGTTTTTATTGTACCGTTCGTTCTCCGTTTGGATAAGATACTCACATGTTCGCTTGCATGAGACTAAAACTTTAACATGGTTGTCGTCGTGGCTATTCTCTAAGGCGAATGGACGATTCGGATTATCCAAATGATGGACAGTGATGGCCCATTACATGATACAGCGAACGATCATCCATTCGTGCATGCGAAATGAGAGAGTGACTCTCTCTCTGATTTGAATTCTAGTCTTTGACTGGTTGGCTGATCCGATGCACAGCGGTCATGCTTGTGCTTTATGTGCACACGACTGTTAGGTGGGGTCCACAGCTATGTAGTGTAGAATCTAATCCGTTCATCTATTTTACTCCTCATTTAATGCGTTGCAACCAAAATTAAAGCATTCCCAGATACCAGGCGGGCCCCAAATCAGAGTTTTATGAGTTATTTTGTCCGTTGGGCTACTTTCACAAAGATTCAATGGTTGAAATTCGACATGTACGGTTAAATTATGGTCCTCAGGCCATATATGAAGTCTCGAGCTGAACGGATGGTGGGAACCCTGTGATCTCGCGTTCTAGACCCTTTTTAAGCCACTTGAGCTTCAATTTCTTGATTTTCTCAGACTCTGGCGTATAAATTCGTCGATCTTGGTCCCATAGGGTCCATCCCATGCTTTGGTAAATTTTGAGTGTTAAATCTCAGCTTTTAGCACCCTATTTCGGTCCAAGCTCGCAACTTCACCTTGCACCACAAACACGATTAAAATAGACAGTTAAGCAATATCATATTCGTAAATCTAGGTAGTAACTGGGATCTAATATGCAATATTTGACCCTCAACATACACATCTCAAAATCTATCTTGATTGTTTATCAGGGAAACAATATAGAGTTTTATTTGTTAAAACTGTTTCTCATGTTAATAAAATACATGCATTATATTTAGTTTATTCTCATATTTGTGGTCCTATGAGGATAAAAATCTTGGGTGGAGCATTGTAAGTTGTTACTTTTATAAATGATGCATCTAGGAGGGTTTGGTTTTATGCTTTGTAAGACCCGTATCCTAATCCGCACTGTTCCGTCGACTCCCGCGATCCTTCCCGTCCAATTCCGACAATCCGCGACCTGTAATCGACGTTGCGCATGACCGTAAGTCGTATCCTATACATTTGAGTCGGCTTAATCCGATACTTGTATCATTACGACCGCACCATCGCCACAGTTCCAACGCCGCGACTCACACATCGATCCGATACCCAGACGAGGTGATGTGGACCCACGTTCAGTTCGAGAAAAAATACCGCGCGTTGCAAATCCCAAGAGAATCTCTACAAAGTGTCAAATTAATTTCATCAATCACCTCTCATGTCAAGTACAAAGCACTCATGCTTTCTTTCTCCACAAGTCAATCAAACCCCAAAGTCAACCAACCTCTCACCTCACCCATCACTTACCTCCCATCACTTCATCACTCCTTACATCTCATCTCTCTCTCTCTTATTTCCCAAGCAACAAACTCCAAGCAAGAGAGGCTCCCACGTCCAAGGTTTTTCATGAGAGAAAATGTGATTTTGGTGGCCCACTTCCCATCCCAAAAACTCTAATCCTAGCCATCCATTTCCCATCTCCACCATCAAAGTGAAGCTCTAGGAGAGTAGCTTTCCAACGGACCAAGAAGATCAAGTGGTAGGTGCTTTCATAGACTAGTTTTTCATATTTTTAAGATGGACCAAGTGAGGCCTACCGATCAATGGTATGGATCTCACTTTGGACCCTAAGATGTGGCCAATGGCCCATCTTGATCATCAAAATCATTTCATGATGGGGCCATTCTCCATGGACCCCATCATGATGTTTACTTTCTTGCATTAAAAAGGTCATATAGACCATTCATTTTGGATGGAGAGAGATCTCCACTGTTGATCTTTTATTTGGAAGGCCCATATGCAATGAGACCCATTGATGTATGATTGGATGCTCAAAATGGAGGGCCCATAGTGCCGGGGTCCCTCCATCACGTGTGTCCCACTCTTTTACTCTCTCTCTCCCTCTCCTTTTTATTTATTTTCTTCGTATGTTGATGTGGCCATATGGCCCACTTGAATGAGCCCCACCATGAAATATGTATTTTATCCAAGCCGTCCATGAGTGGGGCCCATCTTAGACATATTGTACTTACACCATCCATCCTGTGGTGGCCCACCTAAACAAAAAAAAAAAGAGAAAAACGTCTAGCGTCTGGACGCTGGACGTAGAAGGAAAACACAAATATTGGCTTGATTTTATAAGCCATTGGGGTGAATCACTTGTGTAGGCCCCACCCTAATGTATGTTTCTAATCCAACCCATTCACCTTACTCCCTGACTCATTTTAGGTGTTGAGCCAAAAAATGAGGTTGATCAGAGTATCTTGTGGGCCATAACGTCGAAAACTGTATCATTACCATTGAAGTCCACCCAGATTTTTCTTATACGCTGAAAAAAGTCCAATATTGGTCTAGATAGACTTGTCTAGGGCCATGGGAGCCAGTGGATGGGGTGGATCTACCTGATGCGGGCCCCACCTGATAAAAACCCCAGAAAAATGGGTTTTTCCAAAAAAAAAAAGAAGCAGCAACAAGCTGCTGCTGGTGGGCGAACGGAGGCATCCTCTAAAAAAGTTTCAATAGCTAATGTTCAATCCCACTGTTTCTCATGATGTTTATGTCTCATCTAAACCGTTCATGTGGTGAGCCATCCTCTATAGTAGACTCACCCCAAAAATCGGCTTGATCAAAATCTCAGGTGGCCCACATCATGAGAAACAGTGGGATTGAACATCAGCTATTGAAACTTTTTGGGGTCACCAACGGTTTGGATCGAATATGAATTTTTTTTTTCCTTTCCTCCAGGTGTGCATGACCTTTATCAACAGATTGGATGTAAAATAAACATTATGGTGGGCCCCACGTGGGACCCACTGTCCACGTCCAATCCAATCGCTGGACTGGTGGACGGAGTGGAGATACCTCGTTTTCAACACTTGAGGTCTTGGCACCGATCCCTGGCAGGGTGGGACCCACCACGATGTATTTGTTCTCTCCACACGGTCAGTGGACCCCACCACGATGCATGTGTTGCATCCAAACCGTCCATGTATTTTGTAAAATCATTTTATGGTGTGAGCTAAAATGAGTCAGATCTATGATTCATGTGGGCCCACCTTAGTATGAGTATAGGGCCCATATTGATTTAAAATGTGGCCATTCATTGAGGCCTATCGTGGTGTACGTATAAGGCCCGTGGGATTAGGCCATTTGATATATATTAAAGCCCATTTGATATATACAAGGCTTATGGGATTAAGCCCATTTGGCATATATAAGGCTCATGGGTTTAGGCCCATTTGACATATATAATGCCCATGGGATCCGGCCCATTTAATATATATAAGGCCTATGGGAATTAGGCCCATTTGATAAGGCCATAAGATTAAGCCCATTTGATACATATAAGGCCCAAGTTGTGAGGCCTATTTTGATGAGTTCAAGGCCCATGGGTCATGGACCATTGCAATGTACATAAGGCTCATTGGCGAGGCCCATTAATGCGGCCCATTTGATGAATGTAAGGCCCATGTGATATGGCCCATTTGATGTATCTAAGGCCCATGGGTCGAGGCCCAACGGGATGTCCTTAGAGTCCATTGCAATGTGTGATTTCCCATGGTTTATGTAATGTTACTTATGGCGGGCCGTGCCTTAGGAGCAATGATGGTTTGACGCCCACATTGTAAGTACAATGTTGGTTAAATGTCCGCATTGTATCTCTCCTTAGGGCCCATTGGTAAGCTCATACTAGTTGTGGCCGTTTAGACTCATCTGCATCGTAAGAGTGTCCATTACTTTATAACATGCTTAGTATAATCCCATGACTCATGCTCATACGCATCATATGTATGCTTGATATGAGTAGTGACTGATCATAGCATACACCATTGGACAGACCATTTACGGGACTCGTTATGAGACATAGTGCCCCACATGATCGTGCAATACGCGCTAGATTCGTGTATGATTTGACGTGTGATTCATGCATCTCGCATGTGTGTGACTTGATCACTGCACACCCTAGCAACATCAGGGTCATGGCTCCATGGGCACATCGTGGATGGCAGTATCGGATACCGAAAATACTTGGTTCTAGCACTGTGGGCACTTAGGATATCCTTGGGTGAAAGTCGCAGAACCTTTTTGGTACCAGGAGATACTCCAACGTTTAGAACGAGTGGATACATGAGCGCCCGAGTGCCGAATACCAGTAGGCCGCGTCTCTCACTGTATCGTGGTCGGTCGAAAGGGGGTGTGACCTTATCTGCCTGAGTAAGGGAGCTATAAGCTAGGCTGAGTTTGGCCAACTCACAAATGAGTCCGCTATCGACGAGCCAGGTAGATATTGACGGACTACTGGTCAGGCGGATAGTGAGGTTTATTCCGCTTGCTTGACTGTGCAGCTAGGGAGGTGGCAGTCACTGCGAAGTGTATTAGACCCCGGTGATATCTAGAGAGGAACTGTACTAATATGTGTACTTGATGAGTACCGACTTTATTGGATTACATTTCGCATATGACATTCGGCTATGTAGGCCTTGCATTGCATCGGTGTGGCCGATGACATTCATATCTCGCATCGCATGGCCTTGGTATGGCCGATAGCATTCATGCCTTGCATTACATAGCCTTGACATGGTTGATTTTATTCATGGACTTACCACATACTTCCGCATTACCTTATATTGTACACTCGGCGTTTACCTTGCGCACATACTTACATCATCCTCTAAGCTTTTGTAAAGCTTATGCATGATAATTGCGTATAGGTAGCGTTAGATAGCAGCAACGCTGAGGCAGGAACGCGTATCAGGACCTTTTGGAACTTTTTAATCACCTTGTATTTTCCTTTTCTATTGTACTTAAAGTTTTTGATATAGTGGATATGTGGTGATGTTGTTTTGTGACTTGGATATGCTTGTGGTTATGCTCCATTACAAAAAAAAAAAAATCATTCTGAAAATCCTCCTTGTAGGATCCCAGGATCAAAATCTGGCATATGATTGTCAGGAGCCGAGAATGGGGCACTACGGAGGCTGTCGGCACCGGATTCGGTAATCAAGATTCATGTGAATCCGATTTTCAAGTTTGGGGCGTGACAGAAGTTGGTATCAGAGCATAACTTGGGATACCTGAGGATCACATCACATATCTACTATAAAAAGGTTCCGAGTCTGAATGACTTAGCGATTTTCTGACATAGACCCTTAACGTTTATGCCTTCAAAAATTCTCAAGGCTAATAGGCCATTATTCCTTCTTGTAGGACATTATGGCTAGAAGAGCGACCCGAGTGAATCCCGCTCCACCACCTACGAATCCCACACCACCACCTGCGGCTCCCGCTTTACCACCTGCTACTCCTGCTCCACCACCAGATATTCCTGCCTTTCAGCCTAAGGATGCCACTCCTTTACCTGAGACCGGTTCGGATCTAACCGTACTTATGAGTGCTACTCAGCTGCAGAAGATGTTACAGGCGATGACCGCCATTCTTCAGGGGCAGAGCAGGCGTCCCACTATTACACCAGCCGAGGCTGAGCAGGAGCATGCGAGTGCCCTTCTCAAGGATTTCTGACAGCACGATCCTCCGCATTTTTGGGGTGAGCCAGACCCTACTGCTATAGAGATATGGTGCTCCGAGGTGGAGAAAATATTCGACACCATAAGATGTACGACCCAGCAGCGAGTTCCATTAGTCGTATTCCTTCTCCAGGGTGAGGCTCAGTATTGGTGGGCATCGGTGGCCCGATCAGTAGCGGCTGTTTTGAGTGGACCTGGGAGGACTTTATAGACAGGTTTGACCGGAAGTTCTTTCCCGAGTATGTGTGACAGCAGCGCACATTGAAGTTTGAGACATTGGTCTAGGGGGACATGTCTGTGTACCAGTATGAGGCTCGGTTCGTCGCACTATCGAGGTTTGCGACATATCTTGTTGATGATGAGGGGCTGAAGGCCCGCCGTTTTGAGAACGGCTTATGTCCTGCCCTCCGGAGTCGTGTGATCGGATACATGCTTCCGACATTTGAGCAGATAGTGGAAAGAGCCCTGATATATGAGACAGATTGGGCCGGTGTGCAGAGAGCCCTTGATCAGAGGGGAGATCAGAAGAGGAAAGCACCCTCTAGTAGTTCCCACAAGCAGCATCTTTCACAGCAGCGGCACACTACCCTCCCAGCATTTTGAGCACCAGCAGTACCCCCAGCACCATCTTCAGGACTGTTTACAGGTACTTTCTTTGGATACGGTCGGACAGTACATCTTAGGCACGAGTGTCCTCATCCGCAGCAGCAGCCGAGGGTACTACATCCACCTCCACGACAGCCACTGCAGCAGCAGCGACCACAGCACCAACCTCCCGTACCTCCCCCACAGCAGCAGAGGCAGCAGGTTAGGCCCCCACAGCGACCACAGCAGTAGCAGAGACCTCAGAGGGGATCTGCACCTCCCAAGCAGGCTCAGGGCAGATTTTATGCTGCCCAGCAGGATCTTCAGTCATCAGGAGGGGTCGTCGAGGGTACTTTTCCTATTTCTGCATGCATTGCATGTGTATTATTTGATTCTGGTGCATCGTATTCATTTGTCGCCGATGATTTCTGTCGATCGACCGGTTTGCCGTTGGAGTCTGCCCATGAGGATTTGGTAGTATCGACACCCTTAGGGAAGACCGCAGTGTTGGGCCAATTTTGTGCATCTTGTCCTGTTCTGATTGGGGTTATCTTTTTGCCAGCTGATCTTTTCACTTTTTCGATGTCCGAGTTTGATGTCATCCTCGGCATGGATTGGCTCACCGAGTACTACGCCATACTAGACTGCTTTGTGAGGACAGTCACGTTCTGCATACCCAGCGTACCAGAGTTTCAGTTTATTGTCAAGCCCAGAGGGGGGCAGCTTTCTTTCCTGTTATCGTGTGCCGTTGAGGAGTCAGCTGCTTTGAGTATTGACCAGCTGCCTGTTGTTTGTAGTTTTCCTGATGTATTCCAGGAAATTCTGGGGTTACTACCTCATCGGCACACCGAGTTTCAAATTGATCTTGTGCCTGGTATCGCGCCTATTTCGAAGGCCCCGTATCATATGCCACCGTTGGAGTTACGGGAACTGCAGAAGCAGTTGGACGAGTTGCGCGAGCTAGGCTTTATTCGTCCGAGAAGTTCACCGTGGGGAGCGCCGGTACTCTTCGTGAAGAAGAAGGATGGCTCGTTGAGGCTTTGCGTAGATTACCGCGAGCTCAATAAGGTCACGATCAAGAATAAGTACCCGCTCCCGAGGATCGATGACTTGTTTGATCAGCTGCATGAGGCGCAGTTCTTTTCGAAGATAGACTTGTGATTCGGTTATCATCAGGTTCGGGTTCGAGATGAGGATATCTCGAAGACAGCCTTCAGGATGCACTACGGTCATTTTGAGTTCCAGGTCATGTCCTTCGGACTGACCAATGCGCCCGCAGTATTCATGCAGTTGATGAACGAGGTCTTTCGTCCGTATCTTGATCAGTTTATTGTGGTGTTCATCGACGACATTTTGATATATTCGAGGACTCATGAGGAGCATGAGCGGCATCTTGAGATTACATTGTAGACCCTCCGTGCACACCAGCTTTATGCGAAGCTGGATAAGTGCGAGTTCTGGCAGGAGAAGGTGAAGTTCCTCGGCCATGTAGTGACAAGGAAGGATGTCGCAGTGGACCCCTCGAAGATTGATGTCGTACGTTAGTGGGACCAGCCCACGAACGCATCCGAGATCCGCAGTTTTCTTGGTTTGGGCTATTACCGATGTTTCATTAAGGGATTTTCTCGCATTGAAGTCCCGTTGACTAGGTTGACCCGGAAGGGTGCCGAGTTCATTTGGAGTGACGCTTGTGAGCAGGCATTTATGGAGTTGAAGGACCGCCTCACGTCCCTCCTGTCCTCACTTTTTCCTCTGGGAGTGATGGATTTGTTGTATTTACCGATGCCTCACAAGTTGACTTAGGTACTGTCCTGATGCAGCACGGGAAGCCGATGGCTTATGCGTCTCGTCAGCTCAAGGTCCATGAGCTGAACTACACCACGCACGATCTGGAACTGGCAGCGGTTGTCTTTACACTGAAGGTGTGGAGGCACTATCTTCATAGGGTGAGATTCGAGCTCTTCTATGACCATAATAGTTTGAAATATTTGTTCTCTCAGTCCAAGTTGAACATGAGGCAGAGGCGTTGGATGGAACTCCTGAAGGACTACGATTTTGATCTTCAGTACCACCCGGGCAAGGCGAACGTGGTGGCGGATGCCCTCAGCCGTCAGCCACGAGGCCTGGTGGCGCATATGATGATTCAGGAGTAGAGGATGCTAGAGGATATAGCAGAGTACGAATTTGAGTTTGATCTGTAGTTATCTATTGTTCAGCTATCGAGCTTGTCGATTCAACCCTCTCTTATCACAAAGGTGATCGAGGCTCGGCAGACAAACGAGTCGTTACAGGATTACCTAGTTGAGGCAGCATCTGAGAGTCAGACAGATTGACAGATTGGTTCTGACGATGGACTTCGCTTTAGAGGCTGATTATGTGTCCTAGATATTCTTGAGTTACGCCGAGATCTTATGACCGAGGCACATCGATCGCGTTTCTCTATCCACCTTAGCTCGACGAAGATGTATCGCGATATGAGGCGTCAGTATTTTTGGTCAGGGATGAAGCGTCAGATAGCCAGTTTATTAGCTGAGTGTGACACCTACCAGCGTGTCAAGGCCGATCATCAGAGACCCCCTGGTCTATTGCAACCGCTGAGCGTCCCGATGTGGAAGTGGGAGCACATATCTACCGATTTTATCATGGGTTTGCCGAGGACTCAGCGCGGTCATGACGCCATTTGGGTTGTTGTGGACCGTCTAACGAAGTCGGCACATTTTCTTGCGATTCGTGAGACTTGGCATACTGATCAGCTCGTCAAGATGTTTATTGATGAGATCATGAGATTACAAGGTGTTCCTGTCTCGATTGTTTCAGACCGAGATCTGAGGTTCACGTCTCAGTTTTGGAGAAGCTTGCAGAGAGCGATGGACACTAATTTGCAGCTCAGCACCGCGTATCATCCGCAGACTGATGGGGAGACCGAAAGGGTCAACCAGATCCTTGAGGATATGCTTCGGGCCTGCGCGATTGATTCTCGGGTAGTTAGGATGAGCACTTGCGATTGGCTGAGTTCACGTACAACAACAGCTATCAGGCCACCATTGGCATGGCTCCTTTTGAGGCATTATACGGCAGACCGTGCAGATCTCCGAGTTGTTAGACCGAGGTTGGAGAGCGACATCTCCTAGGTCCCGAGCTTGTGCTACAGACGTCAGAGGCTATCGATATCATCAGGCAGAGGTTGCGCACAGCTCAGAGCCAGCAGAAGAGTTTTGCTGATCGTCGGCGTCGTCCCTTAGAGTTTGTCGTTGGGAACTATATGTATTTCAACGTCTCACCCATGAAGGGTGTGGTTCATTTTGGGATGAAGGGCAAGCTTGTCCCGAGATTCATAGGACCTTTCGAGATCACTGGGCGCATTGGCGCCGTGGCGTATCGGTTTGCCTTGTCATCGCAGTTGTCTGGCGTCCACAACGTCTTCCATGTCTCTATGTTGAGAAAGTGTGGGTCAGACATCGTGCCTATTATTGATTGGCAGCCGTTGGAGGTTCGTGAGGACGCTTCTTATATTGAGCAGCCAGTTCGTATCCTCGATCGGAAAGAGCAGGTCCTCAGAACCAAGGTCATTCCCTTGGTGAAGGTGCAGTGAGGCCATCATAGTGTGGATGAGGCGTCTTGGGAGCGCGAGGCGGAGATTCGAGAGCGTTATCCTCATCTTTTCGATGATTGATTGTATGGTGTATTATGCTTGATTATATACGATGTTATGTTTCCTATTTCCTTTTTTTTTGAGTTATGGTTAGTTGCAATGGTAGTGTAAATTTTGAGGATAAAATTTTTATTAGGTGGAGAGAGTTGTAAAACCCGTATCCTAATTCGTACTGTTCCATCGACTCCCGTGATCCTTCCCGTCGAATTCCGGCAATCCATGATCTGTAATCGACGTTGCGTACGACCGTAAGTCGTATCCTATACATTTGAGTCGGCTTAATCCGAGACTTGTATCATTGCGACCGCACCGTCGCCACGGTTCCAACGCCGCGACTCACGTACCGATCCGATACTCAAACGAGGTGATGTGGACCCACGTTTAATTCGAGAAAAAATAACGCGCGTTGTAAATTCCAAGAGAATCTCTACAAAGTGTCAAATCAATCCCATCAATCACCTCTCATGTCAAGTATAAAGCACCCATGCTTTCTTTCTCCACAAGTCAAGCAAACCCCAAAGTCAACCAACCTCTCACCTCACCCATCACTCACCTCTCATCACTCCATCACTCCTTACATCCCATCTCTCTCTCTCATTTCCCAAACAACAAACCCTAAGCAAGAGAGGTTCCCACGTCCAAGGTTTTTCATGAGAGAAAATATGATTTTGGTGGCCCACTTCCCATCCCCAAAACTCTAATCCTAGCCAACAATTTCCCATCTCCACCATCAAAGTGAAGCTTTAGGAGAGTAGCTTTCCAACGGACCAAGAAGATCAAGTGGTGGGTGTTTCCATAGACTAGTTTTTTATGTTTTTAAGATAGACCAAGTGAGGCCTACCGATCAATGGTATAGATCTCACTTTGGACCCTAAGATGTGGCTAATGGCCCATCTTGATCATCAAAATCATTCCATGATGGGACCATTCTCCATGGATCCCATCATGATGTTTACTTTCTTGCATTAAAAAGGTCATATAGACTGTTCATTTTGGATGGAGAGGGATCTCCACCGTTGATCTTTTATTTGGAAGGCCCATATGCAATGGGACCCATTGATGTATGATTGGATGCTCAAAACGGAGGGCCCATAGTGTCGGGGTCCCTCCATCACGCGTGTCCCACTCTTTTACTCTCTCTCTCTCCCTCTCCTTTTTATTTATTTTCTTCGTATGTTGATGTGGCCGTGTGGCCCACTTGAATGAGCCCCACCATGAAATACGTATTTTATCCAAGCCGTCCATGAGTGGGGCCCATCTTAGACGTATTGTACTTACACCATCCATCTTGTGGTGGCCCACCTAAAAAAAAAAAAAAGGAAACGTCCAGTGTTTGGACGCTGGACGGAGAAGGAAAACATAAATATTGGCTTGATTGTACAAGCCATTGGGGTGAATCACTTGTGTAGGCCCCACCCTGATGTATGTTTCTAATCCAACCCATCCACCTTACTCCCTGACTCATTTTAGGCATTGAGCCGAAAAATGAGGTTGAGCAGAGTATCTGGTGGGCCATTGCGTCGAAAACTATATCATTACCGTTGAAGTTCACCCAGATTTTTCTTATACACTGAAAAAGGCCCAATATTAGTCTTGATAGACTTGTCTAGGGCCATGGGAGCCAGTGGATGGGGTGGATCTATCTGAAGCGGGCCCCACATGATAAAAACCCCACAAAAATGGATTTTTCCAACAAAGAAAAAGAAGTAGCAGCAAGCTGCTGCTGGCGGGCGAACGGAGGCAGACCCACGGCTTCAGCCGTGGGCCCCACCTTGATGTTTATGTTTCATCTAAACCGTTCACGTGGTGGGCCATCCTCTATATAGTAGACTCACCCCAAAAATATGCTTGATCAAAATCTCAGGTGGCCCACATCATGAGAAACAATGGGATTGAACATCACTTATTGAAACTTTTTGGGGTCACCAACGGTTTGGATCGAATATGAAATTTGTTTTTCCTTTCCTCCAGGTGTGCGTGACCTTTATTAACGGATTGGATGTAAAATAAACATTATGGTGGGCCCCACGTGGGACCCACTGTCCACGTCCAGTCCAATCGCTGGACTGGTGGATGGAGTGGAGATACCTCGTTTTCAACACTTGAGGTCTTGGCACCGATCCCTGGCAGGGTGGGACCCACCACGATGTATGTGTTCTCTCCATTTGGCATATGGGATTAAGCCCATTTGGCATATATAAGGCCTATGAGATTAATCCCATTTGGCATATATAATGTCTATGGGATCCGACCCATTTAATATATATAAGGCCTATGGGAATTAGGCTCATTTGATAAGGCCATAAGATTAAGCCCATTTGATACATATAAGGCCCTTGTGAGGCCCATTTTGATGTAGTTCAAGGCCCATGGGTCATGGACCATTGCAATGTACATAAGGCTTATTGGTGAGGCCCATGAATGCAGCCTATTTGATGAATGTAAGGCCCATGTGATACGACCCATTTGATGTATCTAAGGCCCATGGGTCGAGGCCCAACAGGATGTCCTTAGAGTCCATTGCAATGTGTGATTTTTCATGGTTTATGTAATGTTACTTATGGCGGGCCGTGCCTTAGGAGCAATGATGGTTTGACGCCCACATTGTAAGTACAATGTTGGTTAAATGTCCGCATTGTATCTCTCCTTAGGGCCCATTGGTAAGCCCATACTAGTTGTGTATAGGCTGTCTAGACTCATCTGCATCGTAAGAGTAGTCCATTACTTTGTAACATGCTTAGTATAATCTCATGACTCATGCCCATACGCATCATATGTATGCTTGATATGAGTAGTGACTGATCATAGCATACGCCATTGGGCAGACCATTTACGGGACTCGTTATGAGACAGAGTGCCCCACATGATCGTGCAATACGCGCTGGATTCCTGTATGATTTGACCTATGATTCATACATCTCACATATGTGTGACTTGATCACTGCACGCCCTAGCGACATCAGGGCCGTGTCTCCACAGGCACATCATGAATGGCCGTATCGGATACCGAAAATACTTGTTTCTAGCACTGTGGGCACTTAAGATGTCCTTAGGTGAAAGTATAGAACCTTTTTGGTATCAGGAGATGCTCCAACGTCTAAACCGAGTGGATACACGAGCGCCCGAGTACCGAATACCAGTAGGTCGCGTCTCTCACTGTGACGTGGTCAGTCGGAAGGGGGTGTGGCCTTATCCGCCTGAGTGAGGGGGCTATAAGTTAGGCTGAGTTTGACCAGCTCGTAAATGAGTCCGCTATCGACGAGCCGGGTAGATATTGACAGACTACTGGTAAGGCGGATAGTGAGGTCTATTCCGTTTGCTTGACTGTGCAGCTAGGGAGGTGGCAGTCACTGCGAAGTGTATTAGACCCCGGTGATATCTAGAGAGGAACTGTACTGATATGTGTACTTGATGAGTACCGACTTGCTTGGATTGCATTTCGCATATGACATTCGGCTATGTAGGCCTTGCATTGCATCGGTGTGGCCGATGACATTCATATCTCGCATCGCATGGCCTTGGTATGGCCGATAGCATTCATGACTTGCATTACATAACCTTGGCATGGTTGATTTTATTCATGGACTTACCGCATACTTCCGCATTACCTAATATTGTACACTCGGTGTTTGCCTTGCGCACATACTTACACCACCCTCTAAGCTTTTGTAAAGTTTATGCACAACAATTGTGTGCAGGTATCGTTGGACAGCAGCAGCGCTGAGGCAGGAGCGCGTATCAGGACCTTTTGGAGCTTTTTGATCACCTTGTATTTTTCTTTTCCTATTGTACTTAAAGTTTTTGATATAGTGGATATGTGGTGATGTTGTTTTGTGACTTGGTTATGCTTGTAGTTATGCTCCATTACAAAAAAAAAATCATTCTGAAAATCCTTCTTATAGGATCCCAGGATCGGAATCTGGCATATGATTGTCAGGAGCCGAAAATGGGGCACTACGGAGGCTGTCGGCACCAGATTCGGTAATTGGGATTCATGTGAATCCGATTTTCAGGTTTGGGGCGTGACATGCTTTGAAATCCAAGGATGAGGTCTTTGGTGTGTTTAAATTATTTTATATTATGGTCAAGAGAGAGACAGGTAGATCATTGAAGTGCCTTCGCATTGAAAATAGTGGTGAATACATTGGTGACTTCTATGAGTAATGTAAGTCCCTGGGTATACGGCATGAATAAACGGTTCCCAAGACCCCCCAGCATAATGGTGTGGTTGAGCGAATGAATCGCACCATTGAAAAAGAATTACATGCATGTTACCCCATGCGAAATTGCCCAAGACATTCTGAGGAGAAGCAATGCACACAGCGGTGTATCTGATAAACAGGTCTTCATTAGCCCCGTTAAATGGAGAAGTACCCGAGAAGGTGTGGACTGTACATGATCCATTATACAGTTATCTTAGGGTGTTTGGATGTAGGACATCTGTTCACGTACCAAAGTACGAGAGATCAAAGCTCGATATGAAGATCAGGCAGTGTGTGTTCTTAGGGTACGGTTTTAAAAAGTTCGGTTACAGATTGTGGGATCCGACCGAGAAGAAGCTCGTTAGGAGCAGAGATGTGGTTTTCTTTGAAGATCAGTGTATATAAGACATTGGCAAGCCAGAGAAGAACCAGTCTAATTCAGGTCTAGAGGATATGGATCCGATTATTCCTCCCATAGTGCTTAATGATGGGGGAGTATAGTAAGGTGCAGAGGACGAGGGAGTCCCTTTAGAAGATAGACCGGGAGAGTAACCCCCACTTGATCCACCTGTTGAGTCACAGATGAGGAGGTCATTTAGCGACAGACAACCGTCTAAGAGGTACTCACCGCATGAGTACATTATACTGATTAATGTGGGAGAGCCAAAAGATTATTCTGAAGCCCTAGCCGACGAGGATAAGGAGGAGTGGTTGAAAGTTATGCAAGAGGAGATGAAATCTTTACATAAGAACCACACCTATAATATGGTGAAACTGTCTAAGGGAAATAAATCTTTAAGCAACAAGTAGGTGTTTAGAACGAAGGTTAAGCAGAAGAATTCACACACGAGGTTCAAGGCCAGACTTATGGTAAAAGGGTTCGGTCAGAAAAAAAGTATAAACTTCGAGGAGATATTCTCACC
Source organism: Magnolia kwangsiensis (assembly GCA_037074715.1). Classification (NCBI taxonomy): domain Eukaryota; kingdom Viridiplantae; phylum Streptophyta; class Magnoliopsida; order Magnoliales; family Magnoliaceae; genus Magnolia; species Magnolia kwangsiensis. Next base: position 144,518,267 of record CM073573.1, read on the forward strand.
AGTGGTGAAGATGACATTCATACGGGTATTGCTTGGGTTGACGGCTAGCGTGGATCTGGAGATAGAGCAACTAGACGTTAAAACTGCTTTCCTCCATGGTGAACTGGAAGATACATGCACCAACCAGAGGGGTTCGAAGTCAAGGGCAAGGAGCATATGATGTGTAAGATGAAGAAGAACTTGTATGGACTGAAACAAGCTCCATGACAATGGTATAAGAAGTTTGATTTGTTCATGTTACGGCATGGGTATGACAAAACGGAGTCGGACCACTGTGTGTTCACACGCAAATTCTCATATAGTGATTTCTTAGTTCTGTTGTTATACGTTGATGACATGCTTATTATGGAAAAAGACATCAAGAAAATCGACAGGATGAAACAGGAGTTGGGCAAATCATTTGCGATGAAAGACTTGGACATAGCTAAACAAATTATAGGAATGGAGATAACCCGTGACAGAAGCAGTAGGAAGCTTTGGCTGTCACAATAGCGGTATATTGAAAAAGTCCTAAAGTGGTTCAATATGAATGCAGCGAAGACGATCACTACTCCACTGGATGGTCACTTCGGATTAAGCGACAGACAGTGTCCCAAGACGAAGGCAGAGGTGGAAGAGATGCAGAAGATACCCTACGCATCAGCTGTATAAAGTTTGATGTATGCTATGATATATACATGCTCAGACATAGCATATGCGGTTGGTGTTATCAGCCGGTATCTTACCAATCCTGGCAAAGAACATTAGGCAGTGGTGAAATGGATACTGCGGTATATAAGAGGCTCATTCAGGTTTAGCCTATGCTATGGTGACGAAAAATCCGTATTAGATGGTTACACAGATGCAGATATGACAGGTGACATAGACTCTAAGAAGTTTACATTGAGGTTCATGTTCATGTTTGCAGGAGGAGCTGTTTCTTGGCAGAGCAAGGTAAAGAGGGTCGTAGCATTGTCGACGACAGAGGCCAAGTACATTGCAGTCACAGAGGCATGTAAAGAGATGCTTTGGATGAAGAGGTTCCTACAAGAACTTAGATTGAAGCAGGAGCAGCATGTGGTCTATTACAATAGTCAGAGTGCTATACACTTGAGCAAGAATCCAAGTCAGCATTCCAAGTCGAAGCAGATAGAGATACGGTATCACTGGATCAAGGATACTTTAGAACAGAAGGTGTTACAACTTGAGAAGGTCCACATGGACGATAATGGGTCAGATATGATGACCAAAGCTTTGCTCAAGGATAAGTTTGAGGTTTGTAAAAACCATGCTGGCTTGAAGAAGGTAAATCCCTCCTAGGTCAAAAAGGAAAGTTTTAATGGAATTTTTTTCCCATGCTCGACCGGTCGTGAGCCCTACACGATTGATTGAGGGATGGTACATGACCAGTCATGAGTCGAGCCCTGACTCGACTTAAAGTCCAGCGGCTTTGGGTTATTTTTCTCTAGGGTGCTCGACCGGTCGAAGGTGGTTCTCGACCAGTCGTGGGTGGCGCTTGACCGGTCGTAGCCTCATCTCGACCGGTCGTGGTTACGCAGATTCGTTCTGTAAATTTGTGGATTGTGAAAATCTGAGTCCTTTCATAACTAGGATGCGGAAAGGAGTTTCTTAAAACTATAAATGGGGTTGCTAGGGTTTTTCTAATGACATGAAAATACCAGAGGGCTATCAAAGGTGTTTGAGAGAGAAAAAAAAGCTTGTAGAAGGGAGGTTATACTTGTGGAGGTTATCTACTGTGCAATTTATATTCAGCGCTTCTACGTCCTCGTAACCGATGAGATCTCTCCGTTTTTCTTTTATTCTCTCATTATTTATCCACTCCTACGTGAGTGAAGATGGTTGTAACGTTCTACTTCATAGTAGATTGTTGATGTAGACGAGGTCCCATGGTTTTTACCTATTTGAGGGTTTTTCACGTAAAAATCTCTTGAGTGGTGTGTGATTTATACTTTGATTTATTTCATTGCTCTATTATTCATAATTCTGGTTTATTTTGGGAGGCTAGATCCTAAGGTTTTGTGCAAGGCCCCCAACAATCAAGACATTGATGGCTAAGCAAAATTTTTTACACCATTTGGCACGACGCTTTAATGTAATTCTATATTCGGTTAAGTTGTTATTTTCAATCAATATTAATTCCTCTTAAACCTCATATAGAGTGTGTGAAATGTCATATTTATCTAAAAGACATCTCATCATGCTAAATTAGTCTCCATAACCATCAATTTTCTAACCTTTTGAGTTGTTGGATAATTAGTGCTTTGATAGCCTTCTCTACATTGCATAAATAACACTACTTATCTGTTGGGGATTCGCACTGTGGAATCACATAGATTTAGATCTAGGATAGCAATTCAATAGTAACAAGCAATTATAGAAGAACACAAAGATTTAACGTGGAAAACTCTTTTGGAAAAAAACTACGGCATAAAGTGACAGAAATCTACTATAAAATAGAAATTATAAGAGAGAGGACTTACCCGATTCAAACAATCTCGAATCTCACCCTTGCTACATCCTTTGATAACCTTAAAATCTCTTTAGAAAGTTTTATAATACCCTTGAATACCTCTCAATCCTATATACGCCCATTTATATAAGTTTAGAAAGAAGTACAATCGGAATAGGAAACAAAAATCGCAAAATCTGCATTTCCGTAGAAAATTTGCTTAAAATCTTCGATGTCATCGAAAACAGACCAAAACTGTCCAGCGACCAGGGATGAAAATTTTCAAAAATTATCGATGGCATTGAGCAACCTTCAATGTCATCGACAACTAACTTCAACGTCATCGAAACCTAGTCGATGTCATCGACAAACCAACAGACAGCTTTAAGACATCTGTCCATAACATTATCTAATATATAAGGTATTGACATTAATCATTAATATTTCTACTTGTTATAATAATTCTTAAGTTATAAAAGTGACTAATCTATCTTAAATGAGATTTAAAACTTCATATACTCGAATAGGTATTGCATATCAATAAAGTTTTAAAAAATAAGATAAATAAGACACTTATGTAACTAGCAATTTGCATAACTTATGCAACCCTCAATTATGAGTGTACGCATCATTTGGTAGTATAGACAATCTCCCACTCAGGTTATGTACAACCTTAGTGAACTAAGGATTAGTTAGCATTAAGTTTTTAGAGTTCTACAGTAAATTTGACAATAATTTAAGCATGTGAAGCCATTTATTGTTTACCATAAGAATTTGTCAAAATTTAATGCTAATCATACTAGGAAAAATGATTATGAACATTGGTGATGAATCCAATCATTAGCATTGACAAATCATCGTTACTATAACATCCAATCATCAACATTGATCATCATCATTGATGATGGTTTCAACCACTAACGGACCCATGATCAATAATGATAGGGTAATTATCTAGAAGAATTTACATTCTCATACACACTTGTGCAATTAATAACATTAAAGCACATTGGGTCACACATTTTATGCATTTTAACATAAAATGTGTTGCCCAACTCATATGATTACATTATAAAACACTATGATAATGATTATTTACATAAAAATCAATAATTTATCCTTTAATGCCTTATATTCTTAATCTGTACATCTATCATCATCATCATTATCATCACATGAGATACAAATCATTAATCAATAAAGCATATTGCACCATTGAATAGATCTTGCTGAAAAATCCCAATTACTTGTCAACACTTGGCTTAAATTAGCTCACAAATGACTGATATTTAAAGGTCATTAATAAGATACACTTAATAAGATTTAAAAGGTAACTTGGGCTTTCAAGTGGGCCCATCTCGATTTACCCACATGTGGGGCTCATTTGTATCATCCAAATGCCTGTGGATAGTGCACTATGTTCTATATATTTTGGCATATAGAATGGACTTAGATGGTATCAGCTACACCATCAAATTGTCATGTTTAGGGTTAATGAGCCTAAGCAACATTTGGGCCCACTTAATAAAACAACCCGTGGACAGCAGTTGGATAGCAATCATTGTTGTCCCCATGTTTAACTCAGTGTGGGTCACTGTCTACAAAAATTCTAACCCGCAAGTATGTCTCGATCTTTTTAACGTAGGCCCAAAAGTGAGTAAGCCCATCAGCTCTTCAAATCAGGCCCATTGGAAAATGCAGGCCAGGCTCGGACATAGCTCGCCCGCACAACGGATTTTAGGACATTACTAGTTTCATACCACGGCATATCTAATGGACAGTTTGAGTCTCACCCATGTACAAAGCATTTGTGAGTGTGCAGATGGGCGGTTAAATCCAAGTCTCCCAGACTCATTTCCAGGGAAGATTGTTAAGAAAAATAGTACTCATAACCCAGCACCATCTGATGGAGGGTTCGAATCATACTCACGGACAAATGTGCAGATTGGCAGACAAATCCAAGTCTCCCTGATTCATTTCTAGGGAAGATAGTTGTCACACCATTTACAAAAAAATAAATAAATAAATAAATAAGATTCATGCATAAACAATACTTTCCAGTGATGAACCACTTCTCTAGTTAGCTAGTTTCAGAAATTAAAATTGGCATTCCGGGTCGTATCATCCATGACTGATACGTATTCGACAATATGCCAATAAATAAATAAAATCCAAAACCTGTCCAAGAACCTCATGAAATGCTGCGAAAATATATTAATAAAAAACCATATTTATGTCCCTCAAGTATATGGTTTAACAAGTGAATGAGGGTATAGGTGTGAGTCGGTCATATCGTTGGGCATCCATATGGGTCAGCCCTTATATTCCATTTTTCAGTAATACTTCAACCTTTTCTGGAAGATTCCAATCGTAAGTATCTCTTACCATCAAATAATGGCACGCAGGAATGTTAAAGCATTTCAATATACAGATGTGAAAATCGGCATCTTGAAAAGCTTGCTAGATTTCCCCAAAAGCAAAAGAAAAGAAAAAACCAACTTGCAAAGCAGAATTTTGAATCCCATAGCTTAATAAATTCGAGTCTTCAAGAATTTCATCTACTTTTCCAAAATAAACGCCTTGCAACCTCCCCCAAAGACCAAATATCCAATAAATGATTCAACTGGTGAATCTGATTTTATCTAGAAAAAAGCTTTAATACTCTGGCAGTGTGATGGCTGATACACAGCCACTAGGAAATTGTATGCACCATGCAACTAACTCAAACTGGACTATCAAAATTATGAGTACAAATTTAGATGGGTCATGAACCAAAAGTTTCAATGAGTTGATTGCAAAAACTGGCTAATTTCTGGACATTTATGCAAGTGAACATTATCCAATGCTCCTAATTTGACAAACAAGTCTACACAATCAGACCTTCAACCACTCTAATTTTGGGGACATGACCTATCTACAGTGGTCCTGCAAATTGGACGGTTGAATTTGAGTTAATGCAGGACACTTGTACATCCATCACAAACTGTCAGACTATCAGATTTAACTCCCCTTCTGATGAACCCCTTTGACAGAAATCAGTTCTCAGTCCAGTACAAGTTTATGTCAGAAATAAAACACATTCACTTACCAGAGTTATTTAGATGGGTTAATGCTAGCCATTCACCCTATTCTACCAACACCCGTCCTCTGCTATGGAGGGAGGCAGGGGGTGCGACAGTAAATACCTATGGGGTCCGTCGTGGTGCTTGTGTGAAATCCATTCCGTTCATCATTTGAAACAAATCATTGTAAGACTAAACCCTAGAAATCAGCCTCATATAAAGCTTGAGGCCACAACACAGGAACAGCCAGATAGGATGCAGCATTGAAATAATTCTGGGACCCACTATAGTCTTGTATAAAGCAGATATTTGGTTTTTACCTTTCATCCTCCGTGTTCTCGCCCTATGAACATCACAATGGGGCCCTGAAAGATTTCACCTGTGGACATCTCTACTCGGGCATTTTCATATGGTGTGGCCCACATGAGTTTTGGATCAACTTGATTTTTAGGCTCACTTCCTGAAATGAGCTGGCTTTAGTGATGGACAGATTAGATGTCACATATTCATTATTGTGGGCCCCACAGAGATTCATGTCACCACGCTTGGAGGAGCCAACAAGTCACTGTAACACGGTGACTCGCTCATCAAATTGCCTTGTGGTAGTATTAATCATTTAGATGACAGACATATACAATATGCAAATCTTATGTGTTAATCACGAGTCAGACAAGATTAAGTCTGTCCCAGTTCCGAAAATTCTAAACCAAAATAATCAAATAGTGACACAATCAAATTTTAAATAATAATAATAAAAAGGAACAAAAAAGAAGAAAAAAGAAATGAAAATGGTGCATCTTTCTCATCAGTTACAAATGCATTACACTACAAGCTGCCCCATCTTTGCACCAAAAACACGGCACTATGGTGGCAGCAGTCATTGTCTACAACGGGACTTGCATCTGAAACAGCACTCAGTTTCCTACATCATACACACACATGTACATAACATCATCAACTTGGACTTATTTTGATGTGTAATATAGATAGCCTCTACCATTATGAATCGGAAGGACGGCTAGGAGCAGCAAAGAAAGCAGAAAATAAGCTATATTTCAGGACCCAAAACATGAAAGGAATCAAGGGAATTGAAAAGTTTCGATGCCAAAGAAATGGTTCCCAGAGTAGGAGATTCATGTAACTATAGCATACAGAGCACTCACCTTCAAATGTAGCAAAATGATTAGGACTCGTTCCCTTCCTCAAGAAAGCCTTGTGTCTCACTCCCTTTACCCCATGCTCTCTCCTTCCACAGCCTCTCCACCTGCTCAAAGCTCATCCCCTTCGTCTCCGGCACAAAGATGGCCACGAAAGCAAATCCCGCCACTGCGAGGCCAGCAAGTATCAAGAATGTTGTGCCAGTCCCCACAGCTGTTGCGACCGATAGAAATGTCAGGGACATGATCAGATTCGAGATCCAGTTCACGGTAGCCGACATTCCGCCACACAGCCCACGATATGCCTCCGGATAGATCTCCGAGTTCACGGCCCATGGCACACAGCCCATGCCCGGAGAGAAGAATGTAATGTATAGAGCCAAGCCGGCAACTGCGAGCCAACCGAAACCAATTTTGCAACTGTTATGAAGGATGTAAGTGTCACAGAGACCAGACAATGACTGTGCATAGAATGCTCCCGAAAGGATGCAGAGGGCTATTATGACGCCTGATAAGCTAGTGAGGGCCAAATGGCGTCTCCCGAAACGGTCAATTAGGTATATTCCAACCACCGTTCCTGCAGCATTCAATGCAGCGACGATCAGAGACAGGAGTATTGCCAGCTTGTTGGAATGAAATCCAGCCATCTGCACAATTGTGGGACTGTAGTACATGACAGTGTTGATTCCTGTGAGTTGCTGAAATGCCTGCACATGAGAATAGCAACAATGCATTACAGAGTGCATATAAATATAGATGCATCTGTGTATGCATGCACAAGTATTAATCTGCAAAATGCACAAACACAATCATGCATGTGTTATGAAAAATAAGATCTTTTAAGATGGGATTCTTTCCCCTTTTATCATTTCTTGAGGCGATTGACCCAACTCCCAGACATTTCCACGAGGACCTAAATCTCGATTGCTTTCAAGATGTAAAAATTGCCCCACAATAAAATGATCCAAAATATGTATATTTCAACATGATCAAACTCAGAGAATGGTTTGGCTACTTTGACATGAAATGGTAACAATTACTAGAAGGGAGCCACTAAACACCCACCCTGATTGATAGAAACACCCACCATTTCCACATTTGGAAATACAATAGCTCAAAGCTGCACTTGCATTACCAAAAGTAGAAACAGAAAGCTGTGTCTAGTGCATCACCCATGCATTGCATTACCAAATGCGCCCAGTGCACCCTTGTAAAATGAAGAGGACAATCAACTCAAAGACTTGCCATAGATCTTTGTGCTGCACCATCCAGACCAGTTTCTTCGGTCATCAAAAAAATGGAAATAACCTACTTTTGGAAAAGGAATGAATATTCCCAAATTTTCTTTGAATATATCACTCGTCTCTAGCGTAGCTATTGCTTTAAACTGTCCCTGCCACTAGGTAACTTGGACAGGTGAATTGAATATTTGGTGCAGATAAAAGAATGTTGGACAAGGGACCTCAGAAAAGCCATAATGCTGATACATTCATACAGTTCTATGATTAAAAATATATATATACAAGTATAAAATGATAATGAAGGAATGACATATAGGAAATTTTTTTATGTATAATAAAAGACATCCAAGGCCATATTAATAGGATATGAATTATACAGAAAGACAGTAAAAAGGGAAATTTATTCAAGTTTTTCCTAAAAGCCACATCAATGTGTGTTGCATTGCAACTGGGCGACTCTAGGCCAGGTCCACTAGCCAACCTATTGTGCCTTTAGGCAGGCTCAAGCCAGCTCAATTAATTACTTGGCTGAAAATTCAACAAACCCAACTGGTCGACTTCTGGGCTAAACCCAAACATAGCCTTGACTGTGATGGGTCAGGGCCCAACAAGACATTTGCAACTTATGTATGACGTGTCCAACACAACAGAGTTTTATGCCAAGTGAGCTTGTTACATAGTGTCATTATGGTAGAAAAAGGAAAGTGTGACTTGGAAACTAACCCGGACAGTAAGATCTTAGAAAATCTTACTCTAAATCTGGATTGGTCGCTTTCCTCTCTTCATCACACACAAGCATGAAGAAACCATTTGAAAGCATCATCCAACCACACAATGTTATTGTGAGGAAGAGAGGAAAGCGACCAATCCATATTTAGACTGAGAATCCAATAACGAATTTGACATTCTAGCCACAATTTAGATTAAACAGTAGGCTGTGGGAGCATTATCATTTTGAAGATCGCAATGAGATTTTGATCATCTAGAAACAGCAGGGAAGATCTGGGTACTTACCTCTTCCCTTTTACCTGAAGGCCAGCTCCAGCCAAAAAGGCAATCCTGATTTCCTTCGTCCTGAAAACATCCAAGAATCTGACGTTATTTGAACGAGCCTCTTCCTCAGAAGCAACAGAGAGCTGATCTATCTCTTCCTCCAAACGAACGGGGCCGTAGATTTTTTCGAGTACTTTAATAGCTTCAGATTTATCTTTCTGTGCATTAATACAACAGATCAGACACGTTCAAAGGTCAAGAGCAATCCAGTACTGACGGTTTGTCCATGATTTCCATAATGGACAAACGGCTTTTGGAACCAAAAGAATATAGGATTCACTACCTTGAGGTATAACCAGCGTGGTGATTCAGGCAAAAACAGCATAAGGAAGAACTGTAAAATGGCTGGCAAAGCAGCCACTCCAAGCATCCATCGCCATGTCCCAGGGACCTGCACAATTATGAACGTAGTGATTGCAGCATATGAAAAAACAGAATTCACAACACTGAGGTGATGAAAAGTCTATATTCAAAGGTAACATGACTCAATGATTTGACAGGTCAACAGTATGACTCTGATTGTGATTGACAATCACAATATCAAGGTGATAGATCTCAAAGAACCTAGTCATTCATAATGTTTGCAGCAAATGGATGACAAAATTTTAAAATATCTTGGGGAAAGGATTGCCTACAAAGAAAAATATTTGGAGATTTTTAGAAATCACCATATATTAAGAGCCATATAATTTGTAAATTTTGCTTTTCTTTTCTCTTAGCATTAAAAAATAATAATAATAAGTAAAAAAACGCCCATGATTCTCTCCTCTATCACAATCTGATAGGTATCAACCACAAAAAAAAAAAAAAAAAAAAAAAATTTTCAGATGCCTTAATGCTTCCCTCAGTTAAAAATGGATTGATCAGTACCACATCATACATTAGACTTCTACACAGGCATGTGAAAATCAGATTATAGAAAGTTTCAAAGTTTCTTATGTTCTTTGCAATCTAACCAGTTATTGTAACTCAACCTCATAAAAATTCTTAAACAGAACTTGCAAAGAGAAGTTATACAGGATAATCCCCTGGAAAGGTTCCAGTATAGACTATTGAGTATGGTCAAGGATATGGCAAGAATCAAGTCCAAAGATTGGTTTCGACTATAAGTACAATGCTATTAATATATTAACCCAACTAATACATTGTTAAACATGCATTAGGAAAATAAGAAGCAGAGGTTGGTTTGTAACCTAGCTGGTAGAGTTCGCTGTAAATTCTAAACTAGTAGTCAGTTAAAAACCAGGCAATGTTGAGCATCGCAAGTCTCAAGGATGACTAGGAAGAGGGCAAGTAGATACCTTACCCTTACTCAAGCATCCAACTGATTATTTGATTATAAGGTTGGATAACAGATTAACAATACAAATACTTTTTGTTACAGCTGCTTGAAGATCATGACTTGCATGCTCATTAGTTGATAAAAACAACAATCAAGATAGAGTGTATATAAATGGCCTATAGAAGCAAGAAAAAATTGCATTCTTTCCATAGAACATGTAAAAGAGTATCGACTTATGAGTCTGATTGGTGAAGAAGCAAAAAAGGCATGGAAAAAGCTAGCTGCCACAACTGGAATGCTCTAAGCAGTGCTGTGGAAAGAGGAAATCACACAGGAAGCATGAAAGGCTTTGAGAAGTTGGAGATGGATTCAAAGTTTGAAAAATGGACAGACCCTCACACACCATTTATCACTATAGAGGTAAGTGGAAAACTTCCATGATCCTAATAAGCATTAGTCTAATAAAGTGGAATGACCAAATTATAGCTTCCTTCCATTGCGTTCATATTGACAGCCTGGGCTCCAAATCTAAATTACACTACTTGAAAGTTGGACTTGAAAGAAACTTCACCCCAATGTGAGGGATACATGACACACAGACACAGTATACTTACTCATTATGAAGAATGAGAAACATCATTATTTATTTAATTGAAAAGAAGAAACATCACTTTTTTTTTTGTTGTTGTTGTTTCCTATCAATGAAACTGAATGTTTGCAATTCAAGTCACTTGTGCATCAAAACAGAACTTAAATTGGCCCCAGGTTGCCCACAATAAGCTCTTTGAAAACCCTCCACAGTTACACTACAATAGTTTGCAAAGAGCTTACCTTGGATAGAATGTATGTTTAAAAGATAATAATAAACACAAATGTGTCATCAACCCTGTCAAAATTGTATTCAAAATTCACCGTGGTTGCTCGTTATCCAATAGTATCCAAATCAGGCAAACACACCCTTTTATGCAATATATTTTTTAATTGAAAATACTTCATTATGGACTCTGTCCCAACATCAAATGGAGAAAAATTGCAAGGAATTTATGACATTCCACTATTGATTTTTTATCCTTAAATGCTGTTCCAAGAAAACATCTAAACAGGTATTTATTGAATAAATATCGAAGTTGATCAAAAAATAACAATAGAATGACATAAAGCACGATAATCTGACCTCAGTGAAGGCAAGATTTACAAGGTAGGAAAGAAACTGCCCGCCAGTAATCATAAGCACATTTGTAGCCACTAGTCCTCCCCTTATCTCAGATGGGGATGCTTCAGCAATATACATGGGAGCAGTCATAGATGCAACACCAACACCCAGGCCCACCAGGAACCTTCCAAATATAAGAACGTAAGGATTTGGTGCAGCACACATGACAATCGATCCAAAAGCAAAAACTACATCAGCAAGAAGGGTAGTTTTCTTACGCCCATACACATCATTAGTCCAACCCCCTGAGGCAGCTCCAAAAATTGCACCTAGCAATGCCATGCTAACAATTGTTTCCTACCAGCATAAGCATTAATCAAAATACTGAGAAGTTGGTGTCCAAACATAAAAACACTAAAACACCCATGAAAATATACAATGGCATTATTGAACATGTACCTGTAGAAATTCGCTGTCATTAACAACCTGAAAATCATCTCGAATGTACAGAAGTGCCCCAGATATAACACCTGAAATGAACATTTTCATCACCTGATGTAACATCTGAAATTTTTTGTGAAAAAACACACAGTTGTGCCCTGAATAGAAAATGAAGACTAACCAAGAACTAGTATGAAATATAAAATCATATCATAGAACTGGAACACTACTAGATCAATGAATTGATCTCATAAGAGACGTCTGTGGTGCTTATAGAGTATATTTGCAGCCTTGCTGAAGTTGTATCTAACCACAGTCAACTAGATCTCTGCTGTAAAAACTTCCCTACCACAACCTAACCACAGTTTACTAGATCTCTGCTGTAAAAACATCCCTACCACAACCTAACCATACAAATATCAGATTATGAGATCGCATCTATATATACAAGGACAGTCTTATAACTGATTCCTCCTGCTGGTGTTCCAAGGGTTCTCAGGACCAATGTAGTCAAGCAATTGGCATAGGTGTCTAGGTAATCACCATCCACCAGACCAAGCTATGCCTATATGGGCTTTTATTAGTGCAGGTTAAGAAATATACGTATATATGTATATGTACACACACACACACACACTGTTTGGCGTCGAAGGGAAGATGGATTGGAAGCTCTATATATATATATATATATATATATATATATATATATATATATATATATATATAAAGAGGCCTGCTCTCCTACGCACCTTCTTTGGTGAGCAGCACACGTGTCATGGACACAAATTCTGAATGGTCCATGTGATGCAGCACCCCTTGAAACCTCCCGGGACGAACTTTCAGCCTGATTCAAAACTCTGGTAGGCCATAGCAAAGATAGAGACATATCAAGGGAGGAAACTGTTTGTTTTCCATGGCCCAATGGAGTTTTTGATCAGGTTGAAAGTTGGTCCTGGGGGTGCCGCATCACATGGACCATTCAGATTTTGTGTACACAACATGTGTGCAAAGGTGCACAGGTGAGCTCTCTCTCTCTCTCTCTCTCTCTCTCTCTCTCTCTCTCTCTCTCTCTCTCTCTCTCTCTCTCTCTCTCTCTCTCTCTTCCGATACAGCTCATTATCAGATCTGATATAAACTCGCCCCTCAGATTCAGCTCGTCATCAGGTAAGAATTAAACTGTTGAGTTCTGGACGATTCATAATGGACTCAGTCATGGATCCCTTCTCCCAAGGAATTCGGTTGGTTCCAACCCAATCTCCCCTCCAATTCAGCTCGTCATCAGATCTGATCTAAACTCTCCCCTCCAATTCAGATCCGATCTAAACCATCAAGTCCGTGACAATTCACAACGGACTTAGTCACGAATCCCTTCTCCAAAAACACGGTTGAGGTAAGAATCATTTTCATCTACCGGTCCGAATATGAATCATCCACACAAGCACGAGGTGTGTTTCCCCCCACCGTGGGGAAATTTGAATATTTAAATGTTAACCTATAAGTCACTTACATGGCAGTAAATCCCACCCCTCCCCCATGTAACTTGCCTACGATTTTTTCCCGTAAATAACTTATAGGTTGTATATCATCTGCAGGTGAATTTCAGTCACTTACAACTTACAGAACTTAGAGGCATCCAAACTCCCCCTAAGACTTCAATCATGCGTTATGGCTTTTTAACCTACGCAATTCAAGATCATTGATGATTTCATGGTTCATGCCCTATTCATCAGCAACGGCTGAGGCTATTTCAGTCTTTTCAACTACCTTGCATGGAACTTTTTTCCTAATTTTTTTTTTGGGGGGAGAGGTCAGGGAACATCAACTACTGTGCACGTCTTTTCCACTAACCCATCCTTCTTGAATGATTACAAATTGAGATAGAAGACGTGACGCCTCTTCTCACAACCTCATATCATTCTGTAAGTCGGGAAGTGACATTTAAACCTTATTCAACTAATGGGGGCCGGTTACATGAATCCTTTTTCCGCCGCTCCACTCTATCAAGGGCCATGACTTCAGTTAGACCATGACTCATCAATTACAGAGAGAAGGAAGACTCTGTCGTGTGTGCGTGCGCAATAGAGGAGGAAGAGAAGAGGAGAAAGGGGTGGACCCACTCTCGTGCTCGACCTAAACCATGTTCACCAACCACCATTGCTGTCATCGAATCAGGTAAGTGAATTAGCTCATCTTCACATCGGATGGTTGATTTGAGCGGGCCATCAAGCCGATTAGGTCGTTGTGTAATCGTGTCATTCAATCAAAATAAACTGAAATACAACATTCACATGAAAATTACAGTAAAGATTTCAAGAATTAAAACAAAAATAATTACCTGTATCGTATCCAAACAGCAATCCACCAATACCAGCAGTCAGCGTCAGTCCGATCACGTACCAATTGCTGAAATACGACACCTCTCTAATCGATCTCGAATCCAACATCCCCGAGCTCCCAGGCATGGAAATGATCGTCATCGTACACGTCTACGGTGCGAATCTCCCCTGAAAGAAAAATACCTCCCGGAAAAACCGATCGTTTCTACTGTAGCAGCAGCAGCAGCGTCCGAAACGCTCCCGAAAACCGTCCGGCTTTAACTAGTTAGCTTAAAGGCGTGGAAATGCAGTTTTAGACGGCTCGGATTTGGCGAGACGCGTCGAAATTCGAGGAGGAGAAGTGAACAGATGATGGATTTTCAGATGGTTTCGAGAGAGATGAGGGGAGAAAATGATCAGATGGCTGAGAAGAGGATCCAGTAGCGTTATATAAACTTTCCGTGACCGCGCATGAAAATGCAACAAACATGTTGTAGCCGCACGTACCAAGTAGCAAACGTGTATGAGATCCAACCGTTCATCATGACTGGCCCTTTATAATTCTACCATTGAGTGAGTTTCAGATGGTATACTCATGAGGTTGGAGACATCTTTATGAAGAAAACTTCACTTGGAAAATCATCAGAGGACAGTCTTCATATGACATATATGTGAAGCCCGGATGATTAGGAATGATTGTTTAGGTTAACGTAAACCCAACTTAGGGCCCATGTGATAAACGTCTCAGATCTTGAACACGTGTCTCACGTGTGCACACCTGTTGGCGCTTGCGTATGCAAACCGAGAATAGAAACAAAACCTTTTTAAACGTTTGCGCCTCTGCGAAGTTTCAAAAAGACCATGTGTGATGTGTCCAAAAGGAGAGGAGTTTTATATTTGTCATCCTCGGCCATCCAATCTCCTCGGGCTTAGCTATCGATCGGAGGACCGTCGGCTTCATGTAGCCTTTTCTGCCAGATTGGGAGACTTTCGTACCACCAATCAGAGGGCTGGGAGATCAATTAAAGGGTTTTTGTTTTCTGTTTTTTTTTTTTTCTTGTCAAGGTTCATACATCATGGATCTATCAGATCAACGGTCTCGATCACAAGATCATTGAGAACTTTTGAGATCAAAGGGTTGTAACACCTTCCTTTTCAATAATAAAATAATAAACCCTATCCGTATCCTTTTTCTAATGATTTCTATTATCCGATGGGTGGAATATGATCAGTTACATTCCAACCTATATGAATTCCTTACGCTTGAGTTTTTTTGCCAGATCTCCAAGTTGTGCACGTAAAATCCAACCGTAGGTTAGGTGAGATATGCAATTCTAAGTACACTCCACAAATCAGGCCATTCAAAACTCAAGTGCGCCACACCACAGGGTACAATGTAAATTGCGGCTTAGAATCTCTATACTCACGTTATGGGCCGCCTGAGTTATGTAATGGATGTGTTTTTTTAGATTGTCCATTCATCTTTGTGGTTTTCATCCGATGAATGGATTGGATGGCATATGCACAACAAGCTGGGCCAACTTATGTAAATTCCCGTACACTTGAGCTTATGTGGAGACCTGATTTTCTGGCAATCGACCTAATACAGGAGGAAGACTCTGATGTATGGTTAGATGACGCGTGCATTTGACAGTAGCCCCACACAGATGGACGGTGTGGAAACTCACATGTGTCCCATTCGAGCGGATTTTATCATTTCCTGGTGAAAGAGTTTTTTCCTACTTTACATCCTACCTATAAGCCACGCACAATATTAATCCCTTCTGTTCTTACTTTCCAAGAATACTCCCAGCGGTAAGTACAACTTTTCACATGAAAAAATGCCGCTATTTTATCAAATATACTTCATTCTCTCCCTTGCACCCAAATAAACGTCGGAGCTCATCTCTATCATTACTATCCCTTCTTTTCACTCATTTTCTTTGTTAAATCTTCATAAAATTTCCATCCTACTATCACATTACATCTTCCATGTTCTATTCTACTCAAGGTTATCTAAATTTTTTTTCTAAGAGAATGTGGATGCATTGATAAATGTGAAATCTTGAAGGCTTTTTTCTGAAGAATGTATTTCACATCAACAAACTCTTATTCTTCTTCTCGAACATAGATTTCACTGATACAGCGGCTGTGAGAGGTAATAATGTTTAAAATATGAATAAATTACCTATAAGTTTATGGTCAATTTCACGTGGTCAATTTCATGCACTGCTAAGTCAATTTCACGCAGTTATCCAATAAATTTTAAGAAGTTCACGGTCAATTTGATGAAGTTTTGCGGTCAATTTCACGAAGTGCCCGGTCAATTTACTGAATTTATCGATTAATTTCATGAACTACTTGGTCAATTTCACGCATTTTACCAGCAACTTCAAAAAGTGAACGGTCAATTTGACAATGTTTTGCGATAAATGTAATAAATTTCTCGGTCAATTTCATGCACTTCTCAATAATTTTTACACATTTATCCGTCAATTTTACTCAAATATGACCAAATTAGGGAGTATTGTGCTTAATTCGCGGTCAATTTTACTCACTCTGCGGTCAATTTTACTCACTTCACGGTCAATTTCAATCAGTTTACGCTTAAGTTCACTCACTTTGCGGTCAAGTTCAATCACTTCGCGGTTAATTTCACTCACTTCATGGTCATTTTCAATAAGCTTATTCTCAAGTTCACTTACTTTACAGCCATTTTCAATCAGTTTGCACTCAAGTTCAATCACTTCGCGATCAATTTCACACACTTCACGATTATTTTCAATCAGTTTGTGCTCAATTTCACTTCGTTCGTGATCATTTTCTATCACTTCAGGATCGAGAAGTGAGTGAAATTTATCGCGAAGTGAGTGAACTTGCCCTAGAAGTGAGAGAAAATGAAAGCGAAGTGAGTGAAAATCATCGCGAACTGAGTGGAATACATCCTTACAATTAAGAACTTTGAAAATTTGACCAATAAGTCGGTCATATTTGACCTAGTACAATGGTGAATTTCCTACTACTTGGTCAAATCCACCTTATACATGTGAATACTAAACAAGTTATATCATTGTGTTTATTGTCAGAAAATAGATTCGATAATCATCTTATGCTCATATGGTGGGGAGTTAGTAAGCGAAAACAATCGATATACGTTCAAGGATAGAGACTCGAAAACTATTGTTGTGGGCGTTGACACTACATATGATGAGCTTCTATTTAAAATGTATAGGATTGTGAAGAGTACACCTGAAGATTATGATATTAGGTTGAAAGCATTGTATCCTTCCACAAATAAATCAGTATCTTCGACTGTAATTGAAGACGACGAAGATGTGAGAATGTTCTTGGCAGCATGGTTGAAGCATTTGGATCACTACATCCTTTTATTCATCGAGACAATGCAGCACTACATATGATGAGCTTCTATTTAAAATATAATTAAAGACGACGTACAAGGGTGGAGACTCGAAAACTATTGTTGTGGGCATCGACACCACATATGATGAGCTTCTACTTAAAATATATAAGATTGAGAAGAGTACATCTAAAGATTATGATATTAGGTTTAAAACATTGTATCCTTGCACAAACAAATCAGTCCCTCTGACTGTAATTAAAGATGACGAAGATGTGAGAATGTTCTTGGCAGCACAGTTGAAGCATTCTAATCACTACATCCCTTTATTCATCAAGACAATGCAGCATGTTAATGAGGCAATACTCAAAGACCCGGTGGCTTACAGTGGTTTCGAACACGATGCCTCAACAGTTAGAAGATTGGGTGAGGAACATGTCGTGAAATATGAATATATGGCATCACTTTCATAGGTTTCTCTAAGCAACACTCTAGTACCCGAGCCGGCTTAGAAATCAAACTTCATGACAAGTTAAGTGAGGGCGTCGGCTAACTTGAAGCTTAAAAGTGAATATACGACATCACCTTCATGTACAAGAGTAGATTTTTTCTCAACATCCAAAGCCAGAAATGTTAGTGGAAGTGACATTCCATTGCTCGAGCAAGCTCGAATATTGGACTTCGTCACTGGATATGCCATTGTGCCTTTCGAGGATGTTGGTTTCACCAATGCAAGCTTGTCAATATATTCATATCTACTTGATGACCTGATCGTTTAAGGATAAGATCCAATGTAAGTATGTTTTGAGCCAATTTGGTGTCACAGACCAAACGAACAACATCCGTCTCTAGCTTCTTAATAGTAGGTTCTAAAGTAAGAATTATCTCAGTCTGCAAGAGAAAATCCTTCATGTTCATATACAGAAACATATATATTTCAATAAGTGACCACATACATTTATAAAAATTGACTTACATCTTCACTCGTAAGTATTTGATAAATTTTCTTATACTTTCAACCCTTCCATACTCGTTATTGTATGAATCTTGGAATTTAGGAGAGAACATATGAAATGATACATTCTCGGAGGGTAGGTACTCTCTCAAGGGCCCATATCTGTTATAATGAAGTAGAAAGATGGTCTTAAATAAATATAATTTCATATAAACTATAAATTAAAATGGACAGGAAAAGAATCCTTACTTGTAGGAGAAATATGTAGCCATTGACATTGTAGTGAAATCCATGTGATGTCATCAAGGCACTTCGATCCCTTAAGTCATCGTATGGAAGGCCAAACTATCCCAAGGGTAGATGTTAAAGTCTTCCAGCGAGTCCACAAGGTTGATATACTCTGTACAATGCATAATATTCGTGTTGATTTTCCTAACAAACCACTCAACGCATAATATTAGGGCTACCTTCACGACATCTTTGTGCTTATTGCTATCGACTATTATATTGAACACCTCTTGTACGTGTTTCTTTACGATAGGATATTCCTTGAAATATTTCTCTCTTATTGACTTCTTGGAATGCCGAATATTGGGTATGGAGAGGTCACCAGTCTTCAGCCCTGCTATTAAGTTGAAGTCCATCTTCAAAAATTTTAAACGGTTCCCCTGTATCTCGAATACAAGATTACCTCTATATCTCTTAATAAGTAAAACAAAGCTTGTATAAACTTAAATGATGTAATGTGTAATAAAACAGAGAATAAGGACTGCCTAAATATATTTAATCCCCAGTCATTCTTCTCCAAACTTCTCTTAACAATATCAAACCACCATGTCAATGAACATCTGCATGACAGGTTTGGGACTGTAGCACCAACTCCTTTACACGAGGGTTTATCATCAGCAAGGATGAATTGAAAATTATATTAACAATAACATTCAATATTTAATTAAGCATAATGTGAAAGTTGGCTTATTTTGGTGAAAAATCATAAAGTATAGTGTTAGTTTGCCGAGTTAGCAGTCATTTTTAGCGAATTTTAAGTGAAAGTGCCTGACTTATAAATGAATTTTAACAAGTTTTTGGCATGTTTCACTCATTTATCAGTCAATTTCATGAAGTTGTCGATAATTTTCTGCAAGTTCTCGGTAAAAAAAAGATGTCAATTTCAAACAGTTATCGGTTGTTTAGACGAATTCCAAGTAAAAGTGGCCAACTCATAGGTGAAATTCAACGAGTTTGTAGCCAATTTCACTTACTTATCGGTCAAATTTTTGAGTTATATGTTGCATTTTGGGCTGAGAACGTCGTGAAATTAATCACGAAGTGAGTGAAGTTGACTGCGAACTAACTAAAATTCACCATGAAATCACTTCAATTGACCGTGGACATCGTGAAAGTGACTGCGAAATGAATGGGATTGACCGCAAACTAAATGAAATTGACTGGCCACTGAGTTAAATTGACTGCAAACTAATTGTGTTTGATCGTGGACTAAGTGAAATTAATAGGGGACAAAGTGAAATTGATTGGGGACTATGTGAAATTGACCGATAACTACTTCAAATTAACATTTTGAACTAAGTTAATTGATTGTGAACATCATGGAATTGACCAAGAACTAAATTAAAATGACCATGGGCATCGTGAAATTGACCGCGAACTTAGTGAAATTGACTACAAACTAGTTTAAGTTAGAGAAATTGACTGCAAACTGATTTAAAATGACCGCGAACTAAGTTAAATTGATCGATAAGTGAGTGACAAGCAGTTATTGGTCAATTTCAAGTGGTTATCAGTCAATTTCACACAGTTTTATATCAAGATGTCAGTTTCTCACAGTTGTGAGTCGAATTTCACTTAGTCCTCAGTCAATTCCATTCACTACGCAGTACATTTAACTCAGTTCGCGGTCATTTGAACTTAGTGAGCGGTCAATTCCAATCACTTTGCAGAAGATGTAACTTAGTTCACGGTCAATTTAACTCAGTGGGTCCTCGGTCTATTTCACTCAATCTTCATTCAGTTTCTCATCGGTCTTTGTTCTCTATTTTTAAAACCCTCAATGTGTGCTATTTGAGCATTGAATTTGCTCATTTACCAGGATATGCCATACCATACAATGTTATATATATATATATATATATATATATATATATATATATATATATATATATATATATATATATATATATATATATATATATAAAAGAGGATTGTGGACCCCACCGTGCGGATATATCATATAAAATACAGTAGGGTCCGTGAAATGAAAGCATTGATTTCAAATACATCTGCCATTTGAAGCTTTTTTGATGGGAGGACTATTTTCATCCTGTGTTGGGTTGGCAAAAGTCAAAAATGACGTGTGTGGCAAGTGTATTCTTGACCAAATAAAGGTGAAAATGAGGGTTTTACTACTAGGGTGGAAAATCACAAAAGGGGAGAGAAGAAAGCAGTAAAATGGGAGTTTTACTGCTAGGGTGGACACTCATAAAGGGAGGTGGGGGGGAGTAATTAGAAAATAAATTTTTCTGTTTGGGTGAAGATCAGGAAGAGGAAAGAAGAATTAGAGAAAATTTTAAAGGAGATGTGGCTTTCAGCTTTTGATGATGTGTATGTAAAGAGGTAAGGACATTTTGGACCTACAAAAAGTTATCCATACCGTAGGGGAGTAATCTTAGAAAGTAAAAATTGAAGGCCACGGTAAGATGCGTGGCTTATAAGTAAGTCATACGGTAGGAAAAATCTCTTGTTCCAATGGACCATAGAGAACTCGTGTCTTTGTCTATTTATGACGAGGCAGCGATGCTGGCGTTATACATTACACTTGCCGATGGAAGCAGATTGGTGTCGACGATCGCTAACGCTCCTCGAGATCCAAGCTGTTTGAACGGTTCAAAGGATATCAGAGTTATATGGTCCCATGATGATGTATTGATTATATCCACACTGTTCATATATTCGGAGAGATCAGAGATCATTTTAGAGTATGATCCAAAAAATGAGTTATATCTAAATCTTAAATGGACCACACCACAAATAGTAATGGGAGAATGATTCTCACCATTAAAACATTCGTAGGGCCCACCGTAACGTTTACTTTCTATCCAATCAGTTCATAAGGTTCCATAGACCTGGGTGACAAGGAACAACAGATATCATATTCATCCAAAACTTTTGTGACCCCCAAAAGGCTTTCAACAGTAAACATTCAATCCCCCACTGCTTTTTGTAGCGTGGTTTACTTAATCTTTGGATCTGTGTTATTTTTCAGATCAACCTTACAAAAGAGCTTGCCAAATGGATGGACGGTTTGGATATAACACATACCTCATGGTGGGACCACAAAACTTAGTGACGTCAACACACTAGCCACTTCGTGATGTGGTACACTAGATATCCTTATGTGAATTTTGGATTCCCCTTTATTATTATTATTACTATTTATTTATTTATTTTTAACACACGCACACACACCCCCACACACTCACGCCGTAGTGGGATTTCACCACCTATGAATGCTCAATCCCTTAAGTGGGTGTTGAAACTCTTGGGAGTCTACCACCCGAGGAAGAGTAAAGATCCAGTTTTGGATTTCCCTTGTTTCTGGGCAATGTCCTAAAATGAGCTGAAGAAACGAATAAGACAAACATCATGATGGGCCTCACAGAACTTTGGGTAACCGATAACAACCGTTTATACATTAGCGTAAATAGTCCCACACACTTTCCATATTAGCATGTGTGCACATACCATAATTGGTGGTACCGTCCCATCTTTTCCATGAAAAGGGTGGACCCCACATCAACTTTATCAAAAGGGAGGCTGATTCGCCACTAGATGGATCACACTTGTATGTGGAATCTGCATGTGAGTTTTTATTTTTAAAAGGTGGGTGATGAACTACATGACTTTCTTATGGTTGATCTTCATAGTGGGGCCAACCTTTCATGGTGCTACTAATGTCCCAAATAAAAGGCATGTTGGTGGTGAAACATGGCAAGGAATCACTGTCTGTAGGTGATATTTGTTGATTAACAAATGCTCATGAATGAATAGAATGAGTGGGGTCAGATGGTAGGCTAGGTTTGGTAATGTAGCCTACCAGATGGATGGGACTGTTGATGATTTTTTGCTGGACTACTTTGTTACTTGATTAGTTCCCCTTAACCATAACTCCATGGTATGTATACTGTTGATGTCAAAATCTGGATTCCGCTACCATGGTCATTAGCACCTTAATTGAGGTATGTTTCACATATTAAGAGAAAACTTCATTTTAATCCACTCATTCTCTCTATGATTACCCCTTCTCTACGAGCCCTGCCTTGCAATTTTCAACCTCCTTTTCTGTTAATGCGTCTTTTTTTTTTTTCTTTTTTTTTTTCTGAAGACCCATTTGCATCTAATACCCCATTGACTTTTAGGAAGTTCCACCAACTCCCCTGTTTGATTCTTATGTAGAGATTTCATCTCTTCCGTCATGGCTGACATCCACTTATCGTCATCCTTTTCATATTTCGTATCTTAAAAGATGGATGGATCTCTACTCCTTGTGAACAATACAAAAGAGACCATGTCCTCAAACTCGTACCAAACTGGGGCTTTAATGGTTCTTTTCTCTCTGTTCCTGATTATACTTTCCTAAGTATCCTACTGATCATTTTGCTCAGTCTCTTGCTCTTGCTAATTTCCACCTTCAATAAGCTGCTCAACTAGCTCCACTTGCACCGACAATCTTTCGATCTTACCATGATTTTCTAACTTCTCTGTTGCAGCTTCCTTATTAGTTTTTAGCATTAATAACTCATTGAAGATGATCTGTTAGTAATGTTGAGGGTCAAATATTGCATATCAGACCCTAGTAATTACCTGATTTGTAATTACCTGATTTTACGTATATGATACTGTTTAACGGCCTGGTTTAATCATGTTTGTGTTGCAAGGTGGATTTACAAGCGGGGACTGAAAAGGATGTTTACAGCATGGATTTAACACCCTGATGACACAAGGCAAGATACGGACTCCAGGGGACCAAGATCAACGCTAGGGATCAGCAAAAAAATTAAGAAACTGAGGCTCAAGTGGCCCAAAATTGGCTCAGAATGTAAGATCACAAGGTTTCCATCATCCGTTCGGTTCGAAACTTCATACATGGTCTGATGACCATAAATTAACCGTACATGTCAAATTTCAGCCGTTAGATCTCTCTAGAAGTGGCCAAACGGTCAGATTATCCCATAGATCTATGAAGCGGGGCCCACTTACTATTCAGATATGCTTTAAAATCGGTCTCGACGGTTTAAATGAGATGATAACAAGGGTGGATGGATCAGATTTCTAAAAAGGCATCACCATGGGCCCTACGTACACAGTTCGTGTACATAGTGTACACGCACCGGCCGTGCACCAAGATACAAGAACGGGTCAGCGTACGCTGACCCGAGCTTCTTCTCAAAAAAAAGAAAAAAAAAGAAAAAAAATCTATCTCCGTTCGCTGTTGACGCTGCAACGAGTAGTGGGACACACCTGTCATGTAATCGGTTGATCTGAACCGTCAATTAAGTTTTTACAGGGGGAAATATCCTCGCCAAGCTTACCTTTGGGTCCCATGCAAACTATTGGAATATCATGGCCATTGAAAGCAGGATGGACGGCGGAACAGAAGATCTTGTGTACCCCGCCGATTTCACTCAAAAAAATCACCATTCTCGGGCGGTTTCTCGACGTGATTACAATGGATGGGGTGGATTGCATAAAAAATAGCACTGTGGGACCCACCGATCATCACAGCGTTTCGACGGAAGCTCTGTTCGCAAACAGAGCTTGCGGTCCTCTGTTGTGGGCCACCATCAAGATTCTATGGTCCAATCCAGGCCGTCCATTAGATCCACGTAATCCCTTTTACCACTGCCTAGGTGGCGGTTTTTCAGTTGGCAGCAAAGATCTGTTTTCGATCGTCCAAACGGCGGATTGACGGTGGGAAGATTTGATTCAATGGACCACACTAAACTCCACAAAAACACTCTGTCCCAACTGAAATCCCAAGGGTAATTCATTGGACGGTGTGGATTTCTCAAGATTTAACTGAAGTGGACCCCACTGAACACGTCAGCCGACGTGCGTAAGCCTTACGCACGTCCGAAAAAACCGGATCTTCTAGGGAATTTTGTGACCCAGACCATGGTCGGATCAATGATCCAGACCGTTCATCTGAAAGCCATGCTCAAGCCATGCGTAGGGACGATTTTGCTTTATAAAAACATGAGACGCCGTGTGTACGAAACACAGATCAGATGCGGTGTTTTCTGCTACGTAAGAGCTTACGCACGCTCCTGTGCTGCGTAAGGAGCCACCGACTCCAACCAGGACAGGTTCCACTGCCTTTGCTACCTATAAAAAGAGAGAAAACGTGGGAGGAAAAAAAAATTCATTCACGGCTGGAGCTTATGGATGTGGACAGAGGAAGAGAGAGAGAGAGAGGAGGTCTAGAGATTTTATTTCTTTTTTATTTATTTTATTCTGTTTTTTTCCTTTTAAGATGATTAGTCAAATCATGATGGGCTAAACCTCCTAACTAGGGCTAGGAGGTGAAGCTTGTAGTGAGATGGAAAATTATATGCTTTTAATTTAATTTTAATTTTTGAATTGATGTTGGTTTTAGTCTGATTTTAATGAAAATATTTTTGGTCTTTAATGGTCTGTTGTGACTGAAATTACAATGGGTCTGCAATGGCTTTGAATATTTTCGTTCTCCTTTATGTTTATGATGTCAGGAAGCCCTGTTGTTCACCATAGTCTCCTGGGCATGGTTGGATGACGGTACCCTTCCTAACTTTCATACATGTGATGGGTTGGTAATTAGTTTAATTCTGTTGTTTGCCATAGTTTCTTGGGCATGGTTTGGTGATGGAATCCATTATAATTCATATACCTTTCATCTCTTGAAAATTAGATCAACGACAGTTCAGTTAATTTTCATGATTCTTGAAGCAGGCATAAGAACTCCCTGATCTCTACAAGTGGATCCTCTGAATCCCTAGTTTCCTATCTCTGATTTTTCCTAAGTTTTAGATTAATTATTTTACAAGTATTCCATCATTGCTAATTGATTTAGATTTCATCTTATTTTAGTTCTAGTTCGAGTTAATTTTAGAGAGCGTACAAGTTTCAGTCCCTTGGGATTCGACCTCGGTCTTACCGAGTTATTCCTACATCACAACCCTGCACTTGGGGAGTGAACAAGTTTTTGGCGCCGTTGCCGGGGATTGTCGGTTATGTTTTTCTGAAATTAATTAGTTTAGGATTAGTTTAAGATTAAGATTATTTTAACCGTAGATTTTTATTTTTCTTTCTGATTTCTAGAAACTAACATATTTCTCTTGTTTTGTAGGATTCTGATATATACTTTCTAAAATTGGTAATTTCTTTTCTAGATTAGGATTTGTCGTCCTTTTTAGCTAGTTTCAAGTTTTATTTCTATTTTTAGAATTAACCTTCCTTTTGTAGGATTTTACGATAGAAACTTCTAATTCAGTAAGCTCTTTCTAATTTCTCTTTCTGTGGAATTTCTTCTTTTCTCTAGAAATTAATTTACTTTTAATTAGGACTTTTTATTCTTAGAAACTAACTTATTTTGTTTTGTTTTGCAGATTCTTAACCTAGGACTCCAAATTTGGTAACTTCTTTCCATCTTTTCCTTTTATTTTCTAGATTTCTACTTTTTTTCTCTTAGGTCTAGGTAGAATTTAAATCGAGGGCTGAGTGTGTTTTATGCCCCAGTGGGCACGCGATAACACTCGACGTCTCGTGACTGAAGGAGGATTAGTTGAGGGGTTGACTGTCCATCGCAGGACTAGACACCACTTGAATTCTCCTGAGACAGAGGAGGTTATGGCTGAAAATCAACCTCAAGCACTACCCCAACCTAGGGTTGAGGAAGTACATGATGAGAATGAGGTGCACCACGCACCCCCGCCTCGTACTTTACGAGATTATTTACAACCGGCGGGGATGAGTACGCCCTCATGCATGATTTTTCCTGCTAATACAGGACATATGGACATCAAGCCAGGGGTTATCCAACTCCTTCCCAAGTTCCATGGGCTGGAATCTGAAGAACCATACTTGCATCTGAAAGAGTTCGACGAAATCATAGGAACCTTATATTTCCCTAATGTATCTGAAGATACAATTAGGCTGAAACTCTTTCCATTTTCCTTGAAAGAAAAAGCCAAGACGTGGTTACATTCACTGCGTCCTAGGTCCATTGGCACATGAAATGATATGCAGAGGGAATTTATAAAGAAAATTTTCCCACATCATAAGACAATTACCCTCAGGAGAGCAATCATGAACTTTGCCCAAAAGGAAGATGAAACAATCTTCCAATGTTGGAAAAGGTTCAAGGATCTGGTTAATGCATGCCCACAACATGGCTTTGAAATATGGCGCATTACGAATTTTTTCTATGATGGGTTAACATCTTTCATGCGCCAAATGGTCGAGACAATGTGTAACGGAGATTTCATCAATAAAAATGTCGACGAGGTATGGGATTACCTCGATAGTCTCATTGAAAAAATACAATCATGGGACTATTACCCAAGGACGAACGCTACGTATAGGCCAATTCATTCAAGGGAAAAAGGAGGAATATATCTCCTTAAAGAGGATGATGATCTTAACACTAAGGTGGCTAATCTCACCAGAAAATTTAAGGCCATGGAAGGAAAGAAGGAAAAGGTTAATGAAAGTGTTTGCGGCATCTGTGATTGTAACATTCATACTACTGAAAATTGTCCTTCAATACCTGCCTTTCGAGAAGTATTGAATGAATAATCTAATGCCGTAAATAACTATCAAAGACCTTTCAATAGACCACCCTCTAATACATACAATCCTGGTTGGAAAAATCATCCAAAATTCAGTTGGAGGAATGGACCAACGGCTACACCTCAAGGTTTCCTAAACCAAAATCCAACTCAAGAGAAACCTCAGGAGGATTTGGTTTTAAAACATTTTCAAAAGCAAGAGCTTTTCAATCAGGGTATGATGCAAGCCTTTCAAGACCTTACAAAAGCAATACATGAACTTAAGGCTGAAAATACGATTAGAAACAAGGGGAGCTTCCCAACTCAACCTCTTCCCAATCCTAAACCGCATTATGAAGTTAGTGATCCCAGCTCTTTAAATCAAATGGGGCACGCTAAATCCATCACCACTCTTAGGAGTGGGAAGGTTATTGATAAAACCCTTCCGGTTAGGCCCGAAAAGCCTCAAGAACCAGAAGAGGACAACAATGATGGATCTAGTGACGCCCCACAAAAATTTGAACCGGAACCTTTAGAGAAGCCAGTTGCTCCGTTTCCCCAACGGTTGGTTGAACCAAAATGTCTATCTGACTCTCAGGATATCCTAGAGGTGTTGAAACAAGTGAAAGTCAATATTCCTCTGCTTGATGTTGTAAAACAGATACCTTTATATGCTAAATTCCTAAAAGACTTGTGCACGACCAAACGACGAAAAAGTGTTCAAAAGAAAATTTCCTTAACTGAGAAAGTGAGTGTCATCCTGAAACAAGACGTGCCGTAAAAATTCAAAGATCCTGGTTGCCCAACTATATCATGTGTAATCGGGAACTATCGAATTGATCACGCACTTCTTGACTTAGGAGCGAGCGTCAATCTAATTCCCTACTCGATATACCAACAGTTAGGTTTGGGTGAATTAAAACCCACTCGAACTACACTACAACTTGCTGATCGTTCTGTTCGTGTACCAAGAGGGATCATCGAGGATGTGTTGGTTCAGGTTGATAGGTTTTACTACCCTGTTGATTTTATCATCTTGGACACC
Source organism: Magnolia kwangsiensis (assembly GCA_037074715.1). NCBI lineage: Eukaryota > Viridiplantae > Streptophyta > Magnoliopsida > Magnoliales > Magnoliaceae > Magnolia > Magnolia kwangsiensis. Next base: position 144,546,597 of record CM073573.1, read on the forward strand.
GAACCCATCAACGACACGAGCACTCAGATTCCCGTCATTCTTGGTCGCCCATTCCTGTCCACTTCAAATGCAATTATCAATTGTAGGAATGGTGTTATGACTATGTCTTTTGAAAATTTGACATTGGAATCGAATATCTTTTTCAATAACGGCAGCAACTCAGAGGATGATGACGATTTCCACGATGTTAACATGATTGATTCTTTTGTGGAAGATAGAACACCTCTCACCTTATCCTCTGATCCTCTAGAAACGTGCCTGGCCCACTCCCATGATCTTGATGATGATATAATTAGAGAGACGTGTGCCATGCTGGATACTGCACCGGTACTTGAAGTTAACCGGTGGAGGCCACGAATTGAAGAATTGCCCCAAACTGATGTAGTGCCTCTACCGTCTAACCTCAAGCCACCGAAGCTTGACCTAAAACCTTTGCCCTCTGATTTAAAATATGTTTATTTAGGTCAAAATGAGACATATCCGGTGGTGATCTCTGCCCACCTGAAGAAAGAACAGGAGAGTATGCTCATATCTACTCTCATCGAGCATAAGGGAGCTCTTGGATAGACGATAGCAGACCTCAAAGGAATTAACCCATCGATTTGTACTCACCGTATATATCTTGAGGACAATGCAAAGACTGTTCGGCAATCACAACGTAGACTAAATCCAAACATGAAGGAAGTGGTTAAGGCCGAGATTCTCAAACTATTGGAAGTGGGAATCATATATCCCATATCCTATAGTCAATGGGTGAGTCTAACTCAGGTGGTTCCTAAGAAGTCCGGGATCACCATCGTAGCCAATGCCAATAATGAACTCGTGCCGACTAGAGTTACTACTGGTTGGAGAATGTGCATTGACTACAGAAAACTGAATACCGTCACAAGAAAAGACCACTTTCCTTTGCCCTTCATTGATCAAATCTTGGAAAGGCTAGCTGGTCATTCCTATTATTGTTTCCTTGACGGGTATTCAGGTTATAATTAGATTGAAATCACCCCTGAAGATCAGGAAAAGACCACATTTACATGTCCCTATGGCACCTTTGCTTACAGAAGGATGCCATTCGGGTTATGTAATGCCCCTGTCACCTTTCAGCGATGCACGATGAGTATCTTTTTTGACATGGTGGGGAAATATCTAGAGGTCTTCATGGACGATTTCTCTGTTTTTGGTTCATCTTTTAGCGAATGTTTAGCAAGTCTTAAATGTGTGCTGAAAAGATGTGAAGAAAAAAATTTGGTACTTAACTGGGAGAAGTGCCATTTTATAGTTCAAAAGGAAATTGTCCTTGGGCATATCATCTCGTCCAAAGGAATCAAGGTAGATAAGGTAAAAATTGATCTTATCTCTAACCTACCTCCACTCAAGAACATCAGAGACGTGCGATCCTTCTTAGGACACGCAGGCTTTTACAGACGATTCATAAAGGACTTTAGTCTCCTCTCTTGTCCTTTATGTAATCTTCTTCAAAAGGATACACCATACGAGTGGACTGAGCAGTGCCAAGAAGCTTTCACTAAGCTTAAGGGCATGTTAACCACTGCACCTATCATGCAGCCACTCAACTAGAGTCTTCCTTTTAAACTTATGTGCGACGCCTCTGATTATGCTCTTGGAGCGGTTCTAGGCTAGAGAAAAGATAAGCGGCCTTACGTTATTCACTATGCAAGTAGGACTCTAAATCCTGCCCAAGTGAACTACTCGACTATGGAAAAGGAACTCTTAGCCGTAGTGTTTGCTTTGGACAAATTTAGATCCTACCTGATCGGATCTAAGATCATCATCTACACAGATCACGCGGCACTTAAGTATCTTCTTTCTAAGAATGATTCTAAGCCCCGCCTAATACGATGGATCCTTCTACTCCAAGAATTTGATTTAGAAATTAAAGACAAAAATGGAGTAGAGAACGTAGTGGCTGATCACCTTTCTCGCCTTAATACCTCTAATTCCCTTGAGGCGACCCATATCAATGACATGTTCCCTGATGAACAACTGTTTAGAGTCTCCCATTCTCCTTGGTTCGCTGATATTGCTAATTATCTTGCTACAGGTGCCATACCAACACACTGGACGTCACAAGATAAGAAGAAATTCTTTACCAAGGTGCGTAACTTTTTCTGTGATGATCCATATTTGTTTAAATATTGCCCAGACCAACTCTTAAGGAGATGTGTGCCAGACGATGAGCATCAGAGTGTCATCTCCTTCTATCACTCACAGGCCTGTGGTGGTCACTTTTTTGCTAAAAAGACCACGGCCAAGATTCTACAGTGTGGCTTTTACTTGCCTACTATGTTCAGGGACACTCATGAGTTTTGCAAAGCTTGTGAGCGTTGTCAAAAATTGGGAGCATTGTCCTGTCGAAAATGATGCCTTTGAATCCCATCCTTATCATTGAAGCATTTGTTGCTGGGGCATTGATTTCATGGGACCATTCTCCCAATCATTTAAAAATCTGTATATTTTGTTCGACGTAGACTATGTTACTAAATGGGTCGAAGCAATTCCGTGCCGTAAAAATGACCATCGCACGGTCATTAAATTTTTGAAGGAAACTATCCTGTCGTGGTTCGGAACACCTCGAGCCATCATTAGTGACGAGGGCTCACACTTTTGTAATAGACCATTTTAGAGTTTAATGAAGAAATATGGTATCTCTCATAAGGTGAGCACCCCATACCATCCACAGACAAGTGGACAAGCTGAGATTTTCAATAGGGAGATCAAACATATCCTGGAGAAAATGGTTTACCCTAACCGTAAGGATTGGTCAATCCGATTGACCGATGCCTTATGGGCGTACCGTACTGCTTTCAAAACTCCTATTGGAACATCTCCCTTTAGACTTGTCTATGGGAAAACCTGTCACTTGCCTGTGGAATTGGAACATAAAGCATACTGGGCGATCAAAATTTTAAATTTCAATCTGGACAACGCTGGCTCGTTACGCAAACTCCAATTAAATGAACTTGAAGAAATCCGGAACGATGCATATGAGAACTCGAGAATTTATAAGGACAAGATGAAGGCGTTTCATGATCAACATATTCTACGAAAATCATTCACGACAGGTCAGAAAGTCCTTTTGTACGATTCTAGACTACATTTCTTTCCGGATAAGCTTCAATCTCGTTGGACCGGCCCTTACATTGTTGCCACTGCTTATCCTCACGGGGCCGTCGAGATAAAAGATCTCGAAAATGATAAGGAGTTTAAAGTCAATGGACATCGATTAAAGCCATTTGTCGAGACATTTGATTCAAAGGACATGTCCATGCCTCTGATTGCTCCTGTTTACCAGGACTGATCTCCTAGTCTGATGGAGGTATAGATAGGTTCATCGCTTTCATAGGACTAGGATTGTTGCTTTATTTGTCTGGTTGAAGACAGTAAATTTAGCGCTCCTGGGAGGCAACCCAACTTTTCATTTCATTTTTCTAGTTAGATGATTCAATGTTTGTGGGTAACATTACTGCAAACCCTCATGAGACTACAACTCGTCCACTAGGGGTAACCTAGGGGTTTAAAGGCTTGTTGCATACGCTAAATGTAATCGAGAGCACCTGCGAAAGTGGTATAGGTAGGATTTTATTTTTGTTATTTTTATTTTTCTTTTTCCTTTGTGCTAACCAGCTTCCATACTGTGATCTCGTAGAAAATCTCTCTTGATTCGTTATCCAGGTACTCTCTTTCCATCACTTTACTTTCGTTGTTCCATGTGCATTACATGCCCATATCTTTTACATTGAGGACAATGTAGATTTTAGGTTGGGGGTGGGAGATTAGGCTACTTAATCAGTGTTTTCTTAGTCTTGAGCAAAAATTGTAAAATTTTTTAAATTTTTCTGAGAATTTCTGTGAATTTGAAGTGATTTTGACAGATATCCTTAACTTAGAATTTCAAGATACGTGATATTAGTAATGTATGATTCTTGAATTCAATTATTTGTTAGATTTCACAATTAAGATCGAATTATTAATCCATGATTAGAAGTTATGAACATTGATTGAGCATTGATTTCACATATCACATCTCGCTTACATATTAAGGTTTCAGTTTGATATTGACGGGTTAACTTGGTAATCACTAAGTATGAAAGGAACTAGCCTGGAACATTTACCTAACAGGATCTATATGAAAAAAAAACAAGATACCTTTGGAAAGGATTGGGCGAATAATCTTCACCATAGGTTTGCTCTCTATAGGTGAAGATTTGATTTCCCATGGATGATATATGAAAAGAGTTGGGTGTACAATCTTCACCATAGGTTTGCTCCCTATAGGTAAGGAATCTATTCCTCTCCTTAGCGTTACATTTAATAGAAAAATTAAAGGCTGAAAGAAAGAAAAAGAATGATCTATGAGGCAGGTTTTAGCTGATTGTCATGCATCCTCTTATTGGTTATCAATGATATCCTAAGATAGAGAAGAAAATTTTTAATGATGATAAGTAGAGATTGAACTATACACCCATGGAACTCAATGTTTAGAATTTTTCTGATTGATGGATTAATATTTTGAAATTGACCATGAAGTTTACCATGCACTTGAGTCCAGGAGAAAATAATGCCCAACATTTCTGAATATCAGAATTCTAGTATTTGGATTGTTTTCCAAAAATCACTCGAGTTCATAGAAATCGTCTTATAATTCTCAACTTATTTTTCGCATACTTTGCTCGGGACTAGCAAAATGTTGGTTGGGGGTTGTGTTGAGGGTCAAATATTGCATATCAGACCCTAGTAATTACCTGATTTTACGTATATGATACTGTTTAACGGCCTGGTTTAATCATGTTTGTGTTGCAAGGTAGATTTACAAGCGGGGACTGAAAAGGATGTTTACAGCATGGATTTAACACCCTGATGACACCAAGGCAAGATACGGACTCCAGGGGACCAAGATCAACGCCAGGGATCAGCAAAAAAATTGAGAAACTGAGGCTCAAGTGGCCCGAAATTGGCTCAGAATGCAAGATCATAAGGTTTCCATCATCCGTTCGGTTCGAAACTTCATACATGGTCTGACGACCATAAATTAATCGTACATGTCAAATTTCATCCGTTAGATCTCTCTAGAAGTGGCCCAACGGTCAGATTAGCCCATAGATCTATGAAGCGGGGCCCACCTGCTATTCAGATATGCTTTAAAATTGGTCTCGACAGTTTAAATGAGATGATAACAAGGGTAGATGGATCAGATTTCTAAAAAGGCATCACCATGGGCCCTTTGTACACAGTGCGTGTACATAGTGTACACGCACCGGCCGTGCACCAAGATACAAGAACGGGTCAGCGTGCGCTGACCCGAGCTTCTTCTCAAAAAAAAAAAAAAAAAAAGAAAAAAAATCTATCTCCGTTCGCTGTTGACGCTGCAACGAGTAGTGGGACACACCTGTCATGTAATCGGTTGATCTGAACTGTCAATTAAGTTTATACAGGGGGAAATATCCTCGCCAAGCTTTCCTTTGGGTCCCATGCAAACTATTGGAATATCATGGCCATTGAAAGCAGGATGGACGGCGGAACAGAAGATCTTGTGTACCCCACCGATTTCACTCAAAAAAATCACCATTCTCGGGCAGTTTCTCGACGTGATTACAATGGACGGGGTGGATTGCGTAAAAAACAGCACTGTGGGACCCACCGATCATCACAGCGTTTCGACGGAAGCTCTGTTCGCAAACAGAGCTTGCGGTCCTCTATTGTGGGCCACCATCAAGATTCTATGGTCCAATCCAGGCCTTCCATTAGATCCACGTAATCCCTTTCACCACTGCCTAGGTGGCGATTTTTCAGTTGGCAGCAAAGATCTGTTTTCGATCGTCCAAACGGCGGATTGACGGTGGGAAGATTTGATTCAATGGACCACACTAAACTCCACAAAAACACTCTTTCCCAACTGAAATCCCAAGAGTAATTCATTGGACGGTGTAGATTTCTCAAGATTCAACTGAAGTGGACCCCATTGAACACGTCAGCCGACGTGTGTAAGCCTTACGCACGTCCGAAAAAATCGGATCTTCTGGGGAATTTTGTGACCCAGACCATGGTCGGATGAATGATCCGGACCGTTCATCTGAAAGTCATGCTCAAGCCATGCGTAGGGACGATTTTGCTTTATAAAAACATGAGACGCCGTGTGTATGAAACACAGATCAGATGCGGTGTTTTCTGCTACGTAAGAGCTTACGCACGCTGCTGTGCTGCGTAAGGAGCCACCGACTCCAACCAGGACAGGTTCCACTGCCTTTGCTACCTATAAAAAGAGAGAAAACGTGGGAGGAAAAAAATTCATTCACAGCTGGAGCTTGTGGATGTGGACAGAGGAAGAGAGAGAGAGAGGAGGTCTAGAGATTTTATTTCTTTTTTATTTATTTTATTCTGTTTTTTTTTCCTTTTAAGATGTTTAGCCAAAGCATGATGGGCTAAACCTCCTAACTAGGGCTAGGAGGTGAAGCTTGTAGTGAGATGGGAAATTATATGCTTTAATTTAATTTTAATTTTTGAATTGATGTTGGTTTTAGTCTGATTTTAATGGAAATATTTTTGGTCTTTAATGGTCTGTTGTGACTGAAATTACAATGGGTCTGCAATGGCTTTGAATATTTCCGTTCTCCTTTATGTTTATGATGTCAGGAAGCCCTATTGTTCACCATAGTCTCCTGGGCATGGTTGGATGACGGTATCCTTCCTAACTTTCATACATGTGATGGGTTGGTAATTAGTTTAATTCTGTTGTTTGTCATAGTTTCCTAGGCATGGTTTGGTGATGGAATCCATTATAATTCATATACCTTTCATCTCTTGAAAATTAGATCAACGACAGTTCAGTTAATTTTTATGATTCTTGAAGCAGGCATAAGAACTCCCTGATCTCTACAAGTGGATCCTCTGAATCCCTAGTTTCCTATCTCTGATTTTTCCTAAGTTTTAGATTAATTATTTTACAAGTATTCCATCATTGCTAATTGATTTAGATTTCATCTTATTTTAGTTCTAGTTCGAGTTAATTTTAGAGAGCGTACAAGTTTCAGTCCCTTGGGATTCGACCTCGGTCTTACCGAGTTATTACTACATCACAACCCTGCACTTGGGGAGTGAACAAGTAATCACCTTCTAAGAAACTAGATGCTAAAGCTTGTAGCTCTTAACACCTTTCTCATACCCCAAAAAAGATGCAATTCATATACTTTGAATCCAATTTCGACATATGTCCACTCTGCATGCGAACATTTATTGAATACCTAAAGATTCTCAGTCTTGAGTAATTAACATCCTTACCTGTCCAGACTTTCTCTGTAACCTTGGAGTCTAATGCTGTAAATGGTGATCGATTTACTATGTAACATGTCATACTACTTTAGTCCAGAAGCTTTTAGGCAGCCCTACATCCAACCACATACTTCTCTCCCTCTCCAATATAGTTTTATTCATCATCTCTGTCACCCCATTTTATTGTGGGGTCCATGGAATTGAGAAGTGCCTTGTAATGCCTTGATCCTTACAGAATTCCATGAATTTCGCCTCTGTGTATGTCATGCCCCAAACTCGAAAATCAGATTCACAGGAATCTCGATCACCGAATCCGGTGCCGACAGCCTTCATAGTACCCCATTCTCGGCTCTCAGCGCTCATACGCCAGATTCCGATCCTGGGATCCTATAAGGAGGATTTTCAACATGAATTTGTCTCATAAAAAGTATAACCACAAGTATACCCAAATCATAAGAATAACATCATCACCATATATCTACTAATATAATCATTTGAGTACAATACTAAAAAGGAAATACATATGTTAAAAATTAAAGCTCCAGTAGTCAGCTACATGCTCCAAGCTCCATGCTGCTGCAACCTAACATCACCTGCATGCATCTATTGTGCATAAGCTTATAGAAAGCTTAGAGAGTGGTGTAAGTGTGTGTAAGACCCATATCTTAGTCCTTACCGTTCCGTAGACTTCCGCGGTCTTACCGGTCGAATTTCGGCAACCTTCGACCCTTAATCGATATTTACGTGCGACCCTAATTCGTATGCCGTCAACCCGAGTCGACTCAACCCAACACCATTACCATAGCGACCGCGCTGTCGCTGCGGTTCCGATGCCACGACTTGCGTGCCGAGGCGATACCCTGGTCAAGAGATGTGCGCCAACGTTCGGTGCGAGAAAAACGTCGCGCGTTGTGAAACCCAAAAGAATCTCTACGATGTGTCACATCAATCCCATCAATCAATCAATCCATCAATCCATCACATGTCAAGTACATGTCAAGTACACGTCACCTTTCACCCATACCCAAGCAACCATAAAAGTCAAAAAGGTCTTACAAGCCCATGCTTTTCTTACACAAAAGGCCACCAAAGTCAAGATTTTCTTATACACCCATCACTCACCACATCCATCACCCATCTATCTCTCTCTCCTTTTACAACTCTCTCTTATTTCTCAAACTTCATTCCAAGCAACCAAAAATCTCGTAGTATGAGCCTCTCCCTATCTTCCAAAACTCCAAGTGTAGTCCACCTTTCTTACCCATTCATCTCCCATCTCAACCATCCAAACCTCATCTAATCCATTGAAATCAAAGCTAAGGTGCTAAGGAACCCACAGGAGCAAGAAGATCGAGCGATAGGTGATTTTTGAATTTTTGTTTTCATACATTTTTTTGATTTAAGGGCCACATGTAATGGGACCCACCTTGATGTAGGCTTTGTATTAAAGAGGGGCCCATAGTGGTGGGGCCCCTCCATTTTTTTTGCCGGTGTCTTTCTCTTTCTTTCTCTCTCTCTTCTATGATTTTGGCCCACCTAGAATGTATGTATTTCATCCATGCCGCATACCGGTGGACCCCATCTATGTGGGACGCACCATGATGTTTTTATGCCATCCCAACCATCCATAGGGGACCCACCTTGGGGTAGCTAATAGTGGGGTTGGCTGCCAGTGGAGTGTGATCCGACGTGGGCCCACCCAGCCCCATAGCTCAGGTGGTAGACCGGGTGAAAGATGCCACGTTTCAACGCTGGGTCTTGGTATCGATCCCTGTTGAAGTGGCTAGCATGGAGTGTGTACTGACCTGGGGTGTGTACTAACATGGTGTGTGTACTGACATGGGTGCCTGCTAACATGGGTGTGATGAGCGTGGGGTCCATGGGACTCATCCGAACCGTCCTTCCATTTAGATGGTCCCACCACAATGCATGTATTCCAGTGGGCCACGCACACTGAGTGAAAGATACAACGTTTCAACGCTGGGCCCACCGAGCACCATGGCTCATGGTGTAGACTGAGTGAAAGATGCCTCAGTTCTGCACTTGAGGCCTTGGCATCGCCCCCTGTGGTGGTGGCTAACATGGATTGTGCACTGACAGTGGGTGTGGACTGGCATGGGGTCCACGGGACCCATCCACACCGTCCATCCTTTTTCATGGGGCCCACCATAGTATGTGTGCTTCATCCCAACCGTCCGCCACCCAAGATGGTGGGGCCCATGTTCGTGTGGGGCCCTCCTTGCACACCCAGATTCACAGCTCAACTGGCAGATCGAGTGGGGAAACCTCCTTTCAATGCTGAGGTCATAGGGTCCATGGGACCCATCCATGACCGTCCATCTAGTTTGGTGGGCCCACCATGATGTATGCCACGTGGGACCCATCCCACGTGTGGGACCCATCTTGCATGCTAGTGACGGTCCAGGCCTTTGGACAGCCTGGACGTCATATAATCCATATTCTATATATAATATAATATATGTTATATATTAAATGTATTATATTATATTATATATATACTTAAATGGTGGGCCCTATGTGTGACTTACCATTGTTGTGTCAGGGAAGAAAAGAAAAGAAAGAGAAAAAGAAAAGAAAAGAAAAGAAAAGGAAAAAGTAAAGAAAAGGGGGCCACGTGCCCTCCCTCTCTCTCTCTCTATATCTCTCTCTCTACCTCTCTCTCTATCTCTCTCTATCTCTCAAGTGTCCAGAGACTTGTGGCTCCCACCTTGTGGCACATGTGATCTAATGGTGGGACCTACTCCACGTGTAAGATGGTGTGTGTGTGTGTGTGTGTGTGTGTGTGTGTGTATATATATATATATATATAATATTATATTATATGTGATATTGTATATATATACTATATATAGTTTATATATTATATTATATATAATATACATGATAGTGAGCCTTCATGTGGGCTTCCACCATGATGTATGGGTTGCATCCAATCCATCCATCCATTTGGAAGGCCCATTTTATGGCATGGGTATAAAGAATGAGTCAGATCCATAGTCCAAGTGGGCCCCACCTTGGCATGTTATGAGGACCATCTTAAATGTATCTTTGGTAGTCCATTGGGGTCCACTTCGATATGGATGTAAGGCCCATGTCATGAGGCCATTTGATGTATTTGTGGCCCATAGTTGAGGCCCACTTTGATATATATGTAAGGCCCACGGGTTGAGGCCCATTTGATGTATACAAGACCCAACGGGTTATGGCTCATTGCAATGCACATAAGGCCCATTGGTGCGTCCCATTGATGTGGCCCACTTGATGAATATAAGGCCCATATGACATGGCCCATTTGATGTATTTAAGGCCCAATAGGATATACCTAAGGTCCATTGCAATGTGTGATCCCAACACGGTTTATGTAATAATGTTTATGACGGTCGTGCCTTGGGAGCAATGTTGGTTTGACGTCCATATTGCAAGTATAGTGTTGGTTAAATGTCCGCATTATAACTCTCCCTAGAGCCCATCGTTAGGCCCGTACTTATTTTGTATAGGCCGTCTAGGCCCATCTGCGTTGTAAGGATAGTTATTACTTTACGACCTGTTTAGTATAGTTCCATGACTCAGGATCATAAACATCATATATATGCTTGATATGAGAGGTGACTAATCATAGAATATGCCTTCGGGCTTATTTATGGGCTCCCGGTTGGGCAGTGTTGCCCTACATGAGCGCACGATACGCGAAAGATTTACTGCATAATTAGATAGTGTGATTCATGCATTTCGCATTTTGTGATATGGTTGTTGTACGCCCTAGCGACATCAGGGCTGTAGCCTCCACAGACGTATCGTGGTTGGTAGGATTGGATACCGAAAATCTCATTCTACATGGGGTGCTATGGATATCCCTGGGTGAAAGTCCTTAAACCCTTATGGTACCAAGAGGTTGCTTTAACATCTATACCGAATGGGTAGATGACTGTTGAGTGTTGATTACCAGATGGTTACGCTCTCCACTGTGTCGTGGTCGGTTGGAAGGGGGTGCGGCCTTACTCGCCTGAGTGTAGGGGGCAAAGCTAGGCTGAGTTTAACCAGCTCGAGGAATGAGTCTGCTATCGACGAGTCGAGCGCGATATTGGCAGACAGACAGTGAGGTCTCTTTTACTTACCTTATTGTGCGCGATGAGGCGGTGATCTGGTTTAGAGTGTACTAGACCCCGGTGATATTCCAGAGTTGAGTTGTATTGACATGTGGACTTAGATGAGGATTGTATGCTTGACTTGCATCTTACATCGCATAGCCTTGGTACGGCTCATGATATTTATGGATCCATCTGCATATTCCGTATTACTTTGATATTGCATGATCATATTACTACCTTGCGTACACACTTTCACCACCCTCTAAGCTTTATATAAGCTTATGCATGACCGTTGCGTGCAGGTGACGTTGGGGCGTAGCAGCGCTGAGGCAGGAACACTTTGCAGATCGTTTTAGAGTTTTTGTTCTTCATCATTGTATTTCCCTTTATGCTCATTGTACTTATAAAGTTTTTTATCATGGTGGAAATGTAATAGAGTTCTTGGTTGTTGTTTGTGGATTATGCCTTTGGTTATGCTTATTACGAATCAAACTGACGTTGAAAATCCTCCTCGTAGCATCCCAGGATCGAAACCTGGTGAATGGGCGGTAGGAGTCGAGAATTCTACGGAGGCTGTCGGCACCGAATTCGGCGATCGGAAATTTTGTGAGCCCTGTTTTCGAGTTTAGGGCGTGACAGTGTGTGCCCAAGGTCAGTGCCAATTATTCAATACAATGTCAGAATCATACAATATCAAAAATACTGGTAAGATTATAAATCATACGATATCAGAGTACGCAATATAGATCAACTATGCAAATAAGGAGTCATAAAGAGCCAAATATCAGATGTCAAAGACGCAATGCAATATACGATTCCTGATAAGTTTGCAAATAACGTCAACCATACCTAGACCATATAAATGTAAAAACACAGTGACCTAAAATTCCATATGTCTTAGATGTAATGTAATATGTAGTGCGAATGGAGTGACCATGCTAGAGTGTAAAGTCGGGATGATAGTACGTAGTATCATAGGCTTTGAGGTCCATCACAAGGAACTTCTATCCAAACCAGTCTCATACGTAAATTCAGATAGTCAGACTCAACGTAGTCAACTCCTGATCTCAGGTTAGTCGCGCGCCCCAACTGAAATCCTAGCCATTGTGAAGGTACACGTTACAAATAGTTACTCACCACCAGCCCGAGTGGATAGTAAATGAATGAATGAATAAGTATGCAACTCCTGCTTAATAAGTCCACATATCAGTATGGTTCATCTCTGGGATCATCATTGGGGTTTAGTACACTCCAAATGACACTGCCCCTCTCCCAGAAGTACAATCCAAGTGAGCATAAGAAACCTCACTATCCGCCTGACTAATAGTCGGCAAACACTTATTCGGCACATCGATAGCAAACCCATTTACGAGCTGGTCAAACTCAGCCTAACTATGCCCCCTACCCTAAGGTGAGTAAGGCCACACTCCCTCACAACCGACCACAACACAGTGAGAGACGCGGCCTCCTGGTATTTGAGACTCGGGCGCTCATGTATCCACTCGGTCTCGACGTTGGGGCGTCCTCTGGTACCAAGAGGGTTTAAAGATTTTCACCCAGGGCCATCTATGATAGCTCGATGCTAGAATAAATTTTTAGTGTCCCATCTGGCCATCCACGATAAGTTTGTGGAGGCTACGGCCCTGATGTCGCTAGGGCATACGGTAATCACAACATACAATGTAAGATGCATGAGTCATACAATCCAGACATGCATTAATCCCACGCATACCGTACGCTCATGTGAGACAGTCTCCACTTATCAGGGAGTCTCATAACAACCTGCCCAATGACATATGCAATGATCAACCACATCTCATAAAAAAATATGCAAATGATGCGTATGGACATGTATCATGATGTTATGCTGTCATGTACTCATAATCGGTATCAGTAATCAGCGTCAACAAACGACCTCGACAATGTGGACATTTAACCAACATTGCCCCCAAGGAATAACCCACATAGAGCCTAACATATAGTGGACCCATGACCTCACATAAGGGCTAAAAATATAACACCATGGGCCTCACTCAAGAGCTTAATACACATCACGATGGGCCTCTCACATGAGCCTTATACAAGGGTTACATATACATTATGACAGGCCTCGCCATACGGGCCACAAATACATCACAATGGGCCTTATCAACTGGGCCACAAGTACATCACTATGGGCCTTATCAACTGGGCCACAAATACATCACTATGGGCTGTTCACATGGGCCTAATATCCATTACACGGGTGGGCCCTGCACATGGGCCTCATTCACATTAAGTGGGTTGCATCAATAGGCCGCACTAATATATTAAGGTGGGCCATAAAAACATCATATTGGGCCCTGACAAAGGCCACAACTACATAACAGGTGAGCCCTGCTCATGGGTCCTCGAATACACCATATGGGCCATATAAGCATCCAGTGGGCCGCATTACATAGGCCTCATATACAAGACGTTGGGTCTCATGGACAAGCTACAAATTTATCGAGGTGGACCTCATGGATGAGCCATAAATACATTAAGGTGGGCCTCATCACATAGACTTCATATTCATCAGATTAGGCCTTAAACACGGGCTGAATACACATCACAATAGGCCTCAATTACGGGTTGCATATATATCACATTAGGCCTCAAACACGGGCCACTTATACATCACTCAGGTCGAATACATATCACAATGGGCCTCAACTACGGGCTGCATATACATCATATGAGTACAATCGGCCCCGACAATCGAAATCGACCTCGACAATCGGAATCGGCCTATATAATCGGCTTCGACAAATCAGAATCGGCCTCAATACTCGGCCTTGACAATCGAAATCGATCGATAATCGAAATCAAAAATCGGCCACAACAATCGAAATCGATCAATACTCGGCCCTGATGATCGGAATCGGGAATCAACATCAATGAGAATGGCCTAAGGGGAGGTCACAATGTGGGCATTAAACCATTATTGCTCATCAATGTGGATATTTAACCAACATTGCTTCCAAGGAGTGGCTCACATAAGGCCAAACATATAGTGGGCCCATGACCTCACACAAGGGCCAAATATACATCGCAATGGGCCTCATTCAAGTGCTTAATACATATCACGATGGGCCTCTCACATGGGCCTCATACAAGGGTTACATATACATTATGACAAGCCTCGCCATACAGGCCATAAATACATCACAATGGGCCTTATCAATTGGGCCACAAGTACATCACTATGGGCCTTATCAACTGGGCCACAAATACATCACTATGGGCCGTTCACATGGGCCTAATATACATTTCATAGGTGGGCCCTGCACATGGGCCTCATTCACATCAAGTGGGTTGCATACCCTATATTATATCTACACCATTCATCTATTTTTAGAGATCATTTTATAGCATTACCCAATCATATCGAAAGATCATATGGGCATACCATAAACAGCAGTGGAGACAATGATTTTTCACTGTTAACCATTCATTGGGCTCACCATAACGTTTATTTTCCATCTACTCTATTCATAAGGTCATATGGAGTTGAATTAGGAGGAAAAACAAATTTCATGATGATCTAAAACTTCAGTGCTCCCAAGAAGGCTTCAATGGTAACCATTCAATCCCCCCCCTCCCTCCCCACTAATATTTGTAGTGTGGTCCACTTGATAAATGGATTTGCCTTAATTTTTAATCTCAAGCCTTAAGACAAACTCACCATCCATATGGACTGTTGGGATGTAACACATACATCATATTGTGGCCTGGAAGATGAGTGGCGGGGACATACAATACATACATCAATGTGGGCCCCACACCACCCTGGATGAATGCCTAAAGTAGATATAGAATAAATACATTAAGGTGGGGTCCACGTCGCCAAATGGATGCACGTTGAGGACATAACACATACCTCATGACGTGACCCACCATCCAGCCATCTGGACGGTGTGGGCCATCACATACATCACGGTGTGGGTCCCACCAACTTGTTAACGTCAATACCTCAGCAATATAGGTGGTGTGAGGTACCCCAGCCAATCAGCTTCTACCGTCCATGGATTGGATGGTACAGATAAAAGACATATACCATGATAGTCCATAGGACAGCTGACGTCTATTTAGCTAGGGCTGTTAGGACCCACCATTCCCTAGACAACCTGGATTTACATCATAGCAGGTGGGCCCCACCATTTGAACGGTATAGATGAACCACATACATCATGTGGGACCCACAGAAGTGACGTCACTGCAACAGTTGATGGCTGAGTATGGTAGACCAGCCAATCCATCCCCATCAGGTGAGTCCCATGTGGGGTCCACCATAGAAATATAAATATTATTATTATATATTGTTCTATTTTATTTTTATTTTTTTTAATTTTAAAACCCAACATCTAAGCCCTGGACGGCCTGGATGTAATCACATACAATGTGGTGGCGTCCCACTCCACTTGTTTTGATGGACAGTTAGGATATAGTACATATCATGGTTGGCCACAGATACATCACGTGGGTACCACAACACCGTCCACACCTCGGACGGTGTAGTTAGAAGACATATATCAAGGTGGGCACCACTGTCCAACAGATTTGGACGGTGGAGGCAAAATACGTATATCAAGGTGGCCACGATGGACAGCCAAGGTGTGGCACGTATACAAGCAAGGTGGGTGTAAGACCCGTATCTTGGTCCGTACCTTTCCGTAGACTTCCGCGGTCTTACCAGTCGAATTTCGGCGACCTTCGACCCTTAACCGATATCGACGCACGACCCTGATTCACATACCGACAATCCGAGTCGACTCAACCCGAGACTAATACCATAGCGACCGCGCCGTCGCCGCGGTTTCGATACCGCGACTCGCGCGCTGAGGCAATACCCTGGTCAAGAGATGTGGGCCAACGTTCGGTGTGAGAAAATGCCGCGCGTTGCGAAACCCAAGGAAATCTCTACGATGTGTCACATTAATCACATCAATCCCATCAATCAATCAATCCATCAAGCCATCACATGTCAAGTACACATCACTTTATTCCCTTTTTTTTAAGGAACCACAAAAGTCTCCCAAACCCATACCTCTCATACACAAAAAGCCACAAAAGTCTTCACCACCCATACCTCTCTTACATAAAAGCCTAAAAAGTCAATATTTTCTTACACAACCATCACTCACCACATCCATCCATCACCTCTCTCTCTCCCTTTACAACTCTCTCTCTCTCTTTCTCTCTTTCTCATTTCAAAAATCCCAAAGCAAAAGAGATCCCACGTATGGAATTCTCCCTCTCTTCCTAAACTCCAAATGTGGCCCACCTCTTCATCCCAAGATCTCCCATCTCAACCCTCCATTCCTCATCTTAACCGTTGAAAACTAAGCTAAGGTGCCAAGGAGCCCCTAGGAGCAAGAAGATCGGACGGTGGGTGCCTCTATAGGGAGTTCTTTCTTGTTTTTATGATGGACCAAGTGAGACCCACCGATCAATGGTGCGGATCTCACTTGGGACCCTAAGATGTGGCCGATGGACCACTTGGATCATCATGATCATTCCATGATAGGGCCATTCTCCATGGACCCCATCATGATGTTTATTTCATTTAGAAAGGACATCTAGACGGTCCATATCGGTGGGGAATGGATCTCCACCGTTGATTTATATTTTTGATGGTCCCATGTTCAAAGGGATCCGTTTATTGTATGATTTCATTTAAGGGAGAGCTCATAGTGGCGGAGTCCTCCATCACAAGCCGTGTCCCACTCTCCATGTCTCTCTCTCTCTCTTTTATTTCTTTATTTTATTTTATTTTATTTTATTTTATTTTATTTTTATGCAATAGGATTGTGTGGCCCACTTGAATGGATCCCACCTTGAGGTATTTATTTTTATTCAAGTGGGGCCCACCTTAGACGTAGTACCCATGCCACCCATCAGTGGTGGCCCACTTCATCAGGGCCCACCATTATCAAAAATAAATAAAATAATAAAACTGTCCAGCGTCTGGGACGCTGGACGTTTCAAAAGAAAGAAGGAAAAGGAAGGAAGTAAAGGTGGACTTTGGTGGTCCACTTGCTTAGGCCCCACCGTGATGTACTCAGACAATCCAAGCCATCTACCCTCTTACTTACAGTGTTTTAACCGTTGGGTAAAATTTTGGGGCTGATTGGCTGACCTGGTGGGCCATAGCATCAAAGAATGCATCTCTACCATTTAAGGATCCTTTTTCTTATTTTATTTCATTTTCTATCATCAAAAAAATCCAAACTTTAGACTCATTTGGACGGCGACTGATCGCAATGGCCGGGACGGATTTTGGCGCAGCGGGCCCCACGTGCAAAAAATCCCCAAAAAAATGGGTTTTTCCATTTTTTTTTAAAAAAAACCTCATGCCTCTGCCTCTATCTCGCGGTCATCTGCTGCACGCTGCTGTGTGCAGCCGTGTAGGCGGGCGGACGGACGTGGGGAAGGTGGCCCACGGCCCTACGTGTGGGCCCCACTTTAATGTTTATTTGTTATCCAACCCGCTCATTAGGTGGGCCACCCCAGTGGTGGGCTCCCTCCAAAAATGAGACAGATCCAAAATTCAGGTGGCCCACACCACGTGAAACAGTGTGAATTGAATTCTACCATTGAAAAGTTTTTGGGGCCCACAGAAGTATTGGATCAAGCTGAAATTTATGTTTTCCCTTCATCCAGGTCCAAGTGACCTAATGAACGGGTTGGATGACATCTGGGAAGTGCTGTGGGCCCCACATGGGACCCACAATGATGTATGTGTTAAGTCCACCGTCCAGATGGACGGTGGCACCCCCCACGGCTGCACCCACCTTGTGTATGAGTGGCCTCCACCGTCCAGCGGACGGTGGGGCCCCTTTGTGATGTATGTGTTCTATCCGCACTGTCCACTGGACAGTGGGACCCACCATGATGCACGTGATGCATCCAGACTGTCCATCCACTTGAAAAGATCATTTTAGGCCTATGGGTTAGGCCCATTTGAATTTTAAAAGGGCTATGGGCTAGGCCCATTTGGTTTATGAAATGCTTATGGGCTAGGCCCATTGGATTCATTTAAGGCCTAAGAACTAGGCCCATTTGATGTGTTGCAAGTCCATGGGACTGGGCCCATTTGATGTACTTCAAGGCCCATGTAATTGGACCCTTTTGTTGAAATTTTAAAGCCCATGGAAGTAGGCCATTTGGTATATCGCAGGGCCCATGGGACTAAACCCATTTGATTATAAAAGGGTCCATGAGATTAGGCCCACTGAATTTATTTGAGACCCATGAGTTAGGCTCATTTTATTTGATTAAGGCCTAGGGGTTTAGGCCCATTTGACTCATGTTAGGCGTATGGGTTGAGTCCTTTTTTTTTTATGTACATGTGGGGGCCCAATTGTTGTGGCCCATTGGTCACATATTAGACGCATGAGACTAAGCTCATTTGATGCAATCCAAGGCCCACGGATTTTGACCCATTGCAATGTACATAAGACCCATTGGTATGACCCAATTATGTGGCCCATCTGATGAATAGAAGGCCCATAAGATATGACCCATTTGATATATATGTAAGGTCCAATGGGAAGAACCTACGGTCCATTGCAATGTGTAAATTCATTACAGACTAAGTACCGATGTTTACAAAGATCGTGCCTTGGGAGCAATGTTGGTTTGACGTCTACATTGCGAGTGTAATGTTGGTTAAATGTCCACATTAGACTCTCCTTAGGGCCCATTACTGGGCCGTACTTGCTGTGTTTCGGCCGTCTAGGCCCATCTGCGTCGTAAGGATGGTTCATCACTCATTTACATGTTTAGTACAGTTTCATGACCCATGATCATATGCATCATATGTATGCTTGATATGAGGATTGACTGATCATAGTATATGCCTTTGGGCAGGTTGCTTATGGGCTCCTGGTTAGGCGGTGTTGCCCTACATGAGCGCACGATATGCGCAGGATTGGTTGCATGACTGGATAACGTGATTCATGCATTTCGCATTTGTGTGACATGGTTATTGTACGCCCTAGCGACATTGGGGCCGTAGCCTCCACAAACAGATCGTGGTTGGCAGGATTGGATACCGAAAATCTTGTTCTACATGTGGTACTATAGATATCCCTGGGTAAAAGTCCCTAAACCCTTATGGTACTAAGAGGTTGCTCCAACGTCTAGACCGAGTGGGTAGATGAGCGCTGAGTGCCGAATACCAGTTGGTTGTGCTCTCCACTGTGTTGTAATCGGTTGGAAGGGGGTGCGGCCTTATCCGCCCGAGTGTAGGGGGCAATGCTAGGATGAGTTTGACCAGCTCGAGGAATGGGTCCATTATCGACGAGTCGCCCCTGATATTGGCAGACGGATAGTGTGGTCTCTTCCACTTACCTTATTGCGCTCGATGTGGCGGCAATCTGGTTTAGAGTGTACTAAACTCCGGTGATATCCTATATTTTGAGTTGTATTGATGTGTGGACATAGATGAGGATCTATATGCTTGAGTTGCATTGTACATCGCATGGCCTTGGGATGGCCGATACCATTCATGTCTTGCATCGCATAAGCCTTGGTACGGCTCATGATATTATGGTTCCATCTGCATATTCCACATTACTCTGACATTGCATGTTCATATTACTACCTTGCGCACACACTTTCACCACCCTCTAGGCTTTCTATAAGCTTATGTACGACCGTTGCGTGCAGGTGATGTTGGTTCGCAGCAGCGCTGAGGCAGGAGCACGTTACGGAGCGTTTTGGAGTTCTTGTTCTTTACCATTGTATTTCCCTTTATGCTCATTGTACTTGTAAAGTTTTTAATCATAGTGAAAATGTAATGGATTTCTTGGTTGTTGTTTGTGGGTTATGCCTTTGGTTATGCTTCTTACGAATCAAACTGATATTTAAAATCCTCCTCGTAGCATCCCAGGATCGGAACCTGGCGGATGGGACTAAGAGCCGAGAATGGGGTTCAACGGAGGCTGTCGGCGCCAGATTCGGCGATCGGGAATTTTGTGAGCCCGGTTTCCGAGTTTGCGGCATGACAGTGGGCCCCACCCCTCACATGTGAAGCACATGTGGGGTGGGCCCACAGCTGCCAAACAGATGGACAACGTGGAAAATTATGGTGGTCCTCTGCACCGTCCAAACAGAGACGGTGTGGATATTGGAGTGCATACATCAATGTGGGCCCCATCTCCACACGTGCAACATGTGTGGAGTGGGTCCCACCACCTCCAGAAAAGATGGATGTTGTAGATAAAATACATACCTCACGACAGGGCCACAGACCCTGCTGACGATGGTACAGTCTGTTGGCCCAGCAAATAAACGGCTTGGTTGTGATCCATTCCTAATTTGAATAGTGGATGGATGGTGTGGATGGGTCCACACAGCAGCTGAGCCCCATTTGTTGCCGGTGTCATGGCCATGACACGGGATCCATAGAGTTTGGTGGCGCCAACACGAGCTGTAAGGCTGGTGTGAGGAGCCGGTATCCAGGCCATCCATTTTCAGCAGGAAGGTGGGTCCCATGTGTATGGACCACATATAACTGAGGTGGGTCCACACGTGTGGACCCACGTGCTTCGGAGGGGGCTGATATTTGTGTTTTTCCCATGTCGATCAGCGGTTCGCTGCTGGACAATGCACGTACCACCCACATGAACGGTGGGGTCCACATTAATGGACTTTGTGGATAAGGTCACACACGTCAGGTGGGCCACACAATCATCAAGAGTGAGAGAGAGAGAGAGAGAGTGAGAGAGAGAAGCACCCACCTCAAGATCTCTTCTTCCTTCTTCCGCCAATGCGTCATAGTCCCAAAGAGACAATTTCAATGATGGAGATGATCATTAGATGGCGGAGATGGGAGATAGGGAGGTGGGCCACACTAGCTATTTTAGGAATATAAATAGAAAAATCGATGAAATAGCTAACCTATTTCATTGATTAGGTAGCCGTTATGCCGTAGACAAAGACGTAATGTTCAAACCGAGCACGATACGAGTTTACCGACGAAAGGTGTGGACTATAAACGTTTAGGTTATGATTTTCAAGGCTTTCAATGTCAGCTAATAATTTATGTCTAACTTGATTGCTGCCATATGATCTTAGTTACAACATTTTTGATATATCATATATGTGTAAACTAGGTTGTATACAAAATGCATTTAATTTGTTTGTTAAAATGTTTGAATGAATATGAAATCACGATTTGAGCTTGCCATGACTATTAACCTAGGATTCATGTTTGTTGTATATATGTGTAGACACCCTATCTAGGCTAGTATCTTGAGAAAGCTAAGACAATCCGGGAACCATGATCATATCCTAAACCAAACCTTAATCCAAGCTTAAACCAAACTCTAATCCCAGCTTAAATCTAACCCTAGCCTTAACCTTAAACCCAGCCTAAACCCTAAACCTAGCCTAACCCTAGCTTAAACCATAATCCAAACCCTAAACCATCACCCAAGCCAAAAGTCAAATTTCATATGGAATTACCCCTCTAGTTCTCTCTATTTACCATCCTACCAAGCCGAAAGTCAACTTTCATATGAAATCATTCCTCTAGTTCACCATATTTATAATCCTACCAAGAAAAAGTTAACTTTCAAATGGATTTATTCCTATAGGTCACCCTATTTACCATTTTTACCAACCTCATCAACTACCAAGAGCCAATGAGAGCATGTCACATAGCATTCCTCTCCCCTCAACCAATCACAAGTTACCATGTCAACTTTTACCCCTTACCTACCTACCAATTACAACAATGCCATTAGAGAAGGTTATAAATAGTCCTCTCCCCCTTCACATTTCAGACACAACCAAGAGAGCCTAAAATCCAAGTGAGGGAGAGGGAGAGAGAGATAGGAAGAGAGTGAGGGTGAGGAGGTGCTCCTAAGCCTCTAAGTTCAAATTTTTAAGCTCCCCCGTAGCCTCATCCCGACCTTCCTAACCCCACAAGCCTAGCCCGAATTGATCATGGTGCAGTCCATGTCTTAGCCTACTCAAGATCGAGCCAAAGATCCATTCATTTAATATACAAGCATTCATCATGACATTTATTCCCTTCTCAACCCCCCTACTTCTCTAGATCTCCAATGAACGTATGCTCTGTGACTTGCCGTACACCGGATACTGTCAAATAAAAAATTCCTAGTGATCCAGTTCATTTTTCTTACCTATTTGCATATGCATCATCACATTCGCCTTCTAGATACGTCGTTGGATGTATACTCTGTGGCTTGTCGAAATCTTGGATCTTATCGCATCAGAAATCCACGTGTGTGCCTAGTCCTATCTCGACCACATCATCCATCCCTTGAGATTGTTTTACCACACAAAGTAGAGATCGTACATTTGTACGGGCAGAGAGAGTGCCTAACACCTTCCCTCTTTGTAACTGTGGTTCCTTACTCAGAATTTCAGATCACAGACCAGGAGTCAATCTAAGGTAGGAGAGTCTTCAGATTTCTTCAACCTTATATATTCTGTGGGTTCTAGTCGACTACGGGATTTTGAGATTAATTGACTAGTGGTGACTCCAACATCCACAAATCGGCCTACTTACCCCCACTACCAAAATATAATATACGAATTAGCGTGGGCACCGATTTTCAGTGTCTACAGAATTGTAACGCCCGTGAAAAATCCATACTTGGGCTCGAGTACCAACTCGACCCGAATTTGCGTAGAATTCATTCCTTTGGAAAATTTGACTAGGTTAGCTAGTGCAACGTTAGAATAGCTGGGAAATGGTCCCTGATCACTTTAAATACGTTCTACAAGGCCCGAAGCGAGTGGAACTAAGGGTGCTATAATGCTCTAAAGCCTCGGATCAAACTCTAAGCCGGTTTGTTCTCTGGACCACTTTGAATCTTTGTATTGGATCTAGACCGCACGTTGAAAGTCCGATACCTCCTATCTTAGACCGTTAGGACCGTCTAGCTGGGCTTGACACTCATTCCAAAAATCAAGTCAAACCGATGATCACAGGCTATTTCATTGAGCCCGGACCGAAGAGAGTGTGAATAGGGACATAGTTGGAATTTCAAATTCAAATCTGGCACACAAATTTGACGCATCAGTATTAAGCATTCTGACCGTCAGAATACAGCCAAATTACACCCTTGGATCAGGAAAAATATCTATTATATATCACGGGACTTATAGGCCTGATCTTGATGCGGTGACCGTTAAACTGAAACTGGGCCGCCACGTGCGATCTGGGAACCCAACCGGTCTGAAAACTGGATGTGTGCTAGATCCAGTATGCATGAGCTTAAGTCCGACCGCATTTGGCCTGGGGACCTCCAGAAATGCCCTTTTGGACCAAAACGGCCCCGATTTGGTTAGGCACCAAGTAAACATTGTTCCCAAGCCTATTTTGGGAATGTTTTAGGCTATAAAAGGGGTTGAAACCCTCACTCCTCTCTCCCATCCGAATTTGAGAGAAGCCCTAGCTTGGGAGAGAGAAAAAGAGTGAGAGATTGTGAGAGAGTGGGAGAGTTCTTCCCGCCACTTGTGCTACGTGTTGCACATGCTTAAGCGACACTCCTCTACCGCTTTCCCGGCGATTCCACCGCAATCCTAGGTAAGTAAAAACCCTTAATAGTTGGTGATTTGAGTTTTTCTTGTTTCCATGGCGATGTAGCTTATGGATCTTATGTATTAGGCTCCTTACTCGCCGTAGACGAAGCATATACACTCCGCTTCAATTCCCGAGTCTACAAGACACTAGGTGAGGATTTTAGACGCTTGGATTGACGGTTCCCAATGCTTTCAATGTCGTTTAATAGTAGATTCTTGACGGCATCGCCGTTTGACATGTACAAAATGCTCTCCGTTTCCCGTTTCGTAAGCTAACGAAGAATATGAGATTTAGGGCATTTTAGTCATTTGTAGAAAGTACTGTTTGCATTCATATTTTGCTGATGTGATTGACATGGTTTGTTGTCGCATTAGGAAGTTAGGAATGCGTGCATAATTAGTTTGGCGAAGAGATTCGCCTAGTTGCATACTTTGGGTCGACATGCTATATGTAGACCTAAGTGTGTAGTGCATGTGTTTGTATAAATGCTTGTATTAGTATGTATTGAATTAAATGATGTTATTTGATACTTTGTGATTGATTTTTCAATTATTATGCCGACCTAAATGATTTTCTACATGTTGACAAAATGCATGATTTCACTACATGCATGGAATGTATGTGCTTGAGGATTTGCTTAAGTTGAATATGCATGGGAAGTATGCCTTGAAGATTTGCTTAAGTTGAATGTCATAACATGTGCTAACATGCTCACATGATGTATTTCAATTCCAATACCTTTTATAGTGATTCCATAGATGTGTGGGACTTGACTTAGTCCAGGCAGTCGGTAACCGAGCAAATTCGTGGCTGACTGGTCATAGCCACGAATGACGCGTCGATGAATGTGATTCGTGTTGAGAGTTGGCGGCAGTGGTTAGGCCACGCGAAGTGTTTTACGCACTTCATGTCGTTCAGTTCGAGATGCGATCGCGCTAGTCGAGCCCGTCAAGTAACCCGACTGGCCGATGTTTGTTCACCATGTATGTATCATAACTGCTTGAACCTAGGGTACCGAACTTACCATTGTAAACCCTATTAACCGTGGTACCTTGATCCACGAAGACTCATGAGCCGGGCATGGTGGTATGGGACACCGTGGTCGAGCTGTCGGCCTACGCTGGGGCCACAAACCTCCCCGTAGTGACCAATGAGCACCTTGACTCGTGAGCAGATTATGGTGGTATGGGACGCTATATTCTAGCTGTCGGCCTACACTGATCAGGCGACGAGCCCTTTGTAGTGACCGCGAGCGTATTCTGAGTTCACGGGAGGCGACGACCCTTCCGTGCAGTAGAGTACAGTAGGCCTGTATTGATAAGGTGATGGGGGAGCGGTGCAACGAGTGCGAGCAACAGCCCTGGCAGCCCTTGCAGTGACCTACGAAATGTACATCGTATGAGATTACTAGGAGTGACGACCCTAGACAGGATCCGTGTTGGGATCGATACAAGGGAGGTACCTTAGTTTCCCAATCCTGCTGTGTGAATGGACTAATAATAACTTGGTAATCATATCACCATAGCATTGCATGTGCCTGGAAGATGTGGAGCACTCTAGGGAGTGTGGCATGCCGCGGTCGTAAGATGTTGCCGTATGAGGGTGATCGTCGGTGAGGGCATACATCACGTCATATCATCTTGCATTAACAACAGTATTAGGACTTGTCTGATTTACTGCTTTACTATTATCGCGTGACTGAATTGTGAACATGCTAATCTTTGCTCTATGATTCCACTGAGTTGATCACTCATTCCCACGTTACGGGATGGTGTTTGCAACACCCACCAGACCCTGTTGTAGTTGCAGGTGACGATGAGATCCAGGGGGTGGAGCTAGATGATGACGAGGACCAGGATGAGTTCTCGTATATGCAGTATCATGACGGCTTCCCGTAGGTGACCTGGATCGAGGGGACATCAGTGGGACTTTTCTTTTTGAACATTATTCTTTTGTTATGTATATGTATATGAGACTCAGAGATGTAGTCATACTTTGGAGACAGTTGAGATTACTTTGTTTTTCCATACAGTGATATATATCTTGTTTAGTCTTCCGCTTGCTTTTATCACTGGATCTGAAGTATGAATTGCAGTTTTGGTATACTTTTACTCATGTGAATGCTTTAAATCAGACAACATTGAATCATAACCATTTTTGTTGCATAAGTGACGGTCTGGAACTCGGGAGTTGAGTTTATACACGACCCCCGATTTTCAGGGTGTTACAAGTTGGTATCAGAGCATGAATGAGAGTATACTGGGCCTGGGTTATGGTCTTGCGACGTACGCTGTCGCTTCCTTTGACTTAGGTGGGTGCGAGAAGGATCTAGAAACACTTCTAGGATCACAGATTCGCCGATAGGCGAAGTCTATGAGGATCGATCGCAAGATCGAGTCTGTAACGCATCTCGGGTCGCGTAAAGCGACCCGAATCACCTCTAAGCTGTAGGAAGTCGGGTGGAGACGTCCTATGAGCGGTTTTAAACCGCAAAAGTGAATCCATGGGCCGTGGAATGACCACGACTCTAGTAATCAATCGCCAGGGCTTAAAAACCCCGTTTTGCCAAAAATTCTCAAAATTCCTTCTCTAAACACTTCAACCTTCAGTTCTTTTGTATCCATTTCATGTTAGGCATCAAACCTAATGTGAAAATAACACAAATTAGTACATTCACCAGATTTTACAGTGAATAGTAAAATTTCATGAAAAATGGCCATAAGGCCATTCTAACTTCACTTTCTTTAGCAACTAAGGAGCTAGAAAGATGTACTGGATCCTTCTACCCCAAATTCATATGCTGCATCATATGGTTTGGTATTCGGGATTGCGATGTGGACCCGGAAAGCCCCAAAAACATGTTTGGGCCCATAGGGACCAAAATACTATGAACTAAGGGGTGGGACTAGACTTTTTGGGACCCTGGGACCATGGGGGACCAGACCCATGGGGTCCCGCTGGCCAACCTGGAGGTTGGCCGGCGATGCCATCGCCGGCCGGGCGATGCATCGCCGGCCGGCCACCTCGGACGGTGCTGCCCTTTGGGCGCACCCACTTATATGTCTCCCACAACACCCCTAGGTACCTCCCATCCCACGAAAACCCCTAAAACACCCCTCTCCTTCACAAACAGCCCCCTTGCATGCCCTATCTTCGATTTTCAGCGCTCCATTCCAAATCCCGGCGACCCAAACCCCTCCTAATCCCTTCCTTGGCCAAAACCGACCACCACCCATTGATTATTGGGTGTTGGCAGCCCCTTTCCTTGAAGATTTTCCCATTTGGAGCTCCAAAATCCCCCAAATAGTGTCGAAATCGTGAGCAGCTCCATTCCATCTTTTTGTTCTTATTTTTCCCTGAAACTACAGCCTTGGGAAGCTTGAAGCATCCCTCTACGACGCCTAGATTTCCTTTTGTCAGATTGGGCAGCCATTTCTCCGCATTTTCGGCGTTTCCCATGGCTTTCGTGGAAGCTATTTTGGGTCTTTTGTCACTCTCATCCATCCTGTCTTTGATGGGTAAGAGGAAAACTGCAACAGACGAGGCTGGGCCGAGCCGCCCTGCTCGATTGAGAAGACCGCGGGGTGGTGCCGCAAGTTCAAGCGCCGCCGCAGGTCCAGCTGCAGTCCTGGAGTGCCGTACGAAGCGGGATTTGGATCCCCATGCACACCTTGGACGAACCATCCTATCAGAGATGCCTCATGGTGAATACACTGATCGTAGAGTGTTATTTGAGGCGGACGTAGATGGGCGATTGTTCGGCGAATATCTGTTGTTCGAACGCATTGAAGCTGCGCACTGGGGACCGATCTTTGAAGCTCGCGCTCGTGCTAATGTGAGCACTGTTCGTGCCTTCTATGCTAGCATCCAGAGTCCTACCTTGGAGCCCTTGCAGTTTAAAATCCCTTTTGGTAGAGATCGGATGGCTACGATCGACGTCCGGTTGGTTGCGCGACTTCTCAACGTGCCTCTAGGTGATGTACATCCAAGTGAGAAAAATTTGAGGACTAGACGTGAACGAGATCGCCGCACCAGGTTTCTGTGCGGTAAGTTGGTTCCATGGCAGCCTAATAATAGCCTCAAGGCGACGTACATGTCTGAGGATTTGCGTCTGCTGCATCACATCTGCACGTTCAATGTTTATCCTAGGTCGACGAACCGCATTGAATGTACACGTCTTATGGTCGATTTCTTATTTCTGGTGGCTCAGGGAGAGAACGTATGTATGGCCACTTTCATCTTACGGCAGATAGTTCTCATAGCCAGGTCGAGAAGAACATCCGAATCCCTTCCCTTTGGCCGACTCATTTGCAGAATTGCGCTTGAGTTTGCCTATAGACTGGGACCCGAGTTGCCGGTATCGATTCACACCATCGATGAGTCGACGATGGTTAAGATGAAGATTGGGTCGCAATATCGTGAAAATCAACTTGAAAGGGATAGTGGGGACGACTTTGATGAAGAGGAAGATCAAAGCGAAGGAGAACCTAGTGCAGAAGCTCAGGAAGAGACTCAGGAAGAAGCAGAAGAGGAGGCTCAGGATACTGATGAGAGTCCTCCTCCTTCTGCGCAGACTACTATTGACGATCGCATTGCTCGAATGGAGGAGAGTCAGACCGCTTTGCGAAGGGAAGTCCAAGAACTTCGAGCAGAGGTCGCTGATGCCAAGGCCGTTACGAAGAAGAAATTTGGCAAGGTGACTCGCACCTTGAAGGCAATCCTGTGTTGCTTACAGGATAAGGGTGCTCCTCCTCCGTCGCCAGACTCCGACTAGCGACGTGATCTTTGATGTTGTTATGAGTAGTTAGCTATTTTCTGTTTCATGTGTGTAAAGCCTATTAGGGCTAGTGCTTTGCTTTTGTCGCTGTTGCTTAACTGTCTTAATTTCCATGTCATTCTAGTCATGATGCTTGTAAGGATATATCCCTTGTATTGTGACAATTTTGATTAATGGAAATGCATGGAATGCCTTGACTCTTTAGTGAATGATTGTGGTGTATTTGTGCAATTGAGACTGACAAGGTTGCGCCCTATTTTGAATATAGGGAATGCCACCTAAGACTACGAGGAGCGCGGTTCGGCTTTCATTGTTAGAGCAGATGGATCAGGCTCCTTCTCAGTCTGGTACTCGTCCGGACCCTGCTGTGGGCCCGATTCCTGAGACTGTTCGACCGTCTCAGCCTGCTACTGGTCCTACAGATGGACCACCGCCATTTACACCATCAGTTAGAGAGCCACAGCGCGCATCTACTTCCGCACCTCATCCGCCACAGCCTGCTCCACCACCTGATAGATTCGAGCAGATGATGGCTATGATGCTACAGCAGCAGCAGCTATTGACTACTATAGTCGGGACTTTAGCCCAGGGTGGGGGTGCGACTGCATCTACTCCGCCTGCACCACCTGCGCATCCAGCTGAGGATGCCTATGCTTACGCCCAAGATGAGGGCATAGCACTTCCTGCGCAGCCTGCTTTCCCTGCGGGGAACCCTGCCGACACTCGGGGCCTTCTGGAGCGATTTCAGCGCTTGCGGCCTCCTACTTTCACGGGTTCTCACAGACCCGAGGAGGCTGAGTTTTGGCTCGACCGAGTGTCGAAGATTCTGCGCATGTTGCACTGCACTGAGGCAGAGCAGGTAGAGCTGGCTACCTTCCAGTTTGAGAGAGAGGCCAGTATGTGGTGGGATAGTGTATTGCGGACTGTTACCGCAGACTTCGTGTGGACATGGGCAGCATTCGAGTTTCGCTTCCATGAGAAGTATTATCCTCAGACCTACAGACACGAGAGGGAGAATGAGTTTCTCCGTCTCAGGCAGGCAGCGATGACGGTCACCGAGTATGAGCATCGGTTCACAGAGTTGGGCAGGTACGTCCCGACGATTTTAGCTGATGAGCAGATGCGCATACGGCGCTTTTTGGAGGGCTTACGACCGGATATTCGGTCGAAGATGTGCTGCATCAGTTTCTCCTCCTATGCGGAGTTGGTTCACATGTCCATGCGGGCAGAGCAGGACGTGGATCGACTTGCGCGATCACGAGGCCCGACTACTTCTAGGCCGCGACCGGAGTTGCCAGATAGGCCCTTCGCGGGCAAGAGGCCTCGCATTGATCCTCCTACGAGGACCACGGCGCCAGTAGGACCGTTTCGGCGCCCTGATCTATCATGCACATACTGTGGGAGGACGGGCCACCTAGCGCAGAGTTGCTTTGCGAGGATGCGGGACAGTGGGTTCTCGCCGCCGCAGAAGATTGATCGTGTACGTCCACAGGCGATATCAGCACCGCCTATACGGTCAGCTCCTGCGCAGTCCTCTTTCAGACCCACAGTATCGCAGATTCGACAGCCCCCGCGGCCCTTGACACAGCGGCCGAACCGGCCACAGCAGGCTCGAGTTCATGCACTGACCGCTGAGGCAGCTACGACGCCGACTTTCCAGCATTCAGCCTTCGAGGTCACGGGCCATATCGGAGGTACTCCCGTTCTTGTCATGGTGGACACTGGTTCCACGATTTCCTTGATATCGCGTGCCGTAGTCAGACGTCTTGGGTTGCAGACTATCACTATGGATAGCGTGCGAGTCCTTGCAGCTCATGGAGATTATTCGGATGTCACCCAGATGTGTGAGGGTTGTTTACTTGATCTGGGAGGCAGGACGATGACTCTTGATTTGGTCGTCGATCCCTCGCTCGTATATCTCGACGTCATTCTTGGCATGGACTGGTTGACTGCAGCGAGAGCCGAGATTGACTGCGAGGCTCGTGTGGTGACGGTGTACGAGCCTGAGGGCACGCCTTTCACATTTTCAGTGCGGGTAAATCTTCCTTTCCGCATTCTTAGCTACGCCACCCTGTTGCACGACGCTGGTGCCCAGGTACTTGAGCAGACGCCGGTTGTTTCTGAGTTCGGGGATCTGTTCAGGAAGATCCCTGGTTTGCCGCCCCGACGTGAGATCGATTTCACTATCGATCTGATTCCTGGTTCTAAACCCGTCTCACTGCCGACGTATCGCATGGCACCATGTGAGATGGAGGAGTTGAGGACGCAGATTGATGGTCTACTAGAGCTTGGCCTTATACGGCCTAGCGTATCTCCTTGGGGAGCACCGGTCTTGTTCGTGAAGAAGAAGGATGGTTCGCTGCGATTGTGTATTGATTATCGCAGGCTGAACCAACTCACAGTGAAGAACAAGTACCCTTTGCCCAGGATCGATGACTTATTTGATCAGTTGAGAGGAGCGCAGTACTTCTCGAAGATTGATCTTCAGTCAGGATATCATCAGCTGCGCGTCAGAGATGAGGACGTGCAGAAGACAGCGTTCAGGACCAGTTTTGGTCATTACGAGTTCCTTGTGATGTCGTTCGGTCTCACGAACGCACCGGCTGTGTTCATGGATCTGATGAACCGGGTACTACGGCCTTTCCTCTATCGATTCGTCGTTGTCTTCATCGACGACATTTTGGTATACTCTAGGAGTCGAGAGGAGCATGAGGAGCACTTGCGTTTGGTCCTTGATACGCTCAGACAGCATCAGTTGTTCGCACAGTATAAGAAGTGCGACTTCTGGAAGCAGGAGGTGAAGTTTCTGGGACACGTGGTGTCCAAGGATGGCATGGCAGTTGACCTGTCTAAGGTAGCTGCGGTGCAGGACTGGGAGCAGCCTGGTTCTGTCACTGAGGTGAGGAGTTTCTTGGGTCTCGCTGGCTACTATCGGCGCTTCATTCAGGATTTCTCGAAGATCGCGAGACCCTTATCTCAGTTGACACGGAAGGACGTGAAGTTCGCCTGGAATGATAAGGCGGAGTCAGCTTTTCAGGAGCTGAAGGACAGACTTACGTCCGCCCCTGTGCTAGTATTGCCAGAGCAAGGGGTTAAATACACTATATACACTGACGCGTCTAGCGTTGGTTTGGGTTGTGTCCTTATGCAGAGGGACAGGGTAATTTCGTATGCCTCGAGACAATTAAGGAAGCACGAGGAGAATTACCCTACACACGACCTGGAGTTGGCAGCCGTGATATTCGCACTGAGACTCTGGAGACATTACCTCTATGGAGAGGAGTTCGAGCTCTTTTGCGACCACAAGAGCCTCAAGTACATATTCACACAGCGGGACTTGAATATGAGGCAGCGGCGATGGATGGAGACGCTGAAGGACTTCAAGTTTGAAGTCTCTTACCATCCTGGGAAGGCGAACCTTGTGGCTGATGCGTTGAGCCGCAAGAAGGCGATAGAGTTTGCGGCTCCGCTGATGGTTGCCGAGTGGGATATGGTCGAGTTTTTGCGAGACTTTGAGCAGAAACTCACCGTAGAGGAGCCATTTGAGTTCATCGCACATGTTCAGGTGCGATCTCCGATCGATGACCGTGTCATCGAGGCGCAGAGGGACGACGCGCATCTTACTGAGCTTCGAGAGCAGGCCAGTGATGATGATGACGCCGACTGGCGAGTTGGCATGGATGGGGGTTTACGTTACCGTGGCCGCCTATGCGTTCCTGATGTCCCTGACTTGAGACGAGAGATTCTCGAGGCTGCGCATTCTACTAGACTCGCGATGCATCCTGGCAGCACGAAGATGTATCGTGACGTGAAGAGGACGTACTGGTGGGAAGGTATGAAGACCCACATTGCTGAGTTCGTGTCCCGTTGTCTCACTTGTCAACAGGTGAAGGCAGAGCATCGCCGACCACCTGGACTTTTGCAGCCTATGCCGATTGCAGAGTGGAAGTGGGATTTCATTTCCATGGACTTCATTTCTGGGTTGCCGAAGACGAGGAAGGGGCATGATTCTATTTGGGTGATCGTCGACCGATTGACGAAGTCGGCGCACTTCCTACCGATCAGAGTTACGAACTCTGCAGACGAGCTGGCTAGATTGTATATTAGAGAGATCGTGCGTCTGCATGGAGTTCCGTTGGAGATCGTGTCGGACAGAGACACGCGGTTCACTTCTATTTTCTGGACTCGCATTCAGGAGGCTATGGGTGTGAAGTTGAAGTTCAGTACTGCCTTCCACCCACAGACGGACGGACAGACAGAGCGAGTGAACCAGATCCTGGAGGACATGTTGCGAGCTTGCGCATTGGACTTCAAGGACAGTTGGGATGACTGTCTTGCATATGCGGAGTTTGCATACAACAATAGCTTCCAGGCGAGTATCGGCATGGCACCTTATGAGGCGCTGTATGGGCGACCTTGTCGCGCACCGCATTGCTGGTTAGAGGTCGGTGAGCGCAGCTTGATTGGCCCAGAGTTGGTGCAGGCGACGTCAGAGAAGATTGATATTATTCGACGTCGGCTTCTTACAGCGCAGAGCAGACAGAAGAGCTACGCCGATACGAGACGGAGACCACTAGAGTTCACAGTCGGGGATCATGTGTTTTTGCGAGTTTCCCCTATGAAGGGAGTCCTTCGGTTCGGGAAGAAGGGGAAGCTGGCACCGCGATACATTGGTCCATTTCAGATCCTCGATCGTGTGGGAGCAGTGGCTTACCGATTGGCTTTACCCACGCCCCTCGCGAGCGTCCACAACGTATTTCATGTTTCTATGCTGAAGAAGTACGTTGCTGATCCTTCTCATATCATCAGATGGGAGCAGGTGCAGTTAGGAGAGGATGTTACTTATATCCTGCGACCGACACGCATCTTAGACCGGAAGGAGCAGGTACTGCGTAGCAAGGTGATTCCCCTTGTGAAGGTACTATGGACGCATCATACTGAGGAGGAGGCTACTTGGGAGACAGAAGCCGAGATCAGAAAGAACTACCCACAGCTTCTCGAGGAGTACGAAAAGGTACAAAATTTCGAGGACGAAATTATTTGTTAAGGGGGGTAGATTGTAACGCCCGTGAAAAATCCATACTTGGGCTCGAGTACCAACTCGACCCGAATTTGCGTAGAATTCATTCCTTTGGAAAATTTGACTAGGTTAGCTAGTGCAACGTTAGAATAGCTGGGAAATGGTCCCTGATCACTTTAAATACGTTCTACAAGGCCCGAAGCGAGTGGAACTAAGGGTGCTATAATGCTCTAAAGCCTCGGATCAAACTCTAAGCCGGTTTGTTCTCTGGACCACTTTGAATCTTTGTATTGGATCTAGACCGCACGTTGAAAGTCCGATACCTCCTATCTTAGACC
The DNA here is from genome assembly GCA_037074715.1 of Magnolia kwangsiensis. Lineage (NCBI taxonomy): Eukaryota > Viridiplantae > Streptophyta > Magnoliopsida > Magnoliales > Magnoliaceae > Magnolia > Magnolia kwangsiensis. The sequence continues at coordinate 144,580,711 of CM073573.1, forward strand.
GTTAGGACCGTCTAGCTGGGCTTGACACTCATTCCAAAAATCAAGTCAAACCGATGATCACAGGCTATTTCATTGAGCCCGGACCGAAGAGAGTGTGAATAGGGACATAGTTGGAATTTCAAATTCAAATCTGGCACACAAATTTGACGCATCAGTATTAAGCATTCTGACCGTCAGAATACAGCCAAATTACACCCTTGGATCAGGAAAAATATCTATTATATATCACGGGACTTATAGGCCTGATCTTGATGCGGTGACCGTTAAACTGAAACTGGGCCGCCACGTGCGATCTGGGAACCCAACCGGTCTGAAAACTGGATGTGTGCTAGATCCAGTATGCATGAGCTTAAGTCCGACCGCATTTGGCCTGGGGACCTCCAGAAATGCCCTTTTGGACCAAAACGGCCCCGATTTGGTTAGGCACCAAGTAAACATTGTTCCCAAGCCTATTTTGGGAATGTTTTAGGCTATAAAAGGGGTTGAAACCCTCACTCCTCTCTCCCATCCGAATTTGAGAGAAGCCCTAGCTTGGGAGAGAGAAAAAGAGTGAGAGATTGTGAGAGAGTGGGAGAGTTCTTCCCGCCACTTGTGCTACGTGTTGCACATGCTTAAGCGACACTCCTCTACCGCTTTCCCGGCGATTCCACCGCAATCCTAGGTAAGTAAAAACCCTTAATAGTTGGTGATTTGAGTTTTTCTTGTTTCCATGGCGATGTAGCTTATGGATCTTATGTATTAGGCTCCTTACTCGCCGTAGACGAAGCATATACACTCCGCTTCAATTCCCGAGTCTACAAGACACTAGGTGAGGATTTTAGACGCTTGGATTGACGGTTCCCAATGCTTTCAATGTCGTTTAATAGTAGATTCTTGACGGCATCGCCGTTTGACATGTACAAAATGCTCTCCGTTTCCCGTTTCGTAAGCTAACGAAGAATATGAGATTTAGGGCATTTTAGTCATTTGTAGAAAGTACTGTTTGCATTCATATTTTGCTGATGTGATTGACATGGTTTGTTGTCGCATTAGGAAGTTAGGAATGCGTGCATAATTAGTTTGGCGAAGAGATTCGCCTAGTTGCATACTTTGGGTCGACATGCTATATGTAGACCTAAGTGTGTAGTGCATGTGTTTGTATAAATGCTTGTATTAGTATGTATTGAATTAAATGATGTTATTTGATACTTTGTGATTGATTTTTCAATTATTATGCCGACCTAAATGATTTTCTACATGTTGACAAAATGCATGATTTCACTACATGCATGGAATGTATGTGCTTGAGGATTTGCTTAAGTTGAATATGCATGGGAAGTATGCCTTGAAGATTTGCTTAAGTTGAATGTCATAACATGTGCTAACATGCTCACATGATGTATTTCAATTCCAATACCTTTTATAGTGATTCCATAGATGTGTGGGACTTGACTTAGTCCAGGCAGTCGGTAACCGAGCAAATTCGTGGCTGACTGGTCATAGCCACGAATGACGCGTCGATGAATGTGATTCGTGTTGAGAGTTGGCGGCAGTGGTTAGGCCACGCGAAGTGTTTTACGCACTTCATGTCGTTCAGTTCGAGATGCGATCGCGCTAGTCGAGCCCGTCAAGTAACCCGACTGGCCGATGTTTGTTCACCATGTATGTATCATAACTGCTTGAACCTAGGGTACCGAACTTACCATTGTAAACCCTATTAACCGTGGTACCTTGATCCACGAAGACTCATGAGCCGGGCATGGTGGTATGGGACACCGTGGTCGAGCTGTCGGCCTACGCTGGGGCCACAAACCTCCCCGTAGTGACCAATGAGCACCTTGACTCGTGAGCAGATTATGGTGGTATGGGACGCTATATTCTAGCTGTCGGCCTACACTGATCAGGCGACGAGCCCTTTGTAGTGACCGCGAGCGTATTCTGAGTTCACGGGAGGCGACGACCCTTCCGTGCAGTAGAGTACAGTAGGCCTGTATTGATAAGGTGATGGGGGAGCGGTGCAACGAGTGCGAGCAACAGCCCTGGCAGCCCTTGCAGTGACCTACGAAATGTACATCGTATGAGATTACTAGGAGTGACGACCCTAGACAGGATCCGTGTTGGGATCGATACAAGGGAGGTACCTTAGTTTCCCAATCCTGCTGTGTGAATGGACTAATAATAACTTGGTAATCATATCACCATAGCATTGCATGTGCCTGGAAGATGTGGAGCACTCTAGGGAGTGTGGCATGCCGCGGTCGTAAGATGTTGCCGTATGAGGGTGATCGTCGGTGAGGGCATACATCACGTCATATCATCTTGCATTAACAACAGTATTAGGACTTGTCTGATTTACTGCTTTACTATTATCGCGTGACTGAATTGTGAACATGCTAATCTTTGCTCTATGATTCCACTGAGTTGATCACTCATTCCCACGTTACGGGATGGTGTTTGCAACACCCACCAGACCCTGTTGTAGTTGCAGGTGACGATGAGATCCAGGGGGTGGAGCTAGATGATGACGAGGACCAGGATGAGTTCTCGTATATGCAGTATCATGACGGCTTCCCGTAGGTGACCTGGATCGAGGGGACATCAGTGGGACTTTTCTTTTTGAACATTATTCTTTTGTTATGTATATGTATATGAGACTCAGAGATGTAGTCATACTTTGGAGACAGTTGAGATTACTTTGTTTTTCCATACAGTGATATATATCTTGTTTAGTCTTCCGCTTGCTTTTATCACTGGATCTGAAGTATGAATTGCAGTTTTGGTATACTTTTACTCATGTGAATGCTTTAAATCAGACAACATTGAATCATAACCATTTTTGTTGCATAAGTGACGGTCTGGAACTCGGGAGTTGAGTTTATACACGACCCCCGATTTTCAGGGTGTTACAAGAATGGCAACTCTACTGGGGATATGCCAGAGTACACTAGCTGAGACCCAACTCGAAAACGTGTGGTATTCCAATCTCAAGGGACATTCATCATTGCATTCACAAAAATAAAAAAAATCTTTGGCTTACACTTGTTTGGGCATCAATCCTAGCCATGACTACTCTATCCCATGCAGCTATGACTACCCATGAAGAAGAGTCGACAGCTCTGTCAGCTCCTGAAGCATCGGCACTGGTATCAACACCGTCACCAACACCTCCGATAGCTCCAACAGACCCACAAGCTAATGTAACCATGTAAGAGATAGACCAAAGTTTTTGAGCACTGTAAGAGCTATTACTTTGCCTAGTGCCAGGCGCCATATCGAATATACAGGCAACACAGCCTAGTGCTCAAAGCAGTTCAACCCCACAAGCTCTCCTTGCTTCCTCCCTTCCTCCTCCAGCAAATCCCATTTTACCCTTCCCTACAGAATCAATACAAGATCACCAACATCTTCTTCTTAGTAGGAGATCTGGTCAATTTCAAGGGACAAAACCCCTCTCATATGATCCTTCTGAACTCACAGAACTCCAAGAGTAATTGTGTGATGTACGGAGGAAGCTACAGAAGCAGCAAGGAGTGGATCTCCCATCTACTAAGTTAAGGGATCTTTGTCCCTTCCCTGATGCAATGGTACCTCAAGACTTTAAGGTACCAAAATTCAAAAGATATGTGATATGAGGTGTCCTATAGACCATTTAAGAGCATTTTGTGGAGAGCTTAATACTATGACAGGTAATGACGGAGCATTGATCCGTTTGTTTCAAAAATTCTTGAAAGGTGATGCATTAAATTGGTACACATTATTAAACTACCATCGAATTAAAACTCGGGAACAACTTTTCCAAGCTTTTATTGATCATTTTATGTACAATCTTAATGTAGCACGCAAAAGGGCGGATCTTACTGCCTTAAGGCAGAGGAATGATGAGTCATTGTCAGCTTACGTTAGACGATGGCGGACAATGACCACTAAAATGAAAACACTCATTGATGACGAGGAGAAAATCTACATGATCATCCACTCGGCAAACCCGAGTATCTCTGGATACCTCGTTGGATACCTCGTCTTATATTCATATGCCAACTTTACCCAACTCATCCGTGCTGGGGAACAAGTCGAAGCCGGAATAAGGGCTGAGACGATCTCCCCTTGGCGGCCTCATTAGGCCTCCTCGGTATAGTGGATAGTGGAAGGAAGACCTACTAGATATGAGAATGGTAACAGAAGTGTTCATGACCTCTATCCAACAGAAGAAGACAATCTCGTCGACTCTACCCAAGGTGCTCAATTTTCTCCTCAAGAAGGACAATGGCAACAACAACAACAAATGGAGATTTCTCAGTACCCCAGGTCAGTAGATGAGGATGACCCAGGAACTTAGGCACTTTACACCGATAGTCCAAACTTACAGTGAGGTACTAGCTATGCTAGTCCAAAGGCAAATACTTACTCCACTACTGCCTAGGTGCCCACCAAACCTTCTGCCACCAAACTATAATGAGAATGAATACTGTGCATACCATCAATCCCGAGGCCACACAACGGACCATTGTTTCACCCTGAAACATGTGATCTAAGATCTGATTAACAACTAAATGATTGTGGTTACCTCTCCTGTTGTTACCACCACTAATCCCCTGCCACCGTATCAAGTATGCCCCAGTTCATCAGGAACCCCTGGTCAATCCAATCCAATGCATCCATTCAATCACTGTCAGCACAACAATAATACCCCAAGTTTATAAGGGGCACACCTTGCCAGTCCAATCTCTTCGCTCTCAAATATGCAAGGGGCATCTCTAGTAGGTCCAATCTTCATGCCTCCAAGTCTACAAGAGGCACACCCTGCTATTCCAATCTCTTCGCTCTCAAATATGCAAGGGGCATCTCCAGCCGGTCCAATCTCCATGCCCCCAAGTCTACAAGGGGCACACCCTGCCAGTCTAATCTCTTCACTCTTAAATATGCAAGGGGCATATCCATCCAGTCCAATCTCCATGCCCCCAACTCTACAAGAGCCACCACCGATCAATCCAGTCCATACATCCTTTGTCTCACAAGGGGCACCACCTGCCTATTCAGCCCTTACTCTAACCCTCGTGATCAAAGAAAATGCTCCTTCCCTGATTAACATACCGCATGCCTTAACAAAATGAGGGCCCAGCTTCAATCATGCGGTAACTTTCCGACAAGGACATTCTGGTACTTAAAGGGATTTGCCTAGCTCTACTCAGTCTTCAATCCTTTAAGAGAAGAGTCTAGGATGAATAGTTCCCGCCTCTAGGAGAAATGTCGATGAAGAGATTAACGTCGAAATCTTGAGTAGCCCCAAAGCATCAACCATCACTTTTTAGGTCTTTGATATCACAGTTTCATTTCATCTCCTCCCTGATCGGTCTTAAATACATAGAGTCAAGGCTCTCACTTCAACTCTTCACCAAAAGGCCAAGTACATGTTCAGGGACAAGGCGTTGGCCATTATGGACGATCCTGAACAAACCTTTCTGATAAAATCAGCCGACCGTCAAGAGCTAGATATCCCGATCATGAACATACAATGCTCCGATGAGGATATCTCATACCATAGTCTCAAGTTCGAGACAATGAATTGTATGCCTCTTGCATGTCCCATCGGATTAAACTATGTCTTCCCTCTAGTCGAGCACTGACATTTTTATTATCAGCTCGAATATCAAGAGAATATAAGCATGATAGGACTAGAACATCTGTCTCCTATGGGTGAGATAACAAAGCACAGATGTATTAAAGGAGGGTAAAGTCGGCAAGAGGAGGACGATCCCTTCAGCCACACATCAATTAAATCCAACAGAAAAGGGATCATCTATCCGGTTGGTAGGTCGAGATCCACCATGGAGGATCAAGTGAGCGAAATGAGTCCAACTGGACTGTTTGGAAATGACTCGGGCAAGGGGTAAGAATTGCATCGAATTACTTAGACCACAGTCTAGGTCCCACTTGAGTAGGAAGAATCCAAAGACTCACAATGCATCGGGGATGAGCTGAGGAAAGTGACATCCAACACCAGCTCAGAGCCTAATCTTAAACTTATCACGATATTTGGGCACGACAATGAGGGCCCACCGACTAATCTGTCTAGCCCTGCCTTCTGAGGGGAGGGAGTGCAGGGCAATAAGTAGTTTACAATCCCCAAGACGGTATAATAAAAGAAAGTAACGTTTGACTCCTCAAGCCGAATTAGACAATCCCTGATTCACATCGCCATCTTTCTCAAAAAAAATCAAAAAATTTCAAAAAGCCAAAAACATTAGATATTTTTGAAACACCAAAAAAAAAAAATCATATACTTGTTAAAATTCAAAAACAAAAAAAATTTTAAAAATTCCTAAAAGCCAAAAACACTAGATATTTTCTAAATGCCAAAAAAAATCATATACTTGTCAAAATCCAAAAAATAAAAAATTTCCTAAAACACAAAAATAATAGAAAATCTTTCAAAGTTCACAAGCAATAATGTACGAAATGCGTCTGTTACAACATCCGAGTTTAAAGTCGACTCATATGGTTTCGATCTACAGTTAGACTTCAAACTCATGGGTTTGGATGAAGCCCACGATGAGGAAAATGATGATCCAACTCTCGAGCTAGAAGATTCCCTTTGAAAGTTCAAAACAATGGCCAATGTCGTCACGGATGATTTTGAAATTGTGAACTTGGAATCCCTTGAGCTCCCTAGAGCGGTATGCATCAAGAGATCCTCGCCTCCTAAATGCAAGTAGACAATGACAAAATTCCTGAGACCTGGGGGCTATCTAACTTTGGGTTCTTCTATGAAGCCTTACCCAGATCGAATGAAGAGCTAGTCATATGCCATCTTCTATGAAGCCGGAAGGTAAGCCCATCAAGAAAAGCTGTCAAGATCATATTTGAAGTACACGATGGAGTCCTACGAATGAACGATGGAGATAGACTATTGCAGCATGTCAAGAAGTTCTTCAAGTATTCGAAGCTCACATAACGGATCCATGTGCATGCTTCGAGTCTTTATAACCTGGCAACACCCTAGCCCTTCTTCATTATGGGGTGTAGACATCATCGAAAAAATGAGCCCAAAGGCATCCAATAGTCATGAGTACATTCTCGTGAAAGATAAAAGCAAGCGCCGACAACACCCTACACCATCGATATGAATGAAAAAGAGAAATCAAGGAAAATGATTGGTGGTAATCTCGATACAAACTAACTACAGCTTGCAAACATGAAGCACACGACGATCACTAGGACCAATGACAAGAAAGTCTGAATGAAAGGTTAGCAACATGGTAATCATACACATCTTATCATTGCACCTACTAGATTCAGGGGGCAACTCCAGACCATCCTGAGACGATCCTTTGATCATTCGTGAGGTTCTTCCACGAAGTGCCCTTCGTCTCACCATCATTAGGGGCAAAGATCTTTCAGAGCCCATCAACGCTGACATCATAGGTAATCCTACTTGATTATGTCAACAACTATAAACGTAAAGCTAAAGTCAAATGACAAAAGGTTAGCATCCTGAGGTACATTCCATCATCATTCCTTCCCTCCAATAAGTGTTCCAAAAAATAAAGGGTTCAAAAAAAAGATGAAGAAATAATAAAAAAATGGATGGATAAAGTGTGTAGTCTAAAAAAAAGAAGAAAAAAGAAGAAAAAAGAAGAAAAAAGAAAAAGAAAAGAAGAGTCGAACCCAATGAGTGAGAACACAAGTCGCCAACCCATTTCCTCTCAAGATAGTTTAACCCAATGTCAACAGCTTTACGATCATGATCGAAGACAAAGTCAGGTAGCTCACCAATCGGTCGATAATGAATGAAGTCTAGCCTCCCCCCTCTGTTAATTTAAAAGAAAAAAAAATCAAAAGAGAAATAACATGTCTAAGCGAAACGGGCTAGATGAAAATTCGAAGGGGCGCCTTGAGTAAAAATAGCGGGCATGTAGCAGACTTGGTGAAAATCTAAAAAGGCACCAAGGGTAAAAAGAGCACAGCTGCCAAGGGGCAGGTAAGAGCAAAAACTCGGGACATGGTGAAAATTCAAAAGAACACCATGAGCAAAAATGAGAAGAAAGCCAGTCGTGGTGAAAATCTGAAAAAGGCACTATGAGCAAAAATGGCTAGAAAATAAAAGAAAATAAAAGGTACAAGAACAAGAGAAGCCAAGGTAACGTGCAAGGTGAAGAAGCCAAGGTGAAGTCTCGGATCAGAATTTTATCAGACTCTACCTAAATCCAAGGGGCATGATCCTAGTATGCACTACTCATAGGGAATTGGGATCCCTAGTAAATAACTTAAAATACCGGAGTCAACGTAGGGTAGGTTCAAATTCTAATTCCACCATCTAAAGCACAAATTCATGTGAGACCCGACCCGAGTTCACATGTGTGCATGTGTGTGTGAGTATGCATTCCGTCCATCTTCGTCCTGCGGTCCTACCAGTAGAATCCTGGTGACCCGTGACCCTTAATAGTGTTTGCGGTCACCCGTAAGTCTAGTCATAAAGACCCGATTTGGATCGAGTTAAAACATATGTCATTGCGACCGTATCATCGTCGCGGTTCCAACGACATGTCTTGTGCGTCTATCCAACCTATGGATCAAAAGTTATGAGCATTTTATCATGTGGCCCACTTTTTATACAAATGTATGTGGACCACCATCACCCTTGGCACAAGTTCCAAGGTACACTATCCACACACTACACAAAGATCCATAGCTAACACCACCTACCTCTAAACACTACCCACATGCCTAGAAAACTTACCAACCCTATAACTTTAGTTGTATCTTCCTATAGCAATCATCATTCTTCTCTAACCAAGGCAATCATGCCTCCATCTTTCTAGAAATTCATCATTAAATCTCTCTCCCTTCCCTCTTTTTCTTTTCATTTTCTCTTCTTCCATTGCTAGAACCTCTAAAACATCCTACCTTGCTGAAAATTCTAGCCACATTTCTTCGCTCTCCTTCCTCATCTAACCCTTAAAAACTCATCTCAACCATTGATCCATCTCCCTTGGAGCTATAAAACCCAAGTGTGGAAGAAGAAGGATAAGCTTTGAGGTAGGTGTATCCTAGGATTTAGGATTTATATTTTCATGTTCTTAAACCTCTTTTCTTTTTATATGGGATGTTTAGGACCCACCAATCAATGGTGGAGATCCTACATCATCCATTAGTTGTGGCCAAATGGCCTATTTGATGCATGTATGCCCATACGTGGGGTTTTTCCTCTATGGGCCCCCATCATGGAGGATTACTTGGATTCCATGGCATGATAGGTCATCTAGACCTTAGAATCATGGGTGGGATGACATCCAAACCATTGATCTTGAATCTATGACATGCATGTGGTGGATCTTTGTTGTAGCATATGAATAGATGGAATGTATGGTGTGATTGATGAAGGGGAGGGCCTCAATGTGATGGAGCCCCTCCTCTTGTGGCCGATTCTTTATTTTTCTTTATGATAGAATTCTAATCTTGCATGTGTGGCCCACCTTGTAAGCCAACAAAAATTCAGACCAACCATGGAGCTTGGACGCCCATAGCGGTCCATCCTTAGACATGTGGCCCCAAAATCTACCTAAATGGGGCACATGCTAGGGATATTTGATAATAGGGAAGGTCTGGACATCTGTGGGGCCCACTGGGGTGGTTCACCATACAAATTTCTGGGGTTAAATCCCATGAAAAATAATGTTTATATTTTAATTCTTTCTATTACATGCTGTTGTCCAAATTGTTAGAATTAATTCTTTTATGCTGTAATGTATGAGTTGTAGCCATTGTTTATGGCTTCCTTTTTTCTGATTTCTTAGACTTTTCTTTGAGGTGTGGATCCTAACTAAGAGTATGTTAAACCTCACCCTCATCCATCCATGTTTGATCACCCAAAAGGGTGGGCCAAGGAGGTTGGACGGTCCGGATTTTCTGGACTGTTCAGCCACTCTGCTTTCTGGAAAAAACATAAATGTCAGCAGATTTTTTTAAAATGGTGGGCCACCTTTGTGTATCTCACCTTATTTTATACTTGTATATGGATGTTGGCCTTGCATTTCTCTAAATTTTGACATACCTAGGCCCACTCTAATGGGGTACACAAGTCAGGGACAACAGTATTGCTGCAGCAGGAAAATAAAATCTGGACCTTGTTGTCCATAATTTGTATGAAATAAATAAAATATTTATACTATCTCAAAAATATTAAAATTTTTCATTGAGGTGGCCCACCCATGGTAGGACCTACCTGCAAAATTTTAGGGCTAATGGATCTCATTTGGGCATCCAAACGGGTGGTCCAACATAGTGGACTGCTAGAAAAATTCTGCTATGCAGTCCAGCAGTATAGTTCCATGAAAATAAAAATTTAAAAATATTTTTCTCAGAAGGTGGGCCATATTTCTAAGTCCCATATTGATGTAGACTTAATGAGAGACATTAGGTCCAAATTTCATGAATTTTGAAGGCCCAGAACCCACCCATTGGATGGCCCAAATTCAGGACAGTTACATTCCAGCAATAGTTCACCCTGGACAGATTATATTCTTAAAATTTATTAAAATACTTTTGAGTGTGTAAAAATTGTAAACATTTACAAGGATGTGCTACACTCATGTTAGGACCTACCTGCAAAATTTTGGAGCCATTGGACGTCTGTACACACCATGGTGGTGGCTGGACCGGCCCACCATATTCCAGATCAGTTCGAGTTTCAGGACAGATTATTTTATTTGAATTAATTAAAATATTTTTAGATGTCCAAAAATTATAAAATTTTATGGGAGTATGACCCACCCATGGAAGGACCACCTTATAAATTTTCAAGCCCATCGGGCCTCTGTACCGACCGTGGTGTGGCCTGCAATTTGGATCAATTTCAGGTCAAATACCCAGGCACACTCTTACCTTGGATTGCTGGGCCTGCATTCTAATGGCATGGCGCACTTGAAGTAAGTGTTATATATCTCCCTTCTTATCTGGTGGGGCCTACTATAATATATGTGGATCACCATGGATTAATAACCCATCTAAATTAAATAAATTTCTGGACTCCAGCAGGCCAAGGAAATGGGTGGGCTAGAATACCAGCAAGGGGCCTAAAATTTGCTACATGGTTGATTGTTTAGGAACTATTATGGCACACCAGATTTGAGAGAGTGTTGCACACACTCCTTGCTTTCCTTCCTTAGACATTTTGGACTTAATGAGTGCCCCCTTGAGGCCCACCTTTGTGGTGGTTTTGTGAGCTAGCCTTAACCAGAATTTTTAATAGTTTTATAGGCTCAATGGGCTGAGAACTTTTTTCTTAAGCCCAAGATTGTGCAAGGGCTAACCTTATTGATTTAAGAACCCAATGGGCTGTCTATAAGCTGATCATGTGTATTAATGGGCCTTGATGCCCTCATGAAGTGTTTAATTTTGGACTGACCCTATGAAGAGCCTTATTAAGTCTTTGTCTGATGAGGCAAGGCCCACCCTGTTGGTATATGTCTCGCCCTTGTGTATTATTGGACTTATGGGCTGACCTCAAGTCCACTATAATGTATGAATAGGGTGAATTTTATTTTGGGCCATTTCCTTAAGGCCCATTATGTAATATAGTATATGCATGACCACACCTTTTGTGGTAGTGATTAGGCCTTTTGGACTCACTTCTTTTGGATAGGCCCATTAATCTTGGGGTTATACTCTCCCATTTATTGTGATGGGCTTAAAGACAATAATATGCAAGAAGTTGGGCTCTTGGCTGCCCACTAAATTAACCCTGTACTTGGGCCAAAAGTGAGGCCCAACTCACTTGTGTTAAATGTAAAACTTGCCCATGTAAATGAATTACTAGGCTGGCCATGAAGCCCACCACAATATGTAAAATTATGACTTTTGTAGTTGGGCCCAAACCTTACTTGAGAGTCCAATATTTGGCCCATAAGTTGAGCTTGGCGTATGGCCCAGTAGGTCATGCATTGGTGGGCTTTAGACCTTATATTATATGAGTAGTAGCGGGCTACATCTTGGAAGCCAGTTGAGGTTGAATGTCCTCATGGGTGATCCTAAGGTATGCCCATGGGTTTCTCTATGGATGGTTAAAGGCCCACTATAAACCCTATGCCATTTGTTTAAGGCTCAATGTGTATGTATGCGGAACTTACCTTAACACATGTTTGGTTCAGGCCATCCAAGCTTTGGATCGCCCAATTATGGATGCACTCTTTGCCTTGGGTTACTACTGGAGTCACAATCCAGTAACAGGCTCACTTGATCTTTTCATGATATATACACACTCTTCATCTAGTGGGGTCCCTTAACGGATATAGTTAGCTTTCATGAGATTATTTTCACATAGTTAACTAATTTCTGAACCTTAGCAGGTCTAGGAAGTTAAACTGGCCAAAAGTTTATCAAGGGCCTTAAATGTACAATTTTATGATTAAAACTTTATTTAGCTGTGGGGCCCACCATATTGAGAACTTGTGTACGTGTTACATGCTTATATTTTCTTATAATCTTTGGGCTCAATCAGTGTATTCTTTTTGGTCACCTTTAGTGATCAGATGAGGACCCCATTTTAGATTTTTTTTTTTTTGGGGCATCCCATGGGCCCAGAGTAGGCAGGGTCGTCCCAGCTTGGCCTAACCATATATTGGGCCAACTTTCACCATTTTGATGGGCTTGTGGGCTAAGACAATGATAGTATTGAGCCCTTGGTTGCCTACTTAAATTGCTAAGTTATTGGGCTGATGTAGTTAGGCCCATTTCATCCAAACTTAAACTTATTTAGTCATATATTGTATACGCGGGCTGCCCACCAAGTCCAACTTAATGCATGGATTCTATGACTATTGGAAATTGAGCCTTGGGCCTTAATTTCTCTCTTGGGGCCCATATTGTTAAAAGTGGTATTCTATCTTTTTATGGCCTATTATAATGAATATATATGTATGTGGTTGGTTACATTTATTTTTATCTTTAATGTAGGCCTTGGGCCTTCTATCCACATCATTCATGGTTGATATGCCTTTTTGGGGAATGGTGGTTAAATGTCCCCATTATGTACCCCCCTAGGCCTGGTTATATTTAAGAGTGATTGGATGATCATCTTAGACTCTTGTTAATCTCATTTCTATATCGCTTAGACCCATAGTTTGTATACTTAGTCTCGTGGGTTATCCCAGGTAAATGGGCCCCCACTAGAGGTGAGATTCCTTATAGATATTGTCTAAATATCTAGTCTTTGTCCCTTCTTGGATAGGAGTGTACTACTTTGTATATCACCACATAATGCGTCTAGACCCATCTTCATGGCCCATGTACATCATTGTATGCTTGGTTGATACTATGTATGTATGGTCATATTATGTCGTTAGGCATTGCATGAAACTTTCCCCGAGGGATGTAGTATCCCCTCTTGAGTACGTTGAATGCTTGGGATTGATGCATGGTTGATTGTGTAATTCATGCATCTGACATTGCATAGCACATGAGTATTATCCCCCTTGCTTCATCAGGGCTGTAGCTTCCACAGATACATCATGGATGGCCATGTTTGGACACCGAAAATGTTACTTGAGCATATCGGGTGCATAGGATGCCCATGAGTGAAATTCTCAAAACTTCCATGGTACTGAGGATCTGCTCCAGCTCGTGACCGGGTGGTATATATGAGCGCACGAGGGCCTTATACCCTTAGGTCGCGACTCCCACTATCGTGTAGTCGGTTGGATAGGGGTGTGGCCTTACTCAGCTGATGTAAAAGGGCATTGCTAAGCTGAGTCTGACCAGCTCGTGAATGAGTCCACTACCTTCAGGCCTTGCTGGTGATTGGTTGTCCACAGGCGGGTAGTGAGGTCTCTTACGCTCGTTTAACTGTGCGGGGTCTGTAGAGCGGCAGTCATCCAACAGTGTAATGGACCCCGGTGATTTCCTTATGATGGAAATATACTTGATATGTGGATTGGATATGAGCACTGACATTACTTCGCATTGCATTTGCATCGGCTGTGTAAGCCTCATATTGCATCACCTTGTCATGACGCTCAGTACTCATTGCATTACATTACTCATTGCACTATATAGCCTTGGTATGGCTTCCTGCATTATCGTACTGTCTTGGTATGGCTTCTTGTGTTCATGATAGCCTTGGTAAGGCTAGTGGTATTGGTATTGATCATGACTCCCTTCTGCATTCTCTATCTTCTTCTGAGCACCGTTCTCACACACTCTCACCACCCTCTAAGCTTTCTATAAGCTTATGCACGATTGATGCGTGCATGAGATCCTAAGTTGGCGTCTTAGCAACGGAGCTTGGATAGGTGTGCGAGCCGAGGACCCAGTGTTGCAGATCAACTTCCTTCTTTCTTTTGTTATCTTATATATGTCCTTTTGGACCTTATGGAAACTTGTAAAAGTTCAATTTCATAGTGGATTTTGTGATGTGTGCCTTTGTTATTTTCAGATTTACTTGCTGTGATCTTGGGTATGCTCATATTGAAAATGATTATATTGTTGTGGAAATCCGCCTTGTAGGATCCCAGGATCGGAACCTGCCTCAGGAGCCGAGAATGGGGTACTACGGAGGCTGTCGCTGCCAGAACCGGTCATCGGGTTCCTTGTGAGGTACGGTTACCGAGTCTAGGGCATGACAATCTAAACACAAGAAAATACCGACAAATTTGGCACAAACAAAAATTTTTATTCTTTTCAAAAAAGTCTTTTTATACATCGCTTTCCGTTCTTTAAAAAAAAAAAAAAAAAAACATTCATGCATATACAGGACAAGTAACCAACAAAGTCGAGGATCCATAAAGTCAAAGTTAAAGCCCCAAAAGGCCCACATTTCAAAACCCCAGAGGCCCACAGTTCAAAACCCTAAAGGCCCACATTTTAAAACCCACAAGGCCCACAGTTAAAGCCCTAGAGGCCTACAGTTCAAAGCCCTAGAGGCCTACAGTTCAAAACCCACAAGGCCCACAGTTCAAAGCCCCAGAGGCCCACATTTCAAAACCCACAAGGCACACAAGTTCAAAGCCCCCAAAGGCCCACATTTCAAAGCTCACAAAGCCCACAAGTTCCAAGCCCCAGAGGCCCACATTTTAAAGCTCACAAAGCCCGCAAGTTCAAAGCCTCAAAGGCCCATATTTTAAAACCCATAAGGCCCACAAGTTCAAAATCCACAAGGCCCACATGTCAAAAGCCCTCCAAGCTCATTGTCCAAAGGCCCATGGTTCAAGGCCTATGTTTTCAAGCTCATTTTTTAGGCCCACATATCCAAAGTAAGACCCACTTCACAAGCCTGATTTTGAGGCCCATGGTCTTAGACCCACATGTCCAAATCAGGCCTATATTCCTCAATTGCCCCATTAATTTATTAGTGGAGGCCATCTGGCTATTCGATCTAGACCATACAATAAAAATTGGATGACGACACCCTCCCGTGGATCGGATAGATCTTTCAAATATCTCAAATAAAAACCGTCAGCTTCGCCAACTCATCAGTAGAGGCAACGCAACTGTTCACTTAACTTGTACAATAAAAACTAGACGATGACGCCCTCCTGCGAGATCGGACGGATGTTTCAAAAATCTATAAAATATGTAAAATAAAAACTGTTAGCCCCGCCAACTCATCAGTGGAGGCAACGTGACTGTTTACTTAACTTGCGCAAATAAAAACCGAACGACGACGTCCACCTGCGAGATCGAATGGATATTTTAAAAAAAATCTAAAAGTATTTTCAAATAAAATCCTTAAGGAGTATAGCTCCAAAGAGGATAATTTTCAAATAATTTTTTTTTCAAAAAACGCGCGCAGCACGCAATACACTGAGGAATCTTCCATATTCCCCAGTTACAGTCAATACAAATAGCTAAATAAGATTCGATCTCCCCCGGTTTCCCCGAAGGATAAGTGAATCCGTACATGATACATATACGATTGACCCAATCTTTATATCTGGACAATCGTACAAATGCTAATAAAAGTAAGTGGATCTATCTATGGAAAGAATAATCAAACTCAAATCAGAATTAGCAGACTACATGGTAAAGGAATACATGCACATATTTATTCCGTGATGTTCAAAAAATTTGATTGAGTCCAAGTCGGCGTAGTGAGTTCTCCATAAAGCCGTACCAACACGCAGGGCAGCTAACCATTTTGACAATCAAACAGACCAAATACTCTCAGGGTGATTATATAGCAAAGGAAACGATAGACCAAACAGTATGAGAATCCTCGTAAAGCCACGACGAATGTACAGAGGCCCTTACTTTTCATACTTACACTCTAATGTCATCAACAATCTGACATGAAAGGGTTGTGATTGGTGACTCATAAAGCCGCGACGAATGCGCAGGGGACAATCGCAATGTTTTTTTCAACCCTCATGACATGTGCAAGTAATCTCTTTTCCAAACAGTCGACTGACAATGATACAATGGCAAGCAACAGATTCGAACCACTACCTTTTCTGACCAGAAGGGTGGGGTGTCCACTCGCTTTGGAGCTCGGTTGCTTGTAACCTCGGTCAAAGAGGGGCATCTGTAGACACCCCACCTAGGCTAGTATCTTGAGAAAGCTAAGACAATCCGGGAACCATGATCATATCCTAAACCAAATCCTAATTTAAGCTTAAATCAAACCCTAATCTCAGCTTAAACCTAACCCTAACCCAAACCCTAGCTTTAACCTTAAACCCAGCCTAAACCCTAAACCTAGCCTAACCCTAGTTTAAACCATAATTCAAACACTAAACCATCATCCAATCCAAAAGTCAACTTTCATATGGAATTACCCCTCTAGTTCACCCTATTTACCATCCTACCAAGTCAAAAGTTAACTTTCATATGGAATTACCTTTTTAGTTCACCCTATTTATAATCCTACCAAGCAAAAGTCAACTTTCATATGGATTTACTCCTGTAGGTCACCCTATTTACCATTTTTATCAACCTCACTAACCAGCCAATGAGAGCATGCCACATGGCATTCCTCTCTCCTCAATCAATCACAAGTTACCATGTCAACTTTTACCCCTTACTTACTTACCAATTACAACAATGTCATTGGAGATGGCTATAAATAGCCCTCTTCCCCTTCACATTTCAGACACAACCAAGAGAGCCTAAAATCCAAGCAAGGGAGAGAGAGAGAGAGAGAGAGAGAGAGAGAGAGAGAGAGGGTGAGGAGGTGCTCCTAAGCCTCTAAGTTTAGATTTTTTAGCTCCCCCTTAGCCTCATCCTGACCTTCCTAACCTACTCAAGATCATGATGCAGTCCATGTCTTAGTATACTCAAGATCGAGCTAAAGATCCATTCATTTAACATACAAGCATTCATCATGACATTTATTCCCTTCTCAACCCCCCTTACTTCTCTAGATCTCTAATGAATGTATGATCTGTGACTTGCCGTACACCGGATCCTGTCACATTAGAAATTTCTAGTGATCTAGTACATTTTTCTTACCTCTTTCCATATGCATCATCACATCCGCTTTTTAGATACACCGTTAGACGTATGCTCTATGGCTTGTTAAAATCTTAGATCTTGCCACATTAGAAATTCATGTGTGTTCCTAGTCCTATCTTGACCACATCATCCATCCCTTGAGATTGTTTTACCACATAAAGTAGAGACCATACGTTTGTACGGGCAGAGAGGGTGCCAAATACCTTCCCTCTTTGTAATCGTGGTCCCTTACCCAGAATCTCGGATCGCAGACCAGGAGTCAATCTAAGGTAGGAGAGTCTTCGGATTTCTCCAGCCTTACATATTTCACGGGTTCTAGCTGACTGCGGGATTTTGAGATTAATTGGCTAGTGGCGACTCCAAAATCCACAAATTGGCCTACTCACCCCCACTACCAAAAACATAACATACGAATCAGCATTGGCGTCGATTTTCAGTGTCTACAGTATGAAAATTCCCTTGTGACAGGACTTTCCATAATGTATGTCGTAACTAATTTAGTCTATGTATAATACAAAATGCATTCTATGTATTTGTTAAAATGTTTGACTGAACATAAAATAGTGAATTGTGCTTGTCATGATTTCTAATCTAAAATCCATGTTTGTTATATGCGTTATAGCTTATATTGTGTAGAAAATTGCTATAGTTCATGTCATAAATAATTTAGTTTATGTATTTGGTAATGTGTAGGCTAAGTGATTAATAAAATGCCTGAATGAGATATTGTTTGATGAATTGTATTTGATAAAGGTGTTGAGATAGAATTCTCAATTACCTTATCTATATGTATAATTTCCTTCACATAATCTTAATTTCAACTATGTAATTTATGGATGAATTGAAATGTTCGGTAGCATGTTCAATATGTTGATAAAATGCTCAAATGAGTGTTATGCTTGGATTATTTATTAAATGCCTATATGATTATCACATGTCTCCATATGATGCATTTGAGTATGATTGGGACTACTACGTAGTCTAAAAAATCGGTAATAATTTCTGTTTGAGTGGCCGAATTAATCTCGCCACATTTTATGCGTTCGGTGAATACGAGTCGTACGATGATTGTTGACAGTGGTACCATGTCAATTAATTTAGCGTACGCTCGTACCAGTCGAACTTATCTAATAAACCGATTCACCTATTCTGTGTTTGTCATGTATGGAGGCTACTGCTTGAATCTAAGGTACCATTTACCAATGTAAAAGTTCGTTTCAACTATGGTACCATGATCCGCTAAGATTCATGAGTCGGACATGGTGATATGGGACACCGTGGTCAAGCTGTCAGCTTACGCTGGGGTGACGAGCCTCCCTGTAGTGACCAGTGAGCAACTCAAACTCGTAAGCCGAATACGGTGGTATGAGATACTATATTCGAGTTGTCGGCCTATCCCGGTGCAACCTGGTTGCAGTCCCAGCATGGGTTGGGGTGAATCGTCTAATCCGGACCCCCTTTAAAAATAATGCTCCTGTTGGTAGGGCGTTGGTGGAGTAACCTCGAGTGTAAACTCATGAACTTTCCTATCCACTGTTTTTCAAATAAGGGGTGATGTTGCCCTATAACTTGTCTATCATATATGATTAACTAGGATTGACGACCCTAAATGGATCATTGTTTGAGGTAAATGATAAAAAGGGAGGTGCCTTAGCTTTCCAAATCTGTTTTATGAATAAGCCTAATCAAGAACTCGGTTAACACGTGTATGCACCGCATTACATGTGCCTTTAGTGAGGAAGAGCACAGTGGGAGTAGCACGTGTGACCGTGAGATGATGTTACTAAGGGAGTGCAGGCGAGAACATGCATCATTATAGCATATCATTCCTGCATTAACAAGAGTACCTAGGATATGAGTGTTGTACTGCTTTATCATTACTGTTTGACTAAATTGATAACATGTTAACCTTTGCTTTATAGTTCCAATAAATTAGCTACTCATTCCTACCTGGGATAGTATTTTAAAATACTAATCAGACTCTGTTGTAAATACAGGTAATGGAAGAATCTATGCAGCTGAAATGGACTTCATAGACGAGGAGGAAGAATTCTTTTATGTTCAGCTATTAGGAAGGTCTTCGTAGACCTTGTTCTAATTCGTCGAGATTATAGGGATTATATGAATTAGTTGGACATTTATATTTTTTATATTTTGTATATTGTGGATCAACACATATATATATTTAGCTTGGTAACATACTCAT
Organism: Magnolia kwangsiensis; assembly: GCA_037074715.1. NCBI lineage: Eukaryota > Viridiplantae > Streptophyta > Magnoliopsida > Magnoliales > Magnoliaceae > Magnolia > Magnolia kwangsiensis. The sequence continues at coordinate 144,600,338 of CM073573.1, forward strand.
ATTCTGGGGATTAAGAAACATCCTATACATTATATACTTATCTCAGTCTTCTGCTTGCTTAACTTAATTATCTCTGGAGTATGATATGCTGTTTTAGTATAATCTCACTCATGTTTAATGCACTAATATGAACAACATTTAAATATCATTATCTATATTTTATAAGTGATGCGTTGGAACTCAGGAGTTGAGCTTCTACTCGACCCCCGATTTTCAGGGCGTTACACTTCATAAACAACTTATTTGTGAGCGTCTTTGACATGTACAGGTCTTATAACTTCTTCCATATCTTCAAGGGAGATTCCTCATCCAAGATGCTCTACATAACCTCGTTCGACATACACAAATAGATGGTGCTCATAGCTTTCTCCTCGAAATCGCTCTAGTCATCATCCGACATTTTCTCCAACTTTATTCTAACAACGCCTTACTTAACCCTTAAAAAACTAGAATGTCATTGACCTTCTGTTGCTATAAAATGAAATTGGTTTTCCCATCAAAATTCTGTATATTGAATTTTGATCATAACATCTTTGCTCAAACACAAACGTCCAACCTGACTTTGATATCACTTTATTATGAGTGAACCCGCTTTATATCACACCACAATGATATAAACCCGAGCCAACAACAAATCCAAATCAAACCTTAGGTATTAGAAATTCAAAACTAACACAACCACCAATCTATATATGCACTTTATGAAAGCACGATAAATGAAGATAAAACAATATAAAAATGTAGTTAACCAAACCAAAAGCAAAAAATTCACAAACACATATTTTACGTGAAAAATCCTTTCAGGGAAAAAAATTTATAGTACAAAGTGACAGAGATTCACTATAATCAAAACCTTAAAGTTGTACAGACTCACCTTCTTCGATTACAGATGTACACAATCTCCCCTTGTGATGCATTTCGCTAGAAAACCCCTATATTCCTTAAGAAATTCTTCTCGAGCTCTTTATGAGTATAGTAAACCCTCTTTCTTAACAAACCCTAGCCCTTGTATGGAATAAAGCCCTAATGAAAAACCAAACTTAAATATCCTATTTTGGACCGATCATGAAACCCAATGGTTGTACTATGGTCAATCGACCGTGAACATCATAGCGAGTCATAGCGAGTCACAATCAAACATGGAATTCCATCATGGTGAGTCATGGTCAACTATGAATTCCCATGGTTGACCAAGCCCTGCAAAATGCAAGTCGCGCATTCCAGCCCTGCGCCTTCTCTGGATCCTTGCACCTTGGGTTATGAACTCAAGCATCTTTTATTTTATTTTATTTTTATTTTTAACACACAAACTGCCACACACTCACGCCGTAGTAGGATTTCTCCCATCTATGGGTGCTTGAACCATTGACCAAGTGTTGGAACTCTTGAGAGTCTACCAACGGAGCAAGAGCAAGACCCAACCCCGAGCATCTGTTTACGAAGTTGTATGGTTATCTCACCCATTAGAATTCAAGTGGAGGAGAGCATGGAAGGAGACGGTTACTGACGCAGGGATGAATGTGATGAGGTCGATCACCGTCTTCCTCAAGGATAACTACTCCGAATCCACGGAGCTTCTCTGGACTCCTCACAGAGACTTCTCGAATCCACGAGGAAAGAAAGCAGGAAGATAGAAATAAATTCTAATAAATTTGAAATTAATTGATGAAATCCCAAAATCGAGTTCACAACCCTTTAAATAAGGGAACCAAGCAATAAGAAAGAAATTAGACTCAAACTACAACTAAAACTCCTAGAATTCGCAACTTTCTATAAATAGTAAACTTACTATTTATAGACGGTCATGATGTCTACTAGTGCGCAAGGTTTTCGGCCAAAAATAGTAAGTATCCTATTTGGCTTCACCAAACCGTTCTCCTAATTATCCTAAGCACTTTTCATGTTGGACACAACTCCTAAAGCCCAACGGATGAAAAGTTATACTCAAACAAAAACTTACTATTTATAGTAAAAACAAAATGAAAACGAGGAAACGACCGTCGATCAGGGGGTTTCTCGCAAATTCGGGCTGTGCAACCCGGCATAGCAGGGTTGGTTGGCTAAAGTAACTCGTTCTACCCCAAAATCATATATTTTACGTCGGATAACTCATTCCAGATTGTGAGATACGCCCGATCTAAGGTCAGATGGTCCGGATCACTTCTGTCGCCGACCGTGCCTTTTCTGATCCATCTTGGCCATGAAATTGTCCGCGACCCGCTCTACATCAGTCCCCTCCACTTGAAAAGAACTCGTCCTCGAGTTCTCCTCCTGCGCTGGTTCATGATACTCGGTCAGGTCCGCAACGTTGAAAGTCCGTGAGATCGCCATGTCATCTGGAAGATCAACAACATAAGCATTGTCATTGATCTTTCGGATGATCGGTACCGGTCCAATCTTCTTATTCTTCAGCTTATTGTACATCCCGGTCGAAAATCTTTCTTTTCACAAATGGACCATTACCTGGTCACCCACCTCGAACACCTTTTGTCGACGATGCTTGTCCGCTTGTTCCTTATACTTTTCGTTCGAGGCATGTAGCTTAGTCTGCACCTCCGCATGAATACCCATGATCCTGTTTGCCATATATTCTGCTGCAATACTCATGCCTGGGAGCTTGGGCAGAAGGACCAAGTATAGTGTGTGGCGAGGTACTCGTCCGTAAATAACCTGGAACGGGGATTTTCCTGTCGAGCGGTTCACCATGTTGTTGAATGCAAACTCTACTTGAGACAAGGCCAAATTCCACTGCTTCGGTTTCTCTCCTGAAATACATCGAAGGAGGTTTTTCAAAGTGCGATTCACAACTTCGGTCTGCCCATCAGTCTGTGGGTGGTAAGCACTGCTAAATTGAAGTCGTGTATCGAATCGAGTCCACAAAGTCTGCCAAAAGTGGCTAATGAACTTCGTGTCACGATCAGAAGTAATGGTCTTAGGGACCCCGTGTAGCCGTACGACCTCCCTGAAGAATAAATTCGCCACATGTGTTGCATCAAGGGTCTTCTTGCATGGGAGAAAGTGTGTCATCTTGGAGAAACGATCGACCACTACGAACACCGAATCCATGCCGCGTTGTGTTCGTGAAAAACCAAGCACGAAGTCCATTGATAAATCCTCCCAAGGACCGTCAGGCACAGGTAACGGGGTGTAGAGGCCCGTATTCCGAGATTATCCCTTGGAGGTCTGACAAATATGACAACGTTGTACGGCTCTTCCCACATCACGTACTAATTGCGGCCAGTAACTCGCGTCTTGTCTCGCCCAAGGTGTCCACCGAGGCCACCTCCATGTAGTTCCTGAATAATCTGCTCCCTTAGAGAACTTTGGGGGATGCACAATCAATTCCCTTTGAAGAGAAAATCATCCTGTATATGAAAGTCACTGGGGTGACCTTCTTGACATTTCAACCAAGAATCTTTGAAGTCTTCATCCTCGGCATATAGCTCCTTGAGACAGTCAAAGCCGACCACCTCATTGCTCACCGTAACAAGTAGTGACGCACGACGGCTAAGTGCATCAGCCACCTTATTCTGCTGACCTGACTTATGCTTCAGAACAAATGTAAATTTCTGTAAAAATGCAACCCATCTAGCATGCACACGATTCACGTTAGTCTGACTATTAATAAACTTTAATGCCTGATGGTCGGTGTACAGAACAAACTCCCTTTGAATCAAATAATGCCGCTAATGTCGCAGCACCTGAACAACTGCGTACAACTCAAGCTCATAAGTCGACCACTTCTTTCGGGCTTCACTGAGCTTCTCGCTATAGAAGGCTACCGGCCTGCCTTCCTGTGATAATACTCCTCCTATTCCGACATATGAAGCGTCACACTCCACCTCAAACAATTTATCGAAATTAGGAAGCACCAAGACCGGTGTTGTAGACAAACGATGCTTGATCTCATGAAAGCTCTTGTCAGCTTTATCGGTCCATTGGAACGGCCCTTTTTTCATGCAGTCTGTTATTGGCGCGACTATGGTGCTAAAATCTCGCACAAATCGATGATAGAAAGTCGTCAATCCGTGAAAACTCCTCACCTCATGAATGTTTGTCGGGATCGGCCATTCCCTAATAGCTCGCACCTTTTCATCGTCCACCCGAATGCCTGTGGACGTTACAACGAATCCTAAAAATAACAGGCTGTCAGTTAAAAAGCTACACTTTTTCAAGTTGAGGTACAACTTGTTATCTTGTAGGACCTGCAGCACCTGCCTGAGATGTTTCTTGTGCTCTGCCTCATCCTGGCTATATATCAATATGTCATCAAAATATACTACCACAAATCGGCCAGTGAACGGTTTTAGAACTTGATTCATCAAACGCATAAAAGTACTTGGTACGTTCGATAAGCCGAAAGGCATGACCAGCCACTCATACAACCCTTCCTTTATCTTGAATGTCGTTTTCCATTCATCATCGGGTCGAATACGAATCTGATGGTACCCGGTCTTTAGATCGAGTTTAGAGAACACTTTAGCCCCTCCTAACATATCGAGCATGTCGTCCAACTGTGGTATTGGAAACCGATATTTAATAGTAATTTTGTTAATTGCTCGACTGTCGACACACATGCGCTAGCTTCCATCTTTTTTTGGCGTTAATAATGCTGGTACAGCACATGGGCTCATGCTCTCTCTCAATAGACCCTTACGGATCAATTCCTCCACTTGCCCCTGAAGTATCTCACACTCCTTCGGACTCATCCGATAATGAGGGCGATTGGGCAGGCTAGCCCCAGGGACGAAGTCTATGTGATGTTGGATGTCTCTCATGGGGGGCAATCCATCAGGTAAATCTTCAGGCCAGACTTCTTTGAATTCGTTTAGTAACAGTCTTAAGCTTGGAGGGATGTTTGAGGGTTCCTCTTTCTCGCCCTCCACCACTACGACATATACCTCGCCGGTTTCCTTGGACTCCTCCATGAAATCCCGAATGGTCAAGAGAGAACTCCCCTCCACTTTAGAGGCTTCAGGGTGGTTCTCTGGTGCCATAGGGGCAAGGATTATTTTTCGACTATCATTGATGAATATGTAGACATTGTCTCGCCCCCGATGGGTCGCATCACGGTCCGACTACCAGGGTCGACCGAGTAGCATATGGCAGGCTTCCATGTCAACCACGTCACAAAGTATCTGATCCTTATAATGTTTACCAATTGAAAATGAGATAGTGCATTGTTCAGTTACCTTGGTCTCGTTCACTTTTTTTATCCAGCCAATTGAGTACGGGGAAGGATGTTTCGTCGTTGGTAGCTGCAACTTATCCACCATCACTCTTGAGACGATGTTCTCATTGCTACCACTGTCTATGATCACATCACAGACCTTTCCGTTGACAGTGCACCGAGTACGAAATATATTGTGCCGCTGTGGATGTAATTCCTTTCGTGGGGTATACAGTAGTCGCCTCACAACGAGAGATTCGCCACGATCCTCGCCTGTCACTTCATCGCCACCTGCTATTTCTTCAGTGGTTTGTTCATATTCATCAAAGCCATGATCTTCTTCTGCGGCCTCATCTTCAGTGCCCCCTTGGTTTATAGTCAAGTGTGCTGCCGGACGTTGAAGACAAGTGTTTGATAAGTGGCCTAGTTGGACACAGAGGTAACAATTATTTGGCCTTAGCCGAGCATAAGGATTCGGAATCCTACTCGGGCCCGCTGTTGTGGGTGCTGCCCGTTGAGGTCTGGATGGTTCGCTCCCCGTATCACGGTTCGCGGGCGGAGGAGGTTGAGGACGTTCTCCTACCGGATCTTTTCCTCGAGCCAGCACTGGATCCTGTATGGGACCTATCATAGGGGGTCGATTTGAAGGATAGGGACGAGCAGGAGCTCTTGAAAGCTGTGTTTCTGCCCTTCCTGCCAATTGAACTGCCTCATTTACGGTCCCGACTGGGTATATCTGAACTCGATCCTGAATTATCGGTCGCAACCCACCTATAAATCGTGCCACTTTCTGTGACTCAGATTCTGACAAATCGTTTCGTGTAGCCAACCGCTGGAATTCTTCAGTGTAATCTGTAACAGTTCGATTTTCTTGTCGGCAATTCTGATATTGTTGGCATAATATCTGCTCATAATCACTGGGGAGAAATCGTGAACGAAGAAGACGTCTCATCCGAGGCCATGATGCGATGGACGCCTTGTTCTGGCGGGCTCGTGAGAGTTGCAATTGTTCCCACCATGCAGAAGCACCAGATTTTAATTTAAACGCTACCAATTTCACCCTTTGATGATCTGACACATCCATATAATCGAAATATCTCTTTACTTCGGCTAGCCAATCGAGAAAATCTTCGATACGTAATAAACCGTTAAAACTAGGAAGTTCAGCCTTACCTCGATAGTCTCTTTCAGCACGATCTAGACGATCGCCTCTATGGATTGGTCGTCGATCAAAACCCTCATTAATGTCCTCGTCGCTGGAACTAGAATCATCTAGTGTAGCCCTACGATTTACCGCTGGTAGTGCTCTGCGATAATCAGGGTCACGTCGTACAGTAACCACGGGTGGTGGGGCGACCATAGGTGGTGGAGCACCGCCTAGGGCTCGGGGCGGAATTAGGGCATCCGCAAGACGGTCGAGGGTTGCCTGCAGCCCTTGCATGGCCAACTGACTCTCCCGATGGAAAGCTTCCATTCTTTCCGAAAGATAACGAATCCCTTGATCACCGTCTACAGGATTTTGATTCATACCTTCGTTGTTTGTCATCGGCCCGAGGAAAAACCTCGCTCTGATACCAAATTGACGCAGGGATGAACGTGATGAGGTCGATCACCGTCTTCCTCAAGGATAACTACTCCGAATCCACGGAGCTTCTCTGGACTCCTCACAGAGACTTCTCGAATCCACGAGGAAAGAAAGCAGAAAGATAGAAATAAATTCTAATAAATTCGAAATTAATTGATGAAATTCCAAAATCAAGTTCACAACCCTTTAAATAAGGGAACCAAGCAATAAGAAAGAAATCAGACTCAAACTACAACTAAAACTCCTAGAATTCGCAACTTACTATAAATAGTAAACTTACTATTTATAGACAGCCATGATGTCTACTAGTGCGCAAGGTTTTCGGCCAAAAATAGTAAGTGTCCTATTTGGCTTCACCAAACTGTGCTCCTAATTATCCTAAGCACTTTTCATGTTGGACACAACTCCTAAAGCCCAACGGATGAAAAGTTATACTCAAACTAAAACATACTATTTATAGTAAAAACAAAATTAAAATGAGGAAACGACCGTCGATCATAGGGTTTCTGCAAATCCGGGCTGCGCAACCTGACGTAACAGGTTGGTTGGCTAAAGTTGCTCGTTCTACCCAAAAATCATATATTTTACGTCGGATAACTCATTCCGGATTGTGAGATACGCCTGATCTAAAATCAGATGGTCCGGATCACTTCTTTCACCGACCGTGCCTTTTCTGATCCATCTTGGCCATGAAATTGTCCGCAACCCGCTCTACATCAGTTACCTGGTATCAGTAGCTGAGACCAAAGATATTCTGGAGGAGTACCCCAGTTGCAGGGCTATTGCAGGCGCGTACTTTTAATCGGGACAGGCGTCTTCTCATGGCGCTGTCTGAGCATTGGTGTCTGAGAGACATTTCACTTGCCATTAGGGGACTGGCCATACATACCAGGTTTGAATCTTCTAACTTTTTTAGATGCTGACATGTGGAAGCCTCTCTCTCTCTCTCTCTCTCTCTCTCTCTCTCTTTAATATAGATATCTATAATCAGGATAGTTGCATCCCTATGCTGAAAAATGTCATCAGTCTACTCATGGAGTGGAGGCAATGGTCCAGTTGGTCCATGTACCATGCAGAGCACAAGGTTCTAGGTCTAATCCCGGCTAAGTCATCAGATAGAATGAATGTGACATATTCCCTTTGCTGGAAATTCTGTACCAGAAATTTATTCTTGGAGTTCTATTATTTTTCATTTTTCATCCAATTATGAAAACCATTCATTAGTTGTTTTTTTTTTTTTTTTTGCCCTAATCCACTTGCTTAGCAATTAAAGAACTGTTTGGCACTGATTCAGGATCCTACATGCAAGGATTGATGGTGGATGAGGAGCAAGATTCCAATCCTAAGTATCTCTTACCATCAAATAATGATAGGCAGGAATGGTTAACGCATTTCATTTTACGGTTATGGATATCGGCATCTTGAAATGCTCGCTAGATTTCCAAAATAAACGCGTTGCAACCTCCTCTAAATACTAAACATCAAATAAATTATTCCATTGGTAGGTTTGATTTTATCAAGAAAAAAGCTTTAATACTCTACCAAAGTGTGATGGTTGATACACGGCCACAAAGAAATTATATACACCATGCATCTAATTCAAACTGGATTATCCAAATTGTGAGTCCCCAATTTAGTTGGATCATAATCCAAAATTTCAATGATTTGATTGCAGTAAATGGCTGATTTGGGGACAGTCCAAGTGAACATCCAATGGTCCTAATTTGACAAATAGGTCTCCACAATCAGATCTTATAATCGTTCCCACTCTAATTTTGGACCTATGACCTATCTACAGTGGGCCTGCAAATTGGACGATTTAATTCGAGTTAATGCAGGACACGTGTACATAACATCACACACTGCCAGAATATGAGATCAACTCCCCTTTGATTAAGAAATAAATCCCTTTGACATAAGTCAGTTTTTGTGTCAGAAATAAAAAACATTCACATACCAGAGTTGTAAGGCCTTCCGATGTATTTAGTTAAATCTAGTAATGCTACGGCAATTCGGCGGAGCCATTCTCCCTGTTATGCCTACCACCCGTCCTCTGCCATGGAGGGAGGCGCAGGTGCAACATTAAATACCTATGGGCTCATCGTTATGGTTGCGTCAAATCCATTCCGTTCATCATTTGAAACAAATCATTGTAAGACTTGGACCCTAGAAATGAGGCCCTCATAAAGCTTTAGTAGGCCACACCAGAGGGAACATCAGGATAGGACTCACACCATTGAAATAATCCTGGGACCCACTAAAGTCTTGGATAAAGCAGATATTTACTTTTTCCCTTCATCCTCCGTCTACTCACCTCATGAACATCACAACTAGAGCTGTACACGAACCGAGTTAGCTTGGTTAACTTGCTCGACTCAACCCAAAAAAGCTCGATTCGACTTGAACCGAGTTAAGAGTTTGTCCAAGCTCGAATTGAATCAATTCAGTGACTTAGTTGTTCTGAGATTGACACTGCTCACCAAGTGTTTGATTAAATGACTCAACAAAGTGTTGTTTAGGATTTATATATTCTCTGCGGGATCGGGCCAGTGGCATATGTATACAAAACGAATAACTGCAAAAATAAAATAAAAAACTTTAAATGATAAAACTACTCTTGTATATTGGTTTTGATGTTGCCTACTGAGTGATTGATGAAATATACCTATAAACTGCTGCTGCTATGTTGCCTACTATGAGAAATTGAAGGTGCAATCTATTTTTTGAGAAAATCTTGCATAGGCTCAAACTTGGCTCGAACTGGTCTAAGCTGCTGACTGATCTGAGCCGAGCTGGCCAGTCAGGCTCGAGGACCAACCCAAGCCGAGGTTTGAGCTGCGGTTAACTACTGGCCAAGCCGAGTCGAGCTGTGCCAAGCTCAACTTGGTTCGACTCATGTACAGCTCTAATCACAACAGCCCTCCGGAAGATTTCATCTATAGACATCTCTACTCAGGCATGTTCACACCATGCGGTCCCAACGTGATTTTTGGGCTCACCTCCTGCAATCGACTGGCTTTAGTGATGCAAAGATTGGATGTCACATATACGAATTGTGGGCCCCACAGATTCATGTCGCCCACACTTGGGAGGAGCCAACAAGTCACTGTAACATGGTGACTCGCTTGTTAAATTGCCTCTGCGAGAGCTGTGGTAGCATTAATCATTTAGATGACAGACATAAAACAATATGCACATTTCATGTCTTAATCACGTGTCGGACACAGTTAAATCTGTCCCAGTTCCAAACATTCTAAACCAAAATAATCAAATGGCAACACAATCAAATAAAATCATCAAACTTAATAATAAAAAAAAGGTGAAAATAGTGCATCTTTCTCATCAGTTACAAATGCATTACACTACAAGCTGCCCCATCTTTGCACCAAAAACACAGGCACTCTGGCGGCAGCGGTCAATGTCTACAACTGGACTTGCAGCTGAAACAGCACTCAGTTTCCTACATCATACACACACACACACACACATATATGCATAACATCCTCAACTTCAACTTTTTAAACTTGTAATATAGATAGCCTCTACCATTATGAATAGGAAGGATGGCTACGAACGGCAAAGAAAGCAGAAAATAAGCTAATTTTAGGACCCAAAACATGCAAGGAATTATGGGAACGCAAAGTAAAAGACCCGGAAGAAGGAAATGGTGCCCAGAGCAGGAGATTCATGCAACTATAGCATACAGAGCACTCACCTTCAAATGTAGCAAAACGCTCAGGACTCGTTCTTGTTGTTTCCTTCCTCAAGAAAGCATTGCGTGTCAGTCCCACTACCCCATGCTCTCTCCTTCCACAGCCTCTCCACCTGCTCAAAGCTCATCCCCTTGGTCTCCGGCAGAAAGAAGGCCACAAAAGCAAATCCCGCCACTGCGAAGCCAGCAATTATCAGGAATGCTGTGCCGGTCCCCACAGCCTTTGCGACCGATAGGAATGACAGGGACATGAACAGATTCGAGGTCCAGGTCACAGTAGCTGCCATTCCGCCACACATCCCACGATATGCCTCTGGATAGATCTCCGCGTTCACAGCCCACGGCACAGGGCCCATACCCGGTGAGAAGAATGTAATGTATAGAGCCAAGCCGACAACTGCCAACCAACCTGAACCAATTTTGCAACTGTTATGAAGGATGTAAGAGTCACAGAATTCAGACAATGCCGTGGATGACTGTGCATAGAATGCTCCTGAAAGGATGCAGAGGGCTATTATGACGCCTGATAAGCTGGTGAGGGCCAAACGGCGTCTCCCGAAACGGTCGATTAGATATATTCCAACCACTGTTCCTGCAGCATTCAATGCGGCGACGATCAGAGACAGGAGTATTGCTAGCTGGTTGGAATGAAATCCAGCCATCTCCACAATCGTGGGACTGTAGTACATGACGGTGTTGATTCCTGTGAGTTGCTGAAATAGCTGCACATGAAAACAGCAACAATGCATTATAGAGTGCATAGAAATATAGATGCATGTGTGTATGCCTGCACATGTATCAATCTGCAAAATGCACAAACACACTCTTGTATGTGCTACGGAAAAAAAAAAAAAAAAGACTTTTTAAGATTGGATTTTTTTCCTATCACTTATTGAGGCGATTGACCCACCTCCCAGACATTTCCACAAGGACCTAAATCTCAATTGCTTTCAAGATGAAAAAAATGCCCCACAATCAAATGATGCAAAAATAAGTATGTTTCAACATGATCGAACTTAGAGAATGGCTTGGCTACTTTTGACCTGAAATGGCAACAATTACTAAAAGGAAGCCACTAAACACCCACCCTGTTTGATAGAAACACCTGCCTTTTCCACATTTGGAAATACAATAAATTCAAAGCTGTACTTGCATTACCAAAAGTAGAAACAGAACTGTACCTATCAATCAAGCTGTGTTTATATTTCAGTAGTGAGATCATTAATGATATCCTATTTTGAACTAAATGAAAAGGCGAAGGATAGTCAATTCATGCATTGCCCATGCATTACACTACTAAATGGGCATGGTGCATCCCTATAAAAAGAAGAGGACAATCAACTCAAAGACAAAAACCTTAGATCTTTGTGCTGCACCATCCAGACCAGTTTCTTAGGACATCAAAAGATACGTGGAAATAACCACCTACTTTGGAAATGAAAAGGAATGGACATTCCCATTTTTCTTTGAATATATCCCATGTCTCAAGAGTAGCTATTGCTTTAAACTGTCCCCACCACTAGGTTAACTTGGACAGGTGTGAGTTGAATATTTGGTGCAGACAAGAGAATGTTGGACAAGGGACCTCAGATACATTCATACAGTTCTATGATAATATAACACAAGTATAAAATAATGAAACAAAATTTAGGAAATTTTTTTATATATAAATAGAAAAACATCAAGACCATATAAATAGGATAAGAATGGAATTATACTTCTTTTTTTCTTTTTTTTAATAATCTGATTTCATTTCATCTTGAGGGATAATTACATTCGGGTTCCCCTCAAGAGAAAAAAATGGAAATTTATTTAAGTTTTTTTTTCCTAAAAGCCATGTCAATATGCCTTGCATTGCGACTGGGCGACTCTAGGCCAGGTCCACGAGCCAACTTATTGTGCCTTTAGGCAGGCTCAAGCCAGCTCAATTAGTTACTTGGCTGAAAATTCAACAAACCCAACTGGTGGGCTTCTGGGCTTAAACCCAAACATAGCCTTGACTGTGATGTCTTAGATGGGCCAGGGCCCAACCAGACATTTGCAACTTATGCATGACATGTCCAACACAACAAACTTTTATGTCAAGTGAGCTTTGTTACATAGCCTCACAATGGTAGAAAAAGAAAAGTGGGACTTGGAAACTAACCCAGTTAGGTTGAGGACGACATTAAGATCTTGAAATTTTTTACTCTAAATCTCGAAATATCAACCAAAACCCTTCAGAAAGATGACCGAAACTAGTGGTTCTAAGGAGATGGGTGCGCTTTCACACACATGCACAAAAGCATGAAAAAACCATTTGAAAGCATCATCCAACCACAATGTTATTGCAAAGAAGAGAGGAAAGCAACCAACCCATATTTAGACTGAGTATCCAATAACGGGTTTGACAATCTAGCCACAGTTTGGTGAGAGAGAGAGAGAGAGAGAGAGAGAGAGAGAGAGAGAGAGAGAGCATCCAATAATGGATTTGACATTCTAACCACAGTTTAGTAGATGAAATGGCAGGTTGCGGGAGCATTATCATTTTGAAGATCGCAATGAGATTTTGATCATCTAGAAACATTAGGGGAGATCTGGGTAAATACCTCTTCCCCTTTACCTGAAGGCCAGCTCCAGCAAAAAATGCAATCCTGATTTCCTTCGTCTTGAAAACGTCCAAGTATCTGATGTTCCTCGACTGAGCCTCTTCCTCGGAAGCAACAGAGAGCTGGTCTAGCTCTTCCTCCAAACGAATGGGGCTATAGATTTTTTCCAGTACTTTAATAGCTTCAGATTTATCTTTCTGTGCATTAGTACAACAGATCAGGCATGTTCAAACGACAAGAGCAATCCAACACTGACACTTTGTCCATGATGTCTGTAATGGACAACATGGCTTCTGGAACCAAAAGAATATAGGATTTACTACCTTGAGGTATAACCAGCGTGGTGATTCAGGCAAAAATAGCATAAGGAAGAACTGTAGAATGGCTGGCACAGTAGCCACTCCTAGCATCCAGCGCCATGTCCCAGGGACCTGCACAATTATGAACGGAATGTTTGCAGCATGTGAAAAAACAAAATTCACAACACTGAGGCGATGAAAAGTATATATTCAAAGATAGGATGACTCAACGATTTGACAGATCAACAGTATGACTCTGATTGTCATTGGCCATCACAATATCAAGTTGATAGATCTCAACTGCAAACCTAGTCATTTATAATGTGTGCAGAAAAAGGATGACAAAAATTTAAAATATCTTGGGGAAAGGATTGCCTACAAAGAAAAATATTTGGAGATTTTTAGAAACCACTATATATTAAGACTAAGAGCCTTAACTCATGAAATTTGCAAATTTTGCTTTTCTTTCCTCTTAATTTTTTATAACTGAAGCCAAAAACGCCCATGATTCTCTCCTCTATCACAATTTGATAGGTCTCAACCACAAAAAAATAAAATAAATAAATAAATTGAATGCCTTAATGCTGCCCTCTGTTACAAAAAAATAGATTGATCAGTACTATATCATACATTCTTCTACATAGGCATTTGAAAATCAGATTACAGAAAGTTTCAAAGTTTCCTATGTTCTTGCAACCTAACAAGTTATTGTAACTCAACCTCATAAAAAATTTTGAACAAAGCTTGCAGAGAGAAGTTATACAGGACAATCCCCTGGAAAGGTACTAGTATAGACTATAGAGTATGGTCAAGGATATGGCAAGAATCAAGTACAAAGATTGGTTTCTACAATAAGTAAAATGCTGTTAATATATTAACCCAACTAATACATTGTTAAACATGCATTAGAGAAAAAAACAGAGGTTGGTTTGTAGCCTAGCTGGTAGAGTTCACTGTAAAATCTAAACTAGCATTCGGTCTAGAACTCAAAACCAGGTAATGTCGAGCGTTTTAAGTCTCAAGGATGACTAGGAAGAGGGCAAGCAGATACCTTATCCTTTCAAGCATCCAACTGATTATTTGATTATAAGATTGGATAACATATTAACAACACAACTATTTTTCTTTACGGCTGCTCGTTAGTTGATAAAAACAGCAATCAAGATAGTGTATATAAAGGGCCTAGAGAATCAAGAAAAAATTGCATTCTTTCAACAAACATGTAAAAGAGAATCGACTTATGAGTCTGACTGGTGAAGAAGCATGAAAGGCAGGGAGAAAGCTAGCTGCCACAACTGGAATGCTCTAAGTAGTGCTGTGGACAGAGGAAATCAAACAGGAAGCCTGAAAGGCTCAAGAGGATTTGGAGATGGATCCAAAGTTTGAAAAATGGACAGACCCTCACACACCACTAATCGCTGTAAAGGTAAATGGAAAACTTCCATGACCCTAATAAGCATTGTCAAATTGAAATTATAGCTTCCTTCCATGACATTCATATTGATGGCCTAGCGATACATACATACAGCATACTTACTCAGTATGAATAATGAGAAACATCATTATTTATTTATTCACTCAATTGAGAAGAAGAAACATCACTAATTTTTTTTTGTTATTTCCTGCTTGATTAAACTGAACATTTGCAATTCAACTCACTTGTGCATCAAAACACAACCTAAATTGGCCCTAGCTTACCCACAGTAAGCTTTGACCACCCTCCACAGTTCCACTACAGTACGTTTGCAAAGAGCTTACCTTGGAGAAAATGTACGTTTAAAAGATAATAATAAACACAGCTATAGCATCAATCCTATGAAAATTGTATTCAAAGTCCACCACGGTTACTCATCATCCAATAGTAAGCAACCTTTTATGCAATATATTTTTTAATTGAAAATACTTCATTATGGACTCTGTCCCAACATCAACTGGAGAAAAATGCAAGGAATTTATGACATTCCACTATTGATTTTTTTTTTATCCTTAAATGCTGTTCCAAGAAAACATCTAAACAGGTATTTATTGAATAAATATCGAAGTTGATCAAAAAATAACAATAGAATGACATAAAGCAAGATAATCTGACCTCAGTGAAGGCAAGATTTACAAGGTAGGAAAGAAACTGGCCGCCAGTAATCATAAGCACATTTGTAGCTACTAGTCCTCCTCTTATCTCGGATGGGGATGCTTCAGCAATATACAAGGGAGCAGTAATAGATGCGGCACCAACACCCAGGCCCACCAGGAATCTTCCAAATATAAGAATGTAAGGATTTTGTGCAGCGCACATGACTATCGATCCAACAGCAAAAATTACATCAGCAAGAAGGGTAGCTTTCTTACGCCCATACGCATCATTAATCCGACCCCCTGAGACAGCTCCAAACATTGCACCTAGCAATGCCATGCTAACAATTGTTTCCTACCAACATAAGCATTGATCAACATAATGAGAAGTTTGTGTCCAAACATAAAAACACTAAACCACCCAGGAAAATATACAATGGCATTCTTGAACATATACCTGTAGAAATTCGCTGTCATTAACGACCTGAAAATCATCTCGAATGTACAGAAGTGCCCCAGATATAACACCTGAAATGAACATTTTCATCACCTGAAGTAACATCTAAATTTTTTGTGAAAATGAAGACTAACTAAGAACTAGTGTGAAATATAAAATCATATAAGAGAACTGGAGCACTAGTAGATCAATGATTCGATCTTATAAGAGACCTCTTGTGGTGCTTATAGAGTTGACTTGCAGCCTTGCTGAAGATGTATCTAACCACAGTTTATTAGATCCATGCTGTAAAAACCTCCCTACCGTGCAAATACGAGATTATGAGATCATGTGTATGTATACAAGAACAGTCTTATAATTGATTCCTCCTGCTGATGTTCCAAGGGGTTCTCAGGACCAATGCATTCAAGCAATTGGCATAGATGTGTTGGTGATCAACATCCACCAGACCAAGCTTTATGGGTTTTTATCAGTGTAGGTTAAGAAGAATGAATTTTATACACACACACACCCCATGAGGTCTAGCTGTGGGCACCACCGTGATGTGTATCGGACATCCACACCATGCATTTGGTGGGTCCCCTCTAGGTTATGGGATATGCCATAAATCAGCCGTACCCAGAACTCAAGTGGGCTATACCATCTAAAACAGTGTGAAATCATGCCTAAAACATCTAAAAGCACTCTTTGGGGCCCACCTGACTTTTAGATGCAGTTGAAGACCCCTCATACAAGTTGGACACACATGATGGATGAAATGGATTTCTAAACCACATCTCAGTGGGCCCTATAAATGATCATGAAGATTTCAATGGGTGGATATCCACTCTAACGAGGTTTGGGCGAATGGTCTTCACCGTAGGTTTGCTCCTTACAGGTGAGGGTTCGATTCCCCTGATTCCCCTCCGTGGCTTTACCCGATACATGTGGTTTTCATTAGATCCAATCTAAATCATCGAGTCCTTGACGATTCACAGCAGACTCGGTCATGAATCCCTTCTCCTCAGGAACTCACTCAGTTCCAGCCCGATCTCCCCTCCGATTCAGCTCATCATCAGATCTGATCTAAACTCTCCCCTCCAGATCAGATCGTCATCAGATCCAATCTAAACTCTCCCCCCTCTGATTCAGCTCATCAGCAGATCCAATCTAAACCATCGAGTCCTTGATGATTCACAACGGACTTAGTCATGAATCCCTTCTCCTCAGGAACTCAGTCAGTTCCAGCCCGATCTCCCCTCTGATTCAGCTCATCATCAGATCTGATCTAAACTCTCCCCTCCGGATCAGATCGTCATCAGATCCAATCTAAACTCTCCCCTCTGATTCAGCATGTCGGCAGATCCGATCTAAACCATTGAGTCCTTGATGATTCACAACGGACTTAGTCATGAATCCCTTCTCCTCAAGAACCCGGTTGAGGTAAGAATCAATTTCATCCACAGGTCCAGATATGCATCATCTACACATGCATAAGGTGTGTTTCCCCCACCATGGGGAAATTTGAAAATTTCGTATGCTGGAAGTAAATCTCACCCCTTCCCCATTTAATCCCTAGGATTTTTGCCTGTAACTTATAGGTTGTAAGTCAGTTGCAGGTGAATTTAAGTCACTTACAACTTACAGAAATAACAGTCATCCAAATTACCCCTAAGACTTAAATCATGAGTTATAGCCTTTTAATCTATGCAATTCAAGATCGTTGATGATTTCAGGGTTCATGCCCTACTCAACGGGCAACAGCTGAGGCTATTTCAACCGTTTCAACTACCTTGCATGGAATTTTTATTTATTATTTATTATTTATTATTTATTGTAGGGAGAGGTTAGGGAATATCAACTACTCTACGCATGTCTTTTACACAAGCCCATCCTTGTTGAAGGATTTCATACTGAGACAGATGACGTGCCGCCTCTTCTCACCACCTCGTATCATTCTCTAAGTGGGGAAGTGACATTTAGACCTCTCTAGTCCATACATGTCGCTAATTGGGCCGGCTACATGAATCCTTTTACGCCATCATCATTTGAGCCTTATTCCAACTAACTGGGGCCGGCTACATGAATCCTTTTCCGCCAATCCACTCTATCAAGGGCCATGACATCAATTAGACCATAAGTCATCAAATACAGAGAGAAGAGAGACTCTGTCGTGTGTGCGTGCGCGCGCGCAATAGAGGAGGAAGAGAAGCAGAGAAATGGGTGGGCCCGCTCTCATGCTTGATCAAAACCACGTTTACCAACCATCATCGCTGCCATTGAATTGGGTAAGTGAATTAGCTCATCTGTAAATCAGATGTTGATTTGAACGGGCCATCGAGCCGATTTCCATGTTTCGGCCCCGATTAAGTAATTGTGTAATCCTGTCACTCAATCCACAATAAACTGAAATAAAACGTACCACGCTGTTCAACACGCACATGAAATTACAGTAAAGATTTCAAGAATCAAAACAAAAATATTTACCTGTATCGTATCCAAACAGCAATCCACCGATACCAGCAGTCAGCGTCAGTCCGATCACATACCAATTGCTGAAATACGACACCTCTCTGATCGGTACCGAATCCAACGTCCCCGAACTCCCAGGCATGGACATGATTGTCATCGTACTCGTCTAAGGTGCGAATCTCCCCTGAAAGAAAAATACCTCCCGGAAAAACCGATCGTTTCTACTGTAGCAAGCACCAGCGTCCGAAACGCTCCCGAAAACCGTCCGGCTTTAACTGCTTATCTTAAAGGCGTGGAAATGCAGTTTTAAACGGCTCGGATTTGCCGAAACGCGTTGAAAGAGGGGAAATGAACGGGATTTTCAGATGGTTTGGAGAGAGAGAGAGACTGGCCAGAGATTATGGGTTTTCAGATGGAGCAAAGATTATGGGTTTTCAGATGGATTTGAGAGAGAGAGGTCAGATGAAGGATTTTCAGATGGTTTTAAGACGCAGAGAGATGAGTATGTGGAGTAAAAACCGAGACGAAGGTTTGTTATATAAACTTTCTTCGGCCGGGCATGGCAATGTGACAAAAACCACGTAGTAAACGTGTATGAGATCCAGCCGTTCATCATGAACGACCTATTATAAATGTTCCATTTATAGAAATTCAACTGGTAACTCATGAGATTGGAGATCTTATAGAAGAAAACTTCCATCGGAAAATGATTAAGGGACAGTTCACGTCTGACGTATATGTCGAGCCCAGATGATTAGGTCATGGGATTGTAAGCCATATGTGTGGCCCATGTGATAAACGTCTCAGATTTTGGACGCGTGTCACGCGTTGCAAACCTGTTGGTGGTTGCGTACGCAAGCGGAGAATAGAAACTAGCGCCTTTAAAGGTCTGTGCCTCTGCGCGCTTTGATGCGACTCCGAAGTTTCAAAAAAGAGTAAGGGCCCTTTGTTTGCGTCCAATCGCTTGCCTGCCGTTCATTCTCTTCGAACTTTTATATGGGAAGTTTTTTGTACAACCGCCCGACTGCTGTTCATGAATAAGCATCTGCTTTCTAAATATTTAAAGTCAACCGCCTCAAGTTTGCATCATTACACATATTGCCGCCTGCCATCGTATATAAGGTTAGATTATAAATGTGAACTATATTTTTTAAATGACAAAACTGCCCTCATTCAATTACCACTATTTTTTTATTTTTTTTTGTGATGTGGTTTAGCATGAACTTTTATCTCCCTCATTTTTGGGTTCATGTCCTAAAATAATCTTGAAAATGGACATAAGGCGTGTAAAAAAATAAATGTAATGGACGGGTCTATAGAACACCGTCCAATACACATGGGCTACTTGAGAGTTAGCACGCAGTCCGAGGTGGGTGGATCCCCAACTGTGGGACCATTTTGATGTATGTACGTTACATCCACACCATTCATCAATTTTGGCAACTTATTTTAGAAAATGATCTCAAAATGAAGCAGATCCAAATCTTATTCGGACCACACCACAAGAAATAGTTGTTATTGAATCCCCACTATTAAAAACTTTATGGGACCACTTGAATGTCTATGTTCCATCCAACTTGTTGATAAAGTCATAAAGACCTAGATAAAGAGACCACATAAATATCAACTAGATCTAAAACTTATGTGGCCCATAAGAAGTTTTTAATGGTTGATTACCACTATTTCTTATACTATGGTCCATTTGATATTTGGATTTGCTTCATTTTTGGGGTCATGTCCTAAAATGAGTCTTTAAAACGGTTGGACAATGTAGATATAAGGCATATACATCATGGTGGGCCTCACAATCAAGGGTCCCAACCACCTAAGTGGATCCTCGAATCCACCACTATAGTCGCACTGACACAGGGATGAACGTGATGAGGTCGATCACCGTCTTCCTCAAGGATAACTACTTCGAATCCATGGAGCTTCTCTAGACTCCTCACAGAGACTTCTCAAATCCACAAGGAAAGAAAGCAAGAAAATAGAAATAAATTTTAATAAAATTTAAAATTATTTAATGAATGAATAAAAATGAGTTCACAACCCTTTAAATAAGGATACCAAGCAATAGAAAAGAAATCAGAATCAAACTACAACTAAAACTCTTAGAATTCGCGACTTACTATAAATAGTAAACTTACTATTTATAGACGGTCGTAATGTTTATTAGTGCGCAGGGTTATTAGCCAAAAATAGTAAGTGTCCTATTTGGCTTCACCAAACCGTTCTCCTAATTATTCTAAGCACTTCTCATGTTGGACACAACTCTTAAAGCCCAATGGATGAAGAGTTATAATCAAACTAAAACTTACTATTTATACTAAAAACGAAAATAAAACAAGAAAATGACCATCGATCCAGGGGTTTCTCACAAATTTGGGCTGCGCAACCCAACATAACAAGGTTGGTTGGCTAAAGTAGCTCGTTTTACCCCAAAATCATATATTTTACGTTAGATAACTCATTCCGGATTGTGAGATACACCTGATCTCAGGTCCAACGGTCCGGATCACTTCTGTCGTCGACCGAGCCTGTTTTGATCCATCTTGGCCATGAAGCTGTCCGCGACCCTCTGTACATTATGCACCCATGTTTATACCATATTTATACCGACACAGATTACCAATTGACGATGTAACTACTGAACGGTGCTCTGTGGGCCACATCATGATGTATGTGTTTTATCCACACTGTCCATCGATTTTTTTCCTATCATTTTAGGGCATGAGCCCAAAAACAAAGTAAATCCAAATCTTTGCTGCGATCATAAAGGTTTAATAGCCTAATTTTACATGTTCTATTAGTTTTGTGACTTTTTGTGCAGTGGTTAGCTTCTTAACAAATGGTATCAAAGCCAACACCACGTCCTATGTTTGAGTCACATAAAGGATAACTCATAGAAAAGACAACTTGGACCAAAGTAAAAGTCATTATAGTGTGGAAAAAGCTACATGAATAACCAGAGTATAGCCGCCATACCCTAAAAATGGCTATTTAGAATGGATGCCAGAGTAAGTGTCACTATAGAGTGGGCCACCATGGATGCCGGTCATGAAGCGTGGTAGAACGTTACAATCTGAAAGGGTTAATAGCCTAACTTTACACATTCCATCATTATTAGAGCTTTTAGCATATTGGTTAGGTTCCTAACAATCTCATATGAACCACATCATATGAAACAATGGCAATTGAACACCCACATAGGCCCCCAAAAGTTTAAGAGAAAGTTGATATTTGTGGATTTTTTTTTTTGAACTTCATCCAAGTTTATATGACTTTGTTAACAGGTAAACATTATAGTGGGCCAAAGTTTTAATGGTGGGCATTCAAGCACCACTAATTTCTTGTGGTATAATTTACTTAGATTTTGATTTGCCTCATTTTAGCGATCATGACCTAAAATGATTGTTTTTGGCAGTCCAGTAGGCAATCGACGTCTTGTTTTTACACCCACTAGTACACAAGCAGCATCCCCTAATTTTACACCTACCATTGCAAACTTACTAAGACCCACCCTAATGTTTATCAAGGCCATCCAACCGTTGATAAGGCCACGAAGACATGGACAAAGGGAAGACACAAAATCAGCTTGGCCAAACTACCATAGCCCCATCAGGTAGGCATTCCATCACTAGTGTTTCTTGTGAAAAGGTTCACCTGCGTTTGAGATCTTGTTTATTTTTTGGGCTCATATTCTAAAATGAGATCACAAAATGGATAGGCAATATCGACCAGACAAATACATAAAAGTGGACCACTAGAATTGTCGGTATGCCCATCCCTTCCAATTGGGTGTCACTGTAAATAATAAAAGGTATACGCGCAAATCCATGATTTAGACAAGTTAACATCATAATTTTTCAATTTAGCATTTGTCATACGGAAAAAGCGGATTTTCCTCCGTATTTTCTTCAAAACTAAAGCGATTTACTCTAAATGCGTGCTTATTGGGGAATAGCCCAGAAAGTAGGTGGTTATAGGGAAAAATCCCTTTTATTTCTCTTTATATTTCCATGACTTCGGAGGACTTTCGGCTTCACGTTGCTTTGTCCACGGAAGACTTTCATACCACCAATCAGACAGAAGCGGGTTGCGTGGTGTGTCACACAACACCGACCTACGTTGACGTGGAAAACTTCTCTGAGCCCTCGCATGACGTATGTATCCACACCTTCCATCTATTTTTTGAGATCATTTTAGGACATGATGTGAAAGATGAGACAGATTTCGATTTCAATGGACCACACTACAGTCCACAGAAAGCACCGGGTACAATGAGAACTAGCGTTTAAAACTTATTGAGGCCCACAGAAACCCTAGATCAATCTGATATTTATGTTTTCCCTTCATCCTTGTCTTTGTGACATCGTGAACAGGTTGGATGGAAAAAAAAAAACATCATGATGGGCCCTAGGTAGGTTTCAACGGTGGCCATCATTGTTTCCATTACTAACGGTTGTGTGATCCACTTGAGCTTTGAATCTATTTCCTTTTTGGGTTCATCATCTAAATGGTCTAGTAAAATGGATGGATGGTGTGGATATAAGACATTCATCATGTTGTGGCTACAAATGTTTGCCTCGTCAACACACTAGGGAGGTGTGGTGCATGGCACACCATGCAATGGGCTTCCCAATCAAACAGCTATTAGTTCGTTCTAAGAGATTTTTTTTCAGGGTTCATACACCATGGATCTATCGTATCAACGGTCTGGATCACAAGAAACCTGGAAACTTATGAGATGGCGGTCTTTTTTTTAAAAAATAAATAAATAAATTATTTTCCATTATCCGAAGAAGCGGATTAGGTGACCCCCCGGCCTCACCCAAGACGCCATGGCCCTTACCGTGGGGCCACCATAATGTATATATTCTTTTAAATCCAAGGAAACATGATTGACCATCAATGGGCCACGGAAGTTTTGGATCAAGCTGATATTTGCTTACGTGACTTTATCAATAAATTGGATGGCAAATAAACATAATTGAAACATTAAGGTGCACCCTTGGAAGTTTTTAATGTTAGGCTGTTCAATCACCTCTATTGCCCAGAGTATACTATCCTAAGATCTGGATCTTCATTTTTTGAATAATGCCCTAAAATAATATGAAAAAATTGATAGACATTAAGAATACAGAATACATACATCAAGGTTGACCCCACGGCAAGAGCCACACCTTTTTGGGTGAGGCTGGGTCTCACCTCATCCGCTCCTATTATCCAATTGGGGTTTATTTGTCCCGGTGGCCCAATAAGGTGACATGATTGTGGTAAGAGCTCATACCGATCACAAATAAAGAATTCTAACTTGAAAGCACTTTTTTTACTGTTTGGATGACGAAAATGCCCATTTACCAATGTTGTGCCTCGTACCGCGGGTTCTCGGCTCAAAAAAAAGGAAAAATTATTTTAAAAGGGACGTGAGCCACTCCCAAAATTGAAATTCAACTTACCCCTTGGCCAATTTGATCCATTTATTTAATTTAGACAAGCATGAAACCACGAAAGTTTTTTTTTTTCAACCCCTATATTTTAAGATATCTGTGGTCCGCAACTATACTAATGTTGTCCATTAATTTTAAACTCTTTCCTTTAGTGTATTCTATCTGTGATGAGTTCTGCCTTTAAACTTGGGTCAATGACATGAAATTAAAACTCTTTACTTGTGGACATGTTGAATTTGCCTAGAAAAACCCATTGGGCCCCACATTAGATGTAGATGGGTTCAAAATGTGAGGCCCTTGTCGCACGAGGCCATTTGGTCGTTTCCTTCTCTCTCTCTCTCTCTCTCTCTCTCTCTCTCTCTCTCTCTCTCTTCTTCCTTTTTTTCACTTCCTAGGATCACATGAAGCCGAAGCTTCTTCAACAGTAGGTAGTTGTACGACCATAGTTTGCATTCTCCAAGCAATGACATAATACTACGATTAGGCTCCGCAAAGTTTAGACAACTTTCTGGCAAAAAAATGATTTTTTTTTTAAAAATTTTCTAGCTACAATCTCCAAAGTATAAGGTATGGTGAGGAAAAAGGAAGGTTTTTTGTTCTTCTTTATTTTATCTTTGTTGGTGAGTATAAATGGTGGGAGTTGGTAAAATAGAGGAGGGTGTGTGTGTGTTTGTGAAAGGGAAGAGGGTGTGGTGGTTTCTTTATAGATGTTGGGAATTTTTCTTATTGTATGAATGATGAAAGTTTGTAAAAGGGAGGAGAGTGTGGGTGTCCCATTTTTTTTGTATGAATGATGGGACAACTTAAATCATGAATATTCACTACTATTTAACTGTGAATCACGAATATTCACAGAGGACCATTGATATTCACTGTGAATCATAGATATTCATAGAAGACTGTTGATATTTATTGTGAATCGTGAATATTCATAGAGTATTGCTTATATTCACTGTGGTTCGCAGATATTGATACAGGACCATTAAATCAGTGGTCCTCTGCCAGTATCCACGAACCATAGTGAATATCAGCGATACTCTATCAATATCTGTGAACCATAGTGAATATCAGCGGTACTTTATCAATATCCACAATTTACAGTGAATATCCACAGTCCTCTGTGAATATGTAGCACATATAGTTTGTTTGGATGAATTGGTATGATTATCTTTAAATATAATACTTTTTATTTCATCTACTATAAAATCATTTTGCGAGGTGAGGGAACCTCAACTTTATGTAGACTACCACAACATAAAGGTATCCTGAAGTGCTCAACAACATTTCTTAGTGTTTAGAAACATGATTTCAATAACTCCCCTGCCAGGAGGGAGATGTTTAAGAAAACTCAATTTGGATATTTCCTTAGTTTCAATGAAGAAGTATGGAGGGAAAATGGACCTTTGATTCATTGCCTAATGCAGAGGCACATTAGTGATATCTGCTTTGACTTTAATGACACCATTCTCAGCTTCAAATAGCTAGATTTTTTGCCTTGATTGTGGGTCTAAAGTAGGGAATACCACAAATATCGAAACAGACCGACAATGGATCATTGCAGAAAAATAGGAGTATTAGGGATACTTTTTTCAAGGATAAGAAGCATATTTCAAAGAATGACTTGCTTACAACATTTGAAAAACTTCGAGGGAGTAACCACCACGGGGATGCTGTGAGGCTAGTGATGTTGATGTGCGTAGAGCATTTACTTCTTAGATCACCCTTAAAGAACACGTACACAGATGAGTATTTAGATTTAGTGAATAATTTTGATACATTTGATAATCACTCATGGGGGAGCGTGGCGTACGATACATTAAAAGAAAAAGTGAATGTTGTAATCAATAAACACATGCTAGACTCGTACTACTTCCATGGTTGCCCATTTACATTATAGGTAAAGGACTTTTGTAAGACCCATATCTTACTCCGTACCATTACATAGACTTCCGTGGTCTTACCGGTCGAATTCTGGCAACCTTCGACCCTTAACCGATATTGATGTGCGACCCTGATTCATACGCCGTCAACCCAAGTCGACTCAACCCAAGACCATTACCATAGCGACCGCGCCATCGCTGCGGTTTCGATGCCGTGACTTGCGCGCCGAGGCGATACCCTGATCAAGAGATGTGGGCCAACGTTCGGTGCGAAAAAAACGTCGCGTGTTGCGAAATCCAAGAGAATCTCTACGATGTGTCACATCAATCCCATCAATCAATCAATCCATCAATCCATCACATGTCAAGTACACATCACCTTTCACCCATTCCCAAGCAACCACAAAAGTCAAGATTTCCTTACAAAGCCCATACCTCTCTTACACAAAATGCCTCAAAAGTCAAGAATCTCTTACACCTCCCATGCCTTTCTTACACAAAAGGGCACCAAAGTCAAGGTTTTCTTACACACCCATCACTCACCACATCCATCCATCACCCATCTCTCTCTCCCTTTACAACTCCTCTCTTTCTCATTTTCAAAACTCAAAAAAAAATCCAAATGAGAGAAGCTCCATACGTATGAACTCTCCAAACTATTCCCAAGCAACAAAGGTGGCCCACTTTCTTACCCCATCATCTCCCATCCTAGCCATCCTTTTCTCATCTCCTTCATTGAAATCGGAGCTTAGGTGCTAAGGGACTCATAGGAGCAAGAAGATCAACGGTGGGTGATCTTAGATCTTTATTTTTTTTTTTTCATTCATTTTGTTTGATTAAGGGTCCATATATGTGGGACCCACCATAATGTATACTTGTATGCAAGAGGGGCCCATAGTGGCGGGGCCCCTCCATCCTCACCGATCTTTCTCTCTCTTTCCCTTTTTCCTTTGTGTATGAAGGTTTGTGGCCCACTGGATGTATGTATCTCATCCATACCATCCAAATAGTGGGCCACCTTGACTTTTTTATTTTTGGTATGGGCCATCCAAATAATGGGCTACCCGGATGAAAGGGAAAACACAAATACTAGATTGATCCAAAATTGGTGGGCCACGTCCATGTGGGACCCACCATGATGCTGTGTTGTATCCACGTCCATCCAGCGCCCGACGTGCTAACAGCGAAGTATGGACCGGCAAGTGGGGTGGCTGACGGTGGTGTGTGAGCAGGCGTGGGCTAACAGTGTAGTGTGCTGACAGTGGGTGTGCTAACAAGAGAAGTGTAAACTACAGCCCTCCAAATGGGCCACACCATGATGTTTGTGCCTTATCCAAATCGTCCACCATTTTGGACGGTGGACCATGTCCATGAGGGGCCACTTCCACGCCCAAACCCATAGCTCTCTGGCAAACTGAGTGGAGGTATCTCGTTTCAACGGTGGACCCCCTGGTTCACGTGGCAGACCGGGGTGAAAGATGCCTCGTTTCAACACTTGAGGCCTTGGTATCGTTCCTGTAGAGGTGGCTAACATGGAGTGTGTACTGGCATAGAGTGTGTATGGACGTGGGGTCCATGGGACCCACCCACACCGTACATCCAGTTTGGCGGGCCACACCATGGTGCACGTGTTTTACTCTGACCGTTCACCATCCATCTGATTGTGGGACACACCCCATGTGTGGGGCCCATCCTTGATGTATGTGACCGTCCAGGCCACGGCCTGGACGTCTGATATATAACATATATTATATTATATTTATATATATATATATATGATGTATTATATTATATAATATATATAATATATTAGATATGTGTTGCTGTGGTGGGCCCTATGTGGGACCCACCTATGTTGTGTCAGCAAGAATAGAAAAAGGAAAAGAAAAGAAAAGAAGAAGAAAAGAAAAAGAAAAGGGTGAAAATGGGCCACGTGCCCTCACTCTCTCTCTTTATATCTCTCTCTCTCCCTGTGTACGTCAGTGGGCTGTAGGCCCCACTTGATGTATGTGTTTGTGCATGTCGTCCATCTGTTTTGATGGTGGGCCCACTGGCATCTGGCAACGGGGAGTTCTGTGGGTCCCACCGCTATATAATATATTATATTATATATTATATATATTATACTATATTTTGCATATTATATATTATATAATATGTATATGGTGGTGGGCCCTACGTGGGACCCATTTTGCCCTCCTAGTGTAGCCGCTTGTGCAACAACCACTTAGGTACTCCTCTGTTGGCGGCAGGCTCCATATTAATGTATATTGACACCGTCCACTATTTGAACGGCGGGGTCCACCATAATGCATGAGTTTCATCCATACCGTCCACCATTTATGAGATCATTTTATGGCATGGGAAAATGGGCGAAACAGATCTAAAATGCGAGTGGGTCCCACCATTTACATAAAGGACAGTGACACCCACCTTTCAAACTTCTAGGGCCGTGGTGGTTTCCAATTAAGCTGGTATTATTTTCACCTCATTTATCTCTATGTTAACTTATGAATAGGACGGATCTCAAATATACATGAGGTTGGGCCCAATTTGATATAAATAAGGCCCATCGATGTAGCCTATTTGATATACTTGAGGCCCATTGGTGTGGCCCATATAATGCGGCCTATGTAATGTGGCTTGCCTGGCATAAGAGGCCCATTGTGATATATTTGAGGCCCAGGTACGAGGCCCACCTGATGTGTATTCGGGACCCGATGCGATGTATGTGAGGCCCATAAGCGAGGCCCAATGTAATGAATGTGTGTGGCAGTTACAGTGTAGGCCGTGCCTTGGGAGCAATGTTGGTTTGACATCCACATTGTGAGTATAATGTTGGTTGGATGTCCACGTTACGACTCTCCCTAGGGCCTATTGATAGACTGCACTTGTTGTGAATAGGCCGTCTAAGCCCACCTACATTGTAAGGATAGTTCATTACTTTATCATATGTTCTGTATAGTCCCATGGTTCACAATCATACGCATCATATGTATGCTTGATATGAGAAGTGATTGATCATAGTATATGCCTTCGGGCAGATTATTTAGGGGCTCTCGGTTAGGCGGTGTTGCCCCACATGAGCGCACGATACGCGTAGGATTTGCTGCATGATTGGATAGTGTGATTCATGCATTTCGCATTGTGTGACATGGTTATTGTATGCCCTAGCGACATCGGGGCCGTAGCTTCCACAGACATATCGTGGTTGGCAGGATTGGATATTGAAAATTTTGTTCTATATGGGGTACTATAGATATCCTTGGGTGAAAGTTCCTAAACCCTAATGGTACCAAGAGGTTGCTCCAACGTCTAGACCGAGTGGGTAGATGAGCGTTGAGTGCCGATTACCAGATTGTTGCGCTCTCCACTGTGTCGTGGTCGGTTAGAAGGGGGTGCGACCTTACCCGCCCCAGAGTAGGGGGCAATGCTAAGCTGAGTTTGACCAGCTCGAGGAATGGGTCCTCTATCGACGAGTCGAGCCCGATATTGGCAGACGGATAGTGAGGTCTCTTCCACTTACCTTATTGCGCGCGATGTGGCGGTGATCTGGTTTAGAGTGTACTAGACCTCGGTGATATCCCAGAGTTGAGCTGTATTGATATGTAGACTTAGATGAGGATTGTATGCTTGACTTGTATCTTGCATTGCATAGTCTTGGTATGGCCGACATCATTCATGCTTTGCATCGCATAGCCTTGGTATGACTTATGGTTTTTCATGGATCCATCTGCATATTGCGCATTACTTTGATATTACATGTTCATATTACTACCTTGCGCACACACTTTCACCACCCTCTAAGCTTTCTATAAGCTTATGCACGACCGTTGCGTGCAGGCGATGTTGGGGCGCAGCAGTGCTGAGACAGGAGCACTTGCAGATCATTTTGGAGTTCTTGTTCTTTACCATTGTATTTTCCTTTATGCTCATTGTACTTGTAAAGTTTTTGATCATAGTGAAAATGTAATGGAGTTCTTGGTTGTTATTTGTGGGTTATGCCTTTGGTTATGCTTATTATGAATCAAACTGACGTTGAAAATCATCCTCGTAGCATCCCTGGATCGAAACCTGGAGAATGGGAGTTGGGAGCCTAGAATGGGGTTCTACGGAGGCTGTCGGCGCCGGATTCGACGATCGGGAATCTTGTGAGCCCGATTTCTGAGATTGGGGCGTGACAGCTTTTTTTTCCTTCAGTTTTCATAAACTATTATGCTAGTATTATTTTTCATATCTTAATATTTGTTGTTTCCCTCATTCAACAAATCTGGGGATATGAGGTTTTTTTCCACCTTATCCTCCTTGGATGAGTTTTCCATTAGACATAATTCGATCGGAATTTCCTGAATTCTGAATTGGAAGTCGACTATGGTGGTAAAATACAAGTATTTCCCTCATGCAACAAGTTTGGGGATATGAGGTTTTCCCCACCATATTCGCCCCAGATAAGTTTGCCATCAGATATAATTTGATAAGAATTTTTTCAAATTCTAAATTGAAAGTTGACTATGGTGGCAAAATACAAGCATATGTCCAAAATTTTTAGAAATGTACATTTATGTTGAATTATCATATCAAATTTGGTCTATTTGTTTCGTACTATCATTATTAGTGTTTCTAATATTACATACATGTTGTTGTAGGTTAGGATTAACTGCGAACTCATCCTTGCGGCAGATGAGGCAAAAACCACTATTGTTTAACAAGTTCTAAAACTTATTGAGGGGAGGAAGGAGAAGATGAATCTTGTAAATGAAGATTTGGAGAAGAGAGGGGTGATAAAGGAGATGGGAAGTAAGAGAAAGCTTAATGCTGAGATGGATACGAGGGAGGAGATTATGGCAAAAAAGAAGAAGACTAAGGACAAAGAGACCTCATTAATGAGAGAGATGGTAGAGGAGAGTAGGAGGAGAGAGATGGACTATGAGCATCAACTAAGAAGACCGAATATTGAAAATCGAGAATGATTGACTACGCAACCAAATAGATTTTCTAAAGGCTGAGGTGGAGACACTGAAGGTGAAAAATTTTAATTTTTATGTCATGTAAGTATGAGCTAATCAATATATGTGATTGTAATATAATAGTAATTTTGAAGGACAATTTTTGTTTTTTTTGATTATTTAATAATAACTGATCATCAAGTGGGTCATTTTTACCATTTAAACTAAAATCTGTAACAATCCATCCATTGGATCACCAATCTAAACCATGAATCATCGATCCAAACCATCTAAATTGAATAGTAATTGCTTGATTTTCAAATTTGCTATAAAAATTACCATCTGAAAGATGTATCATCAAGATCTTGTGAATTGTCCATTGGACCACTTGTTCTTTCTAAAAATAATTATTTAATATGTTTCTTAACATAGTATCAATGACGTCATATAAAAATCTCAACTTGAACAAAGACAAAAAGTCGAGATCTAAGGCCAAGAATTCTTGGATCGTCAATTTTTAGCATGTTTTATAAATCTTAACAGAGTATACTAGCTTCTTATTTTATGACTCTAATAGATCTTCAAGATCATAATTTTAAATTATTTTAGCATATGTAAAATCATATAAATTATCCATATGTATTATAACCATACATTTAAGCACGGTCCATAGTATACACTTATTTTTTACCTTGAAATTATTTCTCCAATGATCTTTGTGATAAAAACTTTATTTTGATATAATGATTGGATATAGAAACTTTTGGTATGACCCACATGATTGTAACATGCATACACTTGATTAATACACTCTACTTTATATGAATGCACGTGTACAATATTTGGTGCATCACCGGCTTTACGAACACTTGTGATTTTCTTACAATTAACCATGGTTATTTTGATCAAGAAACCATTTTTATAAGTGGGCATAAGATATAAACATTCTAATCATGTGCTTAGATCAAAGAGACTGTACTTGTGGGATCCACATCTCTATATCACATACGCACATATTATTTGTACCCTCATCTACCCTAAATCTTCTTTTGATTACTTCACACCCTTAATATGAGAGTTAGATATGTTTAATTATCATGTATTTATCACATGTTTACATGTGTTTATTATGCATGTGTATTAATGAAGGAAGGCTTTGATTCCTTTATACAAGGTATGCCATACCACTTCTCGCAAGCACTCATGGAGAGAGAGAGAGAGAGAGAGAGAGAGAGAGAGAGAGAGAGAGAAGTTTTACGAGCTTACTTTCTGATCCAAATCGTTTATCAAGTGAGTGCTCTAATACTATATCTCTTAGATATTTTAGATCAAATCTAAGTGAACCCCACAAAGTGTAAAACTGAGATGAACCATAGGCTAATCATGAGGTTAGCATGCATGGTACCCTAGACGTTGCCTTACGTGGGCAAATGCATGGGCCCCATTGTGGACATAATGAATGTATGGGTGGCCCCACCCTTCTATAAGATTTTGTACATGTGAATTTTTCCATCTATATTTGAATTTTTGTTTATTTGTATATTTATTTTTATAATTTTTAAAAATATAAATAAATTAATTGATTGCAGAATATCATTATTAGAATTATGATGGGATAAGTTAAAGAAAATTGACATCTCTCTAAAGGACCCTGCCATAAGATCATGATGATTAATAGTAAAGCTATGTATAACTAAGCTTATATATAAAGCATAATTCTGAAATATTGTTGTGATATGAAACATTTACCTTAAGATATGGGCGTGGCCCCATGTAGATTGAATTTATTCCATAAATGGGTCTCATCAGCAACCCTGATGTAAGGGTGAATCATTTTATATATAGTAAATTTTATATACTATTAGCTAATTATGATAAGATCATTGCCTGATCGTGTTGGTCAACATGTTTGACCCGATCCGACCCGACTAGAACCGAACTGACAGCCTGGATCGGTGCGGTTCGAGTAGGGTCAGTTTGATCCGATTGTTCATCGGATTGAGTTTGGTTCAATGTCAATCCGGATTAATCCGATTCGATCCAGAATCCGATCCGATCCGATCATATAGTATGAAGTTAAAATAGATTGAGAAATGAAGGGCTGAGGTTAAAATAGAGCCATTAGATGTTTGTATCATCAGTGCTTCTACTTTTTTCCGATGGTATGGGCCACTTGAGCTTTAGATATGCATAAATCAACCCCTAAAATGATCTAGAAAAATGAATGGACGGTGTGGATCAACCACATGCATTCACGGTGGGCCCACATGCATGCCAACTATATTGCTGTGTGTGGCCTGGATAAATTTCAAATTAATTGTTTGTATCACACACAAGCCACTAACAAGTGATAAGTTGAGTAGCCAGCAAGACTCCCTACTGAAGTGATGTCACTATGTTTTGTGGGACCCACCATGATGTATGTGTTGTATCCACACTGTCCATCAATTTGTAAAGATCATTTTAGGCCATGAGACAAAGAATGAGTCAGATCTAAATTTGGAGTGGACCCCACCACAGAAAACAGTGCGAAGAGTGATTCCTACCGTTGAAACCTTCCTAAGGTCTACTACGATGTTTATCTGAGATCCAACGTGTTCAGAAGTTACGACAGACATGAAAGAAGGGAAAACACAAATTTTAGTTTGATCAAAAACTTTTGTGGGCCTTAGAAAATTTTAATGGTGGGCGTCACTCTCTCCATTGTTTTCTGTGGTGGGGTCCATTTGAGCTTTGGATCTGACTCATTCTTTGGCTCCTGCCCTAAATTGATATCTCCAAATGAATGGACGGTGTGAATACAACACATATATCATGGTGGGTCCCACAGAACTTGGTCACATCACTTCAGTAGGGAGTCTAGGCTCTAGCCTCTAGCTACTCAACCTGTCAGTAGGCAATAGCTAATCCACGTCCCATGCAAGCTACACAGGACAGGCTGTTGTAGTCTTGTAGATACGTGTCGTATGAAGACGAGTGCGTATGCGCCTCGAGCTCCGAGTTGTACGAACGGCTCAAATTAGATCAAAGTTACATGGGCCCCACCATAATGTTTATTTTCCATCTAATATGTTAATAATGTTAAAAATAACTCTGGCCTTCCAGCGACGGATGAATCTCGGTGCATTGATGGTCCTGGGCACACGTGGTTGTGTTATCATTAAATAAGAACTGTTAATCTATGTGACCTTACCAATTTTGTACTAATCTATAATAAAATTATCGAAAAATAAATATCTTGATGCCCATTCTTCAGTCAAAATATCGAAAAATGAAGAGAAAATTTTTGGATGGTCCAGAATAAAAGGAGAAAAATGATTGTTAACTTGATTGATTGATACTTCAATTTGTGTGGATTGTGGAACCTGCGCCGTCTGTTAGTGGGGCCCTACCTTCATCAACTCTGTGATTACTTGCACATTGGAGTGGAAACAGATCGAGACTTGTGAAATGCACAACGTTCTAGAAACTCCTCAATGGATAGGAATTATGTCATTCCTCATTGGAAATGTGATGAAGATGCATATACTTCTGTCCCACCAATATGGCATGCTTTCCCATTATCCTTGTTGTTCATCGACCCTGAATAATTGACTGGTCCATTGATCAAGTGGGCCACACAAGTATGAGAAAATAGATGGGTAAAATAAATCAACTAGTGTTCTATACTCATCATATTTACGTAGCTCGATCCGAACGGTACCCAACTCGATGCGATTCTGTTTTCCTAATCGAGTTGGTCTCGGTTCAGGTCAAGCTAGTTGTGGATTGGATTAGATCGAGTCAGATGACCCGGACTCGATCCCGGATTGGATCACGTTCTAGTCAGGCCATGTAAAATCCAGACCAAGTCGAGTTGGACCCAATCCGATCAGATTCGGTCCGATGCCC
The DNA here is from genome assembly GCA_037074715.1 of Magnolia kwangsiensis. NCBI lineage: Eukaryota > Viridiplantae > Streptophyta > Magnoliopsida > Magnoliales > Magnoliaceae > Magnolia > Magnolia kwangsiensis. The sequence goes on from CM073573.1 coordinate 144,634,837, forward strand.
AGCTCTAGTTAAGAATTCCTAGGAGATGGACCCTACGACACTATCATGACAGATTGATGTAAACTTTGATATTTAAATAGTCAGTTAGATTGTATAAAATAACTGGATATATGATTTGACACGAAGATCGAGATATTTGGTGGGCCCCAACTACTAATAACATATAAAAGTGGGCTCCATCACAAGATCATATCTATCAGATTAAATCATTTATTTTTCTCATATCTTGTATTATGTTATAATTATGTAAGTGGTAAATCAATCATAGGCACTTAGTGCGAGGGTGATCCTTGTTCACAACCCCAAGCGCAGGGTCGCGATGTAGTAATAACTCGATAAGACCAAGGTTGAATCCATAAGGATTAAGCTTGTACGTAATATGAGAATAACTAAAACTATAATTAGAAAAAGATGTAAATCAAATTTGAGAATAGTTGAGAGGAATTGTGAATAAAGTATCAATGATTAAAAGAAAACTAGAACGCTAAGAAATCTACGGTTAGAAACACGATAAATGATCTATTTACGATTCAGATCTAAGAAATTAGTGACTTGATTAACTGATTTAGTGGACTAATGTAACAATCTTAGAACCTTACTCATTTTTTCAATTGTTCTAAGAAAATGGACACTAATTAAGGAAAAAGTTAATTTGATGCTTGTATTTAGCTCTGACTCAAAAAAAGAAAATTTTTTATAGATCGTAAACCCGAGTGCAGTAATCAGATTCATGAGAAAATTATCATAAGGTTGAAATGGTTAAATAAGTAATGGACATTATGGGTAAGTAGTTACCCTCACGGATGGATTTTTCTGCATGCATTGCATAACATTATATACTTACTTTTGCTTAAAATTTATAATATGTTAATATCTGTTTAAGTATGCAACTGCCTTTTATTTAATGTATTATTCTAAGAAGACCAGACAACTCAAGGATCGAGTTATCCTTTAAATTCTCGGGCGTAGTTCCTAATGGAACTCGAGTTAATAACAATAGGGCCTCCTCCTTAGACTATGGTCAAGGCTAGGGAAAGAGTTTGGCCATCTCAAAAGTAGGCCACTCATTACCAAATTATACAGGTACACACGATATGTGAGATATGTAAAGTCAGTGTTCACGCCGGATATGAGCAAACTCCTACACTTGTTAGGCTTGTATGGATCTCGGTCGGATGGGTGTTGGTAAGTTGGACGTTGTGCACAGCTATGGCCCTGGTTGTTCATTAAAGAAACTATTTAGAAACTGTTTATGTGTTAATACGACATATTAAGATTCTTGTATCATGCTTATGTTGTGAATCATGCATACAACTACTTGCTAGGCTGTTAGCGCATTCTGTTGATTAGAAAACCATATACGATAGAGAAATGAACTGAAGTCTTCGCGTGTGGAGTGATGACTTCGAGAGGTGTTCTCATGGAGATTCGCTATGAGAATAAAGGTATTTATTGCTTTTAAATAATGATGTATGAACTTGGGTTGGATATTAGTCAGTAAATGATTAATACTCTTGACTGGATGTATGATGATTAATTATGTTTACTATTTATGATGATTATTATGGTTATGTGTATATATTACCCTCTCCCCATCGAGTCACACCCTCGAATCAACGATTGAGTTAAGCAATCTTGGGTTTCCAGAGCCGAGGTGTGACAGTAATGCTCTTGTAGGGTGCACATCCCATGACAGTAGGAGCTGAGGTACGTGTCTAACTATCAGCATTCTATTCACCAGATCAAGGGGGACGATGCCGATAATAGGGACTAGGATGAGGGGGACCAATCCCTATGACATCTCTTAGGCGCAGGATCATCCTGAATGTAGTGGAGAGCGAGAGACGTCATCATTTGTGATGCCCCTCTAAATTCTAAGTAGGATGGTAGATGAATATAAAGATAAGCCCATACGCGATATGAGTCCTTCAATGTGGTTTCTCAATCCATACACGACCCCACACACTGAGCAAGAAGCTATTTTGGTCAGTAAATTTGCGTTTATGGACCTGTTGAGAACTCTTACCCCCTGCAAATATAAAATTGTTGAAGCGGCTTATAGTAGGCATAATCATGAGTGGCTTTCAAGTTTATGGAAGTATGCGTGGGTTAATGATAAAGTAAGATTATGTTATAAAATTCCTTCAAGCACCTCACTTTATATTATATATATTTATTAATAATTTAGGAGTGGCACATGAGATTGACTAGTATATGGATTTTTTGAACGATCATCACCTACAACATTTCGTAGCGTATCCTCAGGACTATATGTTTGTGTCAGCATACTTCTAAATAATACTCATTTAATGACATATACATTTAACTTATATTGTCGTCAGGATATTTATGAAAATTCTCTTAATTTATGATAGTTATTATTTAAGAAAAACTTTACGCTTCTCTGAGAATTGGTGTCAAACGCATCAAAATAAAGATAAAGATGAAGTTTTGAATAATATTAATAGTGGGGTTTTGACTATTGTTAAAGTAAAACACTTATGAAGGGAGATGCAGAATTTTGAATGTGTAAGTTTGTCATTGCATTTCTCATAACATAATTTACTTAATATCTAAAGTCTAGCTTCCTTTAGATGTACTTATAGCGTTGCCTACGTGTGTGTTTTGTAGGTATACTTTCCCATCAGTTATCGAAACGAGCACTAATTTTTATCATCTTACATCCCAAAAGAGAAATAGTTTGTTTGCTTGACAGCTTTGATAATGAATGGATGGGGAAGTACGATGATGAAGTGGCTGATTTTAGGGAGGGAATGAGATGGTTATTCTATCTTTGCAATGGGGGGATGCGTATTAAGAAGTCGAATGAAATTTTGAAATAGTGAGTAGGATTCCATGTCAAATTAGTGGTCATGAATGTGGAATCTTTATTATGAAATACATCAACTTCCTGTCTAGCAAGATAGAGATTGTATTTAGCACGTTAAGTTTCGTATAACATCTTTTTCATTGCTAACCATTATTAGAGATCCTTTGTAGATGATTCATATTCACTTGTATGTTATGCTACAACATGAAATGAAGAAATTCATATAGACATTGTCATTCAACTGTCTTCGGTAATATTTAAAGTGTCATCCAGAAAGTATCGAAGTGGTTGAGCCTCAAAAGGTAGAAAATGTGGAAGACCATGTAAAAGTGATAGATATAAAATCCTTCGTTTAGAAGAAAACCACACTTAGATTCTTTTTTAAGAAGAGGAAGTATTTTTAAATTTTTTTTGGCCAAATTTATCAATGTATAAATTAGTGTTATAATTACTATATTTTTAATTTAATCATTCTTTTCTTGAGTGTAACGTGATCATTGGTGTAATGGATGAATGTGATGATTTTTGTATAGAAGAATGTTGGAATGGAGGAATTGAGAAATCTTGAAATAGAGAAATTTTGGAATGAATGACTACTGACATCCACTGTGGATCACCGATATTAACAGCGGACCTCTGATATTCTCTGTGGATCACCAATATTAACAGTAGACTGTTGATATACTCTGTGGATCGTCGATCTTAATAATAGACGACTGATATTCTCTGTGCATCACCGATAATATCTATAGTCCACATTTAATATCCACTATCCACAATTATTATCGGTGGTCCCCAATCAATATCTGTGGGTCGCAGTTATTATCAATGATCAAAAGTCAATATCCATGATCCACAGTTAATATTTGCATTCCACAATTAATATTAGCGGTACACATTGAATATCAGGGGTCCTTAGTGAATTAATACATTAACTTTTTCAACTTTTACAATGGATGAAATATGTTTTATCAGCATTACTTTATAAAAATTGGCTATAATGACTATTACACTACACACATACAAAAAAATGGATAATATAATCTTTCAAATTACAAAAAGTGGCAAATGTAATTTAAAAAAATTAATTTTCACTAACGGTTGGAAGATAAGTGCATTTCATTCGCATGTGATCTAGTCGCTTGCACCTAAAGCACTTTACAGGTCGCCTTTCTTCACCAAGTCTTGTAATTCTTCTCTTTTTTTGTCTTTCAATCCATGTCTTTAGAATTGGGTTGGATTTTATCACGTCCCTTTAACATCTGCCGATGTCTCTCACTTACTATCAGGGACTGGATATACCAACTCCTAAAATGTAAGTCGGTAAACTTCTAATGAGTAGAACGGTGAACAATAACTGGAACAATTACGTTAGTACTTATCACATGTTGTAATTACATGCACACATGGCAATATCATTACACCATATTCACCACATTCGCATTGAAATTAACTCAGTTTCACTATGTTAGTATAACCCCATGCTCTCACATAATACTTATCTACAGATATCATTGTACATATTATCTTCCTCGCCTCTTTTGATAATTCACTCATGTAAGACTCCGCTCATGGAGTTGCTCTTAAGGAAAATTAATGGCACATTCCCTTCTCACGATGAAAGAATTTTGTATTTTCTTTCTTATGTCATCAAGAAGTTTCATGATCGGATGTTCTCTTGAGTGTTTTCATAATGCATTTTTGCTCTCAGCTATGTTTGTTGTTATGATGTTGTATTTTTATAACACCCAAAACTTTTCGGTACTCGGGTGTTACTATGGAAATCTAACCTATTATAAACAGAAATCTAGCTTATGTAAACATTCACACATTCTAGCCTAAATCTGATTATTGGGAGAAATCTTCATCTATAAATCAAGCCATACAACCGTTGATTTTCAAATTGACAAGCACATCATCATGAATCAACATTGAACTTCAGAAATCCATTATCAGGATTCCAATAATGATGAAAGTCCAAACTATGCCTTTTTAGACAAATTGAACTGCACATTATCAATCCACTGTTTAGTTGACTCGCATCATGGCCATCAATAATCTACTTAAAAAAAATACGAATCCAACCATATGATTATAAAACAATCGTTCAATTCTAACTGGATGCTTTTAATAAGTCTTAAAACCATCAATAAATAATTTAAAATGATTTAACCGTTTGACTTTAAAATTGCCCATTAAAACTTAAGATCAATTGTTAATTTAGATTATGAACCCATTTAGCCATGACATCAGCCATCTAAACATCCATTATAAGCCATGGAGCATCTTGATCATCCAAATGATCCTTAGTTGACCCCACATTAGACCCATGATAGCGTGGGTGATTGATTATAATACAAATTGATTGTTAACTTCTCTTAGTGTGGTCCACCTTAATTGAGGACATGCCTCATCTTTGGTCTATGGTCATAATAGAACCCTAAAAGGTTAGTGGACAGACTGGATTGGTTCACACATCACTGTGAACCCCACATCCACTTTGGGGTGACCAAAGGGTGTGCTCCCTCAATACACTAGATAGGTAGGACTAGTTAAATCAAGTTTGACCCAAAAATTTTGAAAGAAGGTTCTTCTTCTCCTTTTCATTTTTGCTATCATGAGGCATTTTCTAACAAAACCCGTTCTCTTAATGTGTGGCCCACCATTAGTGAGCCTATGAGTGATCTGAACTGTTCATCTGGTTCAGATAGTTGTTTTGACCAAAACGTTGTTGACCCCACATGTTGGCTCGCACATATGTACCCATTATCACTAGCACAAGATGACTTGCACTCAAGCGACTTCTGAAAATGAAAATGATGTTTTCTAATTGTCGATCTATCTATCCTTGTGTGGGTTCATTGTGTAACCTCAACCCCTTATTTGGGCGTATTGTAGCCCTTCTTACTACCTTGAATTAGGTTTTCCCATTTCCTGTTGAAAGGCAGAAAGAATGTTCTTATTTTGGGTTGTTGAGGGCTAACACAATCTCAGCCATTCATTTGCTTTTAGAAGACGTACAAGATCATCATAGACATCCAAACTAGGGCTGCTTATAGCCTCACACGCAGTTGGCAATAGTTCTCATAAGATATCTCATGAAAACATGAGAAATCACCTATTACTCAAAAACTCATGAACCACCAAGTTTCTCATTATCTCATTCCAAAATGTGGGTCCCACAGGGATCACTAGACATATCCATGCCATCCATGCACATTAGATCAGAGAAATAATTACCGGTGGTTCATCTGCCATTAACAGTTGGATCTTCTTCCCCATTTATCTAAAAATCCCATCTCCTTTTGGTGGTTCCCATCTGCTAATCTGAGACATTCATTGTGTGGCTGACAACATCTAGTGCACATCTATTAGTTTGGATGTTAGCCATGAAAAGGGAAATTAGTTAGATATTCAGAAAACTTACCTATTAAAAACACTTGAGCCACAACTAATCACCTAATTAGTTATGCCTGAAGGACCTAGAAGTTAATGAGTAGATCCCTATAATGGGCTACCTTTTAGGGCAACCCATAGAAGAAACAAAAAGTTAGAGAGAGTGCCATCTTGTTGCCGCACTTTATGAGTTGAATCGAGTCTCGAATTGGGCTAAGTTGTTGTCTGAGCGTGTCTTACCCCTCTGCAACTCAAAGGAGTGTGAGAAAGCTAGAAGAGATGAGGGAATGGGAGAAAGGAAGGAATTGATGTTAAGAGATCCGTTCGACCATCGTTGACTTGTTGACGAGTCATAGATTCAGGTTAAGCTGAGTTGAAGCAAAGTCGGGTCGTGTATAAGTGTGTTTGGTCTGAGTCTAGACTCGTACATGAGCTGAGCTAGGGAAGTAAAAGAGTGAGGAAAGGAGAATCGTGAGTGACTCCTAGGTTGAGTTTTTGTTGTGCACCGAGTCGACCAAATCTCGGGTCACATTAAATCACTAGATAAAAGTCTAGCCGAGTTTGAGTTTCTCAGACCTTGACTGTGTATTCATGCAGAAAGATAGCTAGGAGGAGATATGAAGTTGATGCACCTAAGGAAGTGTGTCTATTATGGGAATTGTCAGATTATGTGTTTTGGGTAAGTCTCTGTCGAGTTGAGCTTGTGACTCAATATGCAACTCAGGTTGGGTTTGGCCAAACTCCATCTGAGTCTAGACTATGTGAATGATCTGGGGGAGAGAATAAAGGAGTAAAGAGAAAAAAAAAAGACAAGAAGAAAGAAAGAAAGAAAGAAAGAAAGAAAGAAAGAAAAAGAGCGAAAGAGAAGAAGGGAGAAAGGAGAAGTAGGGAATTCTTATCATTCTAGTTCTGTCGGGTTGACTTAGCAACCCACTGAGTTGGCCGAGTCTAGCACATTGTTGGAATATTCTCATCCAGTTAGTCGAGCTCAGTTTCAAAGAACTTTAGAGGCATTGCCGATAGAGCTTAGGTTGAAGCTGAGTTGGTATCGGGTTGCACCATTACATCACAAGTAGACTCAGTTAGGTCAACTGAGTTTGGCAACAAGTCATGGTTTGAATATATTTCAATAGATCTTAACCCGTAGTTGTAGCTAGTCTCAGGGTTTAGAGCTCCTTTCAAATCAAACGATCTAGTCCGGACTCAGTTTCAAGTCTGTGTTAGTGGTGAGTTAAACCATGCATCAGTGATTGGTCTTGGGAATCTGAGTAAATATCGGGTGCTCAACCAAGTTCGGGATCGACTTGAGAGCAAGTCTAGGTTCTTTTTGTTTAGATTGATTCAACTTTGAGTTATGTTGGGGAAGTTGAATCGATTGTGTGGAGGATTATTTCTAACACTACATTAGGTTCATCTTGTTGGGTTCGACTTATATCGAGTTGGAAACCGGGTTGGATCGCATCTTAAGGATTGGATTCAGTTTAAAGCTATTTCATACCTTCAAAACCCTATCGAGAAGTGAATCCACGTCCTTAGGTGAGGATCACCCTTCAAGCTTTCTAACATTATAATAGTTAGTTTAGTTCATTTATTTTATTACTTAATATAGTATTTAGTGGAATGAATGATAAGTGATACTTTCTATTGGATTAATGATTGATGATTTGATTTAAATTTTTAAACATGTTATGAATCTCAAATATGTTTATTTTGGTTTAAGATGAGCACTTTACATGTGTATTTTCTATTAATATTATACGTGGCTTGTTTTACTTCTTAAGATTATCAGATGGTATTATTAGAGGTTCCTTGAACTAGTAGCTATTGTGTAATAGATGAAATGAAATTTTGATATAGACTTACCCAATTGTGAATCATTTGTGTTTATATGTCTTTTGGGTAACCTATCTTTGTCATATCCTTAAATGGACTTGTCGCCCAATGTGGTTTTGATGGATTATGTTTGTATAAACTTGCAATGGTAAGTTCTACTTATTGTATCATGAAAGACCACTAGTTATATAGGTTACCACTACCATCTTACTTGTTAAAGTTTCATGAGCTAGGGATTGTGGTATGAGACACTATGCCTGAGCTTTCGGCCTATGCTTGGTGATGAGCTCCCCATATTGACATTTGAACTTCTTTAAAAATGGTTGTTTGTAAATTTGACTAATAAAGGTTGAACTAATCATGTATTGCATAGCATGTGAAGGATATTGAGCTGCTAATCTGGATTGTTATAGCACATACCCTTTCTTGGGGTATTTTTCACTGGCTCCTAGACCACTGTCAAAAGAACCAATTTGTGTGAGTTTGTCTTTCAAGCCCGTACTTGATGTACTTTCGTTGGTGACTAACCACTTGAGATTGCATGTGGGTTTTGCCTCACTCGTGGGTTTTTACCCAAAGCTAGACAGATGAGCATCCCCAGGTTGATGTGCATATACATACATCCATGCATGTAAATAAGATTGCATTATGAATTCTTTTATATGTTTCCTTCTTTAAAACTATTCTTGGCTAATGTGATAGATTGTAATATAATTTGTTATGATTGTTATGGGTAAATCCGAACTGAGCGGCATCGAGGTTAACTCTAGTACTAATGAGTAAGGCCTCGGACTGATTAGCGTCCGAAGTGAGGTGAACGTCTGACCCAGTAGCTCACTTAAAACTACAACACCGAACCGAGACTCTGAAGGAGTCATTGCACATCCTAGGAGCCGGAACAGCACATCCGACCCAATTATGTCGACTCAAAATGCAGGAAAGCATCACTTACCCATCCGGTGTTCCTTCAAGCCGAGCCAATAATCCGCTTATCCATGGCTCGGGTTGACAAGTAAGATCTAAACCATGAGGTCGGCTCGGATGGGAACTTGGTCAGCGACAGTATTAATGAGCAACCCATAACGCATGACTGGATTAATTCCTAGTGTATGATCTCCAACTAACGGCCGACGATCGCACGCGTGTACTTCTTGCGTAATGGCGATGACCGTGCCCAGATTATCGAACATGTTCAAGGCGACCCTCAGGTATAACTACGGATCATTTATATAGGAACAAGTATGCAAGATTTCGCACCTCACTCTACTCTACTCAACTTAAACCCAGTTTCCCTAGCCTGGCTTTGGCATCGGAGGGTCCCTTGCTTAAGCTAGGGTCTACTTTATTTATTGTTCTGTGCAGGACCAGGGTTCACTCTGAGCACTCAAGGCTCAGTGGAGGGTGACCCAGATTTTGACATCAACAATGATCATTATGAATGGTTTAATGTAGACCTATTTTGGAAGACTAGGTTTAACTATTGTGATGGTTTGGTAAATCTTGAGGGGTATACCTCACTGAGATAGTCATTGATGTTATCGAACCATATTTAGTTCGTGTAGGAGACATAAATGATGTGTAAGTTGGTGCTCATGTGGAGCATGAGGAGCTAAATGATCTTGTAACTCTAAGTTTTATATTTCATTATATTAATTTTGTACTTTCTTATATTTGTAAATCTTAAGACATTAGTCTGTATAAGCCCTATAGGTAATGTTCACAACCCCAAGTGTAGGGTCGTGATGTAGTAATAATCTAGGTAAGACCAAGGTCAAATCCATAGGGACTGATCTTGTACATTTCTGAAATTAACTAAAAGTAAAACTAGGAGAAGATATAAAACTAATTCTGAAGTGATTAAGAGAGTGATTGTGATTAAAGTGATTAAAACTAAGAATTCAAAGGTGAGAACTAGGGTTTCTAAGGATCCACTTGCAGTGATTAATGAGCCCTCTTACTTGATTCAAGTCACACAATTGGAATTCGAGTCCTATCCTATCCAATTGGAAGATATAGCAATTAAATCAATCTGAACTTTTATTGACCTAATTCCCAATAAAGGAGAACTATGATAATTGGCAGGGATTCCATCAGCAAACCATGCCCAGGAGGTAATGGCAAACAACAGGATTTACCAATCCCATAATCTCAGAGTAGGAGAATTGTGAAGATGAGGAAGGATTCCATAACCTTACCATGCCTAAGGGATGATGGTGAATAACAGGACTTACTAATTTCACAATCTCAAATCAGGAAAAGAAAATACTTAAAGCTAATGCAGATCTGCTGTAATTCGTGAAATAGCAATGAAGACTGCTTTAGTTGAAGTAGGAATATGCCAATATGTCCTATAGGGGGGTGAATAGGACTTTTTAAAGTTCTTACAATGTATTTAAAAATCTCGTTACACTAATCCTTATAGATATGCAATTATCAGGATTACTCGAATGTAACTCTACTGGCTTCCAAGCCTAGTAGAGGATCCAATCAAAAAGTATTCAAGAGACAACAATAAATAACTTAATTTATGATGGATATGACTATGTATGTGTGTGAGGTGTGATTAGATAAATAGATATGAAGGCATTGACATAAATCACGCACATAGAAGAATAGAAATCGCAAACACAGTCATTTTTATAGTGGTTCGACTACTTGTCTACTCCAATCCCAGTAACCGCACTCAACCCTTGAATGTACTGAATTTCACTAACGAGGGTTCACAGCGGTTCACCTCTAACCTAAGGTTTTAAATTAGGTTCACCTTCAACCTTTACAACCTACACTGAGGCTGACTGATTATGCTCTCACGAGCAAGGGTGAACACATCACACCAACTTTTAGGTACACTGGCCAAGGATCTTCCATAAGACCCTAATGGAGGTTTTACGTGGTTTACCTCTAACTCGAGGTTTCATAGCGGTTCACCTCAAACCTAAGGTTTTGACTAGTTCACCTTCAACCAGATGTTTATACTCTCCATAGAGCAAAGGGTCCACACAACGCACCCATCACGTACACTCCCATTGGAGGCCTTCTTGAGGACTTCAAAGGGTGAGAAACACCTTAGAATCAATCCTAAAAAGAAATGATTAAAGGGTCCTCTGAACTCTAAATACTTACAGAAAAGTTGATGAGTCTCATTCAGCATGATGACGAAGATCTCCTCCTTGTTGATGAAGAATCTTCTGCGCCCTTGATCCGTAACACAAATGATGTACCAATATATGGTGATGGCTTGGATTAAGGTTATGATGGAATCCTACTCTCTAAATGTTTTCCTATTAGGAAGATAGAGCGATTCCAATCATCTATGCATTCAAGGCATCCCAGCTTAATGATTTACCATTAAGGTATACTCTATTTGAATATCAATGATGAAGGTAGATCGGAGGATGAACTCCCTTGAGAGAAAGGGCTTAGGTTAAATGATCTAAAGTTTAAACACTTAAAAGTACTCTCTTCTTTCTCTGTTAGCAACTAAAGCCAAGCTCCCCTTATATAGGCAAAAGGTTTTAACGGATATAAAACGGTCACATTTATGACAGAGTTCGATATCATCGAGTAGGATCAATATCATCAAGTGTATACTCTCGATTATATCAATGGTCCGGTCGATGACACAAACTCAATGTCATACGCTTTTGGAAAACCTTCTGATAACTAGTCGAGGGGATCGAGACTCGTGTCGATGCCATCGGATTTTGAACTTTAATTTTATTGATACGAGTGTTGATTTCTCAACATTTGAAAATGAGAGAGACTTGCTGAAAATTTTTCAGGTCATCAGATATGATTGAGGGATACTCGATATCATAGAAATTTGAATATCGATGATATTGAAGGTCGTGTCGATGCATCAAAAAATCCAAGAATTTTATCAGTGAGTTTACTGGACGGTTTATGTCCATTCTCAATGTAATTGATCCGACCTCGATACCATTGATATTTGAATATCGATTTTATCGAGTCACCCCCAATTCGAATTGAAAACTACCTGAAAAATGTTGCCGAACAACTTCACTCCCATGACCGATATTATTAAGAGACTGCCGATATGATCGAGATTTGAACTCCGATGGTATCGATGATAGCTTCGATATATCAAAGCATATATGATATTCTTAAGAAAAATAGGGGCCCCGAATCTGCCTGTCGATATTATCGAGTCTCCTTCGATCGACTCGAGATTCAATTATCGATGATATCGATATGTATATCGATATATCGATAATTCCGTCCAGATGAATATGTGGTTGCTGGACACTTTAAGTCCTCATTCAATTTTATCGATTGAGCTTCCTAGGACATCAACTGCGCAGGTCAATCATATCGAGAAATGTATCGAAACAATCGACAGAGCAAGAAAACTTAGAGATTTTCTGATTTTTGAAAAAAGTTTCTCACTAAAACCCCTATAATGTCTAACTAGTTTTTAAGGGTTTTATTCACCTGGTGTTTTAGGACATGGGATGTGAGGTTTAGATTTTCCTATGGTGAGATTTCACACATCCGGTTGAGGCAGACGCTTGAATTGATCTTCCTGTGAGGTTCTGCAGTCCGACTGACTCAACATACACGCTAATTGACAAACAAGGGCACTAGCAAGGGCACTTTCAATCTCCCCCTTTTTCAATTACATAACAAAATACCCAAAACACCCTAGGACAGTATCTAGACAGACACATCCTAAATTGTGTGTACATATATTTTACACAATTTTACAAATTCTAGTAAACCATGTACACAACCAAGTATCTGCTCCCCTAACTTCAAAAACTCCCCCTTCCTTGGTGCAGCTGCTCCCCTTAACAGGTGTAACACCATTCTAACAGATATACAATTTTCTGTATGGGGTGTTTGAACTTTTCTCCCCCTTTTTGGCAGTCATTGACAAAGATATAGCAGTTGATATTGAATGAAGTTTAAAGACATGTGGGAGAACCACTAGATATAGATGTAGAAAGATTTAAACCAGTGTTAAACATACATCATTTTCAGAGGATATGAGTGCATATCAAATTAATCAAAGCAGTTATAGAAGTAGATAGGAGAATCATTAAAATCACATGCATTCCATATGTCAGAAACTCCATTAAACCAGGGGATCATAGGTAGTAAAAATGAGAATTATATTCAGCCATATGCAATCAGAATCTAAAAATAACACTACCCAAGGTTGGCAAATATTCAGCATTCAAAAAATAAAAATAAAAATGTCAAGCCCATTCATGGGCAACCACAGTTAAACATCAGTTTTTAGCCCGTCCATGGGCAACCAGAGATAACTAACAGCAGCGAACCCTTACAGGGTAACCAAAAAAAACCTGTCAGAGGACTATCACATTCGCTCATGAGAGCGTAGAGCACTAAAAAGATACTTAATCTCATACGCTGAAATATGTGCGGGCGAATGTGATAGTGTTCAGAGACCCGCATTACGGCGGAGGAGCAGAGGTTGATGGCGCCGTATCATTTCGACGACAGGTAATTATCTCGACCAACTGTTGTACTGTCTGCTACACTCCCTGGACCAGCCATTCCAAGACAGTAAGCCTCTCGTGCACCAAGTGGACATCCCTCTGAATTGCACTAATCTGATCCTGGTGGAACTTGAAACGTTTAGCATGACCAGGAGCTGACGCTGATGGTGCTTGATGTGGTCCAGAAGCTTCTTCCCAACCAACTCAGTCCCTTCCATGGGAGCATCACCAACCCCACCTTCCCTCTCTGCTTGAATGTCTTCTTCAGTTGGATCCTCAAGGTAACCTCAAATCCATCCTTTAAATGTTACTTTTATTGAAGGTTTGAAGAAGAAGTACAGGATCACTTGTAGTTAGGAATGCTATGACATTGCAAATTGTATTTATGATCCAGGGATATGGTAGGAGAATATCCCTAGCCCTATGAAAAGCATACACTAACTGATACATGATGAGGGTAGGCAGACAAATCTTGATCCCAACAGCGATCGAATAGATTATCATCGTCATGAAGCTTATGAGATCTACCCTGTTGGAGCCCCTTGAGTAAATGTTCAAAGCAAGAATATCATGCAATACCCAATAGCGTGGTTCCATGAATCTGACTTTTAAAGAATTCCCTTTGTACCATTGCACGTCACGGTCATGACAGAGGAATTTGGTGACTTTGGACTGAATCTCAAGATCTTCCATGTCCATGTTTGGGAGTCCATCAGGGGATAAGGTAAGATTGAATATCCCTGCGACAGACTCTGGGGTGATCAGCACATCATCACCATTGATGGATATGGTGATGGATGGTGGATCGGAGACGAGTGAATGACAGGCGGCAAAGAAATAATAAGTCCGTTTGAGTTGATATGGTCCCCCAAAGTTAAGAACGAGTAACCAATCTATGGTAACAAATAGAGGTTCTAGATTATATGGAACCAAACAACTTCGGTCAACTTTTCTTTCGGGAATAACCTTCCTTCCAGCAAACTTTGCCAAGATCGAATTCACTTGCACTGGTGGGGGCGCCTGCGCCTCAGGATGGGACCTACGCTGTCTTGTGCATTGCCTAGTGGGAGTCCCTCATTATGGGGCCCGTGTGCTTCCTTTTGAAGCAACCACTTTTTATAGGGTGGATTTTGATGACTCACCCAGTCCTGATACTTTTTCCTTATCTTTTCCCATGAGGACAAAAAATTGAAGGATTATGGGAAAAAGACACAACCCAATAGAAAAGGAAATACCCAAAACAAAATGAATCTTGATTGATTAGAAGGGTATTATTGTATTTTGAACCTTCTGGGGCTGTCTTGCAATGTTTCGAGCCGTCCGGTTGAGAGGAGCAAGCAGGAGGAAAAAACACAAAAATCTTGTAATAAAATTCCTTTTTTGCATTTCACCTTTTTATATCGGGCGGCATCTATCGATATCATCGATCCTTATTTCAATTATATCGATGAACCTTGATTGATTTCATCGATCCTCTTTTCGATATCATTCTCGATCATATGACTTTTCACATTCTAAAAGTCGTCGATTATCAATAGATATGCACGCCAGGGACCCAAGAAATTCCAGCCGTTCACCTTCAAATGGCCCGAAATTGGTGTAGAATGCAAGATCACAAGGTTTTTTCCATCAGATTGACACAAAACTTCAGACATGGCCTAGGGACCATAAATGAACCGTACACGTTGAATTTCAGCCCCTGGAGCCTTGTGGAAGTGGCCCAATGTGCATATCAGCCCACAAAATCATGATTTGGGGCCCACCTGAGATCTGCATATGCTTCAATTTTGGTCCCAACCGTTTAAATGATATGATGGAAAGGATGGATGGAACGGATTTCTCATGAACATCACAGTGGACCTCGCATGTACAATGCGTGTACATGAAGTACACGATGCCCGAGCCGCACCGGTCGGTCAGCCCGGTCAAAGGATGGGCCGACCCGACATCTTCCTCTCTTCTCTGTGATAGAACGAATAGCGTTTTACGGTGTCCGTCCGTTTTCCACTAGTGGGCCCCACACATCACTTGGATCAGAAATCTGGACCGTCTATTGTGTACGGAGGATGGATATTAACCTCACCTAGGTGATCTTTTGAACCCATGTAATCTATGGAAAAATCTTAGCCATTGAACACAGGATGGACGGTGAAAATGTTCTCTATAGTGGGCTGTACTCAAATCAAGAAAAAATACACAATTCCAAGTGATTTTTCGCCACGAGTTGAATGAACGGTATGGATTTCTCTTTGTGGGCCACCACCGTAGATCAATGGGTCGATCGGATCCGTACATCATGCAGAGGTGCGCGATATTGTCAAACCTATGTTGATATTATGTCTTCATGCACACACACATGCTGGCTTCAACAGTCACAAATGGACAGCCCTGAACCAATGACAACATGATCACTGCCTTTGGCTTCATCCGTAACATTCCAAAACTAGTCATCTCCAGATGAAATTTCATTGTCAAGACAATGGACGGAGAGGATTCTTTCATAGCATTGAATATGGGCCCCACCGGCAGCCAGCGTGAGAAATTTCGCCTCTTGCTTCGCACGTAGCTGCGGAAGTCCCACCGACTTCAGTTCCGCAGCCGACATAGCTGTGCTCTCCATCGGCCCTAACAACTATAAAAGGAAAGGGAGAGGAACTGGAGAGGGGGGCCAGAACTAAGGGAGAACGTGAGGAGGATCCACGGCTAGAGCTTGGAGGAAGACGTGGAGAGAGAGAGAGAGACAGGGAGTAAAGTTGTATTTTTTTCCTTTTTGTTTCTGCTTTATTTTTCTAAGAGATTTGAGTCCACCATGTCTATGAGTGGCTAAACCTCTTAGTTAGGACTAAGAGGTGAAGCTTGTAGTGAGATGAGAGATTCTATGCTTTTAAATTAATTTTAATGTATGAATTGAAGTTGATTTAGTTTGATTAGTAAGGGAATACTTTCAGTCTTTAATGGTTTGTTGTGACAACAATTACAATAGATCTATGATGGCTTTGAGTATTTCTTTCTCTTGTTTATGTTTATGACGTCAGGAAGCCCTGTTGTTCACCATCGTCTCCTGGGCATGGTCGGATGACGGTACCCTTCCTAACTTTCATAACATGCTGATTGGTTGGTAATTAGTTTAATTCTATTGTTTGCCATAGTCTCCTGGGCATAGTTTGGTGATGGAATCTATTCTAATTCATATACCTTTCATCTCTTAAAAACTAGATCAATGGCAGTTTAGTTAGTTTCCATGATCCTTGAAGTAGGCATAAGATCTCCCTGATCTCTACAAGTGGATCCTCTAAATCCCTAGTTTCCCTACCTTTGATTTCTCCTAAGTTTTAGATAATAATTTTACAATTATTCCTTAAATTTTATTTGATTTAGGTTTCATCTTAGCCTAGTTCTAGTTCTACTTAGTTTCAGTTAACGTACAAGTTTCAGTCCCTTGGGATTCGACCTCGGTCTTACCGAGTTATTACTACATCACAACCCTGCACTTGGGGAGTGAACAATATTGATAGTCATATCGAAGGTGAATGATTTTATATTTTTAGCATTCAGATGACCCTACAAGTATACTTTTGGAATTTTTATGAATCAAGTATACTTAGCAAAATTATGTACAGTTACGGTACACAACAAAAGTATAGACATTTGAATGTTTATATATAAAAGATAGATGTGAATGACCTTAGATATATCATTTGAAGCTTAGTAAAATTTGCATTATTTCAGCAAATATCTAGATCAAGATGCATGATCTGGACTAGTTCTTTCTTACCCATTTCATGGCAAAGTTTCTTTCTGTGATGAATTTAGCTTTAGTGTTCAGTTTATCCACTTGATTAAATAACTCTACCATTTTTTTAGTTACTTTGGGTGGTGATGAAGGTGCATTTCTTTTATCCATATTCATAAGTAGACTCTTGAAATTTTGCATTTCTCTGGTTGGTTTGACTTTATCAATATGATTCTGACCAGAATTATGTTGAGTTCTCTTAGGTGTCATGCATTCAAACTCGTAATGACCTAAATCACCACACAGATGACACACTGGGGTAGTTTTAGTTTTACTTCCTGAAGCAACAGATCTTTTAGTTATTGATGCTGCATTTCTAGATTTTGACTTAAATTTATCATACCCCAAGCCACTTTTGTCTTTTCCAAGTCTTCCCATCCCTAAAAACTTTTCTAGTTTTTCACCACTCTGAGAAAATTTGTAATTTATTTCAGCAAATTTTTTGAATTTTTCTAATTCACAATGGAGTGTGTGATTTTCATTTTTGAGTTGCTCATTTTCATCTTTTAATAATTCAACTTGTTTAGTGATCTTTGATGATTCCGTTTTTAGGGATAGATTGACTCTTTCCAATTTATCATTGTTTGAGTGATATTGCTGTAAATCATTGATTAAATGTGTATTAATTTTCAAGGTTTTATCCATGTCTTATTGCAGCACTTCCTTCTCTTTTTCTTCTTCTTCTCCAGTTTCTTCATTTTTAGACAAAAATGATTCAGTGGCTTGCTGTTCTTCAGATTCCATGGGAATGATTGGAGTGGTGGAGACCATAAGGATTTTCAATGATTTTTTATCTCCATCACTGTCTGAGTCACTATTTTCTGAGTTTGACTCCTCTGTATCATCCCACGTGGTGGCCATTGTCTTGCCCTTAGTTTTTCTGTTTGGGCATTCAGTAGACAGGTGTCCATACTCCTGACAAGCATAGCATTGTGGTTCTTTGGTCCTTTTACCAAATTTTCCTACAGAAGATTTGTAGTTCACCTTTCTTCCTCTGGAGGGACAGTCGCGATTCTTCTGAAAGAATTTTCTGAATCTTTGTGCCAGCAAAACCACTTCCTCAACTTCATCTTCCTTTTCACTTCCACTATCCTCATGTTTTGTTTTCTTTGAAGTTTTTAGGACAATTGTTTTAGATTTTTGGGTTTGTTTGAAGTGTAGTTCGAAAGTTTGTAGGGAACCTACTAGTTCTTCTACTTTCATCTTGTCAATATTCCTACACTCCTCACTTGTTGTTACCTTGGGATTAAATCGTTCCAGTAGGGATGTTAGAATTTTTCTACATATTTTTGGTACCGGAACTTTTTCTTCCAATCCACCCATGGAGTTACAAATTATATTTAACTTTGTGAAAAACTCCATAAACATCTCATACTCTTCCATTCTTAGACTTTCGAACTGTGAAGTCAAGAGCTGGAGTTTGGACCTCTTCACAGTGCTTGTGCCTTCATGGGTTATTTTCAATAAATCCAATGCTTCCTTGGATGTCCCACACATACTTATTTGATTGAATATATCCTGGGACATGACACAGTAAATGGCGTTCATAGATTTTGCTTCATCAATTTATTTTTCTTTATCAAACGTCGTCCACTTCTCTTTGGATTTGAGTTTTGTGATGGTTGTGCTACTCTCAAGTACGATTTCTTCTAGTGGCACATATCCACTTTCAACTATATGCCAGATGTTATGATCCAAAGATCTCAGAAAGTAGTGCATTCCAGCTTCCAGTATGCATAATTTGAACCATCAAATACTGGAGGCCTAGTGACTGATGATCCCTCTTCTTTGGCCATATTCCAAAATTCGGTCAAGATCACTCTCTAAGCAGTGAAGCCCTTAAAGAGAAACCCGCTTTGATACCAATTGAAATAGCGGTGAAGACTGCTTTAGTTGAAGCAGGAATATGCCAATATGTCCTAGAGGGGGGTGAATAGGACTTTTTAAAGTTCTTACAATGAATTTAAAAATCCCGTTAAACTAATCCTTATAGATATGCAATTATCAAGATTACTCGAATGTAACTCTACTAGCTTCTAAGCTTGGTAGAGTATCCAATCACAAACTATTCAAGAGATAACAATATATAACTTATTTTATGATAGATATGACTGTGTATGTGTGTGAGGTGTGATTAAATAAATAGATATGAAGGCATTGATATAAATCACACACATAGAAGAATAGCAATCGCAAACATAGTCATTTTTATAGTGGTTTGACTACTTATCTACTTCACTCCCAGTAATCGCACTCAACCCTTGAGTGTATCGGATTTCACTAAGGAGGTTTCACAGCGGTTCACCTCTAACCTAAGGTTTTAAATCAGGTTCACCTTCAATCTTTACAACCTACACTGAGGCTGACTGTTTATACTTTCATGAGCAAGGCTCAACACATCACACCTACTTTTAGGCACACTGGCCAAGGATCTTCCATAAGACCCTAACAGAGGTTTTACGCGATTTACCTCTAACCCGAGGTTTCACAGCGGTTCACCTCAAACCTAAGGTTTTGACTGGTTCACCTTCAACCAGATGTTTATGCTCTCTACAGAGCAAGGGTCCACACAATGCACCCATCACGTGCACTCCCGCAGGAGGCCTACTTGAGGACTTCAAAGGGTAAGAAATATCTTAGACCCAATCTTACAAAGGAATGATCAAAGGGTTCTCTGGACTTTAGATACTTACAAATAAGTTGATGAGTCTCATTCAGCACGATGACGAAGATCTCCTTCTTGTTGATGAATCTTCTGCTCCCTTGATCCGTGACACAAATGATGTACCAATATATGACGACGGGTCGGGTCAAGGTTATGATGGAATCCTAATCTCTAAATATTTTCCTATTAGGGAGATAGAGTGATTCCAATCATCTATGCATCAAGGCATCTCAACTTAATGATTTACCATTAAGGTAGTAGTTGGAGGATCCTTGAATGTGAAAGTTCATTTCCCAATCCACTCTATTTGAATATCAATAATGAGGGTAGATTGGAGGATGAACTCCCTTGAGAGAAAGGGCTTAGGTTAAATGATTTAAGGTTTAAATACTCAAAAGCACTCTTCTTTCTCTGTTAGCAACTAAAGCCTAGCTCCCTTTATATAGGCAAAAGGTTCTAACAGATATAAAGCGGTCACATTTATGACAGAGTTCGATATCATCGAGCGGGGTTGATATTATCGAGCGTATACTCTCGATTGTATCGATGGTCCGCTTGATAACACAAACTGAATGTCATACGCTTTTGAAAAACCTTCTGCCAGCTGGTTGAGGGGATCGAGACTCGTGTCGATGCCATCGGATTTCAAACTCTGATTTTATCGATGCGAGTGTCGATTTCTCGACATTTAAAAATGAGAGAGACTTGCTGAAAATTTTTCAGGTCATCAGATATGATCGGGGAATACTCGATATCATCAGAATTTGAATACCGATGATATCGAAGGTCGTGTCAATACATCGAAAAATTTAAGAATTTTATTAGTGAGCTTGTTGGACGGTTTATGTCCATTCTCGATGTAATCGATCCGGCCTCAATACCATCGATATTTGCATATCAATTTTATCGAGTGACCCCCGATTAAAAGTGAAAACCGCCTGAAAAATGTTGCTGAATAACTTCGCGCCCATGACCGATATCATCGAGATACTGCTGATATGATCGAGATTTGAACTCCGATGGTATCGATGATGGCTTCGATATATCGAAGCATATATGATATTCATAAGAAAAAATAGGGGCACCGGATCTGCCTACCGATATTATCGAGTCTCCTTCGATCGACTCGAGATTCAATTATCGATGATATCGATATGTATATCGATATATCGATAATTCCGTCCAGATGAATATGTGGTTGCAGGACACTTTAAGTCCTCATTAGATTTTATCGATTGAGCTTCCGAGGACATCGACAGCACAGGTCGATCATATCGAGACATGTATCGATATAATCGATAGAGCAAGAAAACTTAAAGATTTTCTGATTTTTGAAAACATTTTCTCACTAAAAACCCTATAATGTTTAACTTATTTTTAAGGGTTTTATTCACCTGGTATTTTGGGACATGGGATGTAAGGCTTAGATTTTCCTATGACGAGTTTCCACACATCCGGTTGAGGCAGACGCTTGAATTGATCTTCCTGTGAGGCTCTGCAGTTCAACTGACTCAACACACACGCTAATTGACAAACAAAGGCACTAGCAAGGGCACTTTCAATTCGAGTCACAATAAATCATTAAAACTGAAAGTATTCTTTGAATAATCAAATTAAAATTTATAAATTTTAACATAAACATGAATCAAAATAATAGAAACAACCCATCATGCTATAAGCTTCATCTAGCCCTAGCTAAGAGGTTTAGCCAATATAGACATAATTGGATATAAAAACTTATAAGAAAGCATGAAAAACTAAGGAAGAAGGGAAGAAAAATGCTTGGCAACGGCTCTCTACCCTTGTGCTTTACTCCTCCAAACCCTAGATGATGCCTAGGGATGCCATGGGGACTCCTATTTATAATTATGCAACACCTTTCATCCCGACTTGAAAAAATCTAGAAACCACTTCAAATTTATGCAATTTCGATTCTATTGAACTGTAATGCCCCGTGTTTTCAAGACCCAAGTATATGACCCATTTTCTAAAAACCCGAGTGTTAACCTAAAAAGAACCAAATTCCATATATAATCTTTTTCTTTTATCAGAGTTAGTAGATAAGTGTAGAATGGACAAGTTAGCATAAAAGAAATTTTTTTTTTACATTTAAGATATAAAAGAGGTTGCCCATAATGACATGTACAAACCAATGTCCCCACTTAACATTACAAGATTTACATACATGAGAAATATACAAAAGCATATAAACGAAAGCCACAAGATCGTGCAACTTCCTTGGTAGGTACAACTACGCATCCTTGACCATCATAACAGCTCCTCATCAGTCTAAACCTGTATATCACTTAAGCCACCTGTGCTACCTGTACGGTTATATAGTTGATGGATGAGTGGCTAACTCAGTGTGAATTCCCCTTAAGATTACACTCCGCCACCTTAACTAAGCATAGTTAAAAACAACAAGGCAACCAAAACAATACATGATGCACTCTTTTTAAATCATGGATGCGTGAATGCATATCGACTTAGGGATGCTCATCCAGTTAGACTTTGGCTTGTCACCCATGCAATGCGGCTGATCACTAGTGAAAGTACATAGTACATGCGTAGTACCAAACTCACTAACGTGGTCAGTCACCAGTGAAAGTACATAGTACATGCATAGTGTCAAACTCACTAATATGGCCGGTTACCAGCGAAAATATATAGTACATGCGTAGTGCCAACTCGCCAATGTGGCCGGTCACCAGCGAAAGTACATAATACATGCTAGTGCCAACTCACCAATGTGGCCGAATGCTACGCATGCATGATTAGCCAAACCATTCTTATTCCAATTTCAACCAATGAATTTAAGTAACTCAATGGTCACTATGGGGGGCTCATTACCTAGTGTAGGCCAACAGCTCAAGCATAATGTCCCATAACCACCATCCCGGCCCATGAGGTTTTTCCATCTTAGGATATTTAGTGGATGCCCATCGACCAGTGGCCAATCAAATTTAAGAAGTAAGGATTACCATTGCATGGTATAGGCGATTGAAGCCACATCAGCAAATCTCAAAACATACGACAAATGTCAAATCGCAGCAGTAAAAAGGGTACATGGAACATCAAAATCAAAATGAAAAAAAGGGTCAAGTAAAGCTAAATCAGAGCTGTTAAAAGAGATCATTTTTAAGCCACTCAAGTCGTATGCCCTATGGATGGTAAGTCCTACATTAATGTTTCATATCCCATGTAACCTCCAAATCGAGGGCCCATTTACCACACCTTGTCTTGTTACATACTAACCATGGGTTCCCATACACAAGAAGGAATCACCCCCTATTAAGTGTAGTGAATAGAGATCCATGAACGACTCACAACAATTCATGATAAGGTATTTAATTATAGCATGTTGGACATATGTTAAGCATAATAATCACAATGAGTCATGATATGAACTATCATTTGAAATCTAATTGAAACCATTATGTAAGTTGTTATCGCATGAAATTATGGCTCATAACTATCAATTATAATTCAAGCATAAGCCATGCCATAGGAATTTATAAAAGAGCGCATGTTATAAGGTAACATTTACAATTTCAAATAATGACTATTACTTAAACTAATTTGGAAAAGGAAAGCTTAAGGGGAAGGAATTATCACCTTATGTATCGAATCGCCACTGACGTTGCTAAGACGCATGTGCGCCCTTAGAATTGAATCCTTATTGACTCGGTTCGAGCCGACTCCACTTAACACAACCACCAACACCTCTCCTTCTCTCTTGGTTCTCTCTTTTTTCCTCATCTTTCTACGGCATGACCAGCGAGGTTACCAGGCCCATAACTTAACTAACAACTTACCTCGGTTCAAGTTCAATGAGTTAACAACGAGTTAACTCAGTCTCAAACTAAGTCAACTCAGCAACTCTTCCTCCACCTTCTCTTCCTCTTCTTCTTTTACTCTCTCTCTCTCTCTCTCTCTCTCTCTCTCTCTCTCTCTCTCTCTCTCTCTTTTATCCCTTGACTTCCCAAAAGTCTGGACTAGACCCAATCTCATGTCCAAACGCAGCTGGACAGCAGCTCGACTTACCTGACTCGACCCAGCAACTTGGCTCGGCTCGAGCTGGTGCAACAACGCACCATCTTTCTTTCTTTCTTCTTCCTCTCTTTCTTCCTTCTCTTTTCTTTTCTCTTCTTCTTCCTTTCTTCTTCTTTTGCTCAAACTTCAACAAGGTATGTGTTATATCCGCACCTTCCATCCATTTTTTGAGATCATTTTAGGGCATGATATGAAAGATGAGGAAGATTTAGATTTCAAGTGGACCACACCATAGAAAGCATCGGGGACAATGAGTACTACCGTTTAAAACTTCTTCGGGGCCATAGAAGCTCTAGAATAATCTGATATTTATATTTTCCCTTCATCCTTGTCGTTGTGACATTGTGAACAAGTTGGATGAAAAAAAATAATCATGATGGGCCCTAAGTAGGTTTCAACGGTGGCCATCATTATTTCCACTACTTACTGTTGTGTGATCCACTTGAGCTTTGAATCTGCCTCATTTTTGGGTTCATGCTCTAAAATGGTCTCGTAAAATGGATGGATGGTGTGGATATAAGACATTCATCATGTTGCGACCACAAATATTTGCCACGTCAACACACTAGGGAAGTGTGGTCCATGGCACACCATGTAGTCTGCTTCCCAATCACAAAGCTATTTGTTCAACCTAAGAGATTCTTTTCAGGGTTCATACACCATGGATCTATCAAATCAACGGTCTGGATCACAAGATAGCTGGAAACTTATGAGAACGCGGTCTTTTTAATTTTTAATTTTTTATTTTATATTATCTGAGGAAGCGGATTAGTTGACACCCTGGCCTCACCCAAGACGCCGCGGCCCATACCGTGGGGCCACCATAATGTATGTATTCCTTTAAATCCAAGGAAAAAGTGATGATTGACCATCATGGGCCATGAAAGTTCTGGATCAAGCTGATATTTGTCTTTTTTCCCTTCATATATGCTTATGTGACTTTATCAATAAATTGGATGGCAAATAAACACAATTGAAACATTAAGGCGCACCCTTGGAAGTTTTTAACATTAGGGTGTTCAATCACCTCTATTTCTAAGAGTATGCTCATCCTAAGATTTGGATCTTCATTTTTTGAATCATGCCCTAAAATAATATGAAAAAATTGTTAGACATTGAGGATAGGGAATACATACATCAAGGTTGACCCCATGGTAAGAGCCACACCTTTTTGGGTGAGGCTGGGTCTCACCTCATCCGATCCTATTATCCAATCGGGGGTTATTTGTCTAGGTGGCCCCATAAGGTGACATGATTGTGGTAAGAGCTCATACTGATCACAAATAAAGAATTCTAACTTGAAAGCACTTTTTTACTATTTAAATGATGAAAATGTCCATTTACCACAGTAGTGCCTTGTACGGCAGGTTCTCAGCTCAAAAAGTGAAAGGTCATTTTAAAAGGGATGTGTGCCTCTCCCAAAATTGAAATTCAGCCTGCGCCTTGGCCGATTTGATCCATTTATTTTATTCAGGCAGGTATAAAACCACAAAAGTATTTTTTTTTCAGCTCTATTTTTTAGGATATCTATGGTCTGTAAATATATTAATGTTGTGCATTAATTTTAAACTCTTTCCTTTGGTGTAGTCCATCTGTGATGAGTTCTGCCATTAAACTTGGGCCAATGACATGAAATTAAAACTCCTTATTTTTGGACTTATTGGATTTGCCTAGAAAAACCCAGTGGGCCCCACATTAGATGTAGATGGGTTCAAAGCGTGGGCCATTGTCGCACGAGGCCATTTGGTCGTTTCCTTCTCTCTTTTTTTTCCTTCCTTTTTTTCACTTCCTGGGACCACGTGAAGCCAATGCTTCTTCGATAATAAGTAGTTGTACGACCATAGATATAGGAGTATTAGGGATACTTTTTTCAAGGATAAGAAAGATTTTTCAAAGAATGATTTACTTACAACATTTGAAAAACTTCGAGGGAGTAACCACCACGGGAATGCTGTGAAGCTAGTGATGTTGATGTGCGTAGACCATTTACTTCTTAGATCACCCTTGAAGAACATGCACACAGATGAGTATTTAGATTTAGTGAATAATTCTGATACATTTGATAATCACTCGTGGGGGAGGATGGCGTACGATAAATTAAAAGAAGAAGTGAATGTTGTAATCAATAAACACATGCTAGACTGGTAATACTTCTGTGGATGCCCATTTGCCTTATAGGTAAACGACTTTTTTTCCTTGAGTTTTCATAAACTATTATGCCAATATTATTTTCCATATCTTAGTATTTGTTATTTCCCTCCTTCAATAGATCTATGGATATGAGGTTTTTTCCACCCTATCCGGCTTGGATGGGTTTGCCATTAGACATAATTTGATCGAAATTTCCTGAATTCTGAATTGGAAGTCAACTATGGTGGTAAAATACAAGTATTTCCCTCATACAACAAGTTTGGGGATATAAAGTTTTCCCCACCATATTCTCCCCAGATGGGTTTGCCATCAGATATAGTTTGATAAGAATTTTTCCAAATTCTGACTTGAAAGTTGACTATGGTGGCAAAATACAAGCGTATGTCCAAATTTTTTAGAAATGTATAGGTAAGTTGAATTATCATCTCAAATTTGGTTTATTTGTTTTGTAGTATCATTATCAGTGTTTCTGATATTACATTCATGTTGTTGCAGCTTAGAATTAACTTCGAACTCATCCTCGCGGCAGATGAGGCAAAAACCACCGTTGTTTAACAAGTTTTAAAACTTTTTGAGGGGAGGAAAGAGAGGAGGAGGAAGGAGAAGATGAATCTTGTAAATGAAGACTTGGAGAAGAGAGGGGTGATAACATAGATGGGGAGTAAGAGAAAGTTTCATGTTGAGATGGATACGAGGGAGAAGATTATGGTAAAAAAGAAGAAGCCTGAGGACAAAGAGACCTCATTAATAAGAGAGATAGTGGAGGAGAGTAGGAGATGAGATATGGACTATGAGCATCAACTGAGAAGACCAAATATTGAAAACTGAGAATTACTGACTATGCAACCGAATAGATTTTCTAGAGGCTGAGGTGGAGACGTTGAAGGTGTAAATTTTTAATTTTTATGTCGTGTATGTATGAGCTAATCAATATATGTGATTGTAATATAATAGTAATTTTGAGGGGTAAATTTTTTTTCTGATTATTTAATCATAACCGATCATCAAGTGGGTCATTTTTACCATTTAAACTAAGATTTGTGACAATCCATCCATTGGATCAGTAATCCAAACCATGAATCATCGATCTAAACCATCTAATTAAATTAAATAGTAACTGCTTAATTTTTAAATCTTCTATTAAAATTACCATCTGACAGATGTATCATCAAGATCTTGTGAATTGCCCATTGGACAACTTGATCTTTCTATAGAAAACCATTTAATATGTTTCTTGACACAGTATCAACAACGCCATATAAAAATCTCAACTCGAATAAAGATAAAAAGCCCAGATCTAAGGCTAAGAATTCTTGGACCGTCAATTTTTAGCATGTTTTGTAAACCTTAACAGAGTATACTAGCTTCTTATTTTATGACTCTAATAGATCTTTAAGATCATGATTTTAAATTATTTTAGCATATGTAAAATAATATAAATTATCCATATGTATTATAACCATACATTTAAGCACGGTCTATAGTATACACTTATTTTTTATCTTGAAATTATTTCTCCAATGATCTTTGTGATAAAAAATTCATTTTGATATAATGATTGGATATAGAAACTTTTGATATGACCCACATGATTGTAGCATGCACACACTTGATTAATACACCCTACTTTACATGAATGCATGTATACAATATTTGGTGCACCACTGCCTCTACGAACACTTGTAACCATGGTTATTTTGATTAAGAAACCATTTTTACACAAGGCCATAAGATATAAACAATATAATCATGCGCTTAGATCATGGAGAATGTACTTGTGGGATCCACATCTCTGTAGCACATATGCACATTTTGTTTTTACCCTCATCTACTCTAAAACTTCTTTTGATTACTTCACACCCTTAATATGAGAGTTTGATATGTTTACCATGTGTTTATCACATGTTTACAAGTGTTTATTATGCATGTGTATTAATGTAAGAAGGCTTTGGATCCTTTATACAAGGTATGCCAAACCACGTCTCGTAAGCACTCACAAAGAGAAAGAGAGAGAGAGAGAGAGAGAGAGAGAGAGAGAGAGAGAGAGAGAGAGAGAGAGAGAGAGAGAGTAACGCGCTGAGTTTTTGGAACCCGAGTATATAACTCGTTCTCCAAAAACCCGAGTGTTAACATTTAAAGGTAGTTAAATTAAGATAATTTTTTTCCTTTTCTTTTAGAGTTAGCAGTTTAGTGGAAGATGAACAAATTAAACATAAAGAAAAGTTTGTATTTACATTCAGAATATATGAGTGACTATCCATAATGATTTATACAAACCAATATCTCTATATTAGCAAATACCAGAATTACACGATTTACACATGAGAAACAATAAAATGCAGATAAACTTGAGCCACAAGATTGCGCAGCTTCTCTTGGCAGATATGACCATGCATCCCTGATAATTGTACCATAATCTTTATCAATCTAGACATAAATATCTTTTAAGCCACCTGTACTACCTGTATGGTTATATATTCGATGAATGAGTGACCAACTCAGTGTAAATTCCCCTCAAGATTGCACACTGCCGCCTTAGCTAATCATAGTTAAAAATAACAAGGCATTCAAAATAATACATGATGCAGCATTATTTAAACGCATGGATACGTGAATGCACGTTGACCTCGGGATGCTCATTCAGTCGGACTTGGGCTCGTCACCCATGCATAACACCGGTCACCAGCGTAGCACATTATGTACAACATAATGACTAGGCCATTGTGCATCACGTATGTGGGTCGATAGTCGATGGTATGAGAGTTAGCAAAATGATACCCCACTAAACCTAAGGGCACATGCTACAGCATCCAGAATTAGTCACCCGTCATCGCTCGTATGCCATGAATGTATGATTAGCCAAACCTTTATTATTTCAATTACAACCAACCAATTTAGGTAAACTCAAAGGTCATTACAGGGGGCTCATCACCCAGCGTAGGCCAACAACTCGGGTATAGTGTCCCATGACCACCATCCCCGGTTTATGAGGTTTTTCACCTTAAGATGTTCTATAGATACCCATCGACCAGTGGCTAATCAAATTCAATAAGGATTACCATTGCATGAGTATGAACCATCGAAGCCTCACAGGGCAAATATCAAAACATGGGACGGATGATAAATTGAAGTAGTAAAAAGTTACTCGAAACATTAAATCGAGATGGAAATGGGTTGGGTAGGGCAATGTTAAATAAGAGCAGTTAAAGAAGTTATTTCTAAGTCACATAAGTAGTATGACCTATGGATGGTAAATCCCACATTAGTGTTCTATGCCTCAGATAACCTCCAAGTCAAGGGTCCATCTTTTACTGTGTTCTATCATGTTACATCCTAAGTATTGGGTTACAAACACAAGGGGATTTGCCCACTAGTAAGTGTAGTGAATAGAGATTCATAAGCGACTTATAACAATTCATGTGAAAGTATATAGTTATAGCATACCAGATGTATGTTAAGCATTTAATTCATAATAATCGTAATAGGTCATGAATTGAAATTTAAATGGAAGCTATTATGTAAGTGACTATTGCATATAATCATGGTTCACAACTATCAACTATAAATCAAGTATAACTCATGTCTTAAGAGTTTATAACTAATGTAAGAGATTGCATACTATGAGATAACATTTGTGATTCCGGTAAAGACTATTACTTAAACTAATTTGGAAATAGAAAGCTTAAGTGGAAGAAGTCATCACCTTATGTTTTGAACCGCCTACGTCATCGCTAGGAGATGCGTATGCCCTTAAAGTTGAATCGTACTATGAATCGTAAGATTGTACGGTTAGATCAAAGTTCTACAAACTATCTATGGTCAAGATGATATCCCAGGGTTTAGTTCTAGGAGTTGAGCTATAATGTATGTGTAGTTTTAAACACAATGTAATAATATGGTTAGTTACAATATAACATTAATGATATAACTAATATTTACGACCATGGTAATAAAATAGTATAATCTATTATTAAAGATAATATTTTCAGGTGATGAGTACCATGCTAATATCATTAATGGTAATTCCATTTATAATAACTAATATCAGCGTAAATAGTGTACTGATGGCTATTCATGCTTAATAATTATCATAATCATGCTAATTAAACAAATAGTAATTTAGGATAATCTAATATGGGAAGAGAGAGTTGACTCACATTAGTTAACTTGGCTAGGTCAACGCTTTTCCAGCAAGGCCTAGACCCGAACCAAGTTACTTAGGTTCAGGACTCGGCGAGTCGACTCGGTTAGAGCTGAGTGAGTTGATTCTCCTCCTTCCGCATCTTTTCTTCTTCTCTCTTCCTTCCCATGACCTAATAAGGTCTAGATCTAGTCTAAACTCATATTCAACTCAGCCGAGTTGACTCAGCTACCTACTCTCCCTTCTTCTTCCTTCTCTTCTTCTCCCTTCCTATCTCCTTTTTTTTTTCTCTTATGCTTGCACTTCGCACTCTAATACAACACTCAACAGAATTTCTGGCCAGATTCTACCTTGCGCGGAGAAGACTGAGTTGGACCAGAGCCAACTCCTTCTAAGTTAACTCGGTTACAGCATAACCTGCTGCTCTCTAATAGTCTTCTTGTCACACCTTAAACCCGAAAATCAGATTCACAGGAATCACGATCGCCGAATCCAGTGATGACAGCCTCCATAGTGCCCCATTCTCAGCTCTTGGCAATCATATGCCAGATTCTGATCCTGGGATCTTACAAAGAGGATTTTCAAAATGATTTTTTTGTAATGGAGCATAACTGCAAGCATAACCAAGTCACAAAACAACAACACCACATATCCACTATATCAAAAACTTTAAGTACAATACAGAAAGAAAAATACAAGGTGATCAAAAAGTTTCAAAATAGTCAGATGCGCACTACTACCTCAACGTTGCTGCTATCCAACGCTACCTGCACACAACTGTCGTGTATAAGCTTACTAAAGCTTAAAGGGTGGTGTAAGTATCTGCTCAAGGCAAGTGTTAAATATATAATATAAGAGTAATGTGAAAACATTCGGTAAGTCCATGAATGCTATCAGTTGTACCAAAGCTATATGCTGCAAGGCATGAATGCTATCGGCCATACCAAGGTCATGCGATGCGAGGCCTATATAGCCAAATGTCATATACGAGATGCAAAGCAAGCATGCCAGTACTCATTAAGTATATATATCAATACAGTTCCTCTCTGGGATATCACCGGGGTCTGATACACTTCACACTGACTACCTCCTCCCTAGTTGCATAATCAAGCAAGTGGAATAGACCTCACTATCCGCCTGACCAGTAGTTTGCTAATACCTACCCGGCTCATCGATAGCGGACTCATTTACGATCTGGTCAAACTCAGCCTAACTTATAGCCCCCTCACTCGAGCGGATAAGGCCACACCCCCTTCTAACCGACCACAACATAGTGGGAGACGTAACCTACTGGTATTAAGCACTCGGGCATTTGTGTATCCACTCGGTCTAGACATTGGAGCAACTCCTGGTACTAAAAAGATTTTGAGACTTTCACCCAAGGACATCCTAAGTGCCCACAGTGCTAGAACCAAGTATTTTTGGTATCCGATACGACTATCCATGATGTACCTGTGGAGCTACGACCCTGATGTTGCTAGGGCATACAATGATCAAGTCACACATATGTGAGATGTATGAGTCACACCGTACAATCATGGAGCAATCTCGTGCGTACCATGCGCTCATGTGGGGCACTCCATCTCATAAGGAGTCCCGTAATTGTCTCAGCCCAACGGTTTATGCTATGGTCAAACATTCCTCATATCAAGCATATATATAATGCGTATGGGCATCAATCATGGAATTATACTAAGTATGTTATAAAGTGAGAACTATCCTCACAATGAAGATGGGCCTAAACAGCCTACATGTAACAATTATGGGCCTATCAATGGGCCCTAGGGAGAGTTGTAATGCGGACATTTAACCAACATTATACTTACAATGTGGACGTCAAACCAACATTACTCCCAAGGCATGACCAGCCATAAAACATCATTACACAAACCATGAAAGAAGCACACATTGTAATGGACCTTAGGTACATCTCATTGGGCCTTAAATACATCAAATGAGCCATATCACATGGGCCTTATACTCATCAAGTGGGCCACATCAATGGGCCACACCAATGGGCCTTATGTACATTGCAATGGGCCATAACCCATGGGTCTTTGAATACATCCCAATGAGCCTCGTAACATGGGCCTCATTTATATCAAAGTGGGCCTCAACAATGGGCCACAAATACATCGAATGGGCCTCATAACATGGGTCTTATGTATATCAGATGGGCCACACCATCGGGCCCCATATGTACATCAAATGGGCCACACCCAAATGTAAGTGGTGATAATGATTTCCACCATTAAAATTCCTAAGGCCCACCATAACATATATTTCACATCCAACCTGTTCATAAACTAACATAGTGATAGATGAAGTGGAATCAAATATCAGCTTATTGGGAACTACTATGGCCCCTTAGAAATTTTGAACAGTGGATGCCATTTTCCACTACGTTACATGGTGGGGTCCACTTGAACTTTAGATCTGACTTATTCTTTAGCCCATGTCATAAAATTATCTTTCAAAGTGGTTGGACAGTTTGGATGCAGCACATGCATCATGGTGGATCCCACTATTATTAGACAGTGTGAATAAAACACATACAACATTATGGTTCCACTGTCCACCTGGACGGTGGAAATAAAACACCAATATCACTGTGGGCTCCACTATCTACCTGGATGGTGGGAATAAAACACATATCATTGTGGGTCCCACGTGGGGCCCACCATAACGTTTATTTTCCATTCAACCTGTTGAAAGGGTCACACGGACCTAGATGAATAGGAAAAATAAATTTCATAATGACCCAAAACTTTTGTGAACCCAAAAATGAGTTTCAATGGCAGCCGTTCAACCCCACTGTTTCTTATGACGTGGACCACTTGAGCTTTGGATGTGGCTGATTTTTTGGTGAGGGGCCCACTGACCTAAGGGGTCATCAAATGCATGGGGTGGATGTTCAAGACACACCACGGTGGGGCCCACGGCTGGGACCGTGGTCCTTACCTCCAGCATCTACGGCAGCAGGACGCTGCCTCTGTCAGCAGCAGCAGCAGACGCTGCTGCTGTTATATGATTTATTTATTTTTTTTTGAAAAAAAATTATTTTTTCAGATTTTCACATGCGGGGCCCTCATCAGATGAATCCACTCCAGCCATCGCATTCCATGGCTCAAGATAAGCCAAACAAGTCCAATATTGAATATATTTCAGCCTATAGCAAAAATTAAAGTGAATTTAAATAGTGAGAATCAGTGTTTTAAAAGGTATGGCCCTCTCGATGAGCGGATTAGATTCATTTTCAGCTCAACGCTTAAAATGATCTAAGGAATGGAATGGACGGCTTGGATTAAAAATATACATCAAGATGGGGCCTGCATAAGTGGCCCGCCCAAAAGCTTGTGAATCAGGCTAATATTTTTATTTTCACGTGCAGACGCCGGTAGGACGTCCCACTGTCTGTTGTCACTCCGCTCGATCCACGTCCAGCGTCCCTTGATGCTGGACAGTTTGTATATAACACATATATCAGGTGGGCCCCACCTACAAGTGTGATGCCTAGGCCGGCCACCAAAAGGTTGGATGGTGTGGATAACACATACATTAAGATGGGGTACATCCGGGTGGGCCATACAATCACATCATCTCACATAAAACAAATGAAACGAGAGGGAGAGAGAGAGAGAAAGGGACACATGATGATGGAGGGACCCCGTACTATGGGCCCTCCCTTCCATGATCTACAACATACATCAAGTGGGTCACATAACATGTGGGCCCACTGATTAAAATCAATAGTGGAGATCTTTTCTCCATAAAAATGCAATGGTCTAGATGACCCTATTCATGCAAGGAAAATAAACATCATGATGGGGTCTATGGAAAATGGCCCCATCATGGAATGATTGTGAGGATCAAGGTGGGCTATCGGCCACATCTTAGGGTCCAAAGTGAGATCCATACCATCGATTGGTAGGCCTCATTTGGCCCATCATAACAAAACATAAAAACTAGCCTATAGAAGCACCCACCATTCGATCTTCTGGGTCCGTTGGAAAGATGAGCTCCTTGTGCTTCACTTTGATAGAGGGTGATGAGAAGGGAATGGCTAGGATGAAGGATTTTGGAAGGAGGAAAGTGGGTCACACAACTCACTCTTTTCTCACATGGAAGATCTTGGACGTGGGATTTTTCCTTGCTTGGGAATGTGGGTTTGAAAAATGAGGGAGAGAGAGAGTAGCTTAGGTAGGTTATGATTACTTGTAAGAGAGGGTGGCTAGTAATAAATGCTTGTAAGAAGGGCTAGGTGTAGGGTGGTTAGCCATAAGTGCTTGTGTAAGACCCGTATCTTAGTCCGTACCATTCCATAGACTTCCGCGGTCTTACCGGTCAAATTCCAGCAACCTTTGACCCTTAACTGATATTGACGCGCGACCCTGATTCATATGCCATCAACCTGTATCGACTCAACCCAAGACCAATACCATAGCGACCGCGCCATCGCTGCGGTTTCGATGCCGCGACTTGCACGCCGAGGCGATACCCTGGTTAAGAGATGTGGGCCAACGTTCGGTGTGAGAAAAACGCCACGCATTGCGAAACCCAAGAGAATCTCTACGAGATGTCATATCAATCCCATCAATCAATCCATCACATGTCAAGTACATGTCAAGTACACATCACCTTTCACCCATTCCCAAGCAACCACAAAAGTCAAGAATCTCTTACAAAGCCCATACCTCTCTTACACCAAAAGCCATGAAAGTCAAAAAGTTCTTACATCTCCCATGCATTTCTTACACAAAAGGCCACAAAAGTCAAGATTTTCTTACACAACCATGACTCACCACATCCATCCATCACTCTCTCTCTCTCTTTATAACTCTCTCTCTTTCTTATTTCTCATCTCATTCTCTCAAGCAAAAAAAAATCCATACGTATGAGAGCTCTCCAAGCATTCCCAAAACTCCAAGGTGGCCCACTTTCTATCCCATGATCTCTCCATCCTAACCATCAATTCCCCATCTCCTCCATTGAAATCCAAGCTAAGGTGCTAAGGAACCCCTAGGAGCATGAAGATCGGACGGTGGGTGCTCCTTTATATGTAAAAAAAATATAATTTTTATAGCCTAGATTTTTTTTTTCTTTCATGAGGGAAGTGTAAGACCCACCAATCAATGGTGGAGATCCCACACAATCCCATGGTTGTGGCCTAATGGCCTACCTTATGCATGCATGATCCATGTATGGGGCCTTTCTCTATGGGCCCCATCATGGTAGTTTTATTTCATATCATATTATATTTGGGTCATCTAGACTTAATAACCATGGTGGGGATGACATCCTCACCATGCATTTTAATTATAGGCCATGCATGTGCAAGATCCATGTTGTAAATGTAAATCTAGCTATGATGTGCGGGTGTGATTGATCTTGGGAGGGCTCAATAGTGGAGGAGCCCCTTTCCCTATGGCCGGATTGTCCTTCTATCTCTCTTTTTTCTCATTTTATTTTCTAATGTGTGTGGCCCATTAATGTATTTCCCTTTTTATTTAACTTATTTAATAAATTTTATCTAAGTACATGTTGCTGTCCAGAATTTTCTGGACAGTTTCTGATTGTTTTTGGACCAGATTTTGAGACTGTTTGGAGGACTATTCATACTTATTAAATATACTTTTATTAAAGGTGGGGATCTCATCTTGATGTCCCCTAAATTTCAGCCCTAACTGACCTTCATTGGGGTCCCAAAGGTGTGGTCCAAGTGAGGTGGACAGTCTGAATTTTCTGCACTGTTCCAGCAACATTCCACCATGGACAGTTAGATTTTTAAAATTTATTAAAATACCTATGGGTGTTTAAAAATTATAAAAAATTTTAGGAGGGTGGCCTACTTATGGTAGGACCCACTTATAAAATTTTGGGGCCAATGGATGCCTATACACACCATGGTAATGGTGGGACCGGCCCATTATAATATGGTGTCCAGATCAGTCCGATTTTCATGATAGATTGACTTATGTAAATGAATTAAAATATTTATAGATATCCAAAAATTTTGAAATTTTTTAGGTGTATGGTCCACTTATGTTAGAACCCACCTACCAAATTTCAGGGCCAATGGACCCCTTTACACACCGTGGTGAGGGCCGGACTGTCCCACCACGTTGGGACGTCCAGGTCTGTCCGATGTTTTCTGGACAGTCTGTTTTGTTTAAATTAATTAAAATACTTAGAGATATCTAAAAATTATGAAATTTTGTGGAGGTGTGTCCCACCTATGGAAGTATCACTCTGTGAAATTTCAGCCTCAATTGACCCCATTTTGGTATCTAAAAGAATGGGCCAAGATGGTTGGACTCCCAGATTTTTTCTGCTGTGCAGTCCAGCAATATGCCTTGATAAAAAATCATAATTCAAAAATATTTTTTCTGATGGTGGGCCACCTTTTTGGGTTTCCTCTCATTGTATGCATAATAAGGGACCTTGGCCCTCAATTTTTAGAGTTTTAGAGGCCTTGCACCCACTCCAATGGAGTGTCCAAATTTAGGACAGCAACATGTTATAATTATGCTGGCCTTGGGCTGAAATTTTGAGGAGTGGGGCCCACCATATTATAAATATCTTAGAGAAAATGATTTATACCTTTAGTTCCTTAAATGTTGGGCTTAATGAATGCACTTTTGAGGCCCACCATAGTTGAATTTAATTGGGTCCATGAATGTAGCCAGTTGTTGAACTATTTATGGCCCATAGAGTGGACCCATTTGATGTGTTCCAAGGCCCATGGGATTAGGCCCATTTGATGTAATTTAAGGCCCATAGAGTGGACCCATTTGATGTGTTCCAAGGTCCATGAGATTGGACCCATTTGATGTATTTTAAAGCCCATGAGATTAGGCCCATTTAATGCGATCTAAGGCCCACGGGTTCTGACCCATTGCAATGCACATAAGGCTCATTGTTGTGGTCCATTTATGTGGCTCACTTGATGAATAAAAGGCCCATACGACATGACCCATTTAATGTATTTAAGGCCCAATAGGAAGTACCTAAGGTCCATTGCAATGTGTGATCCCAACACGGATTATGTAATGATGTTCATGACGACCGCGCCTTGGGAGTAATGTTGGTTTGACGTCCACGTTACGAGTTTAATGTTGGTTAAATGTCCGCATTAGGACTCTCCCTGGGGCCCATTGTTAGGCCCGTACTTATTGTATATAGGCCGTCCAGGCCCATCTGCATGGTAAGGGTAGTTCATTTCATTATAACATGTTTAGTATAGTTTCATGACTCATAATCATACGCACCATATGTATGCTTGATATGAGAGGTGACTGATCATAGCATATGCCTTCGGGCAGATTGTTTATGGGCTCCCGATTAGGCGGTGTTGCCCTACATGAGCGCATGTTACGTGCAAGGATGTGCTGCATGATTGGATAGTGTGATTCATGCATCTCGCATCGTGTGATATGGTTACTGTACGCCCTAGTGATATCAGGGACGTAGCCTCCACAGACGCATCGTGGTTGGCAAGATCAGATACTGAAAATTTTGTTCTACATGGGGTGCTATAGATATCCCTGGGTGAAAGTCCCTAAACCCTTATGGTACCAAGAGGTTGCTCCAACGTCTAGACCGAGTGGGTAGATGAGCGTTGAGTGCCGAACACCAGATGACTGCGCTCTCCACTGTGTCGTGGTCGGTTGGAAGGGGGTGCGGCCTTACCCGCCCGAGTGTAGGGGGCAATGCTATGCTGAGTTTGACCAGCTAGAGGAATGGGTCCGCTATTGACGAGTCGTGTCCGATATTGGCAGACGGATAATGAGTCTCTTCCACTTACCTTATTGTGTGCGATGAGGCGGCAATCTGGTTTAGAGTGTACTAGACCCTGGTGATATTCCAGAGTTGAGCTGTATTGACATGTGGACTTAGATGAGGATTGTATGCTTGACTTTCATCTTGCATCGCATAGCCTTGGTACGGCTCATGATATTTATGAATCCATCTGCATATTCCGTATTACTCTGATACTGCATGATCATATTACTACCTTGCGCACACACTTTCACCACCCTCTAAGCTTTCGATATGCTTATGTACGACCGTTGCGTGCAGGTGACGTTGGGGCGCAGCAGCGCTGAGGCTGGAGCACTTGCAGATCATTTTTAGAGTTTTTATTCCTTACCATTGTATTTCCCTTTATGCTCATTGTACTTGTAAAGTTTTTGATCATAGTGGAAATATAAAAGAGTTCTTGGTTGTTGTTTGTGGGTTATGCCTTTGGTTATGCTTATTACGAATCAAACTGACGTTGAAAATCCTCCTCGTAGCATCCCAGGATCGGAACCTGGCGAATGGGAGCTGGGATCCGAGAATGGGGTTCTACGGAGGCTGTCGACGCCGGATTCGGCGATCGGGAATTTTGTAAGCCCGATTTCTGAGTTTGGGGCGTGACAGCTTGTAAGAAGGCTAAGGGTAGGTAGGGTGGCTATAGCTAAGGTAGGGTGGCTATACCTAGGGTTGGGTGGCTATAGATAGGGTGATGTCATCCATCACCCTCATGATTACCTATGGATTAGTGCCACATGTGATGAGTGGGTCCCGCAATATGCGGTCCACGGTCATTATAATTTATGGTCCATATCTTATGATCTAAGCGTCGGATTGGTGCATGAGATGCGGCGTTGGAACCGCGGCGACAGTGTGATCGCAATGGTACAGGTCTCATATTAAGCTGACTCAAATCTAAATGATACGATTTAGGATCACGCACAAACATCGATTATCGGTCGTAGGTTATCGAAATTTGTCAGGAAGGATCACGGAAGTCGACGGAGCAGTATGAACTAGGATACGGGTCTTACACTTCTTCTCCCTCCTCTCTCTGATTCTTCTTCTTATGCTCCTTCTTTCACGTTTTGGAAGGACTCAGACCCGTATGACAGTAAGTTTGATGTCTCAGACCGGACTTAACTCAGTTTACAGTTGCCTGGTACGATGACTCAGTGTAGTGCAACACCTACTCTCCCTCTCTTTCTTCTTCCATTTTCTTTACGTTTCTTCTTCCTCCCTTTCTTCCTTCTTTTTCTTTTGCTAGAACCCAAGCATGGCATGAACTATGCCCAACTCGGACCATGACTCAGTCGAGTTGTGCAGCAGGTAGCCACCAGGCACTCTCCCTTCTCTTTCTTATTCCTTCTTTCTTCGATCTACATGGAGTGCTACTGAGATGGCCTACCTGGTGAGCGAAATTGATCCAAGGTTAAAGGGCTGTAACTGGAGCTCATGGTCGTTCTTATTGACAAGGAAGATGACATGTCGTTAATGGCAGATCATGAACACCCATGAATTTCTTCAAAACGATGCATGGGAATGGTGCAGACAGGTCTATGGGAGCTTAGAGCATGATCTGATTGAAGCTCCAGTGAAGTTTTCATGGTGGGTTCGAAGGTGAAGGCTCATGGATGGGTTTTCTTCCGCAGCTGTAAAAAAGGTGGAGGTGTGCTTGCCACGGTTTCTAGGGTATATTTATGAAAGAAAGAGATAGGAATGGACAGTCGGGATCAACTAAATGCTAGGGTTTCTGTCGATGGGGGTATTCGTAAACAGTTGGCGTAGCCAAAACTAGTCGTGGTTTCTAGTTTGCTAAGGGAGGAAACCCTAAAACTAAGGTGAGATGCACGGCTGAGATGCTCCTCATCCAATAGTCGAGGCTGCAAGAGCACGGCTTGCCAGTGAGGCAAACAGGAGGAGGAACGAAAACTTTCCATTTCGAGGAGATGCCGCATGCACGTCGGATTTAGCTGGGACTCATGCACACTCACGTGCTTTCCATCACATGAAAGAAGTTAGGTCATGGTCAACTCCACCTCCTTGATCAGATAGACGGCTTGGATCGTGTTGACGGGCGCTGATGGTGGGCCACGATTGTCGCAAATAGACGTCGTCTGTTTCAACTAGACTCGAGCAGGAATCACATGAAGAGAAAGGAAAGAGGAGGTTTCCTCTTCAGGACAGCGGGTCAAATGCCGTTTGATCGGCATGGTGCATTGTAGGTGCACACCCACTGTGCTACACACACAGTCAAATGTGGGGTCCATAGTGATGATCGAGGAAATCCAGTCTGTCTATTCACTTTGAAGGTCCCAATTAGGGCCTCTAACAAAAAATCAAGCAAATCTAAAGTTCAGGAGGGCCCCACGACTTGATTCAAATCATATTTGTGGATTTGCCTCGATCTGATGGTCAGATTACATTTAAACTTATCATCAATGGTACAAAGGGTCTATGGGACTACTTAACTAGAATTTAGTGGTTGGATTATCGATCAGATGGCCTAATATACACATTTATAATATTCAATACCCTCTTTACAATGTTTTTAATATCATTTTTTTATTATTAATTATTACTATTATCTTTCTCTAAGTTGTTTATGTGGGTCTCATCCTTATCAGCACCATCTATTTACTCACTCAGCCCCTATAGGGCTTTGATCAGAAAGATTAAATCATTTCAATTGTAAGTGGCCATACTTATTAATCTCATGGCCAACTGATGATTCCTGCTAATCTGATGGTCAGATTTCTTCTAGATTTGATCATCACCGATCAAAAGGGTTTTAAAGGCCCAAGTACTATCCACACTATGATTATTAGTGGGATTTAAGGTTTGTAAATATCAGTTGTGTTTACTCCCAACTTAATCTTGAAGCTGGTGAACAATGGACTTGGCAATTTGAGTCACGCAGATGTAATTTTCTAAGATCCATACTGTCTAAGAGGCTCGATGAATTTAAATAGTAGACTTGGCCCGAGAGATCGTAGATGATTGGATGGTTTGGTTTGTCTCAAAATCATTTATCAATGGTCCTAGTCGTCCTAAGAACCATCTAAGTAGACTTAAATGCTTAATCTAATACCTAGATTATTTGATTAGTGTGTTCACGTAGTGGATCACTATGCAAGATGTTGTGGACTAAATGATCAGTGGATCTTATGAATCAAGAGCTGAATTTATAGATGTACGGTTGATAAGACGATCCATGACCTAATGCTGAAAGTGGATCGTTCACCCTTCCTAACAAGGTGTCATGCTAAGTCTTGTCAAGATTGAGTCATTATAAGTAAAACTTTATGTATAATTTCAAATTTCCAATGCAATGATGATTTGACTATCTGATTTGATAACCCACGATCAGACGGCCTGGTCTATGGATGAAAATTGCTCCAAACAATCAACTGTGTTAGAATAAAGGTGAACATTCTGTTTAGTTAGATTTGTGTTTATACTAATCTGTGTCTTCCTGGTAACTCCCGAGTACTGAAAAGTATGAGGTGTTACAGAGAGAGAGAGAGCGAGAGAGAGAGAGAGAGAGAGAGAGAGAGATTAAAAGAGAAGTTTATGAGCTTACTTTCTGATCTAAATCATTTATCAAGTGAGCGCTCTAATATTATATCTCCTAAATGTTTTAGATCAAATCTAAGTGGATTATAGATGTTTTAGATCGAATCTAAGTGGACCTCACAGAGTGTAAAACTGAGATGAACCATGGGTTAACCATGAGGTTAGCATGCGTGGTACCCTAGACGTTGCCTCACGTGGGCAAATGCATGGGCCCCATGTGTGGACATAATGAATGTATGGGTGGGCCCCACCCTTTTATAAGATTTTGTACATGTGAATTTTTCCATCTATATTTAAATTTTTATTTATTTATTTATTTTTATAATTTTTAAAAATATAAATAAATTAATTGGTTGCAGAATCTCATTATTAGAATTATGGTGGGATAAGATAAAAGAAAATTTACATCTCTCTAAAAGGACCTTACCATAAGATCATGATGATTAGTAGTAAACCTATGTGTAATTAAGCTTATATATAAAGCGTAATTATGAAATATTGTTGTGATGTGAAACATTTACCTTTAGATATGGCGGTGGGCCCCTCATAAATCAAATGCATTCCATAAATGGTTCTCATCACCAACCTTGATGTAAGGGTAAATCATTTTATATATAGTAAATTTTATATACTATTAGCTAATTATGATAAGATCATTGCCTGATCATGTGTTGGGCCACATATGTTAAGAATGCCTAGGAGATGGACCCCACCACACTATCATGACCGATTGATCTTAACTTTGATATTTGAATAGTCAGTTAGATTGTATAAAATAACTAGATATATGATTTGACTTGAAGACCATGATATTTGGTAGGCCCCAACTACTAATAACATATAATAGTGGGCTCCATCGCAAGATCATGTTTATCAGATTAAATCATTTATTTTTTCTATATCTTGTATTATGTTATAATCATGTAAGTGGTAAATCCATCATAGGCACTTAGTGCGAAGGTGATCCTTGTTCACAACCCCAAGCGTAGGGTCACAATGTAGTAATAACTCGGTGAGACCGAGGTCGAATCCATAGGGATTAAGGTTGTACGTAATCTGAAAATAACTAGAACTAGAACTAGAAAAAGATCTAAATTAAATTCTAGAATAATTGAGAGGAATTGGGAATAAAGTATCAATAATCAAAAGAAAATTAGAGCGCTAAGGATCCACTTGTAGCTATTAGGATGTTACTTTACTTGATTCAATAAACACAATTGGAATCAAATTCATATCATATCTAATTGGAAGATGAAGCAATTAAATCAAATTTTCGATCTTTTCATTGATCTAGTCCTCAATGAAGGAGTATCGTGATGATTTGAAGGGAATTCATGCATCCACCATGCCTAGGAGACGATGGTAAATCACTAGTTTTACTAATCTCACAATCTCAATATAGGAAAAGAAGATATTCAAAGCAATCACAACATCTATTGTAATTTGAGTCATAATAAATCATAGAAAACTAAAAATATT
Source organism: Magnolia kwangsiensis (assembly GCA_037074715.1). NCBI lineage: Eukaryota > Viridiplantae > Streptophyta > Magnoliopsida > Magnoliales > Magnoliaceae > Magnolia > Magnolia kwangsiensis. Next base: position 144,678,031 of record CM073573.1, read on the forward strand.
CTTTAAATTCAAACTAGAAATAAATGACGTTCAACATAAACAAGAATTAAAGCAAAGGAAGCATCATAATAAACTACGGCTTCACCTCTTTAGCCCTATCTAAAAGATTAGCTAGTCATAGCTAACTTTAAATTAAAGAAAAAGTAAAAGATATACTAAAATCCATAAAGAAATCGAAGTAGAATAACATTTTTAGCACTCCGCTTAGGCCTTCTCTTCCTTTTCAAACCTTAGAAGATGCTTTGGAGCATCTTAGGGAGTCCTATTTATAGTTGTGGAACTCTAACTTTCATACCGAGTTAGAAAAATCTAGAAATCGCCTCGAATTTACGCACTATACAGTTCCCAAAATAGACTTTCAGAACTTTCATTTTTTATACTTAGAGTTTCAAAATATGTCTTTTCAAGACAACTTTCAAGAATATGTTTTTTTAGGACAATTTTTAGGATTCCTTTTCTTTTTCTTCATTTCAAATCTTCGATTATCTTCATTTTTCACTCGGTTTTCTTCAATATTTGGCATGTGAATTCTTCATTAATGACTTCTAAATCTCCAAATCTTCATTTATTAATCTTTTGAGCATAAATCTTCCATTGGCATCAATTTCACCTTAAATTCTCGAAATCACCTTGCACATGAAAACATACATAATTAAATTGATTAAGCTCTATCATGTTTATAAAACCAAGGTATAAATAGGGGAAAATATGTAATATTTTACACTCAACAATCCCTATATAAAATTAATCATACCTTTAGAGATCTTATTTTTTAAGTGTAAATATCGATTGAAAAACTTATAAATCAATATCTAAATTGTTAAAATTAGAGAAAAGATCATAATAATAATTTTGATCATTAAATCGATTATCAAGTCTAATCCAACCATTGATCAAAGGTTTAAAAACCAATTAATGTATTATATTTAAGAAAACTAAAAATCTACTTGATCTAATGTTAGATAGGATAATCTCATTAAAGATCAATCAAGACCATTGCACTAAAATCATGAAAAATAAGAAATAAATGGTCAGATTGGATGGATTTAAATATCCAATTATCTTTAAGGTAGATCTTGATCTTAAGTCAAACTTAACAAAGATGAATACCTTTGATCTACGGTAAGAAACATGATAAATGATCTATCTACTGCTCAGATCTAAGAAATTAGTGACTTGATTGACTAATTAAGTGGACTAATGAAACAATCTTAGAACCTTACTCGATTTTTCAAGTGTTCTAAGAAAATGGACACTAATTAAAGAAGAAATTAATTTCACGCTTGTATTTTAGCTATGACTCAAAAAAAGAAAACTTTTTATAGATCGTAAACCCCAGTGCAGTAATCAGATTCATGAGAAAATTATCAAAAGGTTGAAATAGTCGAATAAGCAATGGACATTATGGGTAAGTAGTTACCCTCACGGATGGATTTTTCTATATGCATTGCATAACATTACATGCTTACTTTTGCTTAACTTTTATAATATGTAAATATTTGTTTAAGTATGCAACTACCTTGTATTTAATGTATCATCCTGAGAACACCAGACAACTCAAGGATCGAGTTATCCTTTAAATTCTCAGGCATAGTTCTCAATGGAACCCGAGTTAGTAATAATAGGGCCTCCTCCTTGGACTATGGTCGAGGTTAGGGAAGGACTTTGGCCATCTATAAAGTAGGCCACTCATTACCAGATTATACAGTTACACACGATATGTGAGATACGTCAAGCCATTGTTCATGCGGGATATGAGTAAACTCCTACACGTGTTCGGCTTGTATGGATCTCAGTCGGATGGGTGTTGGTAAGTCGGACATTGTGCACAACTATAGCCCTAGTTGTTCACTAAAGAAACTGTTTATGTGGTAATATGGCATACTAAGATTCTTGTATATGCACTTGTATCATACTTATGTTATGAATCATGCGTACAACTACTTGTTGGGCTATTAGCTCATTCTGTTGATTGGAAAACCATATAAGATAAGAAAATGAATTAGAGTCTTCGTGTGTGGAGTGATGACTTCGAGAGGCGTTCTCATAGAGATTCTCTCTAAGAATAAAGATATTTATTACTTTTAAATAATGATGTATGAACTTGGGTTGGATATCAGTCAGTAAATGATTGATACTCTTGACTGGATGTATGATGATTAATTATGTTTACTATTTGTGATGATTAGTATAGTTATGTGTATATATTATCCTCTCCCCATCGAGTCACACCCTCGAATCGATGACTAAGTCAAGCAATCTTGGGTTTTCAGAGCCAAGGTGTGACATAATGCTCTTATAGGGTGCGCGTCCCATGACAGCAGGAGCCGAGGTACGTGTTTAACCATCAGCCTTCTATTCACAAGATCAACGAGGACGATGTCAATAATTGGGACTAGGATGAGGGGGACCAATCCCTATGACATCTCCAAGGCACAGGATCACCCTAAATGTAGTGGAGAGAGAGAGAGAGATGTCATCATTTGTGACGCCCCTCCAAATTCTAAGCAGGGTAGTAGATGAATATAAAGATAAGCCCATCCGACTGAGAAGAAAACCACACTTAAATACATTAACTTCCTGTCTAGCAAGATAAAGATTGTATTTAGCACGGTAAGTTTCGTATAACATCTTTTTCATTCTTAATCATTATTAGAGATCCTTTGTAGATGACTCATATTCACTTGTACGTTATGCTACAACATGAAATGAAGAAATTCATATAGACATTGTCATTCAACTGTCTTCGTTAGTATTTAAAGTGTCATCCAGAAAGTATCAAAGTGGTTGAGCCTCAAAAGGTAGAAAAAGTGGAAGACCATGTAAAACTGATAGATATAAAATCCTTCGTTTAGAAGAAAAACACACTTAAATTCTTTTTTTAAAAGAGGAAGTATTTTTTAATTTTTTTTGGCCAAACTTATCAATGTATAAATTAGTGTTGTAATTACTATATTTTTAATTTCATCATTCTTTTCTTGAGTGTAATGTGATAATTTGTGTAATGGATGAATGTGATGATTTTTGTAATAGAAGAATGTTGGAATGGAGGAATTGAGAAATGTTGAAATAGAGAAGTTTTGGAACGAATGACTAATAATATCCACTGTGGATTGCCTATATTAACAACGGACCTTTGATATTCTCTATGGATCACCGATATTAACAGTAAACTGTTAATATACTCTGTGGATCGTCGATATTAACAATGGACAACTGATATTCTTTGTAGATAACCGATAATATCTACGGTCCACATTTAATATCCACTATCCACAATTATTATCGGTGGTCCACAATCAATATCCATGGTTCGTAATTATTATCAAAGATCAACAGTCAATATCTGCGATCCACAGTTAACATTAGCATTCTACAATTAATATTAGCGATACACATTGAATATCAGGGGTCCTTAGTGAATTAATACATAAACTTTTTTAACTTTTACAATGGATGAAATATGTTTTATCAGCATTACTTTACAAAAACTGGCCACAATGGCCATTACACTATACATATACAAAAAAATGGATAATAAAATCTTTCAAATTACAAAAAGTGGCAAATGGAATTTAAAAAAATTATTTTTCACTAACGGTTGGAAGATAAGTGCATGTCATCCGAATGTGACCTGGTCACTTGCACCTAAAGCACTTTACGGGTCGCCTTTCTTCTCCAAGTCTTGTAATTCTTCTCTTTTTCCGTATTTCAATCCATGTCTTCTGAATTGGGGGGATTTTATCACATGTCCCTTTAACATTTTCCGATGTCTCTCATTTGCTATCAGGGATTAGGTACACTGATTCTTGATATGTAAGTCAGTAAACTTCTAATGAGTAGAACGGTGAACAATAACTGAAACAAATACATTAATACTTATCACATGTGGTAATTGCATGCACACATGGCAATATCATTACACCATATTCACCACATCGACATTGACCTTCACTCAATTTCACTACGTCAATATAACCCCATGCTCTCACTTCATGCTTATCTACAGATATCACTGTACATACTATCTTCCCCTCCTCTTTTGATAATTCACTCGTGTAAGACTCCGCTCATGGAGTTGCTCTTAAGAAAAATTAATGGCACATTCCCTTCTCACGATGAAAAAAATTTGTATTTTCTTTCTTATGTCATCAAGAAGTTTCATGATCAGATGTTCTCTTGGGTGTTTTCCTAATGCATTTTTTCTCTCAGCTATGTTTGTTGTAATGATGTTGTATTTTTATAACACCCCATACTTTTCAGTACTTGAGTGTAACCATGGAAATGTAACCTATTATAAACACAAATCTAGCTTAAGTGAATGTTCACACATTCTAGCCTAAATATGACCGTTGAGAGTAATCTTCATTTATAAATCAAGCCATCTAATCATTGATTTTCAAATTGACAAGCACATCATCATGAATCGACATTGAACTTCAGAAATCCATTGCCAGGATTCCAATAACGATGAAAGTCCAAACTATGCCTTTTTAGACAAATTGAACTGCACGTTATCAATCTCAAGCATTAAGCCATAAGATCCACTATTTAGTTGACTCGCATCATGGACATCAACAATCTATTTAAAATTAATACGAATCCAACCATATGATTATAAAATAATCGTTCAATTCTAACTAGATGCTTTTAATAATTCTTAAAGCCATCAATAAACAATTTAAAATGATTTAACTGTTTGACTTTAAAATCGCCCATTAAAACTTAAGATCAATCGTTAATTTAGATTATGAACCCATTTAACCATGACATTAGCCATCTAAACATCCATTATAAGCCATGGAGCATCCTGATCATCCAAATGATCCTTAGTTGACCCCACATTAGACCCATGATAGCGTGGGTGATTGATTATAATACAAATTAACTGTTAACTTCTCTTAGTGTGGCCCACCTTAATTGAGAACATGCCTCATCTTTGGTCTACGATCATAATAGAACCCTATAAAGTCGGTGGATAGATTGGATTGGTTCACACATCACTGTGAACCCCACATCCACTTCAGCATGACCAACGAGTGTGCTCATGCAATGCACCAGATAGGTAGAACCAGTTAAATCAAGTTTGACCTGAAAATTTTGAAAGAAGGTTCTTCTTCTCCTTTTCATTTTTGCTACCACGAGGCACTTTCAAACAAAGTCCATTCTCTTGATGTGTGGTCCACCATCAGTGATCCTATGAGTGATCCGAACTGTTCATCTGGTTCAGATAGTTGTTTTGACCAAAACCTTGTTGACCCCACATGTTGGCTCGCATGTATGTACCCATTGTCACTAGCAAAAGATGACTTGCACTCAAGGGACTTCTGAAAATGAAAATGATGTTTTCTAATTGCCGCTCTAACTGTCCTTAGGTGGGTTCATTTTGTAATCTCAACCCCTTATTTGGGTGTATCGTAGCCCTTCTTACTACATAGAATTAGGTTTTCCCATTACCTGTTGAAAGGTAAAAAGAATCTTTTTATTTTGGGTTGTTGAGTGCTAGCACAATCTCAGCCATTCATTTGCTTCTAGAAGACCTACAAGATCATCATAGACATCCAAACTAGGGCTGTTAATAGCCTCAAACGCGGTTGGTAATAGTTCTCATAAGAAATCTCATGAAAACATGAGATATCACCTGTTACTCAAAACTCATGAACCACCAAGTTTCTCATTATCTTACTCCAATATGTGGGTCCCACAAGGATAACTAGACATATCCATGCCATCCATGCACATTAGATTAGAGAAATAAATGTTGGTGGTTCATCTGCCATTAACAGTTGGATCTTCTTCCCCATTTATCTGAAAATCCCATCTCCTTTTGGTGGTTCCCATCTACTGATTTGAGATATTCATCGTGTGGCCGACAACATCTAGTGCACATCTGTTAGTTCGGATGTTAACCATGCAAAGGGAAATTAGTTAGATATTCAGAAAACTTACCTATTAAAAACACTTGAGCCACAACTAATCACCTGATCAGTTACGCTTGAAGGACCTATAAGTTAACGAGTAAAGCCCTATAATGGGCTACCTTTTTGGGCAACACATACCAGAAATAAAAAAGTTAAAGAGAGTGTCATCTTGTTGCCGCACTTTATGAGTTGAATCGAGTCTTGAGTCAAGCTGAGTTGTTGTCCGAGTGTGTCTTAGCCCTTTGCAACTCAAAGGAGTGTGAGAAAGCTAGAAGAGATGTGGGAATGGGAGAAAGGAAGGAATTAATGTTAAGAGATACATTTAACCATCGCTGACTTGTTGACGAGTCATAGTTTCGAGTTAAGCTGAGTTGGAGCAAAGTCGGGTCGTGTCTGAGTGTGTTTGGTCTGAGTTTAGACTTGTACATGAGCTGAGTTAGGGAAGTAAAAGAGTGAGGAAAGGAGAATCCTGAGTGACTCCTAGGTTGAGTTGTTATTGTGCACCAAGTCGACCGAAACTTGAGCCGCATTGAATCATTGGATAAAAGTCTAGCGGAGTTTGAGTTTCTTAGACCTTGGCAGTGTATTCATGCAGAAATATAGTTATGAGGAGATATGAAGTTGATGCACCTAAGGAAGTGTGTTTATTGTGGGAATTGTCGGATTGTGTGTTTTGGGTAAGTCTCTGTCGAGTTGAGTTCGTGACTCAATATGTAACTCGGGTTGGGTTTGGCCAAACTCCATCTGAGTCTAGACAATGTGGGGGGAGAATAAAGGATTAAAGAGAAAGAAAAGAGAAGAAAGAAAGAAAGAAAGAAATAAATAAAAAGAGAGAAAGAGAAGAAGGGAGAAAGGAGAAGCAGGGAATTCTTATCGTTCTAGTTCTATCGGGTTGACTTAGCAACCCACTGAGTTGGCTGAGTCTAACCCATTGCTGGAATATTCTCATCCAGCTAGCTGAGCTCAGTTTCAAAGCACTTTGGAGGCATTGCCGATAGAGCTTGTGTTGAAGCCGAGTTGGTATCGGGTTGCACCATTATATCCCAAGTTGACTCAGTTAGGTCTACTGAGTTTGACAATAAGTCAAATATGGTTTGAATCTATTTCAATAGATCTTAAACCATAGTTGTAGCTAGTCTCAGGGTTTCGAGCTCCTTTTGAATCAAGACGATCTAGTCTGGACTCAGTTTCAAGTCCGTGTTAGTGGTAAGTTAAACCATGCATCGGTGACTGGTCTTGGGAATCTGAGTCATTATCAGGTGCTCAGCCAAGTTCAGGATCGACTCGAGAGCAAGTCTAGGTTCTTTTTTTTTAGATTGATTTAACTTCGAGTTATGTTGGGGAAGTTGAATCAATTGTGTGGAGGATTATTTCCAACACTACATTAGGTTCATCTTGTTGGGTTCGACTTATATCGAGTTGGAAACTAGGTTGGATCGCATCTTAAGGATTGGATTCAGTTTAAAGCTATTTCATACCTTCAAAACCCTATTGAGAAGTGAATCCATGTCCTAAGGTGAGGATCACCCTTAAGCTTTCCAACATTATAATAGTTATTTTAATTCATTTATTTTATTACTTACTTAATATAGTGTTTAGTGGAATGAATAATTAGTGATAATTTCTATTTGAATAATGATTGATGATTTGATTTAAATATTCAAACATGTTATGGATCTCAAATATGTTTATTTTGGTTTAAGATGAGCACTTTACATGTGTATTTTCTATTGATATTATATGCGGCTTGTTTTTCTCCTTAAGATTATCAAATGGTATTATTAGAGGTTCCTCGAACTAGTAGCTATTGTGTAATGGATGAAATGAAATTTTGATATAGACTACCCCATTGTGAATCATTTATGCCTATGTGTCTTTTGGGTAACCTATCTTTGTCATATCCTTGAATGGACTTGTCACCCATTGTGGTTTTGATGGATTATGTTTGTATAAACTTGCGATGGTAAGTTCTACTTATTGTATCATGAAATGCCACTAGTTATTGAGGTTACCATTAACATCCTACTTTTTAAAGTTTCATGAGCTAGGGATTGTAGTATGAGAACTATGCTTGAGCTTTTGACCTATGTTGGGAGATGAGCTCCCCATAGTGACATTTGAACTTCCTTAAAATGGTTGTTTGTAAATTTGTCTAATAAAGATTGAACTAATCATGTATTTCATAGCATGCGAAAGATATTGAGTGGCTAATCTGGATGTTATAGCACATACCCTTTCTTAGGGTATTTTTCGTTGGCTCTTAAACCACTGTCAAATGACCCAATTTGTGTGAGCTTGTCATTCGAGCCCGTACTTGATGTACTTTCGTTGGTAACTAGCCACTTGAGATTGCATGTGGGTTTTGTCTCACTTTTGGGGTTTTACTCAAAGCTAGATAGATGAGCATCCCCAGGTTGATGTGCATAGGCATACATCCATGCATGTAAATAAGATTGCATTATGAATTTTTTATATGTTTCCTTCTTTAAAACTATTCTTGGCTAATGTGATAGATTGTAATATAATTTATTATGATCATTATGAATGGTTTAGTGTAGACCTATTTTGGCAAACTATGTTTAACTATTGTGATGGTTTGGTAAATCTTGAGGGGTATACCTCACTGAGATAGTCATTAACGCTATCGAACCATATTTAGTTGGTGTAAGAGACATATGATGTTTAGGTTGGTACTCATGTGGAGCATGAGGAGCTAAATGATCTTGTAACTAAGTTTTAGATTTCATTGTATTGATTTCATACTTTCGTATATTTGTAAATCTTAAGACATTAGTTTGTATAAGCCCTATGAGCAATGTTCACAATGAAATTATGGTAAAGACCGCTTTAGTAGAAGTGGGAATAGGTCAAAGTATCCTAGAGGGGGGTAAATAGGACTTTATAAAAAATTTGTGATGATTCAAAATCCTATTGACATAATCCTGATTTAACGAACTCTTATGAAGATGACCCCAGTGTAACTCTAATGGCTTCCAAGCTAAATAAAGGATCCAATCATAAGACTATCCAGTATTTAAACAGTATACTAGCTTAGTTTATGATGAATGAATGAGACGATTGTGTGTGTGTGTGTGGGGAGGGGGGGATGTGATTCTTATCTGTTCTAAATAATTATGTGAGCATGCTTTATGAGAACATTCAAAGTAAACACAAATAGTAAGGCAAAAATATCAATCTCAAACACAGTCATTTATAGTGGTTTGCCTACGTGCCTACTCCACTTCCGGCGGATGCGCTCAACCCTTGAGTGTACCAGATCTCACTAAAGGAGGTTTTAAATCAGGTTCACCTCTAACCTTTACAACCTACACAAGGTTGACTCTAGGACATACACAAGGACCTAGGCATGTCTCCACGAGACATAAGTTTATGTCCCACACAGGAGCAAGGGTCAACACACAGCACCCAGGTTTTATGCTCTACACATGAGCAAAGGATCCACATAAGGAACCTAGGGTTTTAGGCCACACATGCCAAGGATCCACACAAGGAACCTAGAGTTTATGCCCTATACAAGAGCAAAGGTCAACACACAACACCTAAGTTTTAAGCTACAGAGGCCAAGGACCTACATTAAGGACCTAAGTTTATGCTCTACAAGAGCAAGGGTCAATGCACAACACCCACACGTACTTTTCTGTCAGAGGCCTCCTATGAGGACTTGAAAGGGGTGAGAATCGCATGTGACCCAATCCTACACAAACGAATGATCAGTAGGGTCTCTGGATTCTAACGACTTACAGATAAGTAGATGAGCCTCATTAAGCATGTTGATGAAGATCTCCTCCTTTGATGACGAAGAATCTTCAGCTCTCTTAATCCGTAATCCTGATGATGCTCCAATGTATGGCGACGGTTTAAGTCAAGGTTACGTTGGTTATTACTCTATTAATTGATAATTATTGAAGAGACGGAGTAATTCCAAGATCTTAGGCATTCAAGGGATCCCAGCTCAATGATCTACCATTAAGGTGGTAACTGGAAGATCCTTGAATGCGGAAGTTTATTCACCAATCCACTCTATTGAATATCAATGATGAGGATGGATTGAGGAATGAACTCCCTTGAGAAAAAGGGCTTAGGATAGGTGATGTGAGTTACTCTCTCAAAGCTCTCTCTTTTTTTCTCAACATAGCAACCAATAACAAGCTCTCCTTAAATAGGCAAAGAGATCCAACAATAATAAAATAGTCAATTTTTTGACAAAGTTCGATATCATTGGGCCATCTTCAATATCATTGAACGTATACTTTTGAAGACATCGAGGAACAGATCGATGATATGAACTCTACTGACAGTCACAGTTGAATCTCTTATACACAACTCGATCATATCAAACATGCTTCGATGTCATCGAATTTCGAACTCTAATTTCATCGAACCATGGGTTGATTCTTCGACGATGAAAATATGAGAGCAGGCTAAATATGAAATAGCTGGCTTCGATATTATCGATCCTCGCATGGTGTCATCGGATTTCAAATGTCGATGATATCGATACGTAGTTCGATTAATTGATCTTTTATAGAAGATTTTCCTATAAGCTCACTGGACATTCCATTGTCTGAATTTGATGATATCGACCTAGATTAGATAGTCCTGATCTTTGATTATTGATATTATCAAGGGAGTCTCGATTCCTCGAATCATTTAAAGCAGATTTTCTTAAAAGCTTGCTGAACAGTTTGGTCCGAATTCGATAACATCGAAGGTCCATTGATACCATCGGAGTTTGAATTCTGAGGATATCGAGGCTCCCTTCGAGTCATCGACAAATACATGATTTACCTTAACATCTTACTGGACACAAACTGACCAGAGTTCGATAATATTGAGTTGTCTCGATGATCTCAAAATTTGAATGTCGAAGATATCATGTTGAGGGTCAAATATTGCATATTAGACCCCGATTATTTCCTGGATTTACATATAAGATACTGTTTAAAGGCCGATTTAATCGTGTTTATGCTGCAGGTTGAATTTAGGAGCTTAAGTTGAAAAAGGAGGCTAAAAGTATGGATTTAACATTCAGAATTCACCAAGGCAAGGGACGAACTTCAGGGGACCAATATCGACAGATTTACACATCAGAGATCCGAGAAAATCGAGAAACTGAAGTTTCAATGGCCCGAAATTGGCCCAGAACACAAGATCACATGGTTCCAACCATCCGTTCAGTTTGAAACTATATACATGGCCTGAAGATCCTAAATTAACCGTATACATCGAATTTCAACCATTGGATCCTTGTGGAAGTGGCCCAACGGGCATATCAGCTCATACATCAGTAATTTTAGGCCCACCTGATCTTTAGATCTGCTTCAAGTTTGAGTTCAACGGTTAAAATGAGATGAATAAGAAGATGGTCGGTGTGGATTTTATAAAAAAAAACATCAAGGGACTCACCTTATGTAATGAACGTGCACACAGTGCACGGCCACTCGTGATGCACCAGACCACTGACGCAGTCAAACCGCGTGACGACCGTGCCTGCCTGGTTTTCAAACAGAGAATGGAGCTCTGTTTACGTTTGCGGCGTCCGCTGATCCATCAGTGGCCCACCATCGTTGTACAACTCGACGATCGAGTCCGTTCATCATGTTTGGAGGGAGGCTGAAACCGTCACCTAGGTGAAAACTTCTCAAGAAGAAGCATGTGAGATATTCTAACCGTTCAAACACCAGACGAACGGTCGGGTGAGATCTCTGGTGGACCACACCTAAATCAACTCATTCTTGGCCTTCTCGAACGGTTTTTCGCCCTGAAGCTAATGGACGGCTTAGATTTCTCGAAAGACAAGTGAAGGGGGCCCACCAAACACGTCAGCGGCCCTTGTTTCCGCAGCCCCTGCGTCCGTAAAAATCGGACGCAGTGGGCCATTATGTGATCAAGGGCACGATCGGATCCATGATCCAGACCGTCTACATGCTCAGTCAGGGGGTCTTTACCCCAACCACGCAGCTAAAATAGGTTTTTTTTAGGCTATATACAATTCCAAAATTCAATCCAGACGCATCCTTTCTTGCGTTTCTTGCTGTGAAAATTTGAGCATGCGCGTGAAGTTTTTCTGCGAAAACAAAGGTCGGTTCTGCTACCCGACCGACTCTCCTAAGGCTATAAAAGAGAAAGAGAATGGGGCGGCTACAGGGACGGTTAGAAACCAGGAAGAAAGGAGGGAGATCGAGAGACGGCAAATGCTTGGGACGTGGAATGCAAGAGAGGGAGTAGTTTAGAGTTTTTTATTTGTTTATTTATTTTCTTCATTATTTCGTTTAAGGTTTAGTTTATTCATGTGTAGCTAAACCTCTTAGCTAGGGCTAAGAGGTGAAGCTTGTAGCGTAATGAGGGATTTTACTCATGCCTTTGATTTAATTTAAGAACCGAGTTTGATTTTAGTTGATTATTAATGAAATGTTCTTAGTTTTTAATGGTCTGTTGTGACTAAAATTACAATGGGTCTGCGAAGGCTTTGAGTATTTCCTTTGCTTTGTTATGTTTATGATGTCAGGAAGTCCTGTTGTTCATCATAGTCTCCTGGGCATGGTCGGATGACGGTACCCTTCCTAACCTTCATAAATGTGATGGGTTGATAATTAGTTTAATTCTGTTATTTGCCATAGTCTCTTGGGCATGGTTTGGTGATGGAATCCATTCTAATTCATATACCTTTCATCTTTTGAAACTAGATCAATGACAGTTCAGTTAATTTCCATGATTCATGAGACAGGCATAAGATCTCCCTGATCTCTACAAGTGGATCCTCTGAATCCCTAGTTTTCTATCTCTGATTCCTCTTAAGTTTTAGATAATAATCTCACAATTCTTCATTAAAGTTTATTTGATTTAGATTTCATCTCATTCTAGTTCTAGTTCTAGTTAGTTTTAGATAACGTACAGTTTCAGTCCCTTGGGATTCGACCTCGGTCTTACCGAGTTATTACTACATCACAACCCTGCACTTGGGGAGTGAACATATTGATCATTCCATTGATTCATCGATAATTTTGTCTAGAGATCAAGTTGGTTGCTGGACACAAGAGGTCCTCAATTCGATGATATCGATTGCATTCCGAGGATATCGATAGCTGGTGTCTAATCTCATCGAGGTGATCTTGATATATTGACAAAAGATGAAAACTTAGAGATTTTCTTGATTTGCAAAATAATTTTCATACTTTAAACCCTATGTTGTTCTATCCACTTTTAAGGATTTTATATACCTGGGTGTTTTGGGACATGGGATGTGAGGCTAAGTTTACCTTTAATGAGTTTGGAGTACACATCCAGTTGAGGAAGTCGCTTGAATGATCTTCCTTTGGGGCTCACTTGACTTGCTGACTCAACACTCATGTTAATTGACAAACCAAGGCACTTTCACACAACCCCAAGTGTAAGGTTGCGATATAGTAATAATATCGGTAAGACTGAGGTTGAATCCACAGGGACTGATCTTATATGTTTCTGAAATTAACTAAAAGTAAAATTAGGAAAAGATATAAAACTAATTCTGAAGTGAATGAGAGAGTAATTATGATTAAAGTGATTAAAACTAAGAATTCAAAGGTGGGAACTAGGGTTTTCAAGGATTCACTTGTAGTGATAAGGGGTCCCTCTTACTTGATTCAAGTCACACAATTGGAATTGGAGTCATATCCTATCCAAATGGAAGATATAACAATTAAATCAATCTGAACTTTCATTGACCTAATTCTCAATGAAGGAGAATTATGATAATTGGCAAGGATTTCATCACCAAACCAGGCCCAGGAGGCAATGAAAAATAGTATAATTTACCAATCCCATAATCTTAGAGTAGGAGAGTTGTGAAGATGAGGAAGGATTCCATCACTCTACTCTGCCCAAGGGACAATGGTGAACAACAAGACTTACTAATTTCAAAAAGTTATTTTTAATCTACTGTAATTTGAGTCATAATAAACCATTAAAAACTGAAAGTATTCCTTGAATAATCAAATTAGAATCATGAAGTTCAACATAAACATGAATCAAAACAATAGAAATAACCCATCACGTTACAAGCTTCACCTCTTAGCCCTAACTAAGAGGTTTAGTCAACCATAGACATGATTGGATATAAAATCCTAGAAGAAAACATGAAAAACTAAGGAAGAAATAAGAAAAACGCTTGGCAATAGCTCTCGACTCTTGCGTTTTACTCCTCAAAACCTTAGATGATGCCCAAGGATGCCCTGAGGACTCCTATTGATAGTTGTACAACACCTCCTTTTGCACCGACTTGGAAAAAATCTAGAAACCGCCTCAAATTTACGCAGTTTCGATTCTATTGAACAATCTTCGATATGTCCTTCGATTCTATCGAACAGTCTTCAATTGCTCCTCGATACTATCTAACAGTCTTCAATGGAATCGAACTCTATTCTGGCAGTTTTCCAAAACTATGTTTTTCTCGTCCCGAAATTTCAGATTATCATTTTTTAAGACAAAGTCTATTATGGTACTTTTCCATAACTATGTTTTTTTGGGCCCGGAATTTCAGATTGTCATTTTTCAGGATAGTTTTCAGGATTCTTTCACTTTAAATCTTTGGTTCTCTTCCTTCATCATTTAGTTTCGTTGGATCTTTGGCATGTGAATTCTTCAATCTTGGTCTCCTAAGATCCATCCTTTGCCTTAGTGACTTTTAAGCATTAATTCCATGATTTTAGCATTGCTTTCAATCTAAATTCTTAAATTCACCTTGCAACACAAACATGAGTAAAATAGGACATTAAGCAGTATCATGTTCATAAAGCCAAGATATAAATGGGGGATAATATGTAATATTTAACCCTCAACAGGCAACCACTTGTAGATCTTGTATATCTAGAATATATATATGGACTTTCCCTTTATCATTGATTTATTTCTCTTTCACTACAATGCTCAGTCTTAGGAAGAAAAAAATATATGGTGAAATGTTGTCTATTTTTAAAAATTAACAATCGGGTTTCAAAAAATGAGTATTAAATTCTGGTTACCAAATTCGGGATATTATAATTTTGCTCGGAAAGAATGCAGATGCCCATCTTTCTCTCTCTATCTATTGAGCCAATTATGTGTAAAAGGGTTGATTATTGCTATAGAATGTATGACCTCTTCAAATCTTTTTTTTTTTTTTTTTTGCATGTTTTAGCTACTACCCAATAATATGTTTCTCAACTTCTCATCCTTGCATGCATGCATCATATTTAATAAGATATGGTGTGCACAATAATCATAACATGCCTAAGGGAATACAACTTTCACTTCGCTGATCAGTACTTTATGACGGTCCGATATAATCACGATATCCAAGTATGGTGTAATTTTTTAAAATTTTCAAGAATAAATTCCAACTATTGTTATTCTCAAATTCACCAACTCTAAAAGTTATCGTGACAATGTGGTTATTCTCGTCTAACATCGTAGCTGTGAACAATACACCTTTAAACTTCCATTTCAAGTAAGCATCATCCACACATAACACCTTTTGACAATACAATTGAAAGCTTTTAACGCATTAGCCGAGTGCGATGAAGCATCTCTTAAAGCAAATGGTTTCAAAGTTTATCTATAAATCTGCAACTGTCCCTTGATTTACCTTTGTCAGCTCATGAAGATAGGCAGTCAATATAACAAGGAAATGTGGTAATGAACCCCTAATCTCAGTAGTCGTAAGTTCCTTACCATTATATGCCTTGTCATAACTAGCATTGACTTTATATTTTTTGAACATTTCATGTTGTATATCGACATGTTAGGCCTTTCCTCATGCGACTAGCAGCAAACCCACTGTATATCTTACTGGTTGCGTGTTGATGATGTCTCCCCATCCCTTTATAAGTTTCTCTATATTTAAGCTGACCGCTCTATGCGAAATTTACCTGAGGATGATGTGTCTGAAGATATATAAGCTATCACATCAACAGATTGGTTGCATGTGTGTTTGGATCTGTATGTCTTTATTTTGAATGCACCATAACTTTTAATGATACATTGAATCATATATCTCTACTTGTTTGATTTCAAAACCTTATATTAGAAAACTTCTTGCATTGCAAACTTACAAAGAGTATACTAGAGTTAAGCCTTGTCCCTGTACATCTGTCTGATAACTATTTCAATAGGATCATCAACAAAATCCTGATATCCCTAATAATCCGTGTTAACGAATGCAACATCCTCGTCGCATATGTTAGGCGGCAACATATCAGATGGTGCAACCATGACATCCACTGTTGTACGCCTTCATGGAGTAAATGTCTGCTCCCAACTGATGAACATCGGATCATGTTTATGTGCGTAAGTTGATAGGCTAGGTACATTTGCACTAACTGGCGTGCGGTTATCATTACACTCTTCACGAGATGGAAAGCGACAAGTCGATGTGTCTAACATATCAAGCATCAGATCTTGAACGGGTGCATTGCTTGATGGGCCAGGGATGTTTGCACGATTCGGTGAAGGGATGTTCAGGTAGTTTTGACTATCCAACAATTGAAAACTTATGAAAGTCATTGAACAATGAAACATGTATATGTGCATTAGTTGATGGGCCACATACATATGCACCAACTGATGGGAGGATGTCACTGCACTCTTCACATGATGGGGACTGAATAATCGACGCATTAAATTTGTCAATCATCGGATCTTAAATGGGTACATTGTTTGATGCGGAAGGGATGTCTACATGTTCTGGTGAAGGGGTGTCTGTGTTATCTTGGCTATCCAATAATTGAAAAGTTGTTGCATCAGAACTATCGAACACCAGGACATGTATACGTGTATTATTTGATAGGCCAACTACATGTGCACCAACTACTGGGGGGTGTCATTGTACTCTTCACGAGCTAGATAGTGAAAACTTGGCATGTCCAGGCTATCAAGCCTCGGATCTTGAACATGTGCATTACTTGATGGGCCACCGATATTTGCATGATCCAATGGTGTAATATTTATGTCATGTTCTCTATATACAGAGGTATACACATTTGTTATTGGCTCATTCAGATCTACAAAGATATATTCTCTTACTACATTTGTACGTCTAACTTTCTCTATAAATAAAGGTAGTTTGAACTTGGGGGTTATGGCTAGAGATAATCATATACGTGGTGACATCATTGTCGTCTTTGATAATTTGTGGACGCAATGATACATGCTAAGTGAAACATAAATAACCTTCATTCTAACTTTGTAATCCTCAGGTGTTGTCTTCATAATCTTATGCACATTAGATATGAGTGCCTCATAGCTTATTTCATTGCTCACAGTGATCATCTTAGAATTTCCACCCTTGTAAGACCAATGTCCTCATTCATATACTAGCTTTCTATTATAATAACAACATATTGTCTGGAGAACCATGATATAACTAAAAGGAAAAATCTAGGGTTATTAGACTTATAATAACAATAAAATAATCTAAAATAAAATTCGATTATCATTTCAAAGGATATAAGTTGTGCATTTCTACTAAGATCACCACAGTGTATCACTAATATTCTTAGAAAAAATGCACCATCAGAGGGATATTAACTATGGATCGCTGATATACAATGTGGACTTTTGATATTCATCTTAGACTGTCGATATTCATCGTTCCCCATTGATATCGACTATGGATCATTGATGTCCACTTGGATATCGGTGGTCCACAACTAATATTGGCGGAGCATAGTGAATATCATGGTCCAAACCAAATATCAGTGGTCCACTGTCAATATTAGTAGTCCACAGTGAATATCCCTTTGATGGTACATTTTTTTAAGATCATCATTAAGTTTAGTCCATATGGATCTCCATTGTGTTGCTCTAACGAGATTTCTGTTAGAATGGATCTGTTTTAGTCCATAAGAAACATGTATGGTAGATGTTTCACACACCTTTCTATCGATGTAGCCCAATGAAGGATATGATGAGGATAGGACCTACAGAAGGGACAGTTGTTGTAAGAGAGTACACCAACGGTGCTCGCTGGAGTGGGTCCCTTGGGGTGGCATAATGATCCCATGACGTGACACATTGGTCTTAACTACCATCAAGGTTGGTGCTTCCCTCTCTCCAACATAACTACTTGAAATAAATTTGAATGTTAATAAAATTTATCTTTTTGGAGTCCACGTATCTTTTTAGACCATTCCTTTGATTTTTAAGGTGTATCACCTTTGAAATTTGCTATGACCATTAGAAAAGGCCAATTTTATCTCTATCGATGGCCACAATGATCTCAGATGAAGGTGAAATCAACACCCTCCGATGACCCAAAGACCCTCAAATCACATGAATGGATCAGATCAACAAAGGGGTGGGCCTTCTTATTTTTGTGGGACCAAGAATCCCCTTCCAAACCCCTTTTCTCCTTACGAAACAAGTAATAATGTATGAGGAGTAGCTATTGCAAAGGTGCCAAAAGATGAAAAAGATACTCTGACATTGTTGTGGGGCCCACTGATTTTTTTGAGGCAAATCCAACCCTTCCACAAGTAAGGAGTTTAAATTTCATAACATCGATACAAGTTTGAGGGCAAAACTCATCACATATGGACCACACCAAAGGAAAGAGTTTAGAACTAATACATAATGTTAGTGTAATTGCAGGCCACAAACATCTTCAAACATAGAATTGAAAAGACCCTTTCGTGGGTTCATAATTGTCTGATTAAAATGAATGTATCAAATCAACCAAGGAGTGGGCCGAATTTTAGTTTTGGGTGGGACTTACGTCTCTTTTTAAAAGGACCTTTTACTTTTCAAGATGAGAGCTTGTCGTATGAGGTGCAACTGTGGCGGAGGGACATTTTCATCATCCGAAAAGTTAAAAAGTGATTTTAGGGCTAGAATTCCTTATTTTTGGTCCATACAGGCTCATGCAACAACCACGTCACCTTACTGGGTCACCTAGTCGAATAACCCTCCAATTGGGGAATATGATCAATTATATTCCAACTAAGATGAATTCTGTACACTTTGAGTTTTTTTGAAGACATTCGAGATGTGCACGTAAAATCCAACCATAAGTTAGGTGAGATATGCAATTCTAAGTACACTTCACAAATCAAGTCGATCTAAAACTCAAGTGGGCCACACCACAGGGGTGTTAAAAGTGAAATATTGTATAATTTTCTCTTATTATTCATTGGTTTTATGAACATAGATGTGCTTAATTGATCTAATTACACATGTTTTCTCTTATGAGGTGATTTTGAGAGCTAACGAAAAAAAGGTACTTAAAGCATGAATTTAATGCTCAAAGAATTACCAAGTGAATTATTAGATTTATGGATGTCAAGATTGAAGAATTCAAGAGTCCAATATCTAAAGAAACCAAATAAAGAAGTAAAAAAAAAAATCGAGGAATCAAAGTGTAAAAAATTAAAAGTGTAGAAATCGATAGTTCGATGCCATCGAAGTAAGTGTTGATGCCATCAAAGTTACTTTAATTTCATCATAAAAATTAAGAAAAATTCAATTTTGTTACTGGACATATTTGAACATTCTTCAATTCCATCGAGGACATGTTGGGTGCCATTGAAGTCAAGTTTGATCCCATTGAAGGAAGTTCGATGACATCGAGAAAATACGCAAATTTGAAAGTTCTTTGTTGGTTCATCTGGACTTTTTTATGAGAACTCGATGCCATCAAAGTTATGATAGTTGCATAAAATCAAGTCAGTTTTGAAGTTGGTGTGAATCAAGCCTATATAAATGGATATTTTATAATTTTTTATACCCAAATTAGGGTAGGAGTAGAGCAAGGAATTGTGGAGCTTCAAGGAGTTGCGAAGTTTTAAGGAGTCATCCTTCTTCTTCAATCCTTCGGTTTTAGTTAGTTTTTATGTTTTTCTTTTTGAATTTTACTTTAATCATGTATTTTATTAGCTAATCTTTTAGTTAGAGCTAAGAGGTAAAGTTTGTAGTTCTTCTCAATATTTGTTTTACTTTGATTTATGTTATTTGATTTTCATGTTAAACAATTTATTAATATTTAATTTGAATGAAGAAGTATTTTTAGTTTACTTTTATCCATTGACGACTCCGGACACTTTGGATGATTAAGGAGATTATTGATATTCTCTTATATGTTTTGCAATTGTTTGATCTGTAAGATTTATTGATTTATCATTTTCTCCAGACATGATAGATGCTTTGAATTCCCTGTTATCAAAACGTTGATGCTTTATGAGGGAACCAATTCAAAGAAATTTAAATCTGTTTTGAAGTATATGAATGATGATTTAACTACTCTATTATCCATCTGGATAGGATAGGATTTCGATTCTAGTTGTGTGATCTGATTGAATTAAGTAAAATAACATTAAGAAAATTATAAGTGGATCCTTTGCACTCTAGTATTTTATCTCTGATAATTTCATCCAAAATTACTCTTAAATATAATTTTAATAGTTGGTTTAGATTTTAGTTTTAGTTCTAACGTGTTCTAAAAATCGCACAATAGTAAGTCTCTGTAGATACGATCTCGGTCTCACTGAGTTATTACTATATCATAATCCTACACTTGAGGTTGTCATAACAAGGTGATAGTGTAAAGTGTAGCCTAAAACATCTATACTCATGTTACGGGCACTTGTGCTTCAGTGGATACCTTCCTTGTGAGTGCATAAAATTCAGGTTAGGTGAGATATGCCTTTCTAAGTATAATTACCGAATCAAGCTTATCCAAAATTCAACTAGGCCATAAGTGGCATATTCCATGTTCCTTGCGTTATAGTATACTTATATTTTATAGTAGGCTATTTTGTTTTAGCATTAGACCTAATACAATTGGACAACTCTGATGTAAGGATGGGATGACACATACATTTCAATTATGACCCGGTCCCTCAAGATGTTATGGCCCTTATCATGGGGTGCACCTTTATTTATGTATTTTATATCCCCGCTGTTCATCCATTTTGTTATATCATTTTAAGGATTAGAAATAAAAAATAAAACAAATTCAAATCTCAGGTAGACCACACCATACGAAGTTTCAGACCAAGCTAATATTTGCTTCTTCCCTTCATGTAGGTTTTTGTGAACAACATGATAGATGGCAAGCAAACATTACGGACACATTAAGGTAGGCCTTGGGAAATTTTTTAATAGTGCACGGCTCAATCACTTTTTCCTATATTAGGATGCATCTGATAACCAGGTCTGCTACATTTTTCCCTAGCGGCCGGCGGGGCATATAGAGTGTGTGTCTCCATGTGTACTGACATGGGAGTAACAAGCTAACCTTAACGCCAAAAAAAAAAAAAAAAAGGGTCTGCTACATTTTTGGGACTACCGTGAGATGAATGGGCAAAATAGATGGACGGCATGGACATACAATACATTAATCAAGGTTGGCCCCACGCCAACGGCCGGACCGTCACGGAGAGTCCGAGGCTGCACCTAGTACGCCACCAGTCAGTCAACATAAGTGGTGGTGGAGACTCCACGTGTTCTTTTCATGTGAATGCCGTAATGTATGTCGGTCTCTAGGTACAATGAACCACTCACTTCTACCACACACGTGGCGGGAAGGCCACGGACGCGGATTGCGTACTACACCCGTACCTAGCTCCGAATGGGCAGTTCCGTGGGCGGGCCCACCGTGATGTATCTGTACATCCAAGCCGTCTATCTCTTTTCTCGTATAATATTAATGCAACTTTAAAAATGAAGCAAATCCAACGGTCAAATGGACCGCATCACAGATGACTCTTGCACTTAATGCAACTGACATTTAATGATTTGTACATTTTAATGCAACCAAGCTTATTATCTGGTGTGGTCCACTTGAGCGTTGTAGCTGCTTCATTTTTCTGCTCATGCCGTTTTTACATCTACACCACGGTGCACCCCCTCCCACAGAGCTGCCCGTTCGGAGCTAGGGACGGGCGGGGGTAGTACGCAATCCGCGTCGCTCGTAGGTTTTACGTTTTGGAAGACGGATTGGCTACTCCTTTTACAACTGCCCCGTGGCTGATGATCGGTGCTTTGTGGTCCTACTATGGTGTATTTGTTTCATCTATTCCGTACATATCATTTTATGGATTTATTTAAAAAATTATCGGTATATCAATTACAGGTGGAGCACACCACAGGAAATCAACGATAATTGGATATCCACCGTTAAAATCCTCCTAAGGCTTATTATACTGTTTATTTGACATCTAATCTGTGTATTAGGTCATAAAGACCCAGATGAAGGGAAAAAATAAACATAAGCTTGATCTAAAACTTCCAATGCACTCAAAACATTTTTAATGATTAACGTTCATTCAACACTTTTTCCTATAATGTGATGCACTTGAGATTTCGATATACATAAAATTTTCTCTCATAACATAAAATTATCTATAAAAATATATGGACAGCATGGATGAAACACATACATCATGTTGGGGCCCAGAGCACCAACCACCAACCATTTGCAGGTGGCAGGGGGCTAGCCAATCCGTTTCCGTTTTACCGTGCATTGATCTGACTGTACGGCGACAACAACCTTAGCAGGTGGATTAAGACTGCCAACGACAAAAACCGAAGTGGGCCACTCTAATACTTACGAGAAATTCACTCCACCCATTATTCTTTTTTTTACGGATCATGTTAAGACACCAGGCTATATATGAGGTTGATCCAAAACTCAAGGAAGTGGTTACATGAGTCCCACCATGAGGTATGTTATATATCCAAACCGTCCGTCCATTTGGAGAGCTCGTTTTAAGGCTTGAGCCGAAAAATAAGACATATCCAAATATCAAGTGGACCACACTGCAAAAAACAGTGAGGGGTTGACTGTCTACGATTGAGATGCTTTCGGAGGTCACAGAAGTTTTGGATCAATATGATATTTGGTTTTACTCTTCATCTAGATCTGGTTGACCTTATGAACGGATTGGATTGAAAATAAACATTATGGTGCGCGCTACGAATGTTTTAACGGTGAGAATCATTCTCCCTACTGCTATTTGTGGTGTGGTCCACATGATCTTTGGATATGAATAATTTATGAGATAGTAAAATGGATGAACGGTTTGGATATAATAAATACATCATTATCAGGCCCATATAATCTTGATATCCTTTGAAACGTTCGTACAGTGCTGAGGATCATCAGCAGCTCAGCGCTGGTCTTCCCCGACATGTACACGCATCATTCGGGTCGGTGGTGCGTGGTACACCAGCCAATCCGCTTCCAAAATTCAAGCATAGGGGACGCGGATTTCCTGCGAAAGCCTTTACAGGAAGTTCCTGTACAAGGATTCCGGGTGGGGCTCACTGCGTTGTTCGTGAGAAATAACCCATCCATCCGTTTTTCGGTCTCATTTTGAAACACATGAGAAAAAATAAGGTGGATTCAAAACTAAAATGGGCCATTAGAGATGAAAAAGTGGAGATTTCGTTTTCACTATTAAAATATTTATATGTCCATCAAAGTTTTGTATCGAAATAAGTTTTCGGTCTTTTCACTTCATCCTAATAAAAATGACCTTAAGCAGTTTGGATGGCATATAAACATAAAGACGGAGCCTAGGAGGGTTTCAATTGTAGGAATTCCTTTTCCTATTATTTCATCTTGTATGTCTAGTTGAGTTTTGGATCCTTTTAATTTTTTGTCACGTCTTAAAATAAGCTCGAAAAATAAATAAATGGATTGAATTTCTTATAAACATCATGATGGACCCAACCTTGCATCCGAATGCAGAAACTTTATGTAAAAGCCTTATGAAACAACATGTTTGGGTGCGTGGATGTGGAACCCTTAGGATTTGAAATACTCATACTGTGTTTGGCAACTAGATTGGGAATCAATTTTAATCCAAAAGTAGCTATGCATGTAGGGTTTGGATTTAATACCTACATCAACTTTAATATATTTAATTAGCGATGAATGTAATGTTTGATACTATGGTTGTAATAAGCTTGCTGAAATATATGTTTTACCCAAAAACGATGAAGTTCTAAGTCTTGCATGTGCCACAAGTATATGATCATGTTTGAATGACTAACCAATGATTTTTACCTATTAATTTACATAGACAATGTTTGATTGATGCTGATCATCATACTAAAGTAATTATAGTGATGCAATTGATAATCTAATTGTTTACACATCATTAGTGGGTCATGTACCCAATAGTATAATAGTTCAGTGAAACACATTGTACACATGCAACTCATGGAATGATTTTAGATGTAATCCAAGCTCTTGGATTTCAAACCCCTTTTTTAGGGATGTGGATTAGCTATGAGAAAATGACCACTGTAGACAAAACCTTTTATCCAGCTTATGAAGGAATACAAACTTAAGTTACCAACTTAGACTAGCACATGCGGACAACGACTTTTGAGGTGAAACTACCCTCCTTTTCACTGCGATGATGAGCGCTGAGGCTCCTCCATCTGAGAGTTGTACGAACGGCTTAAAAAAGATCAAAGTTACATGGCCCCACAACTATGTATTTATTATATCCATGGCGTTCATCCATATTTTGAGATTATTATGGAGCATTATCCAAAAAAAAAAAAAAATCATATCCAAAGATCAACTGGACCACACCACAAAAAGAATCGAGGAAATTGATTTTTACCATTAAAAATTTTGTAAGGCCCATCATAACATTTATTTTCCATCCAATCTATTCATAAAGTCACAAAGGCCTGATGAAGAGATAAAACAAATTTCATAATGATCCAAAACTTCTGTAACTACTAAAAGGGTTTCATTGGTAGATGTTCAATTCCCCGATGCCTTTTACAATGTGGTCCACTTGATAGTTAGATTTGTCTTATTTTTCATCTCAAGCCTTAATATGAGCTCGTAAAATATATGAACGATTTGGATATAACACAAACCTCATGATGGGACCCACCAAAATCGGTGGGAATTACATCAGGAAAAAGAAGAAGAAACCAGCGTGTCAGAGCTGAGCCTATGGCTACGGATTATAACCGTAGCATAACTGTAATGTTATCCAGTTTTTTCTCTTTTTATTTTTATTTTTTACATGGAGAACTTTATTCTACCTACATTTTTCTCATATATATATATATATATATATATATATATATATATATATATATATATATATATAATTTTCTCTCTCTGTTTTTTTTCCTTTTCATTTCTTTCTTTATTCATTTAACTAGAATATCTTCTAAACAAAAATCAGTTACCTGACGTACAACATATGATTTTAGGGTACGAAAAGCTACTTTAGCCAACCAACCTAATTATTTTTCAAGATTCCATCAGGTCGATGGTCAAAATTGCATTTCATTCACTTCGCGGTCAATTTCAATCACTTTGCGGTCAAACTAGAAATTGAGCGGGGCAAACATGAAATTGAGTGGGCAAATTGAAAATTGAGCGGGGACAAGGTAGGAATTGAGTAAGGAAACCTAGAAATTGAGCGAGGCAAGGTAGGAGTTCAGCGAGGGAATCTAGAAATTGAGCAAAGGAAGCTAGAAATTGAGCGAGACAACCTACAAATTGACCAAGTCCATATACAAAATGAGCGAGGAAACCTAGAAATTGAGTGAGGGAACCTACGATTTGAGCTAGGCAACCTAGGAATTGAGTGAGGGAAGTTAGGAATTGAGTGAGGGAAGTTAGAATTTTAGTGAGGAAACCTAGAAATTCAGCGAGGCAACCTAGGATTTGAGCGAGGGAAGCTAGAGATTTAGTGAGGCAATATATAAATTGAGCGAAAGAACCTAGGAATTGAGCGAGGGAACTTAGAAATTAAGTGAGGAAACCTAAGAATTGAGAGAGGCAACGTAAAAATTGAGTGAGAGAACCTATAAATTCAACAAGAAAACCTAGGATTTGAGCGAGGCAACCTAGGAATTGAGCGGAGGAAGTTAGAAATTGGGCGAGAGAAGCTAGAATTTGAGTGAGGGAACCAAGAAATTCAGTGAGGCAACCTAGGATTTGAGCGAGGGAAGCTGCAAATTGTGCGAGGCAATCGAGAAATTGAGCGAGGCATTCTAGGATTTGAGTGAGGCAACGTAGAAATTGAGCTAGGCAAGCGAGGGAAGCTAGAAATTAAGCGAGGGAACCTAGAAATTTAGCGAGGCAACTTAGGATTTGATCTAGGGAACCTAGAAATTGAGCGAGGCAAAGTAGAAATTCAACGAGGAAACCTAGGAATTGAGTGAGGCAACCTAAGAATTGAGCGAGGGAAGTAAGAAATTTAGCGAGGTAAGCTAGAATTTAAGCGAGGAAACCTAAAAATTCAACGAGGAAACCTAGGATTTGAGCGAGGGAAGCTATAAATTGTGCGAGGGAAGCTAGAAATTCAGTGAGGTAATATATAAATTGAGCGAAGGAACCTAGGAATTGAGCGAGGAAACCTAGCAATTGAGCGAGGCAACGTAAAAATTCAGTGAGGCAACCTACAAATTGAGCGAGGGAAGCTAGAAATTGAGTGAGAGAAGCTAGAAATTCAGCGAGGGAACCTATGAATTGAGCGAGATAGCCTAGGAATTGAGCGAGGGAAGCTAGAAATTCAGCGAGGCAGCCTAAGAATTGAGCGAGAAAACCTAAGAATTGAGCGAGGGAACCTAAAAATTGAGCAAGGGAAGCTAGAAATTAAGAGAGAAAAACTAGAAATTCATTGAAGGAACTTAGGAATTAAGCGAGGCAACCTAGGAATTGAGCGAGACAACATAAAAATTCAACGAGACAACCTATGAATTGAGTGAGACAACTTAAGAATTGAGCGAGGAAAACTAGAAATTGAGCAAGGCAACATATAAATTAAGTGAGGAAACTTAGTAATTAAGCGAGACAATGTAAATATTCAGGGAGGCATCCTAGGAATAGAGCAAGGCAAGACCTAGGAATTGAATGAGGAAAGCTAGAAACTCCGTGAGGAAACGTAGAAATTGAGCGAGGGAAGCTAGGAATTGCGTAAGTGATGTTTTAATTTAAACCAATCTGATTTAAATGATTTTTAAACTCGTAAGTATACGAATCAGATGTAGATATGGTACGTATTACGAGATCGTTCTCACAAGGACTAGTTGTCACAATTCAAAATTTAAAACTCTTATTAACTAATCCAACTAATAATGTAGCAAATTATTAAGTAAACTAACACAAATCTATGGAGAATAACCGAGAGCAATGAGTAAAATCCAATCAAAGAGAAGACTAGGACTTTTAAATCCACCCCTAATTATCCTAACCCTTATTTTACCTATTGATTCACCCTATTCAGATTGATATAAATTAAATAAATCACAAACTATGTCCTTGGTCGGGCACATAAAATGTATAATCCCTTAAAAAGCATATGGATCACATCTTTCCATCCATGGTCAGACATGAAGAATGTAGATTCCTATTTCTTCCTCTATAGAAGACCTGTTCATGGTCAGACACAAACACCTAGAATAATATTCCAAACAACATTCACATCTAGAATTTGGTTAAGCTCATAGAATAGAGAAGTACAAAAATCTCAAGAAAGCACACTAGAGAAAGAAACAAATCAATCAGATTCAGATGAATTCAACATATAACAAGAATTATTCAAATTAGGGGCTTCATCTGATTTAAATGATTTTTAAACTCGCAAGTATACGAATCAGACATAGATATGGTATGTATTACGAGATCATTCCCACGAGAACTGGTTGTCACAATTCAAAATTTAAAACTCTTATTAACTAATCCAACTAATAATGTAGCAAATTATTAAGTAAACTAACACAAATCTATGGAGAATAACCAAGAGCAATGAGTAAAATCCAATCGAGGAGAAGACTAGGACTTTCGAATCTACCCCTAATTTTCATAACCCTTGTTTTACCTGTTGATTCACCCTATTCAGATTAATATAAATTAAATAAATCACAAACTATATCCTTGGTCGGGCACACAGAATGTATAATCCCTTAAAGCATATGAATCACATCTTTCCATTCATGGTCAGGCTTGAAGAGATATAGATTCCTGTTTTCTCCTCTATAGGAAACCTATTCATGGTTAGACACAAGCACCTAGAATAATATTTCAAACAACATTTACATCTAGACTTTGGTTAAGCTCATAGAATAGAGAAGTACGAAAATCTCAGGAAAGCACACTAGAGAAAGAAACAAATCAATCAGATTTAGATGAATTCAATATATAACAAGAATTATTCAAATTAGGGGCTTCATCTCAGCCCTAGTTAAGAAGATTAACTATCCATAAAGTTAATTAAGAAGGAAAAATAAATAAATATGAAAAATAGGAACATCTCCCTTCTTCCTTCCTCTCTCTCTCTCCTCTTTCTTCTCTTTCCTTGGCTCTGGATCTCCTCTCCAAGCTCTCCCCAAGCTTTGGATCCTGCTCCCCACGTCCAAAACCCTCTTTTATAGCTGTTGGAGGCGGTGGAAGGCTAGAGTCGATCGTGCAGCTGTCGCAGCAGAATTCACATCACCTTTTCCGCGGCCACCTTCTGGGCTTCATAAATCCCTTGTTCTTGGTACTTTATCCGTAAAATCAACATCTCCTGGGACATTTTTGGCTAATCTATACGATGGATGGATCATATCTTCCATCCGATCAAAGATGGTGGGCTACAACCGCCGCAAAAGCCACTTCTCACGGACATGCGTAAGCTTACGCACGTCCTTCGCTGACGTGATCAGTGGGCCCCACATAAGTGTTTTTGGGGAAATCCACCCCGTCCATTAGATCTAGGGAAAAAATTTGATTAAAGATGGATAGTTTTAAATGTTCATTGGCACGACCCAGAGAAGAAATTACGATAAAATCAATTTTACACATCCCAGGGCAGTCCACTTGTGGATTCTGTATATCACATGTGTATATGCATAGAAATAAAAAATCAACATGGGTTTGAATGGTTTTTCCCCCACTACAAGATGGACGGATTAGATCGGTTGTACGGGTAATGTAGGTGGCCCACCGACATCCGTAAAACCAGCCTCTCGTCGATTACGCAACCAATGAAAAAAAAAAGAAATTTCCTTTTTCAAAAGTCGGTCGCGGGTGCAGCGCTGACCGCCTTAAGTTTATTTGGTTTGCGTTGACGTGTAGTGTATATGATGTACACACACCACATACATGGCCCATCGTGATGTTTAGGAGAAATCTGCACTGTCCTTCCTTTTTCTCATATTATTTAAACCGTCAATACCAAGTTGAAGCAGTTTCAGATGTCAGGTGGGTGCCAAATTGGAGATTAATAGGCTGATCTGTCCGTTAGCCCACTTTTCGAGATCTTCAATGGCTGAAATTTAATATGTACGGTTAATTTATGGCCCCCATCACATGCATAGAGTTTCGAGTCAGTTGGATGGCGGGAATCCTATGATCTTGCATTCTGGATCATTTTCAGGCCTCTTTAACTTGAACGGCTTGATTTCCTCGAATCCCTGGTGTGTAAATTCTTCAGTCTTAGTCCTCTAGAGTTTGTCCCCTGATCTGATGACTTTGGAGTGTCAAATCCACGCTTATAGTGCTCTTTTTCAGTCAACGCTCCTGATTACACACTGCAACAAAAACACGATTAAAATATTCCATTAAGCATTATCATGTACGTAAAATCAAGCAATAATCCGGGTCTGATATGTAATATCCGACCCTCATCAGTAAGGCAACATAGAAATTGTAACGGAGAAATTCATAAATTTGATGGAGATATCATAAAAACATGATGGGGAACTTCCACGGATTCATGTAATGTAATGAAAAATTTTATGAACTGTTTGGTCAATTTCATTAATTATTCGGTTAAATTCACTGAAGAGATTTTCATGTAAAGCTCGGTCAATTTCATTAACTGCTCGGTTAAATTCACCAAAGAGCAATTTGTTAGGCTAGGTCAATTACATTTAAAGTTCATTCCAATTCATATTAGCCTCACCCAATTTCAAGCTTGCCTCGCTCAAATTCATATTTTCTTACTCAATTTCTAGGTTGTCTCGCTGAATTTCTATATTACTTTACTCAATTCCTAGGTTTCCTCGCTCAATTTCTAGGTTGCCTCGCTCATTTTCTAACTTCCCTCGCTCAATCCAGAAGATTTTTTTTTTACTACATAAATCTTATCTTCCAGAACCCCAGCCGAGGAATGAGGATAATCTCATTTGGCAGCTCAATCCTCGCAGTCATAATTATGCTAATTCTGCCTACAAATCTCTTTAGGTGATCAAGAGGGCCTCCTTTTTCAGTAGATGAGATTAGGATAAAAGGTATTATCTCAATGCTTCTTTTCTCTGTCTTACTCTTAAAAATCGTTGAATCCAAAGCTCTAGGAGAAGAAAGATCTTTCTCCTGATAAAAAATGAGAGGGATCTCTCTTCTATATTATATCTATGAGGAAAGATATAAAGATCTTCTCTATTCTATCTACTCCTCTATCTATAAGAGGATAGATAGTCTCTCAAAAAAAGTTGTTCTCATCTTTGTTGATGATTTAATTAGCGCTCAATCTGTTGGTTGCCTCACTGAATTTCTACATTGCCTCGCTGAATTTCAAGGTTCCCTCGCTCAATTTCTAGCTTCCCTCACTCAATCTTAAGCTGCCTCACTAAATTTCTACGTTGCCTCACTCAATTCCTAGGTTCCCTCGCTCAATTTCTAGGTTGCCTCGTTGAATTTCTAGCTTCCCTCGCTCAATTCCTAGGTTGCCTCGTTCAATTTATAGGTTACCTCGTTAAATTTCTAGCTTCCCTCGCTTAATTTCTAGCTTCCTCTAGCTTCCCTAGCTCAATTCCTAGGTTTTCTCGCCGAATTTCCACGTTACCTCGCTCAATTCCTAGGTTGCCTCGCTCAATTTATAAGTTGCTTCGCTGAATTTCTAGGTTCTCTCGCTTAAATTTTAGCTGTCCTCGCTCAATTTCTAACTTCCCTCGCTCAATTCCTAGGTTGCCTTGCTTAAATCCTAGGTTTTCTAGCTGCACTTATAGGTTCCCTCGCTTAATTTATAGGTTCCCTCACTCAATTTCTACATTGTCTCGCTCAATTCCTAGGTTCACTCGCTCAATTTCTAGCTTCCCTCGCTCAATTCCTAGGTTGCCTTGTTCAATTGATAGGTTGTTTCACTCAATTTCTAGGTTCTCTCGCTCAATTCCTAGCGTTCCTTGCTCAATTCCTAGGTTCCTCACTCAATTCCTAGTTGACTAAATTAGCTTCTCCTACCCCAAAATCATATGTTGTACGTTAAGTAATTAATTTTAGTTTAGGAGATATGCTTGTTAAATAAATAGATAAAGAAATGAATTAAAAGATAAAAAAATATTTTTATATACTTATATATACATATTTACATAATTATATACTAGAGAAAAATGTAAGGGGAAAAAAGTTCTCCTTGTAAAAAAAATAAAATAAAAATAAATTAATTTGTAGCTTCCCTCGCTCAATTCCTAGGTTGCCTTGTTCAAATATTAGGTTTTCTCACTGAATTTCTACCTTGCCTCGCTTAATTTTTAGGTTCCCTCGCTAAATTTCTAGCTTTCCTCGCTCAAATCTTAGGTTGCCTCGCTGAATTTCTAGGTTCCCTTGCTTAATTTCTAGCTTCCCTCGCTCAATTCCTAGGATTCCTTGTTAAATTTCTACGTTGCCTTGCTCATTTCATAGGTTCTCTCACTCAATTCATATGTTGCCTCACTCAAATCCTAGGTTGCCTTGCTCAATTTCTAGGTTCCCTCGCACAATTTGTAATAGCTTCTCTTGCTCAAATCCTAGGTTGCCTTGCTCAATTTCTAGGTTCCCTCGCACAATTTGTAATAGCTTCCCTTGCTCAAATCCTAGGTTCCCTCGCTCAAATTCTAGCTTCCCTCGCTCAATGTCTAACTTTCTTCACTCAATTCCTAGGTTGCTTAGTTCAAATCGTAGGTTCCCTCGCTCAATTTTTAGGTTCCCTCGCTCATTTTCTACATTACCTCGTTCAATTTCTAGATTCCCTCGTTGAACTCCTACCTTGCCTCGCTCAATTTCTAGGTTCCCTCGCTCAATTCCTACCTTTCCTTCGCTCAATTTTCAATTTGCCTACTCAATTTCATGTTTGCCCCACTCAATTTCTAGTTTGACCGCGAAGTGATTAAAATTGATCGCAAAGTGAATGAAATGTATTTTTGACCATCGACCTGATGGAATCTTGAAAAATAATTAGGTTGGTTGGCTAAAGTAACTTCTCCTACCCCAAAATCATGTCTTATGTCAAGTAAGTAATTTTAGTTTAGAAGATATTCTTGTAAAATAAATAAAGAAAGAAATGAAAAAAAAGAGAGAGAGAAATATATATATATATATATATATATATATATATATATATATATATATATATATATATATATATATATATATATATATATATGAGAAAAATGTAGGTAGAATAAAGTTCTCCATGTAAAAAATCAAAATAAAAAAAGAAAAAAGTGGATAGCATTACAGTTATGCTACGGTTATAATCTGTAGCCATAGGCCCAGCTCTGACCCACTGGTTTTTTTTTTCTTTTTTATTTCCCTGATGTAATCTCCATCGATTTTTATGGGTCCCATCATGAGGTTTGTGTTATATTCAAACCGTCCATCTATTTGGCGAGCTCATATTAAGGCTTGAGATAAAAAATAAGACAGATCTGGCCATCAAGTGGACCACACTATAAAAAGCAGTGGGGAATTGAATGTCTACCGTTGAAACCCTTTTAGGGGTTACAAAAGTTTTGGATCATTATGAAATTTGTTTTTCCTCTTCATCCAGGCCTTTGTGACCTTATGAATAGATTGGATGGAAAATAAGTGTTATTGTGGGCCCTACAAAATTTTTAACGGTGAAAATCAATTTCCCCACTACTCTTTGTGGTGTGGTCCAATTGATCTTTGGATATGATTTTTTTTTTTTTTTTGGATAATGCTCCGAAATAATCTTGAAATATGGATGAACGTTATGGATATAATAAATACATAGCCATGGGGCCATGTAACTTTGATCTCTTTTAAGCCGTTTGTACAACTCTAAGTTGGAAGAGCGTCAGCGCTCGTCTTCGCAGTGAAAAGGAAGGGTAGTTTCGTCGTCAAGGTCGCTATCCCCACGTGCTAGTCTAAGTTGGTAACTTAAGTTTGTATTCCTTCATAAAAAGTGTTGGAGAAAAGGTTTTGTCTACAGTGGTCATTTTCTCATTAGCTATTGGGACGTTGAGTAGCAAAACTCGCTAATGAAGTGACATCACCAAGTTTTATGGGACCCACTATGATGTATGTGTTGTATTTATATCATCCATCTATTTGAAGATATTAATTTAGGACATGAGCAAAAGAATGAGTTACATCCAAAGTCCAGATGGAAACCACCTTAGAAAACAGTGGATAGAGTGAAGTGATGCCCACCATCAAAATTTTCATAGAAATTGTTGACCAAGTTTAAATTTGTGTTTTTTCTTCTTTCATGTCTGCCTTAACTTATGAACATGTTGAATCCCATATCATAATAACACCTTGATACATAACTCAAGTGGTAGAACAAGTGAAAGATACTTAGTTTCAGTCCTGAGGTCTTGGTATAGGTCCTTAGTGGGGGTAGCTAACAATGAAGTGTGATATGTAAGTGGGGGTTGTACTGACAAGCTTTAAAAATAAGTAAGAAAAAATAAAAAAAAAATAAAAAAAAAAACGTAAAAGAAAAAAAAAGAAGAAAAAAAACGAAGAAGAAGAAGATAAGATTAACATTATAATGAACCTTAGGAAGGTTTGAGTGGTGCGCGTCACTCTTGCCGCTGTTTTATGTGGTAGGTCCACCCTGGATTTGGATCTAACTCATTCTTACCTCATGCCATGAAATGATCTCGCCAGGTGGATGGCTGGCACGAGCACAACCCATACATCGTAGTCGGTCGTACAAAACTTGATAACGTCACTTCAGCCTGTCAGTATCTACTCCGCGTCTTTTTAAAGGGATTTGAAATCCCTTAAATGCATTTACTTTATGCTGCCTAGCAAACAGGAAATATGAAATCCCGTCATATAAACATCATGGTCGAGTCAGGAAGGTTTTAACAGTGGGTACTCCCTTGCCCACTTTTTTACTTTCGTGTGGTCTAGTGGTTCCAATGAGGTTTTAATAATAGGCAATTTCCTAACTACTTTTTTCATTCGTGCGGTCTAGTGGTTCCGAAGAGGTTTTAATAATAGGCAATTTCCTAACTACTTTTTTCATTCGTGCGGTCCACTCAAGTGTTTATTTTTTATTTTTTTATCTGCCTCAGCATCAAGTCATCAACCGGGGGAGGATTTCTCAAACATTCGGATAAGGTTTGCTTTTCGGGAGGAATGGTATTAGTAGCTGCATGTAAGAAAAATGTGACGTAGGCACCCTGCACGTGCTAACAGAAACACCTGCAAAACATCCAAACCATTGATCATGCAGGGGAGGCAGTCTCTCGTACTAGTGTAAGGCTTCTGAGGACGTAGATGATCTGGAATACCTTCGTGGACAATATGGCCGGTTTGTGTGGTCGGAAGCTATGTGTGGCCCACAAGATGACCATGACAAATCCACTCCGTTTATCAGTTTCAAAAGACAACAATAGTATAAAAAAATCAGGCAGATCCAAAACTCAAGTGGGCCGCACCACATGAAATAATGAAGGAAGCATGACTAGTATTGGAAACTGTGGGGGCCACAAAAGTCTTGTTCCGGGGTGATATTAATAATAACAGTTTTTTTTTTTTTTTTTTTTTTTAAAGTGGTATTAACCTTTTGAAGGGTTTGGATGGCATAGCAACATGATAGTCACCTCCAGAAGCTTTTAACCGTGGACGTTTTTTCCACTTTTTCTTGCGATGTGGCCCAGCTGGGTTTTGAATATGATGATTTTTGATTTGTTAGCCTATTATTGATGTAGAACGGGTCGCGGACAATTTCATGGCCAAGATGGATCAGAAAAGGCACGGTCGACAACATAAGTGATCCGGACCATCAGACCTTAGATCGAGCGTATCTCACAATTCGGAATGAGTTATCTGACTCAGAATATATGATTTTGGGGTAGAACGAGCTACTTTAGCCAACCAACCCCGCTATGCTGGGTTGCGTAGCCCGGATTTGCGAGAAACTCCCTAATCGACGGTCGTTTTTCCGTTTTAATTTCGATTTTACTATTTATAGTAAGTTTTAGTTTGCTTATAGCTCTTCATCCGTTGGGCTTTAGGAGTTGTGTCCAACATGAAAAGTGCTTAGAATAATTAGGAGAACGGTTTGGTGAAATCAAATAGGACACTTACTATTTTTGACCGAAAACCTTGCGCACTAGTAGGCATCACGTCCGTCTATAAATAGTAAGTTTACTATTTATAGTAAGTTGCGAATTCTAAGAGTTTTAGTTGTAGTATGAGTCTGATTTCTTTCATGTTGTTTGGTTCCCTTATTTAAAAGGGTGTAAACTCATTTTTATTTTTTCATCAATTAATTTAGAGTTTATTAGAGTTTATTCCAATTCTCTTGCTTTCTTTCCTCGTGGATTCGAGAAGTCTCTGTGAGAAGTCCAGAGAAGCTCCGTGAATTTGGAGTAATTATCCTTGAGGAAGATGGTGTTCGACCTCATCACGTTCATCCCTGCGTCAATTACGATCTTTCGAAAATGATGAATGGAGTGAATTTTTTATGGCATTTCTATTGACGCACATAACTTCCCAATATAGAAACTTCCTGGGATTTTTTCAAGTGTGTACCCCACGTAGCTTCCGGCCGCCTGAACTTCTCGTGCCGTATAACTGGCAATTGGATCAGATTGCCGACCGAGAGCTTACTGAGTAACTCTGTGGGGTCCACTGTGATGTATATGTATTATCCACACCGTCCATCCATTTCTCAGGCTAATTTTAGTGAATGACCCCAACATATCCACAGCTCAGGTGAAGAACACCACAGGAAACGGTGGGAATTAATCACTTACCATTGAAAACTTATCCGAGGCCATGGAAGTTTTGAATCAAGCTGATGTTTGTGTTTTACTTTCATCCATGTCTCTGTGACCTTAATAACAGGTTGTATGACAAGTAAACATCACTGTGGGCCCTAATAAGGTTTCAATGGTAGATATCATTATCCATATTGTTTTCAGTTGTGTCGTCCATTTAAGCTTAGGATATACTTTAATTTTGGGCTCATGCCCTAAAATTAACTGATAAAATAGATGTACTGTATGGATACGACACATGCATTGAGATGGACCCCACAGAGTTTACACAGTATCCTAATAGTACACTGAGTGATTCATTACGCAATGCACGTCCCAGGCAAGTCTCGTCCCGAATGCCCATTTTGGAAACATGTTTGCTGACAGAATCTATCAAGCATTTCACACCAGGCGTCGCACTCTACCAATTATGATATTTTCGACCAGGTAGGTTTATTTGATTTTTATACCAAGGTCTGGGGACAATGCTTCCATGTCTTGTAGTGGCCCACCTAAGTTTTGGATCTGCCATTGTAGTCTTGTGAAACTGATGAACATAATGGATTTTATAATCGCTATCTATGTGGGCCCAACATAGCTAGGTATTGTGGTCGAAAAGCTAAGTCAATGTGTAGGTAGACTATAACGTAGCGAGGAATAACAGTGGATTTCTGGCAAGGGGCATGGGTAAGTCGCCCACATATGGTAAATTTCGAAATATGTGTGCATTTTACACCAGTGGTACTCCTCTACTAATTATACTATTTCGCTAGTTGGATTTATTTTATTTTTTTACTAAGGCCATTTTCTTATTTTTAAGAAACTTTCATATTCAGTTATGATTCCCACTCTGACTTTCAAAGCAAATTTATCAATTTTTGCCTGCTTAATTCCTGATTAGAGTGAAGCAAACCGACCTATTATTCTTGTTTTTATACTCAGGAGTGCAAGAAAGTGGGGGTTAGCTATTATTGGCCAATAAAGATGGAGTACGTAGGATAAGGATTGCCCACTGGGTTACTCAATACACATGGGATAGCGTGCTGAGTAGACTTTATGGGCCTCACCATGATGTACGTGGCTTATCACATTAGTTTTACCAGCTTTTTTAAGGCATGAGCCTAAAATTTAAGTATATCCAAAGCTGAAGTTGGGCACACCACATACAACAATATTGATAATGAATTCTACTATCGAAACCTTTCTGGGGCCACAGTTATAATTATTTGTCATCTGTCCTATTCAAAACCCCTTAGAGAAGTTTTCAATGGTAGGCTTTCAATTTCCACTATTTCTTATAGTGCGTAGCCCACTTAACCTTTGGATATGATTCAATTTTGGGCTCATGCCATAAAATGAGCCAATAATAAGTGGACAGCATGGATAAGACACGTAGATCATTTTGGGCTTACATAATATACTGAATATGCTATCGGTACTCAGTACACAATCTGCGTGCAAGTAAACGAGAGTTAGCCGACATCGACCAATTAAGGGTGCATAGTCCTAACTTATGTGTTCACCTGGTGAGAGATTACTCCAACTCTCTGTCATATTGTTACGATCGAGTCCACGGACAAAATTGCTTTTGATTTTAAATCTGAATGCTCCTGTCCTCCTCAAAACAGCAACCTTGGGTAGCTTGTTGAAATGGGCTATCGCTCACCCAAGCTCGCTTTGTGAAGAAACAAGCCTTTAATGGATTCTACCTAGGTATCTTTTTAGCCATTTTAACCATAATCGTTTTAAAATCTTTTCTCGAGCTCGAGCTTCAGTGGAGGCATTGGAACTGCGATTGTACTTGAACTCAGCAAACTCTTGACTTTGAATGAAATTGTACAAGGTTGGTGGGTCCAAATTGATCTGGTCTTGGGAGGCTAATGTCCAACTTGGAGCCTGTGTAGACTTCGGTGGAGCCCCAATCAAGGTGGGTGGATCCTGAATGTGGGGCACATTTTGATGAATGTTCTTTACATCCACGCCGTCAATCTGATTCGACAAATCATTTAATATCATGGTCCTAAAAATAAGCCTATCCACATCTTAGGTGGACTACACCACAGGTAATAATGATTGGTGATCATTAAAACTTTTTGTGGGCTACAAAAGTTTTGGATCAAGCTAATATTTGTTTGGTTCTGCATCCAGGTTTTGTGAATGGCAAATAAGCATTCTGGTAGCTTCTAAGAAGTTTGTAATGGTGGCTATTCAATCACCACTGGCTTCCTATGGGGGTGGTCCACCTAAGATTTAAATCTGAATATTTTTTGAACCATAGCTGCAATGAGCTATTAAAACTGATGGACCATATGAATTTAAGGAACATACATCACGAGTGGGCCCAACATAAGTCGGTGGATCTGGGACACAGAAGACGCGCTGGAGCCGATTAGGTGAGACCTGTACTCACCTAAGATACTGCGGCCCTAACCGTGGTGCCTACCTTGATGCATGTAATCCTTATCCACGCCGTCCATCATTTTTTCCGGATCATCTTAGGCATTATCCTAAAAATGAAGCAGATCCAATTGTCAGGCAGACCATACCATTGGAAAAATAAAGCTATTGGCCATTAATTGGCCACAAAAATTTTAGATCATGCTGATATTTGTTTTTATCAACAGATTTGATGCAAATAAATACCATGGAAACATAATGGTAGAAAAAGTTTTTGGATCAAGCTTATTTATATATATTTTTTCTTCCTTTCCCCATGGTTACGGGACCTTATCCACAGGTTAGGTTGGAGGGCAAATAAACACCACGGAGATATTAAGGTGTAAAGGTGTACTCTAAGAAATTTTTAATAGTAATGTTTAATCACCATCACTACAGTTTCCGGTGGTAAAGATTACCCCACAATTGAATTTGTTTCATTTTTAGGTTAATACTATAAAATGATATAAAAAAAAATGGATGGACAACATAGATATATAATACATACATTAAGATGGGCTAACGATAAGGGCCACACTTAATCCGGAAATGGATTGGCTACTACCCTGCCACTAGCAATTACTCTTGGTCGGTGCTCCGTAGGCCCCACATGATGTATGTGTTTTATCCCTGATGTCCATTTATTTTTCTAGACATTTTATAGTATGAGACAAAAAATGAGTTATAAACCAATCTCAAATGGACCACATTACAGGAAACAGTGTTGAATGAACATCGATCATTAAATACTTTTTTGGGGCCATAAAAGTTTTGGATCAAGATTATATTTATTTTTTTCCCTTCATCTGGGTCTGTAGGACCTAATTAATAGATTGGAGGTCAAATAAATAGTACAATGGGCCTTAGGAAGATTTTAATGGTGGATATCCAATCACTATTGTTTTCCTGTGGTGTGGTCCACCTAAGATTTATATCCCTCTCATTTTTGGAATCAAGCCCTAAAATAATATGTAAAAATGGATGAAACAAATCCATCATGGTAGACCCCACAGAGCACCGATCACTATTGTTTTCCTGAGATTTATATCCCTCTCATCGTGGTCCACCTGAAATTTACATCCCTCTTATTTAATTTAATGGTGGATATCCAATGACTATTGTTTACCTATGGAGTACCTATTCTGTTTCCACTTGATGTTGGGTTTTTTCAAAATAAAAAGAAAAAAAATTTTATTTTTGGGAAAAGAATGGTAGTGGTTTTGGTGATTGTTAGTGTGAATGGTGATTACTCTTGGTGAAAGGAGCATCTTTTGAATTTGAAATGGAGGAATGTCACTATTGGAAAGATACCACCATTGATGAAAAGACACCATGAAAGAAGATGTCTTTTCATGAAAAGGGCTTTAAACATCTCTTGTAATTCTATATAAACCTATCTTTGGGTCAATTCGAATTCACAGTTCCAACAATCTCCCCTATATCTTCTTCTTCTTCACCATTTTCATTTTTGGAAAGTTTTTTAAAAGATATAATTTTTTAGGCATTAAACTGTAAATAATTTTCAGGCAATAAATTACAAACAGTTTTCAGGAAATAAATTGTAACAGTACAGAAGTCAGGGTTGTACGCTGTAAAAGTATGTTCGGGATGCGGTTTTTCAGTTTTGCAAGCCGAAACCCACATTTCTTCGGTCTTGGAGAAGAGGCTTATTGTTTCTCGGAGGCGGATTTGTTGTAAACCTCTTGCAAGTTAGTTTAATCACCAGTATGGTGAGAATATCGCCTTAAAGATAGCGATATCATAATGCACCTTAAGGCAATCTTTAAGCGATACATTTTCTATTTTTCTACCTCAATAATAACAATTTTAAGGTGATATTATGGCCTCTTCTATGGGTCATCTTGACTTTGTTCGAATTACGCCGTTCAACGACTCAAATTTTCTTCGATGGTAATCGAGGGTCCATCTCTTCGTCACATCACTCAAGTTGGATCATGTGCTCACTCAAGATCCTTCTTCACCACCATTTAACAATGATATGTTAGAATAAAGTCAAAAGAGATAAAGTTGGGAGCGTAATGACTACTTATGGAAATGTCATATCTTCAACGATCTTTCTGATTCATTATACGTTGTTTACCGTCAAAAGAAGACCGTTAAGGATTTGTGGCAGGTGTTGCTCACCAAATACACATTAGAGGATGAAGGCAACAAAAAATTTCTAATAAGTCAGTTTTTAGAATTCAAAATGTTGGATGAAAAACTTATTCGTACTCAAGTGCGTAAGTTACAATTTATCATCCAACAGATTATTACCGATGACACTAATCTCGATGAATCTTTTTAAGTATCCACCATTATTGCTAAACTTCCACATAAATGGAAGGATATTAGAAAATCATTGAAACCAAAAAAAAAAATGTTCCTGAAGGACATCTTAATGTTTCTTTAAATAGAAGAAAAATTTAGATTTCGAGATAAAAATAAAGAACAATAAGATGCCCTAAGTAATGCTAATATAGTTGAGAATAACGTGAATCGGGAATTAGAGAAGTCACCTTTAAAGAAAGATAATAGGCTCAAACCTAATAACCAAGGGTTCAAAAAGAATACATCCAAGAAGGGTCTATACTTCTTTTGTAAAATTCCTGGTCACTTTAAAAAAGACTACTGAAAATACAAAAAGAAAATGCAAGAAAAGAAACGCCAAGTCAATATGACGGAAGACGTGAATCTGACAGTTGTCGTCTCTGAAGTTAATATGTTGAATGAGGATGTTGAATGGTGGGTAGATTCTGACGTTACCATAAATGTTTGTAGAAATTATAACATGTTCAATTCTTACAAATTAGTGGGGGATAATCAAGAATTATATATGGAGAATGCCTCCACATGCAAGGTTGTAGGAAAAGGGAAGGTACGTCTTAATCTAACTTCTGAGAAAGTCCTTACTCTGAGTGATGTTTTGCATGTACCGGATATTAGGAGAAATCTTATATTAACTAGTCTACCGAGTAAGTTTAGATTCAGACTCTTATTTAAATTCGATAAATTAATTGTGTCTAAAAATGAGGTATATATAGGGAAGGGCTATGCATCCAATGAAATGTTCAAATTAAACCTTATAAATGAAAATTCTTCTTCCATTCATATACTTGATTCATATTATGTTTAACATGCTAGATTAGGACATATTAATTATCGTAGAACGGATAATATGCCTAATCTTAATCTAATTCCTAAGTATATAAAACCTAATGACAAAGTCGTATTTATGTATAATCTAAAATAAATAGAAAACCGTTTCCAAGGATGGAAAGAGAATCACAACTCCTACACCTAGTTCATAGTGACACATGTGAAATGAGTGGTTTAATAACAAAAGGGAGAAAGAGGTACTTCATAACTCTTATAGATGATTTATCCCATTATACCTTAGTATACTTATTGAAGAATAAAGATGAGATACTACAAAAATTCAAGATATACAAAGCAGAAGTTGAGAACCAATTAAACTGAAAGAATAAAATTCTAAGGTCGGATAGGGGAGGAGAATATTTATCTTTAGAATTCTCGAAGTTTTGTAAAACTCATGGTATAATTTACCAAATTACAGCTCCCTACTCACCCTAACAAAATGGGATAACAGAATGAAAAAATAGGTCTCTCATAAACATGGTAAACTCTATGCTCGATAATGCAGTTTTAAATTCAGAATTTTGGGGAGAAACCCTATTGACTGCTTGTCATATCTTTAATAGGATATCTCACTCTAAGACTTGTGAGACTCTATATGAACTATGGAAGAATAAGATTCCTAACATCTCATATTTCAAGGTATGAGGTTGTAAATCCTTAGTTAGGCTTACTAATCTTAAAAGGTCTAAGATAGGTTGAGATCTCTTGAGTGTACCTTCATACGATATGCACAAAATAATAAGGCTAATAGATTTCTAGTTGTAGAGTCTAATCATACGATCCCGATAAACACTATAATAGAATATAGAAATGCCGAGTTTTATAAAAAATCATTCTCTTTTATAACTAGAAAAGAGATAAGACCTCAAAATCCTAGTACAAACAGTAGTTCTTAAATACTTGATCAAAATATCAGCAATCTCGATAAAGAGGACATAAAACCTAGAAAGATCAAGATGATCAGAACAGGTACATCTTTCGGACTCGACTTCTACCTTCTGCTAATAGAAGGAGATAAAGATAACATAATAAAGAAAACCATATTGGTTTGTAATATAGACAATGATCCAGTAACAATAGATGATGCCCATAGATCTCAGGATGTTTCCTTTTGGAAGGAAGCTATAAACGATGAAATGGATTCTATATTGTAAAATTGAACATGAAAACTTATGGATCTGTCCCCAAAATCAAAATCAATAAACTGTAAATAAATTTTTAAAAGAAAATTAAGACCAGATGGAACTACAGAAAGGTTTAAGGCCAAATTAGTGCTTAGAAGATTTACATAAAAAGAAGGTATTGATTTTTTCGATACTTATCCTCCAGTAGCAAGGATATCAACTATCTGAGTTTTAGTTGCTCTAGCATTCATTCATAAGTTAGAAATTCATTAGATGGATGTAAAGACAACTTTTTTAAATGGTGACTAGATTAAGAGGTTTATATGGAACAACCAAAAGGTTTTATAATTCTAGGATATGAAAATAAAGTGTGTAAATTAATTAAGTCGCTATATAGACTTAAACAAGCACCTAACAATGACATGAAAAATTCGATAAAGTAGTCACCTCATATTACTTTAAGAATAATGAATCTAATAAATGTGTATATTTAAAATTTTCTAATAATAAATGAGTAATTATATGTCTTTACGTAGATGATATATTAATCTTTGATACATTTTTAAAAGTTACGAATAATACTAAAATATTATTATCATTTAATTTTGACATGAAGGATATGGGTGAAGCTAATGTAATTTTAGGTATCAAGCTATTAACAAACAATGATGATATAACTCTATCTCAATCACATTATATTGAAAAGATACTCAAAAAGTTTGATCATTATGATAAGAACTCAGTTTCTACTCCTTTTAATTCTAATATCAAGTTAATTAAAAATGAAAGCCATAGTGCATCTCAGTTAGAGTATTTTAAGGTGATTGACAGTCTTATGTATGCTATGATTTCTTCTCGACCTGATATTACCTTTTTAGTAAGTTGAATAGGTTTACAAGTAATCCAAGTTTAAATCATTAGAATGCTGCTTCCAGAGTACTCCGATACTTGAGAAAAACTATTAACTATGGTTTACATTTTTTTGGTTATCCTAGTATACTTGAAGGGTATAGTGATATAAGTTGGGTCACTGATTCTTATGAATCCAAGTCTACCAATGGATGAATTTTTACACTTGCATGAGTTTCCATTTCTTGGGGATCCAAGAAGTAAACTTACATATCTCACTTTACCATGGAATCTAAATTCATAACTTTAGTAGCTAGTAGTAAAGAGGCAGAATGGTTAAGAAAACTATTATTAGAAATACCATTACTGGTAAGGCCTTTACCATCGG
This sequence comes from Magnolia kwangsiensis, assembly GCA_037074715.1. Lineage (NCBI taxonomy): Eukaryota > Viridiplantae > Streptophyta > Magnoliopsida > Magnoliales > Magnoliaceae > Magnolia > Magnolia kwangsiensis. The sequence goes on from CM073573.1 coordinate 144,721,848, forward strand.
TTTCTATCTACCATGATAGTGAAGCCATATTATTAAAGGCATGTAATAAGACTTATAATGAAAAATTCAGACATATTAGTCTAAGACATAGTTTTGTGCGGTAACTACTTGGTGACGGTGTTATAACAATACAATATGTACGATCTATCCAGAATATAGCGGACCTATTCATTAATGGACTGACAAGGGATGTTGTCAGTAGAAAATCAAGAGGAATGAGACTTAAGCCAATTTCACAGAAACCGGATGAAGGAAACCCAATCTAAGTTAATAGGTTCAACGGGCAATGTACCTCACAGGAAGTGGCTGAAGCAGTACTGTACATTTTCTATCTGTCTCATTCCTGCATGTATGTATAGTGTTGGGTACCTGTAATGATAAAAAAGATGATGAGATGCTGCTCTTAATGAGTTCTTTCAATGGTGTTATATTTACAGGGGCATTCATAAGGACTCACTTATATAAGTATTGGAAGTGAGGCCGCTTCCTGATGTTCGAGAGTTTTTGGCTACTCTCATGAGCTTATGAATCTAAGATAGAGCACAAGGCCGTTAATGTGCTATAATTTTAGAACACATGACAATTGAAATATATGTGTGTGTAACATGTCCGGTTATGTCATATAAAATACTTAGTTCAAGACCATGGTTACTAAAGATTCTGATTCAACTTTGATTTGTTTACACTAAGTGAAGGTTCAAGTCCATAAGACATCTTATCCTATGCACATATTTTCCTTACATACCCTGACCTCTGTATTTTGAAAAATAGTGGGGAATTGTAGGATTTTTTCAAAATAAGAAGAAAAAAAATTATTTTTGAGAAAAGAATGGTTGTGGCTTTGGGAAAATAAGTAGTAAGCCCACCCCAAGATAAGTGCTCTCCTATTCCTACTTCCCCAAAGCCTCCAGTAGCACAGTCGAGACAGATTCCATTTTGAATCATAATTCGAATGAACCGTGATTTGATCTTTTATCTTCTTACCGGGGTAAAATAAAATAATACATGGAAGTAATTCATAATCATCCGGTTGGGATTGATTTAAACCAGCCCATTCTGTATACGATTCAGCATGCCAACTATTAAACAACTTATTAGAAACACAAGATAGCCAATAAGAAATGTCACGAAATCCCCAGCTCTTCGAGGATGTCCTGAGCGTCGAGAAGCATGTACAAGGGTGTATGTGCGATTCGTTCAGATCATGAGCTAGAACAAATGAGATGATTTTTCAAGTCTCAATGTGTGTGTATAAAAGTCATTTTCTTTCACAAATCCAACGGTTAAGATTGTCCAATCAATCTATATTCATACCCATTCACATGATTGGGAAACAGATGGCCATGTGGCAATCCTGGTGACCAAACTCCATGCCATCTACTGTGATGTATGTATTTCATCCACGCTAGCCATTCATTTTTTTCAGCTCATTTCAGGGCACGAGCCTTTAAAAGTAACATATCCAAATCTCAAATAGGCCACATCATATGAAATAATGGGACAATGATGTCTACCATTAAAACATTCCTAGCACTACCGTGATTTTTATTTGTAATCCAACCTGTTCATGAGCTAGACACGGTGAAGTTAAATCACAAATGCCAGCTTAATAAAACATTTCACCTAAAAAACGTTTTTAATGGTTAGCAAGTCTCATTATTTACTGTGGTGCGGTCTTCCTAAGCTTTGGACGCGGATTGCGTCCTACCTCCGCCCATCTCCAGCTGGGAACGGGCAGCTTGAGTGGCCACCGTGATGTATGGTTCTTATCCACCATCCATTTTTTTGGTATCATTTTAGGCAATAATCTCAAACATGAGGCAGATCCAATGCTCAAGTGGACCACACCACAGGAAGCAGGGTGGTAATGATTCTCACCGTTGAAACTTTTCTAAATCCCACCGTTATATTTATTTGCCATCCAACCTATTCATAAAGTTAGTAAGTCACGTAAACATAACTGAAGAGAAAACATAAATATTAACTCTATCTAAAACTTCTGCAGTCGCCAGTGAGTTTTCAACGTTTTCAACGGTAAGATTTTAATCCCCGTTGTGTAGTCCACCTGAGCCTTGTCATTTCTGAGTTCATATCTGAAATGATAAAAAAAATGAATAAACGGTGTGAATAAGAACCATACATCACGTCACGGTGCCACGCAAAGAGACAGTCGGTGGTAGGAAGCAATAGGCATCCCTACGCTCAACGTCTACTTCATTTTTGTCTACCGCATTAACTGACATGCTAGTGGGCCCGATGGAGTGTAGTCACGAGGGACATCCATTGCGACCAAATCACTGCAAATTAGGTGCGACACCATCCTCACCTAATACGGTATGACCCTTACTGTGGGGTCCACGTTGATTTATGTATTCCATATCCATTCCATTCATCCTTTTCAGTAGATCATTTTAAGGCATAAAACCAAAAATGAAACAAATCCAAATTTCAAGTAAACCATAGCATGAGAAACAGTGATGACTGACTACTAAAATTTTTTTTGTAAGCCACAAAAGTTTTAAACTAAGCTAATATATATATTTCCCTCGTACATGTTCTTGTGACCTTAACAAAGGTTGGATGACAATTAAATATTATGGAAACATTAAAGTGAGCCTTAGGAATTTTTTAATGGTGTGACGTTCAATCACCACTTTTTTCTACAGTGTGGTCCATCTGAGACTTTGATTGGCTTTATTTTTAAGTTCATATATTAAAATTATTTGGTAAAACCGGTAGACAGTGTGGATATAAGATACATTCATTAATATGGGTTCCATGGTAAAGGCCGCACCATCTCGGGTGTTGCCGAGCTGCACCCAACCTGCTTTGGGCTCTCTATATATGTGGTCGTGAAGCCTCCACGTGTTCTTTTCATGTGAATGTCGATGTTAATTTGCAGGTACGATGAACCTCTCACCTCTACCGTACACGTGGTGGGAGAGCGACCCTGATAAGGACGGCACATGAACGGGAAAACGACCCTGACAATGACTTCATGCACATGAATCTGTCAGAACAGTTCATTCCTCACCTGCCTGATTAGGTGCACGCAGATTGCCCGGACTTCCACCGACAAGAAGCTAGATGGGCGTATTGTGATGTTTTGTGAGAAATCCATTCCATCCATCTCGTTTCCCTCCTTAAGTTAGGGCATGAAGCCAAAAATGAGGCTTATCCAAAAATCAAATGGATCGCATGATAGTAAACAGTGAGAATTTAACATCCACCGTTGAAATATTTGTGTTTGTGAATCAACCTAACAAATTTGTGTTTTGGATTCATCCAAGTAAAACTGACCTTATGAATGGTATGGATGGTATCATATAAATATAATAGTGGAACCCAAAAAGATTTGAACTATTGGCATTTTCAATACTACATGTATAAATGCATTTGAGTTTTTGATCTGCCTTAATTTTTTAACATATGCACTAACATGGACTGGCAAAAACAGTCGGACGAGATGACTTTTCACGTGACATCAAGGCCCCATCATAATGTTTGTGTTTCATCCATGCATCTAATTTTTTTGGATCATTTTATGATTGAAACTGTCCTTGATTTGCATAATGATTGGGTTAATGAGTCAACTGAGCAGCCCCAAATAATATAGTTTAAATCATTACCTCAACTAGATGTGTACTCCGACCTTGTCAAAGGTAAATTAAGCCTCATATTCCATATTTCAAAACACTCAGTATATAGAGCTTTTAAAAACATTAAAACAATTTATGATCATATGTTTGTAAACTTGAATTTCAAAATAGAAAAATCTTTCAAGTTTTACAGACGATATTCGGTGATATCGAGTACTCATCAATGGCATCGAATACTCACGTTCGATGATATCGATAACCACTTGATATCATCGAATTAAGACATTATATGTCCAGCAACCACAAAGTACTTTGGACAATATGTTCGATAAATTGAAAAATATTTCGATGATATCGACATTCAAATATTGATCAAATCGAATGAAAATTGATGATATTGAATTACCTTGAGCTTTATCTAGTAACTGTTGGAAAATGTCCTGATATTGCTCGAGTAATCAAACCATATTCGATATCATCTGGATTTAAACTTCAATGATATCGAGATGAGTTCGATATCATCGAATTCGGTCAAGTTTTTATCCAGCGAGTCTCAAAGGAAAATCATTTAGAAAGATCGAGGACTTGAAACCCTACTCGATGTCGTAAGATTTCAAATCTCGATGATATCGAAGGTATATCGATGAGATCAAATATGGACAAAACTATTCCAGTAATCTTGGAAGGTAAACCATATGGGAATGATTGAGGAATCAATGATGTTTCGATATGATCGTAATTCAGATATCGATGAACTCGATATATGTTCAACATCATCGAAATAGATCAATGATTGTCTAGCAAGCTCTTTTGAAAATCATGTGGAAATGATCGATGTATTGAACAGATTGTCGATGAAATCAGAATTCAAACTCCGATGACATCGACGCACACTCGATGACATCGACGCACACTCGATGACATCGATCCTCAGGCAAAAAGTTTCAGGTATATACTTCAATGGAGATCGTATCATCGAACCTTGTTTCGTTAGCATCGAAAGTACACGTTCAGTGATATTGAAGCGGGTCCGATGATATCGAACTCAGTCAGAATTTGACATCTTTATTACCGTTGGAACTTTTTGCCTATTTAAGGAGAGATTGTTCTTGGTTGCCATATTGAGAAAAAGAGAGAGCTTTGAGAGAATAACTACACATCATTTACCCTAAACCCTTTTTCTCATGGGAGTTCATCTTCAATCCACCCTTATCATTGATATTTAATAGAGTGGATTGAGGAATGAACTTCCGTATTCAAGGATCATCCAGCTACCACCTTAATGACAAATCTTTGAGCTGGGATCCCTTGAATGCCTAAGACCTTGGAATCTCTCCATTGCTTTAATAGGTAATATTTATTAGAATAGATTCCGAGAAAACTTTGACCCAACCCGTCACCTTTATTGGTACAACTTCGAGTATTGCGGATTAAGGGAGTTGAAGAATCTTCATCAACAAGGAGAAGATCTTCATCAACGTGCTGAACGGACCTCACCTACTTATCTGTAAGTCATCTATGTCCAGAGATCCTTTTGATAATTTCTTTTGTAGGTTTGGGTCAAAGGTGCTTCTCAACCCTTTCAAGTCCTCACAGGAGGCCTCCGACGGGAGAGTACATGTGGATCTTGTGTGTTGACTCTTGCTCTTGTGTAGGGGATAAACTCTAGGGTCCTTAAGTTGATCCTTGGCTTGTGTGGCATAAAACCCTAGGTTCCTTATGTGGATCTTTTGCTCTTGTGTAAGGCATAAAACCTGGGTGCTGTGTGTTGACCCTTGCTCCTATGTGGGGCATAAACTTGTGTCTTATGGAGACATGTTACTTACCTTGTGCAGGTCCTAGAGTCCGCCTTATGTAGGTTGTACTGGTTTGAGGTAAACCTGATTTGAAACCTCTGTTAGTGAAATCCGATACAGTCAAGGGTTGAGTACGTTCGCCGGGAGTGGAGTAGGCATATAGCCGAACCACTATAAAACGACTGTGTTTGGGATTGTTATTTTCATACTCTCTTATTGTGTTTACTGTTAATGTTCACATGATGCGTGGAGACATTTAGAACTGATAAGTGTCACATCCCACACACAGTCACTCAGTGAATCCATCTTAGACTAAGGTTATATATTGTTTAGATTCTGTTCAGTTTTGTGATTGGATCCTTTAATTGGTTGGGAAGCCATTAGAGTTAAATTGATGATATCTTGACAATTGCATATTAGATCAAGATAATGGTAATAAGATTTTAAATTGTCATAAAATTTTATAAAGTCTTATTCACCCCCCTCTAGGACACTTTGACCTATTCCTACTTCTACTAAAACAGTTATTACCACAATTTCAATGGTATGAGACAAAACATTAGATATATAAAAATCTCAACTGGACCACATTATAGGAAACAATGTTTAATGAGCGTCGACCATTAAAAACTTTTTGGAGGCCATAAAAGTTTAGGATCAAGCTAATCTTTGTTATTTTCCTTCATTTGGGCATGTATGACCTAATCAACAAATTGGATGTCAAATAAACAGTACAGTGGGCCTTAGGAGGATTTTAATGGTAGATATCCAATCACTATTGTTTTCCTATGGTGTGGTCCACCTTAGATTTATATGCCTCTCGCTTTTTAGCTCAATCCCTAAAATGATCTATAAAAATGGATGAACGGAATGGATGAAATATATACATCATGGTGGGGCCCACAGACCACTGACCACTAGCCACTGGGCTGGTGGCAAGGGGCATAGCCAATCCATTTCTGATGATCTGAAACTCCTTCCGGTCTTAAAAAAAAATAATAATAAAATAAAATAATGCTTCGTTGCCAATATGGCCTGACGCGACTTGCCTATGCCTCTGCCTGCAAGAAGTTGCTGTAGTTGGAAGATATGTGGGGCCCACAAAATGCCCGTGACAAATCCACTCCATCCATTGGTCTCAAAAGATAATAATGGTACAAGAGTCCAAAAATAAGGTAGATCCACAACTTAAGTGAGCTGCACCACATGAAACAACATGAAAGAATGCCTATTATTGGATACTTTTTCGGGGCCACATAAGTTTTGTACGAGGGTGATATCTGTACCTACAGTTTATTTGATAGGTAGTAGCCCCTTTTTGTCAAAAAGTAATGTCTTAAATCTGTCCGAGATGTTCGACTAGTCGAGGGACTGGCTCGACTAGTCGAAGGTCCCTTTGACTGGTTGAAGACAGTTAGACTCGAAGTCCAATAACGATGTATTTAGGATTTTCACGACGCTCAACCAGTCGAAGGACAAGATCGACTAGTTAAAGGGGTCCTTCGACCAGTCGAAGCCCTGGCTTAACTAGTTGAAGGTTATGCAGACTGTGTAAATTTGAGGCAGTTTCCAGACTGTTTTAAAGTCGGTACAGAAGTGTGGTTTCCTAAACTATAAATAGGAGTCTCTAGGGCTATTCTAATAAATTCTAAGGCTTCCTAAAGGTATTCCAAGGGTTTCTAAAAGGGTTCTATGGTTATCAAAGGGTGTAGCAAGGGTGAGATTCGAGGTTGTTTGAATCGGCTAAGTCTTCTCTCTTTGTAATTTCTATTTTCATAATGGATTTCTATCCCTTTGTACCGTAGTTTTTTCCTGAAAGGGTTTTCCACGTTAAATCTTTGTGTTCCCTTTTGATTGAGATCCATATTTGTGTGATTCCGCAGCACAAACCCCAACAAATGGTATTAAAGCTATCGTTGGGGCACGGATCTGAATTTGTAGGATTAGTAATAATGGAAAACGACAAGTTTGATATTGAGAAGTACTCAGGTAAAAATAATTTTGAGTTATAGAAGGTTAAGATGACTAGCCTATTAACCAAGCAAGGTGAGATTAAGGCTCTCAAGGAGCAGAAGTCTACTATGAAAGATAAAGAATGGAAAAACCTTGATAGTAATGCTTTACCTTCAATCCATTTATGCCTCATAGATGAGGTTCCCTATAATGTTTTGAGGGAGAAAACTACAGCTAGTTTATGGGTAAAGTTGGAGAACATCTATGCTAAGAAGTCTTCTGAAAATCGCCAACACTTGAAGCTATAGTGCTATACCTTCAAGATGATAGAGGGTGGAGATATGGAGGCTCACATCAACAACTTTAATAAAGCAATGTGTAAATTGATGGATATGAAGGAAGCGGTCAAAGATGAGGAATATGCATGTATATTGTCGAATTCTCTTCCTGCATCGTATGAGTTATTCAAGAACACAATGTGCATCACAAATAAAACTCTAAGTGTCGACACTGTTATCTTATCCCTTCAAGGGAAGGCCATGGGAAAGCTAAACAGTGACATGAGGACATCTTCTGATGCACTGATTACAAGGGACAGAGATTCTGAGCGAGGCACAGGATCTTTGAGGCCTAGATCCAAACCTAAGGGGCAAGGGCAAAAGAAAATTAAAGTCCTCGAACTGTGGGATGTCTGGACACATGAAAAAGGATTATAAAAATCTTAAAGCGAATAAATAAAATTCAGTTACTTCTTCCAAGGAGGCCAATATTGTCACATCTGATGAAGAAACAAGTAGTGGTGATGTTTTATCTATTTCCATGATTGGTCACTTACATGACAATTACAAAGGTGAGTGGATACTTGACATAGGGGCATCATATCACATGACTCCTCATTGGAGTTAGTTTGCCAGTTACAAGGAAATCGATAGTGGATAGATTTTTATGGGTAATAATAATACTTGTAATGTTGTAGCTAGTGGTATGGTGAGCATTAAGATGTTTAATGGGATGGAACGTACCTTGACTGATGTCAGGCACGTTCCTGATATGAAAAAAGTCTAATTTATCTTGGTGCATTTGAGGTTATAGGTTCCAAGTTCACTAGTATTGATGGTGTCCTTAAAGTTTCAAAAGGGACACTCGTGATTATGAGAGCACAAAGGTACAGAAACCTTTACAGGTTGATTGGAAGCACTTCAGTAGGTGGAGCGGTGGCAACAACTATTGTAGATTCCACATCTCTACATATGTGGCATGCTCGTCTGGGCCACATGAGTGAGCGAGACATGAAGGTACTATCTGATTGTTTTCTGATTCCAGCTTTTAAAAATTCTAATTTAAATATAAACAATCTAAATTATCTTTTAAAATTAGAAAACATGTATATAAGGGAGTGCTTGATTATGTACACTCTAACATATGGGGGTCATCGCTAGAAGTTTCCATTGGGGGTCATCATAGTTTGTTTGATTCATTAACAACTACTCCAGGAAAGTTTTGAGTTTACTTAATGAAACGTAAATCTGAAGTTTTCACTATATTCAAACAATGGAAGGTAGTGGTGAAAAAATAACCAGGGCAAAAAATAAAGGTTTTAAGGACTGATAATGGTGGAGAATTTACTTCCATTGAATTTAATGAATATTAAAAGGATGAATGGATCATTAGGTACAACATAGTGCACCACACGCCTGAACAAAATGGTGTGGATGAGTGAATGAATCGGACTCTCTTGGAGAGGGCTAGATGCATGTTAAGTAATGCTGTGTTGGGTAAGGACCCATGGACATGGTGTTAACACAGCCTGCTATTTGGTGCACCGGTCTCCTTCTACGACAATTGAATGTAAAATTCCAGAGGAAGTATGAACTGGTTAGAAAATCAACTACTTAGATCCACGCATATTTAGTTATTAGGCTTACTCTCATGTACCGTTAGTTGAGAGAGATAAGCTAAACTATATAGCTAAAAAGTACATCTTTGTTGGATATGGCGTTGGTGTGAACGGTTACAGGTTATTCGATAAGGTCACACGCAAGCTCATCACTTGCTGTGACATCAGATTCGATGAAAGCTCTATATTCTTCAAGAATGATTAAGAGGGGCAAAAAGAACCTGAAAGGTTAATCGTAGACGTTCAGATTGACACAGATGATACTCAGGAAAAGATAAATGTAGAGACAGAGGCACAAGAGCAGGTGAAGTAGTCACCTGTGAGAAGAAATCTACTGCGTGATCATAGGTTACCGGCAAGATACAAGGACGACTCTAATATTGCATATGCTCTCATTACAGATGAGAGAAACTCGTTTACTATTCAGGGGCTCTTGATGAACCTGATGCAGAAAAGTGGAAGGCGGCTATGGATGATGAGATGAACTTGTTGCATAAAAATCACACATTGGAGCTGGTGGAGCTACCAGTGGGCCGAAAAGTAATCGGATGCAAGTTGTTATTTAAAAGAAAACAGGATAGATACAAAGCTAAATTGGTAGCGAAGAGTTATTGCAACATCCCGAAAATCGGGAGTCGAGCATAAACTCCACTCCCTAGTTTCAGAACATCACTTATGTAACATTTTCAATGATGGATGAATGTTGTTCATATTAGTGCAGAAAACATGAGTGGGATTAGACCAAAAAAATATATTATAATCCAGAGACAGTTAAGTTTCTCAAGCGAAAGACTGTGATAAATATATAAAATGTAGAATTGATTGTAAGTGCCAGAGTGAGAACATGTTACTAGGTTAACTAAATACATGTATACTCTAGAGTATTACAGTTATACTGAGAGAGAAGGAATCAACTTCATAGAGATATTTGCGCTGGTGATTAAGCAGGTGTCTATCAGATTCGTATTGGCGCTGGTTGCCCAATACGATCACAATCTGGAACAGATGGATGTTAAGACTGCATTCCTGCATGGGGAGTTGGAAGAGTAAATTTACATGAAATAACCAAAGGATTACGAAGTTAAAGTAGCAGAGAAAAAATTTTGTAAGTTAATGAGGTCGTTGTACGACCTGAAACAGTCGCCTAGGCAGTGATATAAAAAATTTGATTATTTCATGTTGAATAAAAAATTTACTCGGAGTGAATACGATCAATGTATTTATTACAAGATACTAAGTGATGACAAATTCATCATCGTAGTATTGTATGTTGATGATATGTTGATCACCAGTCATTATATATCTGAAATCAATGTACTGAAGACTCAGTTATCAGGGACATTCAAGATGAAAGATCTGGGGGCTGCAAAGAGGGTTCTCAGCGTATATATTCATAGAAACAGGAAGAGGAGTAGGCTTTCATTATCACAGACAAAATATCTTGAAAATGTGCTGATCAAGTATGGGATGGACCAGGAAAAACTGGTGAGCGTTCCCCATGTGGCTCACTTTAAGCTTACCTCAGAATAATGTCTTAAATCAAATGAGAAAAAATAAGTTATGTCTCATGTGCTTTATTCATATGCGGTTAGTAGTTTAATGTATGTCATGGTCTGTACGAGACCAGATATTTCACAGGTAGTCAGTTTTGTGAGCATATACATGTCAAACCCTAACAAGCAACATTGAGAAGCGATGAAATGGCTACTTCGATATGTTTGAGGTATAAAAGACTATGTCTTTTGAGAAAACAGGGACAAAGTTGATATGGTATGTGGATTCAGACTACGTAGGCAGTATAGATTCCAGAAAGTCGACTTCAAGTTACTCGTTTGTATAAGAGCGTGGAGCGATTAGTTAGATGTCGAAGCTTCAGTCCGTTGTGACTATTTCCATAACTGAAGAAGAGTATATGATAGTGACATAAGCATTTAAGGAAGGTATTTGGTTAAGAGGCATGATAATCAGTTGGGACTTCAGCAGGAGGCCGTACCGATTACCTGTGATGCGAGAGCATTATCAATTTGGCTAAACGTTCTATTTATCACTCTTGTACTAAACACATTGATGTTCGTCACCATTTTATCTGTCAGGTGCTTGAGGAAGGAGGCGTAACACTGGATAAGATTCACACTAGCGTGAATCCAGCAGACATGGTCACCAAGGTCGTTATACAGAGAAGTTTAAATTTTATGCAAGTTCTCTGGGCTTGGCGATGGCGTAAAAGGAGGAAGTGTGCACGAGAAGTATTGATTGAAGTTATGATGAGATGTAAAGATAAGAGAAGAGGGCAACAAAATACACGTTGAAAGATTGAAGACATGGTAGAGATTGTTGTAAAAAAGGGATGTCATAAATCTGTCTGAGATGTTCGACTAGTCGAGGGACTAGCTTGACAAATCGAAGGTCCCTTAGATTGGTTGAAGACAGTTCGACTCAAAGTCCAGCAACGATGTATTTGGAATTTCCTAGATGCTTGACTAGTCGAGAGACAGGCTCGACCAGTCGAAGGGGTCTTTCGACTAGTCAAAGCCCTGCCTCAACTAGTCGAAGGTAACATAGACTACACGCGGACTACGTAAATTTGAGGTGGTTTTTAAACTGTTTTAAAGTTGGTGCGGAAGTGTGGTTTCCTAAACTATAAATAGAAATCCTTGGGGCCATTCTAATAAATTTTAAGGCTTCCTAAAGGTATTCTAAGGGTTTTTAAAAGAATTCTAGGGTTATCAAAGGGTATAGCAGGGGTGAGATTCGAGGTTGTTCGAATCGGGTAAATCCTCTCTCTTTGTAATTTCTATTTTCATAGTGGATTTCTGTTGCTTTGTGCCCTGATTTTTTCTCGAAAGGGTTTTCCATGTTAAATCTTTGTGTTCTCTTGTAATTTCTTAGTGCTCTTCAATTGCTATACTAGATCCATATCTGTGTGATTCTGCAGCATAAACCCCAACGACCTTGAATGGAAGAAATTAGAAAAACTATAAACCCTATACGTTGACGCTCTAAATTCCATCCCTTAACTGATATTTTTTTTATGGCATATAAACATCATGCTCGGCGGCTCCAGCAGATTGCTGAGGCCACATTGAAAAAAACTCAATGGAGTCCACTTTACACACATTGTCAGTTCACACTTCAATGTTAGCCATCCTAACAAGGGATCGATACCAGACCTCAGTGTTGAAACAAGGTATCTTTCACTCAGTCTACCACTTGAGCTATGTATCAGGGTGTCTATGGAGTCCACCCATCATGGTTAGCCCCACCTATATTTCCTACAAACTTTGAAAATTGCGTGCGTCATTAGGGACAGATTTGATTTCCCGTGAAAGCCTTTCGCAGGAAGTTCCTGCGCAAGGATGTTGGGTGGGGCCCACCACCATGTTTTTGGGAAATATACTCTGTTCATCCATTTGTCGAGCTCATTATAGGAAAATCGGCCAAAAATGAGGTGGATCCAGAACTAAAGTGGGCCACACGAGAGGGAAAATTGGAGAAAGGATACCTACCGTTGAAACCTTCCTAGGCTCCGCCTTGATGTTTATATGCCATCGAAACCATTTATGAGGTCATTAACACAGGATGAAGTGAAAATATAGAAAATTTATCCTAAAAAAAAGCTTTTATGATCATAAAAATGTTTTAACGGTTCTCACTGAAACCCTACTATTTCCTCTCGGGTGGCTCAGTCGAGTCTTGGATCCACCTATTTTTTGTTGCTTGTCCTAAAATTAGCTTGCAAAACGGATGAAAGGAGTATATTTTCCAAAAACATGGTGGTGGGTCTCACCCAGCATCCTTGCCCAGGAACTTCCTGCCAAAGGCTTTCGTAGGAAATCCACGTCACTGAAGAGGTTGACGTGGATTGGATACTAGCGTAGGTTGAGTAGCCAGAGACGACTGGAGTGATGTCACCAAGTTCTGTGTGCCCCACATGATGTATGTGTTGTATCCCCACTGTCCATAGATTTGGAAAGATCATTTTAGGATATGGTCTAAAGAATGAGGTAGATCTAAGGTTGGGGTGGACCCCACCATAGAAAACAGTGGTGAGAGTGACGCCAATCGGTGAAACCTTCAAATGGTCCACCATAATTTTTATTTGAGATCCAATCTATTCATGTGTTACCATAGACATGAAAGAAGGGAAAACACAAATATTAGCTTGATTGAGAACTTTTGTGGCCCTCGGAACTTTTTAATGGCGGGCGTCACTCTCCCCATTATTTTTCATGGTGGGGTCCACTAGATCTTTGGACCTGCGTCATTCTTTAGATCATGCCGTAATATGATCTCCCCAAATGGATGGGTGGTGTAGATACAAAACATACATCATGGTGTGGCCCACAAAACTTGGTGACATTCACTTCGTCAGGGAGTCTGTGGATGTATATCGCGTCTTACCTCTGCCCGTCTCTGGAACAGGAGGTAGCTTTGAGTGGCCACCGTAATGTTTTCTATGGTCTTATCCACACCGTCCATCCAATTTTCTGCATCATTGTATAGCATTGAACCAAAATTTAGATAGATACAAGGCTCAAGTGGACCACACCATAGGAAGCAGCGGTGATAATAATTCTCACCATTGAAAATTTTCTAGGGCCCACCGTGATTTATTATTTCCATCTAACCTATTAGTAAATTTACATAGATATGGATGAAGGGAAAACACAAATATCATCTCCATCCAAAACTTCTTTTGCCCCCATGAATTTTTTAACGGTAAGGGTTTAATCCCCACTATGTAGCCCACATCTATCTTGGATCTGCCACATTTTTGAGCTAATAGCTTAAAGTGATGAAAAAGATGGATGAACAGTGTGGATAAGACCGTAGAAAACATTACGGTGGCCACTCAAAGCTACATCCTGTTCCAGAGATGGGCAGACATAAGACGTGATATGCGTCCACAGACTCCCTAATAAAGTGAACGTCACCAAGTTCTATGGGCCACACTATGATGTATGTTTTGTATCTACACCGCCCATCCATTTGGGGTGATCATATTAGGGCATGATCTAAAGAATGAGTCAAATCCAAAGATCTAGTGGACCCCACCACAGAAAATAGTGGGGAGAGTGACGCCCGCCATTAAAAAGTTCTGAGGGCCACAAAAGTTCTCGATCAAGCTCATAGTCGTGTTTTCCCTTCTTTCATGTCTGCGTTAACACATGAATAGATTGGATCTCAAATAAAAATTATGGTGGACCTTTTGAAGGTTTTAACGGTCGGCGTCACTCTCACCACTATTTTCTATGGTGGGGTCCACCCCAGCCTTGGATCTACCTCATTCTTTGGATCATATCCTAAAATGATCTCTCCAAATGTATGGACAGTGAGGATACAACACATACATCATGTGGGGCACACAGAACTTGGTGACATCACTCCAGTTGTCTCTGTCTACTCAACCTATGCCAGTATCCAATCCGCGTCAACCTCTGCAGTGACGCGGATTTCCTGCAAAAGCCTTTGGCAGGAAGTTCCTGGGCAAGGATGCTGGGTGGGGCCCACCACCATGTTTTTGGAAAATATACTCCTCTCATCCGTTTTGCAAGCTAATTTTTGGACATGCGACAAAAAATGAGGTGTATCTAAGACTAGACTGGGCCACACAAGAGGAAATAGTAGGGTTTCAGTGAGAACCATTGAAACATTTTTATGATCATAAAAGCTTTTTTTTTACAGGATAAAATTTTTATATTTTGACTTCATCCCTGTGTTAATGACCTTATAAACGGTTTTGATGGCATATAAACATCAAGGCGGAGCTAAGAAAGGTTTCAACGGTAGGTATTTCTTTCTCCAATTTTCCCTCTCATGTGGCCCACTTTAGTTTTGAATCCACCTCATTTTTGGTCGATTTTCCTAAAATGAGCTCGACAAATGGATGGACGGAGTATATTTCCTAAAAACATGGTGGTGGGCCCCACCCAACATCCTTGCGCAGGAACTTCCTGCGAAAGGCTTTCACAGGAAATCAAATCTGCCCCTAATGACGCACGCAATTTGCAAAGTTCGTTGGAAATCTAGGTCCATGATGTTTTTGAGAAATCTGCCCTGTCCATCCATTTTTTCTTATCATTTCAGGGCATTATCCCAAAACTGAGGTAGATCCAAATCTCAAGTGGACCACACCACAGGAAGCAGCGGTGATAATGATTCTCAATGTTAAATAATTTTTAGGGCGCACCGTGATATTTATTTGACATCCAAACTATAGATTATGTCATGTAGACCTGGATAATGGAAAAAAAGTAAATATCAGCTTGATGAAAAAATTTGGTAGCCCCAGGAAGTTTTTAATGGTGAGAGTTCAATCAACACAGTGTGACCTACTTGAGAATTTGATCTACCTCAGTTTTGGGTTCATACCATAAAATTATTTTAAAAAATGTATAGACGGCGTGGATTTATCATTAACATCTTGGTGGGACCTACCTAGCATCCTAGCGGAAGAATTTTATGTGAAAAGGCTTTTGCCGCATCCTTCGGAGAGTGGGTGAAGAGGCGTGCGAGAGAAGGAAACTCGTTTTTTAAGCTTATGCTAAAAGTGCCTTCATCCAGATCGTGTACCTTATCCAACGGTTGATAGAAAGGTTCGCACGTAAAGACGTGTGAACTGGTGCATAGCTGAGCGTTCCTCTCTCTCTCTCTCTCTCTCTATATATATATATATATATATATATATATATATATATATATATATATATATATATATATATATATATATATATATATAATGGTTCCCATGAGGTCGAGCTGTGTGGGTCCCACTGTGATGCGTGCTGAACATCAATACCATGCATTTGATGGGTCCGCTTTAAATTATGGGATATCGCAAAGATCAGATGTATACGAAACTCAGGTGGGCTATACCATATAAAATCATGTGAAGACATACCTAAAAACATATAAAAGCACTTGGTGGGGCCCACCTAAAATTTGGATGCGTCTAAAACTTGGTATTATCCCTCATCCAAGTGGGACAAACATAATGGGTGGGCTGGATTTGTGAACCACATCTTTGTGGGCCCAACAAATGATTATAATGTTTTAATGGGAGGGTAACCCTCTCAACTTTTGTACATGGTGTGGCCCACACAAGTCATGGATTGACCTGGTTTTCATCGAGGCCCACCATAGAATGGTGCATCTGACTCATGGTGTTGATGTTCGACAAGCATCACAGTGGGCCCACATAGCTCAACCTCGGGGGAAGTTCCATAAGGTGGGCCGTGTGTGTGGAAATGGTTCTATGAGGTGGACCTGGTGGGAAACTTCGCATGAGGTCGAGCTGTGTGGGACCCACCGTGATGCGTGTTGAACATCAACACCGTGCATTTGATGGGTTCCCTTTAAAGTATGGGATACCCCAAAAATCAACCATATTAGGAACTCAGGTGGGCCATACCATCTAAAATCATGCCTAAAACCTATAAAAGTACTTGGTTGGGCCCCCTTAAAATTTAGATGTGTCTTAAACTTGGTCCGATCCCTCATCTAAGTGGGACACACATAATGGATGGGTTGGATTTGTGTACCACATCTTCTTAGGCCCAACAAATGATCAGGAATGTTTTGTATGTGGTGTGGTCCACACAAGTCATGGATTAACTTGATTTTTACGCCTTAAGCCCACCATGGAATGGTGCATCTGACTGATGGGGTAGATGTTGGACATGCATCGCGATGGGTCCACGGTCTGATTTTTTGTGGGCGGCTTTGGTGGGATCCCTCACTGTGGGGCCAACCAAGATGTATGTGCCTTGTATCCATGTCATCTATCTATTCTGAAAACTCATTTTTTACGGCATGAGAAAAAAAACGAAGCTGATATGTCTCTCAGGTGGATTGTAATATGGGAAACAATGGTAATTGACCATTAAAAACTTCTCATGGGCCATGAAAGTTTTGGATCAAGCTAATATTTGTGTGGTCTCTTCATCTAGGTCTTTATGACCTTATCAACATGTTAGATGAAAAATACGCATACCGATGGCCCCATTAAGCTTTTAATGGTGAGGATTCAATCATAACTGTTTCCTATGATATGGTCCACCTAAGATCTGGATCAACTTCATTTTTGGGATCATGCCCTAAAATGAGTTGTCAAAATGGATGGACAATGTGGATGTAAGGCACATACATCACAGTGGGCCCCACAATTAAGGATCCACCTTGAGGGCGGCTTGATTTTTCTACCAAGGCCTAGGGACATGGCTTTGGTGGATTCCGTTTTAATGTTTTCTTCTAGTGGCCCACCTGAGTTTTGGATTTGCTTATTTTTTGGCTTACTGTCTTGATTGTGGTCTTGCAAAATTGACGGATAGAGTGTATTTATCAGGAGCATCTTTGTGGGCCCCACATATCTAGGTCTTTCAGTCCAAAAACTACGTCAATGAAGACTTGTAGGTGTGCTATTACTTAGGTGCTAGTTAAGGTCAACTCATGCCCAATATGGCCAATTTGGAAACATGTATACTGATAGAAAATCCTTACACCAGCTGTACTCCTATACTTATTATAATATTTTACTAGTTGGGTTTATTTTATTTTATTTTATTTTTTACCTGTATTTTCATATATTTAAGAAACTTTTCATATTTGATCATGATTCCACTCTGACTCTCTTAGCAATTTCATCCTTTTTTGCCTACATAATTTTTGATTAGATTTGAAAGCCTAAGGGCCAGTTTGGGTAACTGCATTAGTGCATATTACGGTGGATGGGATCCACTAATCCCTGATGTGACAGACGGACTCGTGTTTGGATGGCATCTGCTAATCCCTATAACATTAAAAGCACATATTTTTACACCCTGAAATGTAGAAAGTGAGGGTTGGTTGACAAGGGTGGAGTAAGTGGGATGCGGATTGCCTATTTCCTACAAAGTAACCTAGTACACACGTGATAGGCATGTTGAGTAAA
The DNA here is from genome assembly GCA_037074715.1 of Magnolia kwangsiensis. NCBI lineage: Eukaryota > Viridiplantae > Streptophyta > Magnoliopsida > Magnoliales > Magnoliaceae > Magnolia > Magnolia kwangsiensis. The sequence goes on from CM073573.1 coordinate 144,740,022, forward strand.
CTGTATAGGGCCCACCATGATACACACACACACACCCATTAGTTTTACCAGCTTATTTTAGGGCATGAGCCTAAAATTGAAGCATATCCAAAGCTCAAGTGGGCCACACCACATGCAACAGTGGGGATAATGACACCCACCATTGAAACCTTCCTAGGGCCCATAGTGATGTTTGTTTGTCATCTAACCTATTCATAAGGTGTTGTGTAGGATGCCTTGGATTATGCTAATCTGTTGTGTAGAGATGTTCTGTATTGCTTCGACTTAGGTCAGTTTCGGTTTGATTGAAAATTAAGTGGATTTTCAAGTTGTAGACTGTGAAGATTTGCACATTTTTAGTTGGACCGAAATGTACAGTCAGCTTGGTTCGGTTTGATTGAAGGTTACATCCTGTTCGATCGAAGATTAGCCCAAATCAAGGTATTTAAGTCCGATCATGATTAACACTTGTTAATATAAGTGTTTTCTCTCTAAGAGCAAGGGTTTGTGAGGTGAAATGGGTTCTAAACACTTGTAAGGGCTTGACAAGGAATTTTCTCAAGGGGCTAGGGTTTTTTCTAGGTGCGCATTGCAAGGATAGATCCGGATTTCATCTGTAATCGAAGAAGGCAAGTGGTGTAATCTCTAATGCTTTGATTACAGTGGATTTCTATCAATATGTGCCATTTTTTTTTCCCACAAATGTTTTGCACATAAAATATCTTATATTATGTGGTTTCTTGCTTTATTTTCTGTAATCTCTAATGCTTCGATTATATTGGATTTCTATCACTTCATGCCATTTTTTTTTTCTAGTGTTTTCCAGGTAAAATATTTTATGTTCTACAATTGCTAGCTTTATTGTTTGGTTATTTTATTTTATTCAATTGATTTATCTTTGTTGAACATGCTTCCACAAAGTGCACAGATTAACAGTGGTATTAGATTCAAATTTCTAATGCATAGGGTTGATCTAGATTTGTAGAGGGCTTAGAATTTCAACAAAGTGGCATCAGAGTGTTAGGTCTAAGGATGTCTCGGGAATTCTACTAAGATGTCAAGGTCAAAATCCGATACACAGAAATTCAATGGGAAAAAATAATTTCAATTTATGGCACCATAAGGTTAAGGATATTCTAATATCACAAGGGTTGAATAAGATGTTGTTGGAGACTAAACTGGAGAAGATATCGAATGATGAATGGAGTAAACTCGGGGAGAAGGCTATGAGTATCATTTTTTTATATCTATTGGATAAAGTCATGTACAACGTTCTAGATGGGGAGTCTCCTTAGGAGATGTGGAAGAAACTAGAAGACCTATATATGGTGAAGTAGCTCACAAATATGTTGTTTGTAAATAAACAACTAGAAGAACCCGTTTATAAAGGTATTAGCGATCGAGTTCTTAAGGCTCAGAGTAACGATCGAGAAAGAAGACAAAGCGGTGCTACTTCTAGCATCACTTCCCATATTAGACGATTATCTTGTCACTACTCTATTGTATGAGAAAAATATAATAAACCTAAAAGAGATTATCGCGGCTCTTGTTTACAATAAGATGATGAATAAGTTGACCGATGAGGACTCTTAGGTATAAGGGTTAGTTGCAAAAGGGGGTCGGGGACATGGGAGATCCATGGAGCGATTTCGATTTGACTAGAAGAAAAAGTCTATATCGAAATCGTAAGCAAATGATAGATGCTTTTATTATGGCATAAAGGGGCACATCAAGAGAGACTGATGGAAATGAAAGGATGACATAGAATGTAAGGGAAAATGTAACACTGGTGAATTGGCCAGTGTAGAGGAAGAGAGCTTAGAAGGAGATCTCCTCTTAGTCTCAAGTCATCTCTTAGATATATCGATACTTGATTCAATATGTTTGTATCACATGTGCGCAAATAGGACTTAGTTTAATTCTTATAGTTCTTATGATGGTGAAAGTGTTCTAATGGAGAATGACGCCACATGCAAGGCCATCAGAATAGGGACCATCAAGTTAATGATATTTGATGGAGTCATACAGACTCTACGTGATGCTAGGTATGTTCTAGATCTGAAAAAATTTATTATCCTTAAGGGTTTTAGATACGAATGGGTACATATTCACTGCATTTGGCGGTGTAATCAAGGTCACCAGAGGTGTAATTGTGTTAATGAAGGGACATAAAATGAAAAATTTGTACAAGTTGATTGGGTGTATGGTTATAGGTGAGGCCGCTACCACCTCACACGCAAAATCTAACACAAATGATACTAATATGTGGCATATGCGGTTAGGGCATATGAGTGAGAGAGGCACGATGGAGTTCCATAAACAAAAATTGTTGAAGGGAGTTAAGGCATGCAAGGTGAATTTCTATGAGCATTACATCAATGGGAAGCAATGCAGGTAGGTTCAAGACTGCTATACATAGTAGTAGTGGGGTGCTTGACTATATTCATTTCGATGTCTAGAGGGCAGTGATGGTACCGTTTAAGGGAGGAGCATGATACTCCGTGAGCTTCATAAATGACAACTCGAGGAAGGTTTGTATCTACTTATTAAAACTTAAGTCTAAGGTATTCGCCAAGTTCAAGGAATTAAAGGCGGAAGTAGAGAAGTAAACCATGGGACGTGCTAAGTATCTCAGGTCAAATAATGGTACGGAGTATAGAGATGCGGTATTTATCAAATTCTGTAAGGAACAAGGCATCACAAGACACTTCTCAACTCTGATGACTCCATAGTAAAATGGGGTGGGTAGAGAGGATGCATGAAACTCTATTAAAGAGGGCGGTGAGTATACGGTTGCATGCGGGGCTACATAAAAGCTTCTGTGTAGAAGCGGTGAACATGGTATGCTATATAATAAATTGGTTACCATCTATAGCACAAGACTTGAAGGTTGTAGAAGAAGTTTAGACAGGCAAGGACTTTGATTACTTAGTTATGACGATCTTTGGGTGTTTAACATATGTCCATGTGGAGGGTGGAAAGAGGACACAGTTGGATCCAAAATTTAAGAAGTCTATCTTTATTGGGTATGAAAAAGGTGTCAAGAGATACAAGCTTTGAGATGTAGACTTTGATAAGGTGGTTGTTCTTAGAGATGTCATCTTTGATGATGATCAGTATTGAAGGCCAACAACGATGCTTTAGAGAAGTTAGAAAAATATGGTGGGACCGAGAAATTATCAGTGTAGGTGGAGCCAGTTGAGCTGGTGATTAAAGGTAAAATTCAACAGGAGCAAGAAGCTGATGTAGAACGTGTCACAGATCCGTTCCTAGCATGGTTGGGTCAAAAGAAGGTGGGCCGTAAATTGGCCGTAACTTTTGATCCGGGTATTGTTATGGGGCGTACAACCTATCAATCTTTACTGAAACGGGCCATCTGAGGTGAATCGACCCACATAGTGGGTCGTATCTGTCCATTTCATTAGAAAATGCGCACTTTCCGCTCAAAAATGAATATTTAGAAAATTTTTACTATTTTTACTAATTCCGATTTTTTAATATTTTTAGAGTTTTAGATTTTTTTTTTCCTTTAAGAAATAACTTTTAGTTATATTAGGACTCTTCTAAAGAATGTTTATTTTCAATTTTTATTTTTAGAAATTAGGCCTTAGAAGAGTTTTATTAGAATTAGGATTTTTATTAGAGTTAAAATTTTACTATTTTTGGTAATTACAAAATTTATTTATTTATTTTTCTATATTAATGGTGTAAGAAGGCACATTAGGCAGTTATCAATTATTCATTAATCAATTTTAAATTTTAATAGAATTTATTTCTATTCTCTTGCTTTCTTTCCTCATGGATTCGAAAAGTCTTTGTGAGGAGTTCAGAGAAGCACCATGGATTCGGAGTAGTTATCCTTGAGGAAGATAGTGATCACCCTCATCACGTCCTTCCCTATGTCAATTAGTATCAAAGCAAAGATTCCACTCAGGCCGATGGTAAACAACAAAGGTATGAACCAAAAGCCTATGGACGGTGATCAAGAGATTCGTTATTTTTCGGAAAGAATAGAAGCTTTCTACCGGGAGAGTCAGATGACCATGCAAGATTTACAGGCAACCCTCAACCGTATTGTGAATGGGCTAATTCCGTCCCGAGCCCAAAGTGATGTTCAATCGCCCATGGCCACTGTGCGACACAACCCCAATTTCTACAAAGCACCATCAAATGATGGTAAATCACAGGCCACCACTTCGATTATGAGGAATCCGTTATACATGCGAAAGGTAGAAATATAATTAAAGCAGGACAACATCTTTCAAATAAGGTGCACTGTATACGAAAAAGTCTGCAATGTGATCATCGATATCAGGAGTGATGAGAATTTCGTGTCGAAAATAATGGTGGAAAAGCTACAACTGAAAATAGAAAGACACCCATCTCCATACACGATTGAATGGATCAAGGAGGTCAACAAAATAGAGATAACTGAACGATGTCGTATATCTTTTTCCATTGGTAAATATTATAAGGATGAAGTAATGTGTGATGTGGTCGACGTGGAAGCTTGCCACATGTTACTTGGTCAACCCTGACAAAATAATATTAATGCTACACATAGGGATCGAGATAACCTATTTATCTTTATTAAAGATGGTAAAAAGATTATCCTCGGCCCTATGGGAAGGGAGAACCAACCCAAGACTTCTAAAGTTGAGGAACAGTCTCTCATAACTGAACAGACTTTTGTTAAACAATCTGAGAAAACAAGACATATATATCCATTAGTTGAAAAGAAAGAATATATGGAGCCTGTGAATATCCTAGAAGATTTGAAGCCAATGTTGTAGGAGTTCAAGGAGATTGTGCTCGATGACCCCCCAATAAATTACCTCCCATACAAGATATAAGTCTGCCTAATTGCCCACATTATCAGAAAAAATATGAGATCTTGAAGACATATGTGAAAAAACTGATCAATAGTAATCAAGTTAAGGAAAGCATGAGTATAAGTATTGTGTCAACTCAAGAGCTTAATGGCAAGTACAAAAAAAGGGCTAATGAACATCGACATTAGAAGTTATCTCAGACTCATGTGTCAAGTCTCTCGTGTAACTTGAGGATGAGTTTTTTTCAAGTGGAGGGGTATGATGTAGAACGTGTCATAGATCCGTTCCTAGTATGGTGGGGCCAAAAGGTGGCTGTAAATTGGCCGTAACTTTTGATCCGGGTATCGTTATGGGGCGTACAACCTATCAAAATTTATTAAAATGGGCCATCCGAGGTGAACCGACCCACAACATGGTTCGCATCTGTCCGTTTCGTCAGAAAACGAGCGCTTTTAGCTCAAAAATGAATATTTAGAAAATTTTTACTATTTTTAGTAATTCTGATTTTTTAATATTTTTAGAGTTTTAGATTTTCTTTCCTTTAAGAAGTAACTTTTAGTTATACGAGGACTCTTCTAGAGAAAGTTTATTTACAATTTTTATTTTTAGAAATTATTCCTTAGAAGAGTTTTATTAGAATTTTAGCTTATATATATATATATATATATATATATATATATATATATATATATATATTAATGGTGTAAGGAGGCACAATAGGCAATTATCAATTATTCATTAATCAATTTCTAATTTTATTAGAATTTATTTCTATTCTCTTACTTTCTTTCCTCGTGGATTCGAGAAGTCTCTGTGAGGAGTCCAGAGAAGCTCCATGGATTCGGAGTAGTTATCCTTGAGGAAGACGGTGATTAACCTCATCACGTTCATCCCTGCGTCAGAAGCTGACTAAAATAATCAGCAGGATATGTAAGAAAGTGTAGTCAAGAACATGAAGAAAAGAACCATTAGAGCCCCAGTTCGGTACATATTTAAGGACATGGTCTCTTTGGCATGGTTCAAAGGTAGTGGAGATCCCTTCACATTTCAAGAGACAAAATCTAGAAAGGATGGTGATAAGTGAAATGTCGACCATGATGGAGGAGATGAAATTTCTACATAAGAATTAGATAAAGAGTTGGTCGAACTCCCAAAAGTTCAGAGGGTTATAGGGTGTAAGGGAGTGTTCAGGAAGAAAGAAGCATTAACAGAAAAAGGGGTACTCGGAGAGGAAAGGACTAGATTATAATGAAGTTTTCTCTCTGGTAATAAAATAAATGTCAATTAGGGTGCTACTGATAATGGTAGTGGAATCCAAATTGGAATTGAAGTAGCTCGATGTGAAGACGACCTTCCTTAATGAGAACTTGGAGGAAGTCATTTACATGGGGCAAGATGAAATATTCGAGGAGCTCGATAAGGAAGGCTATGTGTGTAGGTTGGAGAAGTCATTGTATGAGCTGAAGAAGTCTTTGAGGCAGTGGTACAAATGGTTCAATTCCTACATTGTGGAGATTGGGTGTATAAGGTGTGAGTATGATTGCTGCGTATATTACAGAGTGCTTGAGGATGAGTCTTATATTCATTTATGTTGAGATGTGGAGCCATATTTGGGGGCTACTCGACCAGTCAAGTGCCCTGCTCAACCAGTTGAGTGGCCCACTTGACTAGTCATGGACTGGCTTGACTCAAAGTCCAGCAAGCATAAGTTTTTTGGTTCCGAGGTGCTCGTTTGATCGACCAATCGAGGTTACAAAGATTCGTTTCTAGATTTTGTACGGACTGCGAATTTTTGAGTCAGTTTTCGCTAGGGTGCGAAAGGAAAGTTGCCTAAACTATAAATAGGGGTCCCTAGGGCTTTCCTAGGTATTATGGGAGTTATTCCAAGGTGTGGGAAAAGGGTTTTCTCTGTACTTCCAATGAAGAGATTAGTATATTGCCTTGTAAGTATATTGCCTTATAATATTCATTTTTCTTTATAGTAGAAGTTTGCATTTGCTGTTTTTTTATCCTTATTGGGGTTTTTCCATGTATATCTTGTCTTGTGGTTTGTGTGGAATGATTTGATTCTCTTCTAGTTTATATTTCTTTTTGTTTATCGTTTGTGGGTGAGACTAGAGATTGGATCTTGGTTCACTGCGTTGTTGGCGTGCTGCGTAACAACTGGTATCAGTGCTATTGGTTTAGTTCAATTGAGAGCAATGACAGAAGAAGGGAAGACTGGAATTGAGAAGTTTGATGGTTCAAACTTTACCTTCTAGAAGATGTAGATGGAGGATTATCTGTATCAGAAGGACCTTTATATTCCTCTAGGAGAAAAAAAGAAGAAACCAGAAAAGATAATAGATGATGAATGATTTTTATTGGATTGGAAGGCTTTAGGAATAATCCGACTCTCTTTGTCTAAGAGCGTCGCCTTCAATATATCTAAGATGAAAGCCACAAAAGAATTAATGGAAGCCCTAGCCACCATGTATGAAAAATCCTCAGCATCTAATAAGATTCATCTTATGAAATAGCTATTCAACATGAAGATCTCAGATGGTGGTAGCGTGGGTGACCATCTAAACGAGTTCAATACAGTCACGAGCCAGTTGGAATCCGTTAACATTATTTTTGAGGAAAAGGTCAGGGCGTTATTGATCTTGTCCAGTCTGCCAGACATTGGGATGGTTTGGTGATTGCTGTGAGTAATTCTTCAAGGTCGACAAAACTGAAATTTGATGATGTGGCCAGTCTAATTATCAGCGAAGAATCTAGAAGACAGGCATCAGGAGTTTTAGGGAATACTCTAAATGTTGAAGGAAGAGGAAGATCGCTGAACAAAAGAGACAATAAACACGGACGTTCTAAGTTGAGGAAGAAGTCTAAGGAACCAAAAGAGAAAGACGGGTGTTGGCATTGCAGGAAGAAGGGACACTTGAAACGTGATTGCAGGGTGCTCAAGAAATAAGAAGAAAGCTCTCAAGGCGGGAATGATTTATTGAATCCATCTGAGGAGAGTGATACAGAGGCGTTGATCTTGTCTCTTGATGCGAGGAATGAGTCTTGGGTCATAGACTCGAGTACTTCGTTTCATGCCACTTCATGTGAGGAAGTTCTGCATAATTATGTGTCAGGTGATTTTGAGAGATTCTACCTGGGTGATGATGAGCCGTGTAGTATCGTCGGAAAGAGAGAAATTCATATAAATCAAAAGGATGGAACGACTTTGAAATTGAAGGATGACAGACATGTACCGAGTTTGAAATGGAACTTGATCTTATTGGGGCAGTTGGCCGATATCGGTTATGTGATGACATTCACCAGTGATTCCTGAAAGATCATGAAAGGTGCCTTAGTGATATCCCGAGGTAAGAAGGAAGATACCTTATACGTGACTTCAGGATCGTATAGTTCACTCACAGTCGCTTCAACTAGAGTGAATGGGCAGTTATGGCATCAGAAGTTGGGACATATGAGTGAGAAGGGGATGAAAGTGCTATTGTCAAAGGAGAAGCTACTAGGGCTAAAGTCTATTGACTTGGAATTCTATAAGGACTGTGTGTATGACAAGCAGAAGAGGATAAGTTTTAAGAAGACAAGATGCGCTCCAAAGATGCATCTGTTGGAGCTGGTACACACTGATGTGTGGGGACTGACATAGGTATTATCTCTTGGTGGCTCATGTTATTTTGTTTCCTTTATTGATGATACTAGTAGAAAACTATGAATTTATTTCTTAAAGCATAAATTTGATATATTTAATGTATTTAAGAAGTGAAAAGTAATGGTAAAAAATGAGATAGGAAAAATAGTAAATTGTCTCAGATCTGATAATGGGGGAGAGTACTGTGATAAGAGATTTGAGGAGTATTGTGCAGTAAATGGAATCAAACATCAGAAAATGATTCTAGGGACACCACAACAGAATGATGTAACTGAATGCACTAACATGACCATCCTTGAGCGCGCTAGGAGCATGAGGTTACATGCAGGGTTGCCCAAGACCTTTTGGACAGATAGTGTGAATACTTCCGTATATCTCATCAATAGAAGTCCCTCAACACCATTGGATAGTGGGCTACTAGAAGAAACGTAGACTGAGAAAGAAGAGAACTTTGCACATCTCAGAGTGTTTGGTTGCACTTCATACGTTCACATTGATACAGAGTACAGAAACATGCTGGATGTGAAGTCTAGGAGGTGCACGTTTATAGGCTAAGGGCAGCATGATTTTGACTACAGGTTTTGGGATGCAGATAACAAGAAAATCATTAGAAGCAAGGACGTAGTCTTCAATGAAAAAGTGATGCATAAGGACTGTACAAGAAAATAAGGCTGATGAGAAAGAATTCGTAGAGTTGGAAGAGTTACCAGACATGGGTGTTACAGCGCCACAGGATAATCATGCATAGGAGCATTATTACGCAGAGTCGCATACACCGGTTGTGAGGAGGTCTACTCGGGAGAGGAGACCTACGGTCCGATACTCACCCTCCTTACATTATCTACTGTTGACAGATAATGGTGAATCAGAGTATTTTGAAGAGGCATTATAATCGGATACATGGGTTAAGCGGAAGCAAGCTGATTTGGAAGGAGGTATCGACAGTAGAAGAAGCACTAAAGGTTATGTTTTTACTCTGAGTAGTGCTGCAGTCAGTTGGGTCTCTCAGTTACATAAGATAATATCTATTAGTACAACGGAAGCAGAATATGTTGTGGCTACAGAAGCATACAAGGAGATGGTGTGGATCCAAGGTTTCATGAAAGAGTTGGGCAAGAAGCAAGCAGATTGCAAGCTGTACAGTGACAGTCAGAGTGCAATACACTTGGTTAAGAATTCAGCCTTTTATTCAAGAACCAAGCATATTGACATCAGATATTTCTTCATACGCTCATTACTAGAAGATGGATCGATTGCTCTAGAGAAGATTCATACAAGTGAGAATCATGCGGATATGCTTACAAAGGTGGTCACACGGCAGAAGCTGAAGCTCTGTTAAGCTTTGATTGATTTTCGGGCATGAAGACGGGGAGGTGATGCACTTTGGATGTAGAAGACGAAAGTTATGGTGATGTGTTTTTAAGCGGGAGATTGTTGAGATGTGGAGCCACATTTGGAGGCCGCTCAAACAGTTGAGTGCCCTGCTCGACCGGTTGAGTGGCCCACTCGACCAGTCCTGGACTGCTTCGACTCAAAGTCCAGTGAAAATAATTTTTTTAGTTTTGAGGTGCTTGACCGGTCGAGGCCCTTGCTCGATTAGTCAAGGGTCCACTCGACCAGTCGGGTAGTCTGCTCGACCAGTTTAGGTTACGCAGATTCATTTTCGAATTTTGCACGAACTATGGATTTTTGAGTCGATTTTCGCAAGGGTGCGAAAGGGAAGTTGCCTAAACTATAAATAGGGGTCCCGAGAGTTTTCCTAGGTATTATGAAAGTTATTCCAAGCAGTGGGCAAAAGGTTTTCTTTATACTACCAAGGAAGAGGTTAGTATATTACCTTGTAATCTTCATTTTTCTTCATACTGGAAGTTTGCATCCTTGATTTTTTACCCTTGTTGGGGTTTTTTCACGTATATCTTGTTTTGTGGTTTGTGTGGAATGTATTGATTCTTTTCTAGTTTATATTTCTTCTTGTTTATCATTTGTGGGTGAGACTAAAGATTGGATCTCGGTTCACTGCGTTGTTTGCGTGCTGCGCAACAATTTGGTGCTTTATGTTGACGATATGTTGATTGCTGCAAATGACGTTAGGAGACACCCTTGCTTAAATCTCTGTTAAGCAAGAAGTTTGACATTAAGGAACTGAGCACTTCGAATATCATAAGCATGGAGATATATAGAGACAGAGAGTTTGGGAAGTGTTCACTCCCCAAGTGCAGGGTTGTGATGTAGTAATAACTCGGTAAGACCGAGGTCGAATCCCAAGGGACTGAAACTGTACGTTATCTAAAACTAACTATAACTAGAACTAGAATGAGATGAAATCTAAATCAAATAAACTTTAATAAAGAATTGTGAGATTATTATCTAAAACTTAAGAGGAATCAGAGATAGGAAACTAGGGATTTAGAGGATCCACTTGTAGAGATCAGGGAGATCTTATGCCTGTTTCATGCATCATGAAAATTAACTAAACTGTCATTGATCTAGTTTTCAAGAGATGAAAGGTATATGAATTAGAATGGATTCCATCACCAAACCATGCCCAAGATACTATGGAAAACAACAGAATTAAACTAATTACCAACCAATCACATGTATGAAGGTTAGGAAGGGTACCGTCATCCGACCATGCCCAGGAGACTATGGTGAACAACAGGGCTCTCTAACGTCATAAACATAAAAGAGAAGAGATATGCTCAAAGCCATTGCAGACCCATTGTAATTTCAGTCACAACAGACCATTAAAGACTAAAAACATTCCTATAATAATCAACTAAAATCAAGTCAATTCATGAATTAAAATTAAATTGAAAACACACATTAAAATCTCCCATCTCACTACAAGCTTCACCCCTTAGCCCTAGATAAAGGGTTTTAGCCTGACATGATGTGGCCAAAATCCTAAATAAACTAAAAGAAAAAGAAGAAGAAAAGAAAGAAAAAGAAAAGAAAAAGAAAAAAAATCTCTCTCTCCTCCTCTCCCACGTCCAAGCTCGAGCCCTCTCCCGTTCTCCTCCCAGCCGTCGATGATTCCCTTTTTCTGCTGCTCTCTCTCTTTCTTTATATAGGCAAGGAAGGTCGGTTGCCGGCTGCGTAGCCCATATGCAACAGAAATTGGAAACATCTTCCGCAGATCCCCTGCGTAAGCCCTGTTATGCAGTCAATAAGTCAGTCCCAGAAGCACCACTTTTCCTTGCTCTTACCCAAAAGAATACCGTCCCTTGGGACCTTTTTGAATGGCCTTCCTGATAGACGGTCGAGATCATCAAATCGACCCTGATCTGGATCATATAAACGGCCCACAGTGGCCGACGTTCTCAGACGCACGAACCTGTACCGTTCTGCGCTGGACTGATGGTGGGCCCCCATTCGATGTCGTTTCGAGAAATCCACTCTGTCCACCGAATTCCTCTTGGAATTTCGGTCGGAAATGTGTGCTTTTTGCCTTCTGGTGATGAGGTCCACAGGATCTTGCATTCTACTGTTCATCCTTCGTTTGGACAATAAAAACCCGATATTTACTGTCAATTGAAAAAATGCCACCTAGGTAGTGGTAAAAGGGGCCACACTGATCTAATGGACGGTCTAGATTATTCATATGTACAGTGTATGGGACCCACAACTTGAATCAGCGTCCTCTGTTGCGAAACAGAGGCCACACCTACGCTCGCTGTGATGGTCGGTGGGCCCCAGGACGACATTACATGGACAATCCATACCGTCCATTGAATTTCTGGCGAAAAACCGTCAGGGAATGGTGAATTTTTAGTGATTTTGGTGAGGCCCACGAGATCCTCTGTTTCGCCGTCCATCCTACTTTCAATAGCCATAATATTCCAATAGTTTGCATGAGACCCAAAGGAAAGCTTGGCGAGGATATTTCCCCCTGTATAAACGTAATTGACGGTTCAGATCAACCGATTATATGACAGGTGTGTCCCACTACTCATTGCAGCGTCAACAGCGAACAGAGATAGATTTTTTTTTTCTTTCTTTGAGAAGAAGCTCGGGTCAGCGCACGCTGACCCGTTCTTGTATCTTGGTGTACGGCCGGTGCGTGTACACTATGTACACGCACTGTGTACGTAGGGCTCATGGCGATGTCTTTTTAGAAATCTGATCCATCCACCCTTGTTATCATCTCATTTAAACCATCAAGACTGATTTTAAAACATATCCGAATAGCAGGTGGGCCCCACTTCATAGATCTATGGGCTAATCTAACCGTTGGGCCACTGCTAGAGAGATCGAACGGCTGAAATTTGACGTGTAAGGTTAATTTATGGTCATCAGACCATGTATGAAGTTTCGAACCGAACGGATGATGGAAACCTTGTGATCTTGCATTCTGAGCCAATTTCGGGCCACTTGAGCCTCAATTTCTCAATTTCCTTGAATCTCTGGCGTGTAATTCCATCGATCTTGGTCCCCTGGGGTCCATCCCTTGCCTTGGTGCCTCTGGAGCATCAAATCAGTATTTTTAATACTCTTTTTCAATCAACTCTCCTAATCACACCCTGCAACGAAACACGATTAAAACCGGGCATTAAACGGCATTATGTTCGTAAATCCAGGTAATAAATGGGGTCTAATATGCAATATTTGACCCTCAACACAACCCCCAACCAGCATTTTTCTAGTCCCGAGCAAGGTATGCAAAAAATAAGTTGAGAAGTACAGTATAATTTTTTTATGAAACTGAGTGATATTTAGAAAAATGAATTAGATACGAGAAATCTAAGATTCATGAATGTTGGAAATTATTTTCTCCTAGACTCAAGCACACAGTGAAATTCATAATCGAGTTCAAAGTGTTAATCCATCAATTAGAACAATTCTAAACATTGACTTTCATGGATGTCTAGTGTACTCTCGGCTTATCGACATTAAAATTCACTTCTCTATTTCAGGATCTCATTGGTAACCAGCAAGAGAATTTATGAAAATAAAAACTTGCCTCATAGATCTTTTTGTCATTCTTTCAACTTTTAATTTTTTCGTTAAAAGTACATCAAGAAGGGGAATCAAAGCCTCACCTATAAGGAACAAACCTATGGCGAAGACTGTACACCCGACTCTTTTTTTCATATCATCCATGGGGAATTAAATCTATACCTATAGGGAGTAAACCTATGGTGAAGATTATTCGCTCGACCTTTTCAATTTTTATTCCCTGATGGAAAGATATTTCAGGCTGGTTCCTTTCATGCTCAGTGATTACCAAGTTAATCCTTTAATATCAGACTGAAACCTTAATGTGAAAGTGAGATGTGAGATGTGAAATCATGAGTCAATCAATGTTTATAACTTCTAATCATAGATTAATAACTTGATCTTAACTACGAATTTTAACAGATACTGAATCTCGGAGTCCTAAATTATCAACATCACTTATCTTGAACTTCTAAATCCAGGATATCCATAAAAATCACCTCGAATTCATAAGAATTTCTAAAAAAATTTTCACAATTTTTGCTCAAGACCAAGAAAAACATTGATTAGGTAACCTAATCACCCACCCCCAATCTAAAATCTACATTGTCCTCAATGTAAAAGATATAAACATGCAATGCACATGGGACAACGAAAGTAAATGAGAAGTAATGGGAGGATAGTAACTGGATAACGAATCGAGAGAGATTTTTCAAGAGATCGCTGGGAGAGAGCAGGTTAGTACGAGAGAGAAAGTAAAAATAAAAATAACAAAAATAAGACCCTACCTATAACACTTTCGCAGGTGCTCTCGATTGCATTTAGCATATGCAACACGCCTTTAAACCCCTGGGTTTTCCCTAGTGGACGAGTTATAGTTTCGTGAAGGTTTGCAGTAATGTTACCCACAAACATTCAATCGATCATGGAACTTGATAATGCCATAAGGTTCCTCTTCCGGCCAATATCTTGATAAGTTTCTCAGTAAGTTTCTTAACAGGATCATCCAAAAGCTCTTTTTGTAATAGGCTTGGATGCCCTGGAGCTTGACTTTCCAGAGAAACTTATTTACCTCATTAAAAATTTGTTGTTGATTCGCCTGAGGTATCCAAAGTATAAATGATTCACCTGTGTCAGAAAAAGTTTCAAAGTTAGTATCCCATGGTGAATCAGAGACTACAGATAGATCAAGTTAAGAAAAATTTTCAGGAAGAGGTGTAGTCTCAACACATTCCGAAGTAGCAGACTTCGGTTCAATTTCCAGTTCCTCATCCCCTAATGGTAAACATTCAGGATCTATGGAAGAAGGAGCTTCAGAGTAAGGGTTCTCTCGGTCAGTGCTGACTGCAGAGATGTTGTCTTGCAAGGCAGTCACTATGTCTCTTATCATGGGATCATTTGAATCTGTAAAGTATGCCAAGCAATCATCAAAAGAGTTGGGACATTTAGTTGAGAGTGACTTATTTTCCACCTTAGAGCTCGTGATAATCTGCCCAAGGAATCCATCATTCTTCAAAGTGGACGATGTATGCTCTCTTGCTCCAGCCCTGTATAAACAGATTGAGGGTCAGTATACGAAGCATTGATATGCAGACTCTGTTCATTGATACTACTCAAAAGAGGCATTGAATCGTCAACATTCAACAGTTCAGATGGTGGCCTCAACTGGGTGGTTTCAAAATTCAGAGTCATATCGAGTAACTCGTCCGTCTCCTGAATCATATCATCATTTAATTCAGGGGAGTGGTCCAAACATATCTCACAAGAGATAGAAGGGTCGGTTATAAGGAGCTCTCCCACTTTTAGATCAGACATGTCAGGTGAGTGAAGTATTTCATTATGACCGTTCTCTTCGCGTACTTCTTGATCATTGACTTGGACCAAACTTGAGATTAATTCCAGGAAAATTGTGGTTACACATTCAAGATCTTCATCCTAATACTCATCATATTTTGATTCAGTGCAGTGCACACTTGGGATGGAATCACTTTCCTCATATTCTTCACCTAGAATGGGTTGAGGTTCGCATAAACTAACATCTTCTTTATCATTAGAATCTAGTGTGTCATGTGATTGAAGTGTGTCATCATCATTATATTTGAAAGATAATCATGTCTCTTCCCCATTCTTTTGAACAGTCATCGAGATCGACTCATCGGTAAATTGGACCGTATGCTCGTTAATGGAATCCAACTCCTCATTCCAAATTCTAGAGTTTTTCAAAGACGAGTTAGGATCACTTTCCTCGTATTGTATTTCTGGAATGAATCATGGCTGAGATGACCGAGCCTCCTCTATCCTATCGAGGCGTGAATTGAGTCCTTCTATTGCTTTTCTGAATTCCGTAAACCACTTAATGTTATGCTGAATTGAATTTTCCTGGATCGTTTCTGGTTGAATCTCAAAGGTAGAGGGTCTAAGAGAATAATCACTTGAAATAAGTACTTCCAAAGTTTTTATACTTTCTTCACAATGGGTCAAGTGATGCTGAAATGAATCCTCTTGGGTCGTTTCTGGTTGGATCTCAATGTTAGGGTATCTAAGAGGATAATCCTTATAACATGTCATTGGTTCATTTTCACAGCTTTGATGTTTCCATTGGTTATAGTCATACTGATCATACATGGGAGAATATGATGGCTGATAATAATCCTCATTCCCATAATTACGATCGTACATAACCCTATTAACCGATGGAACATAACGTTCTAGTCGGTTCTCAATGTCTGTTTGTGATGGAGAAAAATTTTGAGGTATACGTTGAATTCCACAACCCTCAGGCATTCCCCAATATCTCCTATCCATCTTAGCGTATGCACGTACCCACGATTCCATGGTAGAAACCTGACTCTGACTTTAATTCTAGAATAAACGAAAAGTCCTACAGCAATATGGAAAGTAAGAGAAGAAGTTAGAAGGGTGTTACCAAATAAGAGGTCCCTATGTTAAGATCCTGCAAAAGAAAACAAAACAAGTTAGTTTCTAAGAGTAGAAAGTCCTAATTAAAAGTAAACTAATTTCTAAAGAAAAGAAGAAATTCCAAAGAAAGAGGAAATTAGAAAAAGCTTACTAAATTAAAAGTTTCCTACAAAAAATTTATAGAAAAATTCTAAAATAAGAAACAAAGTTAGGAGAAATAGAAACTAGAAATAGAAAGGGAAAGGAAGATAAGAACGAAGTTACCAATTTAGAAACTATCTCAGAAGCCTACAAAACAGAAAAATTGGGTTAATTCTAAAAATCAGATAGAATGAAGAATAGGAAGTTTCTAATGTTAGGAAAAATTTCTAACAAGTAAAATAACTAAGCTTCTAAACCTAGAATTAGAAAATTCTAAAAAGAAAATCTAATCTTAAACTAATCCTAAAACTAATTAATTTCAGAAAAACGTAGCCGATAGTCCCCGGCAACGGTGCCAAAAACTTGTTCACTCCCCAAGTGAAGGGTTGTGATGTAGTAATAACTCGGTAAGACCGAGGTCGAATCCCAAGGGACTGAAACTGTACGTTATCTAAAACTAACTAGAACTAGAACTATAATGAGATGAAATCTAAATCAAATAAACTTTAATGAAGAATTGTGAGATTATTATCTAAAACTTAAGAGGAATCAGAGATAGGAAACTAGGGATTTAGAGGATCCACTTGTAGAGATCAGGGAGATCTTATGCCTGTTTCATGCATCATGAAAATTAACTAAACTGTCATTGATCTAGTTTTCAAGAGATGAAAGGTATATGAATTAGAATGGATTCCATCACCAAACCATGCCCAAGTGACTATGGAAAACAACAGAATTAAACTAATTACCAACCAATCACATGTATGAAGGTTAGGAAGGGTACCGTCATCCGACCATGCCCAGGACACTATGGTGAACAACAGGGCTATCTAACGTCATAAACATAAAAGAGAAGAGACATGCTCAAAGCCATTGCAGACCCATTATAATTTCAGTCACAACAGACCATTAAAGACTAAAAACATTCCTATAATAATCAACTAAAATCAAGTCAATTCATGAATTAAAATTAAATTGAAAACATACATTAAAATCTCCCATCTCACTACAAGCTTCACCCCTTAGCCCTAGCTAAAGGGTTTTAGCCTGACATGATATGGCCAAAATCCTAAATAAACTAAAAGAAAAAGAAGAAGAAAAGAAAGAAAAAGAAAAGAAAAAGAAAAAAAATCTCTCTCTCCTCCTCTCCCACGTCCAAGCTCGAGCCCTCTCCCGTTCTCCTCCCAGCCGTCGATGATTCCCTTTTTCTGCTGCTCTCTCTTTTTCTTTATATAGGCAAGGAAGGTCGGTTGCTGGCTGCGTAGCCCATATGCAACAGAAATTGGAAACATCTTCTGTCGATCCCCTGCGTAAGCCCTGTTACGCAGTAATAAGTCAGTCCCAGAAGCACCACTTTTCCTTGCTCCTGCCCAAAAGAATACCGTCCCTTGGGACCTTTTTGAATGGCCTTCTTGATAGACGGTCGAGATCATCAAATCGACCCTGATCTGGATCATATAAACGGACCACAGTGGCCGACGTTCTCAGACGCACGAACCTGCGCCGTTCTGCGCTGGACTGATGGTGGGCCCCCATTCGATGTCGTTTCGAGAAATCCACTCCGTCCACCGAATTCCTCTCGGAATTTCGATCGGAAATGCGTGCTTTTTGACTTCTGGTGATGAGGTCCACAAGATCTTGCATTCTGCTGTTCATCCTCCGTTTGGACAATAAAAACCCGATATTTACTGTCAATTGAAAAAATGCCACCTAGGCAGTCGTAAAAGGGGCCACACTGATCTAATGGACGGTCTAGATTGTTCATATGTACAGTGTATGGGACCCACAACATGAATCAACGTCATCTGTTGTGAAACAGAGGCCACACCTACACTCGATGTGATGGTTGGTGGGCCCCAGGACGACATTACATGGACAATCCATACCGTCCATTGAATTTCTGGCGAAAAACCGTCAGGGAATGGTGAATTTTTAGTGATTTTGGTGAGGCCCACGAGATCTTCTGTTCCGCCCTCCATCCTACTTTCAATGGCCATGATATTCCAATAGTTTGCATGGGACCCAAAGGAAAGCTTGGCGAGGATATTTCCCCCTGTATAAACGTAATTGACGGTTCAGATCAACTGATTATATGACAGGTGTGTCCCACTACTCATTGCAGCGTCAACAGCGAACGGAGATAGATTTTTTTTTTCTTTCTTTGAGAAGAAGCTCGGGTCAGCGCACGCTGACCCGTTCTTGTATCTTGGTGCACGGCCAGTGCGTGTACACTATGTACACGCATTGTGTACGTAGGGCCCATGGTGATGTCTTTTTAGAAATCTGATCCATCCACCCTTGTTATCATGTCATTTAAACCATCGAGGCCGATTTTAAAGCATATCCGAATAGCAGGTGGGCCCCACTTCATAGATCTATTGGCTAATCTGACCGTTGGGCCACTTCTAGAGAGATCGAATGGCTGAAATTTGACGTGTACGGTTAATTTATGGTCATCAGACCATGTATGAAGTTTCGAGCCGAACGGATGATGGAAACCTTGTGATCTTGCATTCTGAGAAAATTTCGGGCCACTTGAGCCTCAGTTTCTCAATTTTCTCGAATCTCTTGCGTGTAATTCCATCGATCTTGGTCCCCTGGTGTCCGTCCCTTGCCTTGGTGCCTCTGGAGCATCAAATCAGTATTTTTAATACTCTTTTTCAGTCAACTCTCCTAATCACATCCTGCAACGAAACACGATTAAAATCGGGCGTTAAACGGCATTATGTTCGTAAATCCAGGTAATAAATGGGGTCTAATATGCAATATTTGACCCTCAACAGGAAGCCATGACTATCTTAGAAGGGATATGTGCAAAATGTGCTAGAGATGTTCCATATGGAAGGTGCCAAGCCAATTAACACGCATCTAGCATGTCACTTTAAGTCATCATCTAGGTCATGTCCAAGTATAAAAATGATATTTTAGATGTCATTGGTGTCATATGTGAGCACAATGTGGAGTCTCATATATGCAATGGTTTGTAGGAGAACGAATATATCAGAAGCAGCCGGTGTGGTTAACAGATATATATCGAATCTAGGGAAAGAACATTGAAATATTGTTATGTGAATTCTCAGGTATCTCAGGGGTATAATTAATATAGAGATCACGTTTGGGGTATATGGAGCTTTAGGTGGAGTTGTAGGCTATGTGGATTTAGATTATGCAGGTGATCTAGACAATAAGTCTACTACGGGATATGTTTTCACATTAGCAGGTGGACTGGTATGTTAGAGATCTACGCTACAGTCTATGATAACGTTGTCTACAACTAAGGTGGAATATATGGTTGCAACAGAGGCGTCAAAAAGAGAAATTATAGTTAAAAGGTTTGATAGGAGAGCTTGGGGTGAAGCAAGAGGCAATTTAGTTGCATTGCGATAATCAAAGTGCTATCCATATGGTGATGAATCATGTGTATCACATGAGAGCCAAGCAAATCGACGTAAAGTTCCACAAGATACAAGAACTAATTGTTTAAGGAGAGAGCCTGTTTCAGAAAATTCATACGGACGAGAATACTGCAGACATATTGACAAAGCCAGTGGCCATAGTGAAGTTCAAGCATTGCTTGGGCTTGGTTAATCTTGTTAGCCATCGATGAGATTAAGTACGCTTAAGGTGGAGGTTGAATGAGAGGTTTTAAGGGTGACTTGGCCAAATGTAAGTTAATATGTAGATTGTTGTGTGGATGCATTGGATTATGCCAATCTGTTATACAAAGATGTCCTATCCCAGTTCGACCAAGGCCATTTTTGGTTCTATCGAAAATTAGGTGGATTCTTGGGTTGCACGTTGTAAAGATTTGCATGTTTTCTGTTCGAACGAAATGTGAAATCAGATTACATCGAGTCCAACTGAAGTTGTTACGCAGATTAGCATAAATTGTGGTATTTAAGTCCGGTCGTGATTATGGCTTGTCGATACAAGTATTTTCTCTCCAAGGACAATGACTTGTAAGGTGAGAAGGGTTCTAAACACTTGTAAGGGTGTGTGAATATATTTTCTCATGGGGATAAGGCTTTTTCTAGGTAGGCATAGCAAGTAGAGATCCACGTTTCATTTGTAACCAAAGACGGTGAGTGTTATAATATTTAAGGCTTTGATTATAGCGGATTTTTGTCGCTTTGTGTCGTAGTTTTTTTTCCTGCAAGGGTTTTTCAAGTAAAATATATTATGTTATCATGTTATGTGATTGCTTGCTTTATTGCCTAGTTATTATGATTTATTCGATTGTTCTATCTTTTTCGAACATGCTTCCGAAAAGCGCACAAATTAACGATAGTATTGGATCCAAATTTTTAATACCTAGAGTTGATATAGGTTTGTTGATGGCTCATAATTTCAACATAAGGTAACATAAACATTGAAGGGAAAAAACAAATATCAGCTCCAGACAAAACTTCCATTGCCCTCAAGAAGTTTTCAATGGTAGGTGTTCAATTCCCACCATTTCCAGTGGGGCGGCCCGCTTAAGCTTTGAATACGATTCAATTTTGGGACCATGCCATAGAAAGAATGAGCCAGTAATGGATGGAATGCCATAGAAAGAATGAGCCAGTAATGGATGGACCGTGTGGATAAGACATACATCACGCTGGCCCCCATAGAATATACTCAATATGCGACAGTTACTTTGTACGCAATCTGCTTCCGACTAAATGAGAGTTAGCCATCATTGACCGGCAAGGGGGAATACTCCTGACTTTTGTAATCGCATGTCGATGAGATTACTCCAACTCTCTCTGTCATATTGTCACGAGTGCACAAGCAAAAATCGTTTTTGCTTTTGAATCAAAATGCTCGTGTCCTCTTCAAAACAGCAGGGTTGCGTATTGAAACTCGCTACTGCTCACCCAATCCCACTTGCTTGCTTTGTGAAGAAATAATTTTTTAATGGATTCTGCCTAAATATTCTCTACTCATTTTAATCATAATCGTTTTTAGATCTTTTCTCGAGCTTCGGCAGAGGCATTTACTGGAATTGAAACTTTCTTTGATTGTACTTGAACTCAACAAACACTTGAGCTTGTATGCAATTATGCAAGGGTTAGTGGGCCCAAAGTGATCAGCTCTAGGCAGGCTAATGTCCAATTTTGAACTTTTGTGGACTAGAATGTCTACTGAATTTAAGAGCCTGTTTGGAACGTGGGATTTGGTGATATGGAATTGCATTTGGTCCATCTAAATTTCATCCCACGTTTGGGATGATGGGAAGGATTAGATTGGGAACGGATCGGCTACTCCCCCTGCCACCAGCCCGGTGGCTGGTGGTTGGTGGTCTGTGGGCTCCATCATTATGTATTTGTTTCATCCATTCCATTCATCCATTTTTACAGATCATTTCATGGCTTGATCCCAAAAGCGAGAGGGAAAAAAATCTCAGTTGGACCACACCACAGGAAAAAAAGAATAGTGATTGGATATCCACCATTAAAATCCTCCTAAGGCCCACTGTAATGTTTATTTGACATCCAATCTGTTGATTTGGTCATATAGACCCAGATGAAGGGGGAAAAAAAGAGCAAATAACAGCTTGATTCGAAACTTTTATGCCCCCAAAAAGGTTTTTAATGGTCAACGTTCATTCAACACTTTTTCTTGTAATGTGGTTCACTTGAGATTGGGAGATACCTAAGTTTTAATCTCATATCATAAAATGATCTAAAAAAATAGATGAACAGCATGGATGAAAGATATACATCATGGTGGACCCACAGAGCACTGGCCACCAGCCATGGCGGTGCTAGGGAGAGCAGCCAATCCATTTCCGATTAGATTACTCCAAGTGTCTCGTATCATCCAGATGGATTTCGAAATCCACTGACTATTCGCCTCTCATTAATATACGTGTTTTATCCGTATCCTCCACACACACACACACACACACACACACACACACACACACATATATATATATATATATATATATATATATATATATATGGAAAAGGTACTATGCGCTCGACCTCATGAGTGCGTCCCATGAGGTCAAGCTATGTGGGCCCCACCGTGATGAGTTTAGAAAATCTACCCCCATCAGTCAGATGCACCATTCTATTGTGGGCCTATGTCTCAAAAATCAAGTCAATCCGGGCCACACCACATACAAAAGTGGAGAGGGGCCTTGCACCATTAAAACATTCATAATCATTTTTGGGCCCACCAAGATGTATTTTGCAAATCCAGCCCATCCATTATGGGTGTCCCACTTGGATGAGGGTTCAGACCAAGTTTCAGCAGCATTTAAAACTCAGATAGGCCCCACCAAGTGCTTTTACATGTTTTAACGGTGTCTTCACATGATTTTAGATGGTATAGCCCACCTGAGTTCCATATACGGCAGTTTTTTAGGATATCCGATAATTTAAAGGAAACCCATCAAATGCACGGTGTTGATGGTCGACACGCATCACAGTGGGGCCCACACAGCTCGACCTCACGGGAGCTTATCGTGAGGTCAAGCGCATAGTACCTTTTCCTATATATATATATATATATATATATATATATATATATATATATATATATATATATATAGAAAATGTTCCATGCGGTTGAGTTGCGTGGGCCATATCATTATATGTATCGAACATCAACACCATGCATTTGATGGGTCTCCTTTAAATCATATGATATCTCAAAAATCATTTGTACACAGAACTTAGGTGGGCTATACCATCTAAAATCATATAAAGACATATGTAAAACATATAAAACCACTTGATGAAGCCCAATTGAAATTTGAATGCATCTGAAACTTGGTCTGATCCCTCATCCAAGTGGGACACACATAATGAATGGGCTGGATTTGTGAACGACATCTTGGTAGACCCAAAAAACAACTATAAATGTTTTATTGAGAGGATAACCCTCTCAAATTATGTATGTGGTGGCCCAAAATTATGTATGTGGTGGGCCCACACAACACAGCCTCATGCGCCACATATATATATATATATATATATATATATATATATATATATATATATATATAGTTTCCGGTAAAGAGAGAGGGATAATATGCGGTTGGAAATAACGACCACTGGCATTGTAAGATAGAAGAGGGCCACTAGCATACTTCTAATCTATCAAATGCGAGATAGAGTCATGCTCACCTATGCACCTATGCACGTGCTCACCTTTGCACGCATGTCATGGGTGTCTAATCTGAATGGTCCATCGGAATCCCATGAAATCCTAAGAGATAAATTTTCACCCTAAAAATCTGGTGGGCCATAGCAAAGAGAAATGCAAATATAAAGAGTAAACTATTTTCATTTTTAATGGTCCACCAGAGTTTTGGATCAAAGTAAAACTTGGGCCACGGGGTTCATGAGGTGCTGCTTCACACGGACGGTTCAGATTTTGGATCCACATCACCTATGATGGGCTCTCAAAAAAGTTTGCACCACTTCCGTGCGAACTGTGCGCAGGTGAGCATATGCAGGATATATAAGTAAAATGACGTGGAGACCAACCATAAAAGTGCCCGATGTGTATGTTTGATCATGAATATGGATGGTAAACTTTTTTACCTCACCATTACTTTTATCATAAGCATGAGGCCCACCAATGAGTTTACGGCCAAAAAGTGTACTTTCACATGTGCATTTGCATGATATGTACCCTTAATCCAAACCGTCCAAATAGAAGGATTATAGAAGAAGTGTTATAGCCCGAAATTTATACTGAAAACATGACAGACCCTGTTGATGTACATCTATATGGCCTGTAAAAGTGGAGGTAGTAAGTTGGCAAAAATTCAATAAAAAATGTTCATTAATCAAAGAAGATTCTACGATCAATATAACATCTGAGTACAAAACGAATACACAATGGTCCCACTGTTGGAGCCGTTTGAATTTGAAATACAAGCCACAGGAATGTAGGGAGACATCTCACATGTTTGTGGCCAGAGTGTCAATTTATAGATTTTTGGATGGTTGTCCATTTCCTTATTATTGCTGCGCTGTATGCCCGTCCAAAACCTTAACTTTGCTATCCCTACCATGATGAGTTTCCTTAAAAAGAGAACCTACAATCGATAGTAAGGCTTAAAAAAAGTGAACAACGATCCAAAAACTTAGATATATTCATCAACAAACAGTGGTTGGATCGGCCTGACTTTTGAGACGGGGCCCTTTTGGGCGGTTTGGATTTCATGAGCACATCTGGACGGTTTGGATTCCATAAGCACATAAGTGGTGGTGGGCCCAACTTATATAAGGACATGTATAGTAATCGGCATATATATTGCGGTTACATGGTGGATGATGGCTGAAACGGACGATGCACTTTTCCTAGCATTCTTTCCCACCAGGTTATCTAATCCTACACATTGAGTAGGTGCAGATTTTTGGAGAATCTGCAGGCAGAAACACCTTAATTTGAATTTAAACAAATAAGAGAAAATGAAAAATTCAAGTAATCACAAAGAGAACACATGATCTTTGACGTGGACAACCCTCGATGAAAAATATTATGACACAAATTGACAATTAATCTACTATTTAGAAAAGATTACATGGATGAACAGAAGTTACAACAAAAAACCCAAACTCTCTTTCATTTGATGCTCTTAAGACACCAAAAAAAAAAAAAAAAACAACCCAAAATCATAACTCTCTTAACCTTAAAATATAACTAACTCTAAAGGCCACCTTCTTAAAGAGGAACATGTTAAAAATACCTCTTCAAGGATCCATTAACACTTTAGCCTTGTTAGCATATGAAACATAGCTCATATGAGCTCATAGAAGTGAATAAAGCCATAGTGATTTTGGTGTCACACTTTTAACAACCTCTACCTTAATAGAAAAAGCACTTCCTTACATTGTCAATCTTCTTCTAAGCATCACCATCATTGTTTCGTGCACACTGTCTTTATTCCTTGTCAAGCCTAAAAAAGTTGAAAAAAATTTGAACTTATCTACATGAACGACCTATGTAAATAGTTTTGCTAGATTCTCACTGGTGTAAATCTTCTCAGGAGTAACATCTCATTCTTCAAGCATCTGCCGGATAAATTGATGACGAACATCAATGTGTTTAGTCCGGGAGTGATATATCGAGTTTTTTTTTTTTTTCAAATTAATTGCACTCCCACTGTCATAATTCACAGGCATGACTTCTTGCTGAAGTTCCAATTCATTCATCATACCTTTTAACTAAACAAGTTCCTTGAATACCTCCGTCATTAACATGTATTCAGCTTCAGTAGTGGAAAGTGCAACTACAGACTGAATCCTAGATATCCAACTGATAACTCCACCCGCTAACATAAATGAGTAACCAAAAGTAGACATTCTATTATCCACATGCCCTGTATAATCTGAATTAACATAGCCTACAAGTCTTTCTTCTGAATCTTCAAAATAAAAGACATAATCCGTCATACCTCATTTATATCGAAATAATCATTTTACCACTTCTCAATGTTATTTGGTGGGGTTTGATATGTATATGCTCACAACACCAACTACATGTGATATCTGAACTCATACAGACTATGACATACTTAAGATTGCCAATTGCGCTTGAATAGGGCACATAAGATATATAACGCTTTTCTTCATATGACGTAGGATATAGTTCTAAAGAAAGCGGAAAATGAACTGCATAGGGAGTGCTAACTGATTTTGCCTTTCTTAGTCAAAACTTAACTAGAACTTTCTCAAGATACTCATCCTGAGATAACCATAGTTTGCTCCTCTTTCTGCCCCTATTTACATCCATCCAAGAATCCTTTTTATAGCCCTTAAATCTTTTATTTTAAACGTCCTGAATAATTGAGTCTTTGACATGTTGATTTCAGACATGTTATAAATAGTGATAAACATATCATCAACATATAATACTAGAATGATCTTAATAAGACTCTAGCTTAACATGAAAGAACCAAACTTCTTATACCACTACTTAAGTGGTTGTTTTAGGTTGTATAATGATCTCTTCAACATATAAACAAGATCATTCTTTCCCTGCACCTTGAACCCTTTTGGTTGCTTAATGTAAATTTGCTCTTATAATTTTTCATGCAGAAATACAGTTTTAACATCTAACTTATCCAATTCTAAATTGTATTGAGCAACCAAAGCCAATACAAATCTATCATATACCTGCTTTAGCATTGACATGAAAATTTCACTAAAGTCGACACCCAATACAAATCTGATAGATATCTCCTTCACTACTAGTGCAAAAATCTCACTGAAGTTAATACCTTCATTCTAATCATATCCTTCACTACCAATCTGGCCTTATACCAAATCAGTTTCTTTTGGAATATCCACTCACACCCGATCACCTTCCTCCTAAAGAGCAGCTCAACTAGATCACACGTTTAATTTTTATACAGAAAATACATCTCTTCATGCATAGTTGATCGAATCCAAGGGTTGACAATCACAAGTATAGGGCTGCGATGTAGTAATAACTTGATAAGACCGAGGTTAATCCATAGGGAATTTGGTGAGATTAAACTAAGGACTTAATTTTAAAAACGGTTGGCTTAGGTTTTTAATCCAGCTGAATAAAAGAGTTGTAAAAACAATTATAAAAAGGACTAAGTATCTAGGAATCCCCGATCAATAGTTTTTGAATTCAATTTGTCTTCTCGAGTTGATAACTCAACTAGAATTGGATTTTGATCCGTTATAATCAGAAGATAACACTATAATGTTAATAAAAAAATATCCAACATATATTAGAATTATGATAGACTTGATCTCTTATGAAGATATACGTAATCACATCATAGAAAATTGAAAAGCATTTAATATATTCAGAGGCAACAATAGATCAAACAACTTTACAGATTGATACATTCCCCAACTTAGAAATTCAATCATATCCAATCACAATTCAACATCAAATCATTAACTTTCATTGAAGAAACGAATTAAATATCAAATATCCATTAAAAGGTTCATCCCTTCGCCTTAGTTAAGAGATTAACCAAGCATGACTAACATCTTAAACAAAACATAAAGAAAAAAATAGAAAAACACAAATTAAAACCAAATGATTGAGAAGGAAAGATGATTCCGAAGAATCTTCGCAATTCATAGTTCTCTCTGCTAAGCCCTAATTCATACTTAAGAAGGGTTAGAACACCCCTTTAAATAGAAAAAGTTCGCACAGACTTAGAACTGACTTCAAAT
Organism: Magnolia kwangsiensis; assembly: GCA_037074715.1. NCBI lineage: Eukaryota > Viridiplantae > Streptophyta > Magnoliopsida > Magnoliales > Magnoliaceae > Magnolia > Magnolia kwangsiensis. The sequence goes on from CM073573.1 coordinate 144,767,645, forward strand.
TTGTGCACTTTTGTTAGGCTTCAATCGCACCAATAGTCACCTTCGATCGCACCGAGTCCAGTTGAAGATCCCTTCGACTGTAGTTGAATTTCATAAAAACCGATTTGAAATTTTTATCTCGCTTCGGTCACACCGAACTCTCATTCGGTGGCACCGAACATGGCTTCAGACAAACTTAATTGTCGATCTGAATTATCTCTAAAAATCACAATTTCTTGTTGGACAATTCTGTGCACATTCGGTCGGATCAAACCAACCTCAAGTGGGACCAAATAATCTATTATTTTTGTTATTGTACTATGTGATTTTTTAGTCTTTTCTCTATATTTTACCCTTAGTTTTTTTCTTTTTTTGGATATTTGATACTTAAAATCTTTAATAATGTCTTCCAAATATCTAATTCTTCTTTGATCATTCTTTTGAGTTTTAAATTTTCATTTTAAATGCATATTCTTGTTTAGGTCCAAAATCACCTCACATGTATAAAACATATATAATTAAATTGAATTAACACTTACTTGCAAGAAAAGCTAATGTAATTGAGCAGATAAATATGCAATATTTAGGTGTTATCACACCCGCAACTAACATTTTTTTAGTCATGAGCAAAACATATGAAAATTTTTGAATTCAAAAATAATTCTGAAAAGAAACCAATACTATAATCTTAAATAATTTCAATCTAAACCAATACAAAGAGAACCAAATCAAGTATATTATTCACCTAAGTTCCAATACTTTAATAAATATTCCAATTAAATTCAAGATAATAATCATATAATTGAATAATTTCCATATTAAGTTTCATGAATGTATTATGCAGTCCAGACTTAACAACACCACAAATCTAGTTTTTCTACTTTTATCTCTATAATGATAATCAAATAAATGAACAAATCAACCAAAGCATAAAGCAGAACTTGCCTTACGGCTCAATACTTAATTCTTCCAGTTCTCTCTCTCTCTCTCTCTCTCTCTCTCTCTCTCTCTTTATTTTTATTTTTATTTATCACTGGTTTTCACTCTATTACTCTTTTTTTTTTCCCAATCTATTCATTATTTTTTTTTTCCATTTTTTAATATTAAACAATCTTTTCATGGACAATTACAATAGGTAGCCCTTTTTTACAACCATTTTTTAAGTGGGTATTACCCTTTCATTTTTTTTCCTTTTCTCAATGAACATGATAGACAAATTCCCAAGGCTTTGTTCCTAGCATTCTTAATAATCATCAATTCAATAATTTAGTATCCAAATAAGCTCTAATATGTAAGTTAAATATGACATGATATATTTATGACTCAATCAACAACTAAATATCATTAAAATGAATTTAATCTTGAAATCCTTCAGGTAACTAGAATATAGGCTACAAAATTTATTTGATACTAATTCTTGAATTGATCTCCTGAAACTATATAAAATTATAGAAAACAGCTTTTGAAAATTTAAAAAATTCAGAATTTTCAACTCAACTTTTTTTAAAAAATAAAATTTTGGAAACCCACCCCCAGCCTAAATTCTACGTTATCCTCAATTTATAATTGTATATGCAATAAATGTAACATGAGAGTAACAAAATAAAGATGAGTAAGTGAAAACAAGTACCTGAAGGACGACATATGGGAGCGAACTTTAAAGATTGGTGATTTAACAACTAAAAACTTACAAAAAATATCTTATTCTATCAAAGGAAACTAGATCCTAAGAAAGCAAGGGAAAGGATATACATCGTACTAGGAGTTCAATCCTGGTACACAGGATCTTCTAGAGATATGAAAACTTCTTATGGAACTAATTTTTTCACAAACGGTTTCAATTTTTGACCATTTACTTTGAACACATTGTCATTTTTAGGAGTCGTAACTTTCATGACCTCATAAGGATAAACATTCTTTACTAAGAATGGGCTAATCCATATGGATTACAGTTTTTAAAGAAAGTGACGTAGACGAGAATTATAAAGGAGGATTTTTCTGATTTTGCTCAAATATTTTCCTGAAAATGTTATTGCCACAGAACACTTTCATCCTCTCCATATATATTCTTATGTTATCATATGCATCATTCCTAATTTCTTCCAACTCCATAAGTTGAGGTTTATGCAGTGTGCTAGCTTTGTCAATGTCAAAATTGAATTTCTTTATGACCCAGTATGCTTTATGTTCTAATTCCACTAGTAAGTGACATGCTTTCCCAAAGACAAGTTTATAAGAAGACATTTAACTAGAAGTTTTAAAAGCAGTCCTATACGTCCATAATGTGTAGGTTAGCCTTAATGACCAATCCTTATACTTTGGATTAATAATTTTTTCAAATATCTGTTTAGTCTCCTTATTGGAAACTTCAGCTTGGCCACTTATTTGTGGATGATAGGGTGTAGCTGTTGAGTGTGAAATATTGCATATTTCCCCCTGATTATACCTTGATTTTATGAACATGAATGTGTTTAACTGATCTATATTTACACGTTTTCTCTTATAAGGTGATTTTGAGAGCTTAAGGTGAAAATGATGCTTAAAGCATGGATTCGATGCTTAAAGGATTATCGAAGAAAGGATTGGATCTATGGAGGTCAAGATTGAAGATTTCAAGAGTCTAAGATCTAAGAAAACCAAATGAAGAAGGAAGAAAACTAAAGAATCAAAAGTGTAGAAAATCAGATTGTTGAACTCAATAGTTCGATGTTATTGATGACATCGAAGTGTTTGATGCCATCGAAGAGACTTCGATTCCATCGCAAAAATAAAAAAAAAAATCGATATCCTTATTAGACATATTTGGGACCCCTTTGATTCCATTGAAGGAGGGTCTGATCCCATCGAAGAAGCATTCAATGCCATCGAAGCTAGTTCAATGACATCGAAAATATCATGAATTATGGAATTTACTCGCTGGACAGTTTATAGCATTTTTTGATCCCATCGATGATATGTTTAATGACATCAAAGGCAGTTTGATGCCATCGAAGCACGAGTAATGCCATCAAAGGACTGACGCAGATTCAAAAGTCGGTTGCTGACAGTTTCTAAATTCGAATCAAACTCTTCGATGAAACTTCGATCCCATCAAAGTTGTGATAGCTGTGTAAATTGAGGTAGTTTTGAAGTCGGTTTGATCCAAGCTTATAAATAGGGATGTTTTAGGAGTTTATAAGAATGAATTAGGGTAGAAGGAGGAGAGTAAGGAGTTGTGGAGTATCAAGGAGTCCTCCCTTCTCTTCAATCCTTCAATTTTAGTTAGTTTTTATGTTTTTTTTTAAGAGTTTTAGTTCAATCATGTCTTTGGTTGGCTAATCTCTTAGCTAGAGATAAGAGTTGAAGCTTGTAGTTTGTTTTAATGTTTATTTTACTTTGATTCAAGTTATTTGATCTTTATGTTGAACAATTCGTAGATTTTGGTTTGAATGAAGTATTTTTAGCTTACTTTGATCCATTGTTAACTCTAGGAACATTGGATGCTTAGGAAAGCTTTTGATATGTTCTTATTTATTTTGAAATTGTGTGATCTATAAAATTCATTGATATATCATTGACTCCGGGCATGGTAGATTCTTTGAATTCCCTGCGATCATTACATTGATTCAGAATTCTTTCTGTGGGAACCAATCCAATGAAAATTCAGAATTGTTTTGATAAATGAATTATGTTTCAACAACTCTATCATGTGACTGGATAGGATTGGACTTTGATTCTTGTTTTGTTATTAATTGAATCAAGTAAAGTAGCATTAAGATGGCTATAAGTGGATCCTTAGTGCTCTAGTTTCCATTATCCTTGGAAGTTTATTCACTGTTGATATTTTTAAATCTAAATTGTAGTTAGTAGATTCTATTTTTAGTTCTAATCTTTTTTTAGAAATCGTACAAAGCAAGTTGTTGTGGGTACGACCTCGGTCTCATTGAGTTATTACTACATCGCAACCTTGCACTTGGGGTGACAAGTGAACAGTAGCCACTTTGTGTGTAATACCATATTTAGGGGTGTACACGGATCGAGGTAGCTTGGTTAGCTCTCTCGAATCGACTCGAAATAGCTTGATTTGACTCAGTTCAAAGCTGAGTTCGAGCTGAGTTGAGCTAATTTTTGGAGCTCGAAAATGAGTTCGCGCTAAGTTCGAGCAGGCCCCGGCTCGACTCAACTCGACTCGGATCAAATCCAGCTCGAATTCAGCTTGAATCAAACTCAAGTTGAACCAGTTTGGTGACTTGGTTACTTTTCCATTGATGTTACTCACCAACCGTTTGATAAAATGACTCAACCAAAGGTGGCTGGTGGCAAGGAAGGTATCTACATGAAACATATTGAATTATTGTGTATTCTCAAAGCTTGTTAGAGATCAAACACTACATATACAACAAAAATGGGTAGAGAAACCTCTGCTGAAACTTCTTCTAAAGAATCATGTTAGTTGTTTGACGGTGTGGTATGGAAAGCTTATAGATTCAATGGGTTGGGGAATTATTTTAGAAAGGAATGGGATCTCATAGAAGATATAGGGAAATATTTCTATTGGTATCATGGAGAACTTCCCAATTGAAATTAGAAGCTTAGTTCCTTCAAGAATTTTTTTGTATTGAGAAGCTCTACCCACCTTTGAAACACGAAGACATTACAATGATGGTTAGCGGCGGACCATTTTGTGACCGTTTCAATGGGGCACTTTTTCTTTGGGTAAATTCGTCAGGACCTTCTCTCAGCAATTTTAGACTTAGGCTTGCTGCTAGAATCACTCAAAATTCAGTGATTACAATGTCTTTCAGTCCAAATCTCAGATTGGGTGTCTTTCCTGAGAATCAAAATCTTAATAATACCCTTTTTCTCTTTGTTTTTTGGGATTTTGAAGTTGCAGTTCAGGTGTTTGTGAAAATGCCTCAATGGTGAACTCGGCTCGAGTTGGCCCGAGCTACTGATCAAACCGAGTTAAGCTAGCCAGTCATGCTCGAGGACCGAGCCGAGCCGAATTCGAGCTGATGAGGTTAGCCAGTGGCCGAGCTGAGTTGAGCTGAGGCCAACTCAACTTGGATCGACTCGATGTACACCCCTAACCATATTTCTTCATTAAATTCTCAAATGGTCTATTACAAAAGTGCGAATCACCATCACTGATTATAGATCTCAGCGTTTTAAACCTTGACAAGATATTTTCTTTTAAAAATTGTAGAACTACTTTGTGATCATTTATTCTATAAGGAATCGCCTCCACCCACTTGAAAACATAATCCATTGCTAGGAGGATGTAAATACGTCCAAAAGATGGGGATAAAGGTCCCATAAAATTGATACCCATACAATAAAAAAATTTGACAATTAGGATTGGATTTTTAGGCATTGTACTTCTACATGGCATTCTTCCCATTTTTTTTGACATTGCTCACATACTTTGCAAAACTCATGGATATCTTTAAACATCTTCAGCCAATAGAATCCACATTGTAGAATCTTAGCGGTGGTTTTGTTTGTCGAAAAATGACATTCATAAGCTTATGAGTGACAAAAGGAAGTGACACTAAAGTGTTCATTATTCTAAACACATCTCCTAATGATTGGGTATGGGCAATATTTAAACAAATAAGGATCGTCCTAGAAAAAACTATGTATACCTTGGATAAAAATCTTTTCTTATCTTTTGATGTCCAATGGATTAGCAATTTACATGTCACAAGATAATTTGTTATATCAATGTACCAAGTAATTGGAAGACAACAAATAATTGTTCATCTGGGAAAGTATCTTTAATCGACGAACTCTCAATGGAATTCGAAAGAACTAGTTGAGACAAGTGGTTCACTACTAGATATTTTCGAATAGACCTCATTTAGTTAGAAGTCATTGTGTATGGTCTCTTACCTACTTGGGCATGAACCAAGCACATGAAACTAAGTTCTAAACCTAAAATTAGAAAAAAATCCTACAACAAAAATTAAAAATCCTATAGCAACTAGAATCTAAAAAGCAATAAGATGAGGGAATAGAGTTTTTAGTTAAGAAGAACTAGGAATAATGATGTTATAAAAACAAGAAGTCAACAAACGATGTTAGTTTTTTTTTTTTTTTTTTTTTTTTTTTAAAATACGTAACAACACCTAATTAGAACAAACTTCCTAGAATTAAACCCTAAAGGCAAAACCTTAGGTTAGAATTAGAAATCAAAGCCTTAGCAAAATCTTAGGTTAGAACTAGAAATCAAAGCCTCTAACCTAAAACTAAGTATTCTCAGCATAAAGTTCCTGACAATTTGTCGAGTATGAAATATTACATATTTCTCCTTGTTTATACCTTGGTTTTATGAACATGATAGCATTTAATTGATCTATTTATTTATGTTTTGCCTTGTAAGGTGATTTTGAGAGCTTAAGGTGAAAAAGATCTTAAAAGAATGGATTTGATGCTCAAGAATTACCAAGGTAAGGATGGATCTTTAGAGGCTAAGATTAAAGATTTTACGAGTCTAAGATCTAAGAAAACCAAGTAAAGAAGGAAGAAAATTGACTTTGTAAAGTGCAGAATTCAGGAGCTGTTGAACTTGACTATTTAATGACATTGAACACACTTCGATGCCATTGAAGGAGGCTCGATCCCATCGGGAAATTCTAAAAAAATCAAGTTTGGTCGTTGGACAATTGGGTGCAATTCTCGATTTCATCAAAAACCCTTTAATCCCATCGAAGATTACTTCGATGCCATCAAAGCCAGTTCGATGGCATCAATAATTTTAAGAATTTCAGACTTAACACACTAGACGGTTCTGGACAATTTTTTATTCCATTGAAGACTCCTTTGATGCCATTAAAGCCAGTTCGATGACATCGAAGTTCGGGCAATGATATCGAAGACTTACGCAGTGCAAAAGGTAGAGTTTCTAAATTTAAATCCAACTAGGCTTCACACCTTCAATGTGTTCACTCCCCAAGTATAGGGTTGTGATGTAGTAATAAACTCGGTAAGACTGAGGTCGAATCCATAGGGACTGAAACCTGTACGTAATTTGAAACTAACTAGAATTGGAACTAGAAGAAGATGAAATCCAAATCGAGTAAGTATGAGGGATTAATGGTGAAATATTAATCTAAAACTTGTAAATTTAAAGGTGAAAAACTAGGGTGCCAAGGATCTACTTGTAGCAATTGGGAAGCTACTTAGCATTGATTCAAGGACAATTGGAATTAGAGTCCTATCCTATCCAGTTGGTAAGAAGAGATTTGTCAAATCTTTGAACTTCTCATGGTTCTAATCATCAATAGATAAAAGTGGTGAAGATTTGGAAGTGATTCCGTCACCTAACCATGCCCAGGAGACTATGGTAAACAATACCAATTTATCAATCTCACAGCTAATCATGAGAAAATTGTGAAAGTTAGGAAGGGTTTCATCACCCAACCATGCCCATGAGACGATGTTGAACAACAGGGCTCCCAAGTTCTGTAACACCCTGAAAATTAGAGGTCGTGTATAAACCCAACTCTCGAGTTCCAGACCGTCACTTATGCAACAAAAATGGTTATGATTTAATGTTGTCTGAGTTAAAGCATTCACATGAGTAAAAGTATACCAAAACTGCAATTCATACTCCAGATTCAGTGATAAAAGCAAGCGGAAGACTAAAAGATACACGTATCACTGTATGGAAAATAAAATAGATCTCAACTGTCTCCAAAGTATGAATACGTCTCTGAGTCTCATATACATGTAAATAACCAAAAATTAAATGTCAAAATAGTCCCACTAAGAAGTCTCGTCAATCCAGGCCACCTAAGCAAAGCCGTCGTGGTACTGCATATATGAGAACTCGTCCCGGTCCTCATCATAGTCCGGCTCTGCCTCCTAAATTGCTGCCTCACCTACATCTAAGACAGAGTCTGGTGGGTGTTGTAAACATCATCCCGTAACGTGGGAGTGAGTAGCTAACTCAGTGGAATAATAGAGTAAAGATTAGCATGTTCTCAAATCAATCATGTGATAATAGTAAAGCAGTAAATCAAACAATCCTAACACTGTTGTTAATACAATATGACATGATATGATGGATGCCCTCACCGACATTCTCCCTCATACGGCACCATCTGCGTCCGCGGCATGCTTGCGTATCGCTCAGTGCTCCACATCTTACAGGCACATGTAATGTAATGGTGATATGATTACCGAGTTATTATTATTCCATTCAAACAGCAGGATTGGAAAACTAAGGTACTTTCCTTATTTCAATCCCAACACAGATCCTGTCTAGGGTCGTTACTCCTAGTAATCTCATACGATGTATATTTTGTAGGTTGCTACAAGGGCTGCCAGGGCTGTTGCTCACACTCATTGCACCGCTCCCCAATCACCTTATCAATACAGGCCTACTGTACTCTCACTGCCACGGAAGGGTCGTCGCCTCCCATAGACTCAGAATACGCTCGCGGTCACTACAAAGGACTCATCGCCTGATCAGTGTAGGCCGACAGTAAGAATATAGTGTCCCATACCACCATAATCTGCTCACGAGTCATAGATGCTCACTGGTCACTACGGGGAGGTTTGTGGCCCCAGTGTAGGACGACAGCTCCACCACGGTGTCCCATACCACCATGCCCGACTCATGAGTATTTATAGATCAAGGTACCATGGTTGACAGGGTTTACAATGGTAAGTTCAGTACCCTAGGTTCAAGCAGTTATGACTCATACAGGGTGAACATACAATGGCCAGTCGGGTTACTTGACGGGCTCGACTAGCACGAGCGCATCTCAAGTCGAACGACATGAAGTACATAAAATACCTCGCGTGGCCTAACCACTGCCGCCAACTCCAAAACACGACTCGCGTTCATCGACCCGTCGCTCGTGGCGAAGATAAGCCAACCACGAATTTACTCGGTTGCCAACTGCCTGGATTAGGTATAGTCCCAAAAAATTATGAATCCACATCAGCAATCATATAAGAGTAATGGAAATGAAATAAAACAATGTGAGCATGTTAACACATGTTATAACATACCACTTAAGTAAATCTTCCAACACATGCATTTCATACATATAACGAAATCATGCATATAGCCAACATATAGGAAATCATGTACATCAGCATATTATTTGAGAATTCACTCTCAAACTAATTCATAATACCATTTAATTCAATACATACTAATATAAACATTTATACAAACACTTAGTCTACACACTTAAGTCTACATATAGTATGTCGACTCAAAGTGCGCATTTGGGCGAATCTCTTCGCCAAACTGATTATACACGCATTCCTAATATCCTAATGTGACAAAAATTCATGTCAATCATATCAGCAAAATATGGATGAAAACAGTATTTCCTACAAATAACTAAAATGCCCTAAATCTCATATTTTTCATCTGTTTACGAAACGGGAAACGGACAGCATGTTGTACATGTCAAACGGCGTTGCCGTCGATAATCTACTATTAAACGACATTGAAAGCGTTGGAAACAGTCAATCAAAGCGTCTAAAATCCGCACCTTTTATCCTATAAGTGTATTGATTCGAACGGAGCGTGTACGCTTCGTCTACAGTGAATCGGGAACCTATTTTACAAGATGCATCAGCTACCATGCTAAGGAACCAAAGGAACCTTAAATCAGCAAGTATTTAGAGTATTTTCTTACCTAGAATCGCGGCGAAATCATTGGAAAAGTGATTGAGGCGCGTTGCTTAAGCACGTGCAACACGTAGTGCAAGCGGTAGGAAATTCTCTCCCACTCTCTCTCACAATCTCTCACCTTTTCTCTCACACCAATTCTAGTAAATTCGTATGGGTGAGAGAAGTGAGGGTTTAAGCCCCTTTTATAACCTAAAACTTGCCCAAAACAGGCTTGGGAACAATGTTTACTTGATGCCTAACCAAATCGGGGCTGTTTCGGTCCAAAAAGATATTTCTGGAGGTCCCCTGGCCGAACGCGATCGGACTTAAGTTCATGCACGTCGGATGTCGCTCACATCCCATTTTCAGACTAGTAGTGTTCGTAGATCGCACGTGGAGGTCCAGTTTCAGTTCAGCGGTCATCGCACGTAGATCAGGTCTATAAGTCTCGTGATATGAAATAGAAATTTTTCCTGATCCAAGGGTGTAATTTGACTGAATTCTGACGGTCAGAACGCTTAATACTGACGCGTCAAGTCGTGTGCCAGATTTGAATTTCAAATTCCAAATCTAACCCTATTCTCACTATCTTCACTCCAGGCTCAATGAAATAGCCTGTGAATGTCGGTTGGACTTGATTTTTGAAATGATTGTCAAGTCCAGCTAGGCGGTTATAACGGTCTAAGATTGTAGGTATTGGACTTTCGACGCGCGGTCTAGATCCAATACAAAGTTTCAAAGAGGTCCTGAGAATAAATCGGCTTAGAGTTTGATCCGAGGTTTTAGAGTTATTATAGCGTTATTGGTTCCACTCACTTTGAGTCTTGTAGAACGTATTTAAAGTGATCAGGGACTATTTCCCAGCTACTTTAGCGTTGCGCTAGATAACTTACACTTATTTTCTAAAGGAATTAATCCTACGCGATTTCTGGTCGAGTTGGTACTCGAGCCCAAGTACGAATTTTTTCAGGGCGTTACAAGTTCAAAATCTCAATACATAAAAAAAGAATATCTTAAGCTATCGCAGATCTATTGTAATTTGAGTCATAACAAACCATTAAAACTAAAAACATTCCTTATAATCAAACTAGCATCCATGAGAGTTCAATAAACATAAATCAAAGCAAAGCTAACACCCCAATCACGCCACAAGCTTCACATCTTAGCACTATCTAAGAGGTTTATCCAACTATAGTTTTGATTAACTAAAAACTCTTAGGAAAAAAAATAAAGAAGAAGAAAAGGAGGTAGGGAAACTTCAGATGAAGAAGCCGGCCCACGTCCTCGCCTCCACGGCGGCACAGATGGTGCTCCATGTCCCCCGATGAGATCTCTCAAGCTCTCTCTCTCTCTCTCTCTCTCTCTCTCTCTCTCTCTCTCTCTCTCCCTTATATAGAAACTGGGGACGAGTCCTGACCGGAGTTGGTGTGTAGGGAGTAGAGAATGTGTAAGGATGTTTACACAGTCATGAAGTCAGCGCCCTTCTTCCCTTGCCTTATGTCCAAAAGAACAACGTCCCCTGGGACATTTTTGGTTGAGCAACATGATTTACGGTTTGGATCTTCCAACTAATCAATGATGGTGGCCCACTCATGTTTGTACGTAGCTCTGTTTTGCAATAAAGCATCGTACGTATGCTGTCGTGAAAAATAGTGAGCTCGTGATTGGTATCAAACAAGAGATCCATTCCGTTAATTGGAATGCTCTCGAAAAACTATTTGGAAAGGAATATTTTTGGAATGAAATCGGGGTGGCCCATACGATCTTCTGTTCTACCGATCATCATGCGTGTGGCTGAGATCTTCACACGTCTGCTTGTATGGTGGATAAAGGACACCTAGGCGTGGGTTGTGGCTAACCCTTGGGACGAATGGACGACTTGCATCTTCCGACTAAGTGAGCGGTGTGCCCCACAACTAAAATCAGCGTCTACACAGTGCGGATGCTGTTGGGTTTCTCTGTTTGGGAAGAAAGGTCAGTCAAAGACCTTTGACCAGGTTTTCTTGGTCCGGTACACCAAGAGTGCACTTGTGCATTGTGCACTGGCAACTGCCAATGGGGCCCAATGTATTGTACATGAGAAATCTTCTCCGTCCATCCATCTCATCAACTCATTTAAGGCATTGTTTCTAAATTTGAAACATATCCAGAGATTAGGTGGGGCTCCAAATCATTGATTTGGTGTTTGATCTGTCTGTTGGGCCACTTCCACAGGGATCCGATGGCTGAATTTTAATGTGTACGGTTAATATATGGTCCTCAATCCATGCATGAAGTTTCGAGCCGAATGGATGGTGGAAACCCTGTGATCTTGCATTCTAGCTGACTTTCAGGCCACTTGAGCTTCAGTTTCTTGATTTTCTCGGATCTTTAGCGTATAAATCTGTCGATCTTGGTCCCCTAGGGTCCGTCCCTTGCCTTGGTGACTCATGAGCATTAAATCCATACTTTCAGCATCCTATTTCAATCCAAGATCGTAAATACACCCTGCATCACAAACACGATTAAATCGGGCCATTAAATAATACCATCATAGTAAATCCAGGCAATAACTGGGGTCTGATGTGCAATATTTGACCCTCAACACAACCCCCAACCAACATCTTGCTAGTCTCGAGTAAAGTATGTGAAAAATAAGTTGAGAATTACAGGACAATTTCTATAACCTCGAGTGATTTTTGAAAAATAATCCAGATACTAGAATTCTAAAGATTCATGAATGTTGGACATTACTTCCTCTTGGACTCAAGCGCATGGTAAATTTCATAGTCAAGTTCGAAGTATTAATCCATCAATCAGAAAAATTCTAAACATTGAGTTTCATGGGTGTATAGTGCAACCTTGACTCATCACAATTAAAGATCCAATCGTCAATTTTATGATAGCATTAATAATGAAAAGAGTATTAAAGATAACCATACCTAAACCAAAACTTGCCTTACAATTCATCTTTTCATTCTTCCAGCTTTTGATTTTTCCATCGAGGGGGAGGGGAATCGAAACCGTTCCTATAGGGAGCAAACTTATGGTGAAAATCATACACCCAACCCTTTCCTGATGACAATTATTTTTTAGCTGGGTATTCTTTTTCTTTCATTCTTTTTTTCTCTCTCTCTATTTTTTTTTACAATTCTTCTTTTTGAACATAATGGATAAATTCCCCAGGTTGGTTTCTTCCATGCTTAATGATAACCAAGTTATAATTCAATATCGAATTGAAAACTTTAATGTGTAATCGAGATGTGACATGTGAAATCATGACTCAATGAATGGTTAAATCTTCTAACCATGGATCAACAATTCAAACTTAACTGTGAAATCTAATAGATAACTGAATCCAGGAGTCATAAATTACCAACATTACTTATCTTATAATTCTAAATCCAAGATGGCCGTCAAAATCACTTTGAATTCATAAGAAATTTCAAAAAAATTTAAAATTTTTTACAATTTTTGCTCAAGACCAAGAAAACATTAATTAGGTTACCTAATCTCCCACCCCCAACCTAAAATCGACATTGTCCTTAATGTAAAAGATATATGAGTATGCAATGCACATAGGACACCGAAAGTAAATGAAACATGATAGGAAGATAGTCTCTGAATAACGAATCGGGAGACGTTTCCATAGAGATCTTAGCTTAAGAGCGGGTCAGTACGAGAGTAAAACACGAAAGTCAACTATCCTAAAACAACGTATCAAGCAAACTAAACTAACGGCATAAAACCGTTTATCCTAGAACATCATAAAGTAAATTATCCTAGTCCTATGAAAGCAGAGAAAAGAATACTCGATTATGCCGCAAGGTTCCTCTTCCGGCCAATATCTTAATAAGTTTCTCAGTAAGTTCCTCAACAAGATCATCCAAAAGCCCGTTTTGCAATAGGCTTGGACGCCCTGGAGCATAACTTTCTAGAGAAACTTATGTACCTCATAAGAAATTTTTTGTTGAATTACCTGAGGTATCCAGAGTATATACGATTCACCTGTGACAGAAGAAGTTTCAACATTAGTGTCCCATGGTGAATCAGAGACTACATGTAGATAAAGTTTAGAAAACATCTCAGCAAGTGATGCAATCTCAACACATTCCAAAGTGTCAGACTTTGGTTCCATTGTCATCTCGTTCTCCTTTAATGGTAGACAGTGAGGATTTGGGGAGGGAGGAGCTTCAGAGTAAGGGTTCTCTCGGTCCATGCTAACTACCGAGATGTTATCTTGGAAGGCATTCACTATGTCTCTTATTATGGGATTGTTTGAATTTGCAAAGTGTGCCAAATAATCATCCAAAGAGTTGGGGAATTCAGCTGAGAGTGACTCATTCTTCACATTGAAGTTTGTGATGTCCTGCCCAAGGAGTCCATTGTCTTTAAGAGTAAACGGATGTATGCTCTCTTGCTCCAGCTCTACACAGCCAGATTGAGGGTCAGTAGACGAAGCATCGATGTGCGAACTCTGTTCATTGATACTACTCAGAAGAAGTATTGAATCATCAAAGTTCAATAGTTCATATGGTGGCCTCAACTGGGTGGTTTCAAATTTCATAGTCGTATTGAGTAACTCATCCATCTCCCGAATCATATCATCATTCAATTCAGGCGAGTGGTCCAAACATGTCTCACAATAGATAGAAGGGTCGGTTGTAAGGAGCTCATCAACTTTTAAATCAGACATGTCAGGTGAGTGGAGTAGCTCATTATGGCCGCTCCCTTCGTGTACTTCTTGATTATTGACTTGGATCAAACTTGAGATTAATTTCAGGGGAACTGGGGCTGCACATTCATGATCGTCATCCCAATACTCATCATATTCTAGTTCAGTGCAGTACACATTTGGGATGTGATCACTTTCCTCACATTCTATTCCCAGATTGGGATGAGGTTCACATAAACTAACCTCTTCCTCATCATTGAAATCTAGTGTGTCCTGTGAGTGAAGTGTGTCATCATCATTATATTTAAAAGACACCCATGTCTCTTCACCATTCTTTTAAATAGTCATTAAGATCAACTCATTAAAAAATTAAACCGTATGCTTATTAATAGAATCCAACTCTTCATTCCAAATTCTAGAGTTCTCCAAAATTGCATCGTGTGAACTCCCCTGTTGAATATCTTTTATAAGTTCTTATAGTCTTTAGAGTGTATTTTGTTGGTTGAGCTCTAGAGTTTGAAAGAAATTTTGAATTAAATTCTCTTGGATTGTTTCTGGTTGAATTTTAAAGGTAGAGGACCTAAGAGAATTATCACTTAAAGTAAGTGCTTCCAAAGTTTTCATAGTTTCCATAAAACAGGCCATGTTATGCTGAAAGGAATCTTCTTAGATCGTTTCTGGTTGGATCTCAATGGTAGGGTATCCAAGAGAATAATCATTATAACGTGTTGTTAGTTCATCTTCCCAATTTTGATGTTTCTACTGGTTCTAGTCATACGGATCATATGTGGAAGAATATGATGGTTGATAATAATCCTCATTACTATAATTATGATTGCGTACAGACTTATTAACTGATGGAGCATAATGTTCTAGTCTGTTCTTAATGTCAGTTCTCAATGGAGAAAAATCTTGAGGTATAAGTTGAATTTCACAACCCTCAGGCATTCCCCAATATTTCTTATCCATCTCAGTATATACACATACCCAAGCTTCCATGGTGAACCTTAATTTTAATTCTAATCCTAGAAGAAAATAAAAGTAAAGTCCTACAACAATACAGAAAGTGAGAGGAGAAGTTAGAAAGATGTTACCAAATTAGAAGTTTATAAGTTAAGATCCTATAAAAGAAAATAAAAGAAGTTATTTTCTAGAAAATAGGACCTAATCTAAGGAATAGAGGAAGTAAAGAAATTAGGACGAAGTTACCACTTTAGGAGATCTATTAAAATCTTACAAAGCAGGAAAACAGGTTTGTTTCTAAAAATCAAATAGAACGAAAAATCTAAAGCTAAAGTTAGTATAAATATTAAACTAATTGTAAAACCAATTAATTTCAAAAAATCGTAGCTGTCAGTCCCCGACAATGGCGCCAAAAACTTGTTCACTTCCCAAGTATAGGGTTATGATGTAGTAATAAACTCGATAAGACCAAGGTCGAATCCACAGAGAGTGAAACCTGTACGTAATTTGAAACTAACTAGAACTAGAATTAGAAGAAGATGAAATCTAAATCAAGTATGAGGGATTAATGATAAAATATTAATCTAAAACTTGTAAATTTAAAGGTGAGAAACTAGGGTGCCAAGGATCCACTTGTAGCAATTGGGAAGCTACCTAACAATGATTTAAGGACACAACTAGAATTAGAGTCCTATCCTATCTAGTTGGTAAGAAGAGATTTGTCAGATCTCTGAACTTCTCATGGTTTTAATCATCAATAGATAAGAGTGATGAAGATTTGTAAGTGATTCTGTCACTTAACCATGCTTACGAGACTATGGCAAACAATAACAATTTACCAATCTCACAGCCAATCATGAGAGAATTGTGAAAGTTAAGAAGGGTTTCATCACCCAATCATACCTATGAGACGATGGTAAACAACAGGGTTCTCAAGTTTACAATCTCAATACATGAAAAGAGAATATCTTAAGCTATCACAGATCTATTGTAATTCGAGTCACAACAAACCATTAAAACTAAAAACATTCCTTATATTCAAACTAGCATCCATGATTGTTCAATAAACATAAATCAAAGCAAAGTTAACACCCCAATCACACCACAAACTTCACTTCTTAGCCCTAGCTAAGAGATTTAGCCAACCATAGTTTTGATTAACTAAAAACTCTTAGGAAAAAGAAGAAAGAAGAAGAAAAAGAGGAAGGGAAACTTCAGATGAAGGAGCCGACCCACGTTCTCATCTCCACAGTGGCCCAGATGGTGCTCCACGTCCCCCGATGAGATCTCTCTCTCTCTCTCTCTCTCTCTCTCTCTCTCTCTCTCTCTCTCCCTTATATAGAAACTAGGGATGAGTCCTGAGTAGAGTCGGTGTGTAGGGAGTGGAGAATGTGTAAGGATGTTTACGCAGTCATGAAGTTAGCGCACCCACTCCCTTCTTCCCTTGCCTTCTGTCCAAAAGAACAACGTCCCTTGGGGTATTTTTGGACGAGTAACATGATAGACGGTGTGGATCTTCCAATTGATCAACAACGGTGACCCACCCGTGTTCATACACAGCTCTGTTTCGCAACAGAGCATCGTACGTACTCCACCGTGAAAAATAGTGGTTCTGTGATTGGTATCAGACAAGGGATCCATTCCATTAATTGGAATGCTCTCGAAAAAACATTCGAGATGGAATATTTTTAGAATGAAATCAGGGTGGCCCATACAATCTTGTGTTCTACCGTTCATCTTGCGTGCGGCTGAGATCTTCACACTTCTGCTTACATGGTGGAGAAATGACACCTAGGCATGGGTTGTCGCTAACTCTCGGGAATAATGGACGGCTTGGATCTTCCAACTGAGTGAGCGGTGGGCCTCACAACTGAAATCAGCATCCACACGGTGCGGACGTTATTGGGTTTCTCTATTTGGGAAGAAAGGTCGGTCAAAGACCTTTGACCAGGTTTTCTTAGTCCAGTACACCGAGAGTGCACTTGTGCACTGTGCACTGGCAACTGTCAATGGGGCCCAATATATTGTACATGAGAAATGTGCTTCATCCATCCGTCTTGTTAGCTCATTTAAAGCGTTGTTTCCAAATTTGAAATGTATCCAGAGATCAGGTGGGCCCCAAATCACTGATTTGGTGTCTAATCTGTCCGTTGGACTAATTTCATAGGGATCTGATGGCTGAATTTTGATGTGTACGATTAATTTATGGTCCTCAGGCCATGCATAATGTTTCGAGCTAAATGGATGGTGAAAACCGTGTGATCTTGCATTCTGACTGACTTTCAGGCCACTTGAACTTCAGTTTCTCAAATTTCTCGGATCTTTGGCTTGTAAATCCATCGATCTTGGTCCCCTGGGGTCCGTCCCTTTCTGTCGTGACTCATGAGCATTAAATGTATGATTTTAACATCCTATTTCAATCCAAGCTCGTAAATACACCCTGCATCATAAACATGATTAAATCGTTCCATTAAACAGTATCATGTTCGTAAATCTAGGCAATAACTGGGGTCTGATGTGCAATATTTGACCCTCAACACATCATCGAAGTCCCATCAAAGGTGTCATTGAAGCTGCACAAAGAGCATAAATTTAAGGCAATTTTCAAAGTCGGTCGAACAAAACCTATTCAAAGGGGTTTTATGAGGCATTCTAAGCATGAATTAAGGATGGAAGAGTAAAGAAAACGGTCATGTTAGCTCAAAGGAGTTCTTCTTCCTTTTCTAGTTAGTTTTCATGTTTTTCTTTAAGAGTCTTAGCTTTTTTTTTTCGTTAGCTTGTTAGTACACCCAACTATTAGTTCACACTTCTTTATTAACCACCCTCACTAGGGATCGATACCAAGACTTTAGTGTTGAAATGACGTATCTTTCTTTAAGAGTTTTAGCTTAATCACATCTTTGGTTGGCTAATCTCTTAGCTAGCATTAAGAGGTGAAGCTTGTAGCTTATTTTAATGCTTTCCTTACTTTGATTCAAGTTGTTTGATCTTTATGTTAGATATTTCATAGTTTATGGTTTGAATTTAAGAAGTATTTTGGTTATTACTTTGATCTATCGTTGACTCCCGGTACGGTGCATGCTTAGGAACTCTTTGTGTGCTTTCTTCTCTATTTGTGATTATTTGATCTGTAGAATTCTTTGATCTACCATTGACTACGAGCATAGTAGTTGCTTTGAACTCTCTACAATCAATTCAATAAGATGGTTATATGTTAAACCAATGCTATGAATATTCAGAAAATATTTTTTCCTATTTATGATGTTCTATTTATGCATGTTTTGCCTTGTAAGGTGATTTTGAGAGCTTAAGGTGAAAAAGATCTTAAAAGTATGGATTTTATGCTCAAGAATTACCAAGGCAAGGATGGATCTTTGTAGGTTAAGATTGAAGATTTTAAGAGTCCAAGATCTAAGAAAACCAAGTAAAGAAGGAAGAAAATTGAGTTTGTAAAGTGTAGAATTCAGGAGCTGCTGAACTTGACTGTTTAATGACATCAAACACACTTCAATGCCATCGAAGGAGGCTCAATCCCATTGAAAAATTTTGAAAAAATCTAGTTTGGTCGTTGGACAATTGGGTGCAATTTTTGATTTCATCAAAAACCCTTCGATCCCATCAAAGATCACTTCAATGCCATCAAAGCCAGTTCGATGGCATCAATAATTTCAGACCTAACACACTAGATGGTTCTGAATATTTTTTTATTCCATCGTAGACTCCTTTGATGTCATCAAAGCCAGTTCGATGACATCGAAGTTCAGGTAATGATATCGAAGACTTACGTAGTGCGAAAGGTGGAGTTTCAGAATTTGAATTCAACTAGGCTTCACACCTTCAATGACATCGATGTCCCATCGAAGGTGTCATTGAAGCTACACAGAGTGCATAAATTTGAGGTGATTTTCAAAGTCAGTTGAACAAAGCATATTTAAAGGGGTTCTATGAGGCATTTTAAGCATGAATTAAGGTTGGAAGAGTAGAGCAAACGATGATGCTGCCTCAAAAGAGTTCTTCTTCCTTTTCTAGTTAGTTTTCATGTTTTTCTTTAAGAGTCTTAGCTTTTTCTTTGTTAGATTGTTAGTACACCCAACTATTAGTTCACACTTCTTCGTTAACCACCCTCACTAGGGATCGATACCAAAACCTCAGTGTTGAAATGAGGTATCTTTCTTTAAGAGTTTTAGCTTAATCACATCTTTGGTTGGCTAATCTCTTAGCTAGCATTAAGAGGTGAAGCTTGTAGTTTATTTTAATGCTTTCCTTACTTTGATTCAAGTTATTTGATCTTCATGTTGGATATTTCATAGTTTATAGTTTGAATTTAAGAAGTATTTTGGTTATTACTTTGATCTATCATTAACTCTAGGTACGGTGAATGCTTAGGAACTCTTTGAGTGCTTTCTTCTCTATTTGTGATTATTTGATCTGTAGAATTCTTTGATCTACCATTGACTACGAGCATGGTAGTTACTTTGAACTCTCTACAATCAATTCAATAAGATGGTTATATGTTAAACCAATGCTATGAATATTCAGAAAATATTTTGTCCTATTTATGATGTTTTAACTGCTCCATCATCCAATTAGATAGATTAGGACTTTGATTCCAATTAAAGGATTGATTGAATCAAGTAAGGATGCATTAGGATGACTACAAGTGGATTGTTGGCACTCTAGTGTTTCTTTTATTTCTAGTTTTCATTTACAAACATTATTTTCTTCAATTTACGTATTTAAGTTTAGTCTTTACTTCTAATTCGTAATTAGTTCAGAAACTTACACATCTTCAGTCCCTGTGGGTATGAATTCGGTCTCACCGATATTATTACTATGTTGTAACCTTGCACTTGGGGTACAAGCGAATAAAAGAGTTGTATAAATAATTAGAACCTAGTATTGGGCTACGATGTAGTAATAACTTAGTAAGATCAAGGTTGATAAACAGGGAATTTGGCGAGAATATACTAAGAACTTAGATTTAAAAAAATGTTTGGTTTGTATTTTTAATCCAGTGGAATAAAAGAGTTGTATAAATAATTATAAAACGATCTAAAGATCCTATAATCCTCGATCAATAGACTTTGGATTCAATTCGTCTTCTCGAGTTGATAACTCAACTGTAACTAGATTCTAATCCATTTTAATTGAAAGATAACACGTTAATATCAATAAAAAAATATCCAATATAGATTATAATCATGATAGGTTTGATCTCTCATGAAGATCTAAGTTATCACATCATAAGGAATTGAAAGCATCTAATGTACTAGGAAGCAACAATATATCAAATAACTTTATAAATTGATTCCTTCCCCAATATAGGAATTCAATCATATTCAATCACAATTTTAACATAAATACCATAACTTTCATTGAAGAAACAAGCTAACATAAAATATCCATTAAAAGATTTATCCCTTATCCTTAAGATATTAACTAAGCATGACTAACATCTTAAATAAAATATAAAGAAAAACTAGAAAGACAAACTAGAATCGAAGGATTGAGAAGGAAGCATTATTTCGAAGAAGCTCCGCAACTCCTACATCACTCTCCTATACCCTAATTCATACTTTTTTTTCCACACGCACACACACGCTAGTGGAATTTCAGCACCTATGGATACTTGAGCCCTTGACTGGGTGTTGAAACTCCTGAGAGGCTACACTCGAGCAAGAGTAAGGATCCAGCCCTAATTCATACTTAGAAAGCCATACAACACCCATTTAATAGGAAAAATTCGCATCCACTTGGAATCGACTTCAATTTTTACATTGTTGTTATGCTTCGGTTGCACCGACTGTAGCCTTTGTTCGCATCGAACATCACTTCAATTGCATCAAATTAGCTTCTCAGTTGCAGTTGAATTTTCTCAAATTTCTTCTGAAGTCTCTTCCTCCCATAGGTCACATCGAATTCTCATTTGGTGGCACCGAATCCAGTTTTGGTTGGACCTAAGTGACAAGGCAAATTATCTTTGAAAATCTTAACTTGTTGCTGGACTGTTCTATGCACATTCGGTCAGACCGAGGCAACCTCATGTGGGACCAAATAGTCTGATTTTCTATTATTGAATTGTGTAATTTTTCAGTCATTTCTTCATCTTTTGTACTTGGCTTTCTTGTTTCTTTAGCCAAATCTCTAAGTCTTCTCTTGATTATTCTTTTAAGCTTTAATCCTCCCCCTTAAGCATGATTTCATCTTTGTTTCTCGGACAACTTCGCATGTATAAAATAGATATTAGTTAATCAATTAAGCACTTGAATGCATGAAAACTAATGCAATTGAGAGGATGAATATGCAATATTTAAATATTATCACTAGCATCTTGGTGTCTCACTCTCGCCCTCAAGGGGATGATGTTCCCTCCCGTAGCTGCTCAGTCTAAGCAACATTTCATCATTAAGGTGAGATGTTGAAAATTTCATTTATTAGCTGCGTCTTTGTTAACTGTATTGGTCACATTATTCAGGTATATATTTGTATGGCCATTTTGTACTTTGGTAGGCTCTTTGTCATAATTTATAGCTGATGTAGGATATAAAATTTAAGTATGAGATGCAAGAATTCAAGCTTAGATCATAACAATTCAGAAGAAGTTACACAAATTCCACATCCCACATGACAGTCCAAATCATTCAATTAAAAGGGGAATCTATACGGGTCTGGGGCAACACAGGCTAGGACTGGACCAATAAAAATTATAAACTAAATGATGTCAAAGGAAAATAGAAATCAACCACACATGCATAAAATCAGTCCCTAATCTAAGGGATTCCCTAATTTCAATTCAAGGAACCCTAGGGTGATGAAAACGATAAACAAATTAGGAAAAACATAATCTAGGTTTAAGGTTTATGAAGAAAATATGTATGAGGAGGAAAAGAGGAATAAATCCTGAACTAATGATGATTCTCATATGTGGACAGTGGGCCTGGGGCGCTTGCATGTGCATAGGTGCCTGACCACATATGTGAGGGGGGGTCAGTTTCGAGAAAGCCATCCTTGGCACTGGTCGACTACGGGTAGGTTCCAAAACTCTGAAGTTTCAGGTTAATCCGAGCGACAGCTTGTGCGTAGTACTCCGTCGAAGTTTTTGACCTCTTGTAGGGCCAAAATATGAAAATCTGTTGTAATGAAGAAACTGATACAACAAAGGATGAATTCGAAGCACAGATGGTGGTAGAAGATGAGAAAAAAAAAAGATGATGGAAGATGAGGTGAATCAGGATCGATGTGGTTTCGCACCACGGTAGTTAGCCCATAAAAAGGGAGGGTTTCGCACTTACTTTTGAATTTTTCCACAACTCACAAAGAGAGTAGAAAAAAATAAAGCAGAAATTTTTATTAAACTTGAATGAATCAAACGAATTACAAGGGGTGCCTATTTATAGGAAAAATCCTATACCCTTAAACTCGCACCATGTGCGCAACCTATTACTTAGTGATGATGTAAACCAAAATAAAAATCATATAAAGAAATTCAAAGTATTTATGATGTTCTAAATAGTAACAATAAGTAAAACCTAAAATATGAATCAATCCAACTAGTGGGCCACGATCATGAGATCCCATGATGGGCTTTTCTTGACTAACGGGCCCACTCTTTTAAATCAAAACTTCATCTTCTAGTTAGGAGGCCCTCCCTACACGTCGTTATCGATCCAGATCGATGGTGAGGCCCTCCTTCTGGTGTACGAGTGTAACACCCTAGTTCTCGAAACCCGAGGACAGTCGCTCGAGTACGAGAATCCGAGGGTTACGCTATGAAGTGGACTAACATACATCTAAATAGTAACAAATTTTCTAACATGAAGTAAGACAACTATTGCGTAAACTAAGAAGATCATAAGTGACAACAAAACATTTTAATACAAGTAAGTGACAACAAAATGAAATCCCTCAGAAGGGAAATTTTTATTACAGTTTAAGTGAAATACAAGTCTAAAATGTTATAAACTTAAACTATCATTTAAGCTCCAACGGCTCAACAACATGTACATAGAACTCTTTCTCGCCACAATCCACCTCAGCTGTCCCTGGAATCCTGTCATAAGGGTCTTCACTTGTCATCAATCCTGCATCTATTTGGTGCAACCACATGATGGGTGAGTGAAAACTCAGTGAAAATTTCCCTCATGGATTCAACCATGACACATCATTCCAAAATGGGTTAACAATTCATATATAATTCATAGGGCAATACACTAACAATGCATTTGCATGAATGTATGAATGTATGCTCAAGTCACAGATCTAAGGATGCACATCTAGTTGTCAAAATAAAGGGTCGCCCACAGTAGTAGACTACCTGAAAAAGACCATATAGACTGCCCGCAGTATATTAACTACTTGGAAAAGGCAATGAAGGTGAGTGCGCCCAAGGACAACCTCCTGGAAAAATACTTGGGGTATGCCTGAGGAGATATAAAATCCTAGAAAAGCCTCATCTAAAGAAAGAGCGGCCCAAAATGTACAAGTGTACAAACCTGATGGTTGGACTTAGGTAATAGAACCTTGCACAACCCAATAAGCTGTGACTTATGATGAATACTCGGAAAAGCTCACATGTCATGCGTGGATGTTATGCGCCATGACGCTTATATACATTACTTCTGATAGAATAGGAAAGATCATCAATTTTCAAATAAGTAATATCCAACTATGCATTCCATAATGTCTTCCATAATTTCTTTACATTCAAAGGAGGGCACACTAAGTATCATGTAAATTTTCAAGTAAGGTCACATCATTAACTAAGAGTCTATCCATAAGTACAGTACATGTAAACAAATTCTTATTTTTCATATTATAGGAACTATTCAAAAGATTGTACCGACACAATTAGAGATTAAAAATATAGAAAATCATGAAGGTATTGTCTCGCTACACAATTCACAAATACTCTAGAATGAAAGCTTTCTTTTCTCATCACGTCTAAAGGGGATATACACCTAGGAAAATGATTATAAATGTGGCATGGAATTTTTAAGATAATACATCATACACATAATTATAAGGAAACATGACATTAAAACAACTTCTTCATAAAAGTCAAAATAACTGTGAATTAATATTTCTCTAAAATACTCTACATTAAAGAGTTAATCCACATGGAAATTAGTGAATGGAAGAAGCTATGGGGGATGCTCCTCACCTATATTGGAAATCCCTCTTGTCGTGAGGTGTGGATGTAAGGATCTTGATTTGAACAGATTGCAGGTAGGGTTGCCTCCTAAAGTAATATAGTTGCTGACTTGTACTTGAGTAGATTGTTGTAAACACTAGTGAGTCGAGACTTGGTTAACTCAGTTAGAATTTTCAATCAGCAACGAGTTGATTAGTCCCAAGAGTTCTACTAACTACTAGGCGAAATTGAAAACCCACTGAAACCCAGGCCTCTCTAATCTTCAACAGGTGATTGAAGTTAGTAAGACACTATCACAAAAATGGTAGGATCGGTCCACCACTGAGTACAGAGTTGACTTAGTGTATAACTACTGAGTTTACTCATGCGTCGATTGCACGAAGAATTGATTACTGACTGGGTTTGATAGTTATACCTGAGTAGAGATTTTCTTTTATTGTTGAAGAAATTGCAGCCCAAATAAGCTCTCAACGACGACTGCCTGGAGTTCTAACACTGGTTTTAAAGATGGTCACTGAGTCAGCACAATATCAGGCCGTTTGGAGAGGGGTTTTGCAGGGAATAGACGAATGCCTTACCTATTTTTGGGAAGAGTCCTCCTGGCTAGTGTAGGGAGGATAGGGCTGATCTGGTTCGTCTGATGGTAGCTGAAATGACTCGATTCTAAGACCGGGCAGGTAGTAGATCGAAGGAGTTTCTCCTACAGACGCCTGCACGCACTCAGAAGCGTTTGGTTTGGACTTGTTCGGCCCACTATCTGGTGTGGTTGGGTTGAGTTGCAACAGAGCCTGCAACTCAAACCAGAGTCGATCCAGCCTCCTTCTCCAATTCCCTCGTTCCTCACTCCCACACCTATTACGATCAACACTCAGCTGAGAATGGCTCAAACTGAGTCGAGTTGCTACCGGGCCTGCAACTCGCCGCAACAGCGTCGACACCCACTCTCCCTTACTGTTTTCCCTCTTTTCTTCTATTCCTCTCTCATTACCTCCCTTCTCTCTCCCAGTTTTCTCTCAGAACTGAGCAACTCGGCTGAGTCGAGTTGCTACCGAATCAGCAACCTGCACAAACAGCGCCCCAACTCACTCCCTTTCTCTTTCCATTTCTCTCTCATTCTCCTCGGGATTTGCCTTAATCTCAGGCTATTTATAGCTGTTTTCGTTTCTAAAAATGTCCACAACTAATCACAAGGATTATTGCGGAGATTGCTTAACTTAACCGAAAGTGGTTTGGCACTAGGATCTCCTAATGTGTTAGATCTCGTGCATGGGCTCGTCTGATTGTCTCTGTTGGACATTAAATATGGTGGGCCACACGATGAATGGATCAGATCAGTGAATGGGTCCGATTTTACAGAAGGTGGGTTTCACAGTCAGTTTGAGGAAGATGAGGGATGGTAATGGTATTTTTCATATGGGTGGTTGATCCATAGATCAGGGCCATTTGGATGATCCTGATATGGCCTAAAAGCAATGTGGGGTCCATATCATGGTGAAAGGAGAGCTATTAATTAATACAACCACTTAATGAGTGAAAAACTCATCGCCGCACTAAATTCTCGCCAAATACTCGTTAGCTAGGGAAAATATCACTGAGCCCTAATCTCAACGCTCAGGATGAGCTTGAGAGAAGCTTCTAGGCGTCCATGAATGGACTAGATGCATCTTTCCTTATTGAGGAAAGATTCTTTTCGCATTCCGTCGGGTTGGGGCCTGTTTTTGGAAACCATAAGGCTGACGGGGCTGTGGTTGCGTACGTGGATGTAGTCCGACGATTCCCAACGGTCGAATTTGCCAGAGGGCGGTGCATGTGGCTCTATCTCCTTCGTTAGGGACTTTTCTTTGAAATACAGAATTGGACGCTGACCGAGCTAGCATAAGGAACTTTCAATCCCAGGTAACACTGGGGTTAGGGTTAATGGGACCCTATCCATCAGATGAACGGTCTGGATCGAATTTTCGTATTCGAAAAAATGTTAGATTACAATCAAACAGACGGTCCCATTCGACTAGCATCGGGCGGAAATTTCTATTTGAAATAAAGGAATTGCAATTCCTATCGGGTAAACGTGGGTTTGACCCAATCTCTAGATTTCATGCACGGCGAGTGTACCTTATCTGTGTACTTACATGGCTCCAAAAGTGGGGTCCACGTCATGATCAATGTTGATCACCACCGTTCATTGGTTTTAGATGATCCTATAATGGTTACAAATTAAAAGCTGGTTGGTTTAAGTGGTTAAATGTTTTCTTTTTAAGGGCTTAAGGTTCTTTTAATGGTAGATCATCTTAGGTTCTGATTGTTTAGTGGTTGAGATCTGGGACGTACATTCCGTGTAATAGGTTTTCTAACTATTCTAGACTAAAATCAATCTATCCCCATCCTTATAAGGGATCCTAGTTGTAGACTTATCCCTGATGAGGGTTAATCCTTTCAATTTGGTGCAAATTTCTAATTTTGACATCAAGGTAGGAATCCTAAGGTGCGTTTAAAGGAAGACAGGATCTTTCTTGATATTGGGATCTTACTACTGGGTGTAGGTTAGATCAGATGTAGATCAGGCCCTTCTTGAGTTTTAATGGACTCTAAGAATGATCTTAGACTTAACTCGATGAGAGTTGTATAATGAAATTTTTTCTAGAATTGTTCATGGTTGACAAAGGTGGTTTCTATGTGGATTATCTGATGATGGTATCATGTATTCCCACACGCGTAAATACTTCCTACAGTTCAATGGTAATGCCCAAGTACTCAAAGTACGGGGTATTATAACCAGCATAGGGGTGGTGTGCGTGCATGTGTGGATGACGTATGCAAGATGTCCCCATCAATTCTCCCCGGCTGCGAAGATTTCGCCACTGGAAAAATAAAACTCCTGAACCACTTCGAGATGTAAGGATTAAGTCTCTGAAGCTCCTTCTCAGCGATCCATGTATTGGTTGAATCTGCATGTGACTTCAACTTGACCAAGAACTTTTGAAACCCGCTGTCCGACGTTGAAATTATCTAATGGTCTAGGATATCCTCTATTTCTTGTCTAGGTGTGTGAAGGTTAGGTATGGTAGGTAGAGGCTAGGAAGAATGGTCGGAATGAGTAGGTATGGGAGGTAGAAGCTGAGAAAATGGGTCAGGACGGGTAGGTATGGGAGGTAGAGGCTAAGGAAATGGGTCAGGACGAGTAGGTATGGGAGGTAGAGGCTAAAAAAATGGGTTGAAATGGGCAGGTATGGGAGGTAAAGGCTGAAAAAATAGGTTGGGACGGGTAGGAATGAGACGTAAAGGCTGAAAAAATGGATCTGGAGGGGGCCATAGATCAAGGGAAAGGTCTAGGGAATCATGATAGGTGAAAGGCTAGACAATGCATCGATAACCCCTTGAAATGTAACCAAATCCTCCATATTAAATGTGGAACTAATTTCCATGGAGGGTGGAAGATTTGCCACATATGCATTGAGACTGATTCATTTTATAATTTTGAATGGTCCAATGCTATACGCGTGTAATTTTTGAACGGCTCCCCGAGGGTACCGCTCTGGCTTGATACGGATCATCACAGTCTCTTACATTGAATTCCTTGAAACATTTATGTTGGTCTGTAAAAAGTGAGCAATGTTCATTACTAGTTATGATCTTCTATTTGATTTCTTGATGCCATGAATGAATGTGATGAGCAAAAGACTGTAGCCTATGACGGCCTATGAGACAATGACATAGGGATAAGATCAATAGGTTTCTCAGATTTATAACCAGTAATGACTTAACAAGGATTGAAACCTGTGAACCTATCAATAAAACTATTAATTACAAACTCGGCTATAGGTATTACGGTGTCCCATGTTCTAATGTGCTCTATATCCCTCCTAAGGGGAGACTCATCTGGTAGATCATCAAGAACGATATCACAAAACTCATCCACTACTGGAATGGTCTCAATGGGTAACTCTACACTAGCCTTTGGTGCACTCTTTCTAGCCACGAGGCCGCACATGTTGTACCCTTCAAAATAATGGTCTTGATGTCCCTCATGGGGTGGGGGTACGGGTGCACGCTTACGACTAATTCCTTGGCCACCTTCATTCATTAGTCTATCCTCCCAGCCACCTGCCTGATATTGGCCATATTCCCTAATGGTTGGGTTTGTCCTAAGAGAGGCCTCTATTTAGTCAAGGCGTTGATCTATGCTTTGTTCTAAGCACTTACCCTAAGACTCGATCTGTTGAGACAGTTTGTTTAGTGACTCTAATAGTTGTTCCATGTTTAGTGTAGGGTGCTAGCCAAAACCATGACCCATACGTATGGGCTTACAACTTGCTAACTCCACCTAAGGAATTTCTACGACGACTATATGAGACTAAATGATCTTATGAGACTGTATATGAGGGAAACTATGCAGTGCTATTAAAATCCAACAATATAGTTGTTAAATTGAAGAAATAACAGAAAGATACTGCAATGTAAATTGCTAACTTCCTGCTAACAAAAATTTTCAACAACAAATATCAGAGACTATGGACTCCTAAAAGCTACATGTGATGGACTGGATGCATGAAGGACTCAAACAAACTAATCCTAAACAAGTAATGTATTCCCCTATAAGAACCCTAAGCTTTGATACCAAAATTGATGCAGGACATGAAATTTACATATGAGATGCAAGAATTCAGGCTTAGATCATTCCAATTCAGAAACAGTTACAAAAATTTCACATCCCACATGATAGTCTAAATAATTCAATTAAAAGGGGAATCTATGCGGGTTCAGGGCGACACAGGCTAGGACTGGACCAATTAAAATTATAAATCAAACGATGTCAAAGGGAATTAGAAATCAACCACACATGCATAAAAATTAGTCCCTAATCTAAGAGATTCCCTAATTTCAATTCAAGGAACCTTAGAGTGATGAAAATGATAAACAAATTAGGGAAAACATAATCTAGGTTTAGGGTTCATAAAGAAAACATGGATGAGGAGGCAAAGAGGAATAAAACTTGAATTAAAGAAAGCATGTGTACAGCAGGCCTGGGGCACTCGCACGTGCGCAACTGCCTGGCCACACATGCAAGGGGGCATTGGTTTCGAGAAAGCCCTCCTTGGCACTAGTCGGCTAAGGGTAGGTTCCAAAACCCCGAAGTTTTGAGTTAATCTGAGTGGTGACTTGTGTGTAGTACTCCATCAAGGTTTCTAATCTCCTGTAGGGCCGAAATCTGGGAAGTTGCTATAATGAAAAAACTGATGCAACAAATGATGAATTCGAAGCACGGATGGTGGTAGAAGATGGAAAAAAAAGATGATGGAAGATGGGGTGAATCCAGATCGATGTGGCTTCGCACCACGGTAGTTAACCCTTCGAGAAGGGAGAGCTTCGCACCCACTTTTGAATTCTTCCATAACTGATGAAGAGAGCAGAAAAAAATAAAGCAGAAATTTTTATTAAACTTGAATGAATTAAAAGAACTACAAGGGGTGACTATTTATAGGAAAAATTCTATACCCCTAAACTCGCGCCATGTGCGCAACCTATTATTTGGCGATGAAGTAAACTAAAATAAAAGTCAATCAAAGAAATCTAAAGTGTTCATGATGTTCTAAATAGTAATAATAAGAAAAAATTAAAATATAAAATCAATCTGACTAGTGGGCCACGATCATAATATCCTATGATGAGATTTTCTTGACTAACGGGCCCACTTTTTTGAATTAAAACTTCATCTTCTACCTAAGAGGCCCTCCCTGGACATCGTTGTCGATCTAGATCGACGGTAGGGCCCTCCTTCTGGCGTATGAGTGTGTGTGTGTGTGGGGGGGGGGGGGGAGGGTGCGTCCACTTATGGACGGCATGCGCGGGATGTCCCCATCAATAGCTCATATGATCATTGATGAATATGTCTTGCATTTGTCTCCCTTATCTATGTATACTTTTCGTTAGTCTTATTCTATGTCCCTGTGTTTGTAAATATATTATTAGTTATATATTATGTGTTGCGTTTACACGTACTTATAGGTATGTTTGAGCTTGAGAGGCTCAACCCTTTCATGTCTAGGGTCTTTGTCAATCACTAACGAGGGAGTTGGAATAATGGGAGCCAAGTTTGCTTAAGATGGTATACACATCCACCCGATCTTACGAGAATTGGCCAACCATGTTTACACCTTGGATCATCAATGGAGGGCAGGGTATGTTACTAACTGAATCTCAAGGATAGTTGGATGACACAAGGCTCACCCCACCAGTTTAGAGATATGAATCTCTTCTTTCGGGCTTAACCACATGAATGACCTTAATCCCCTAAACAAACCCTCTAAATTATCTAGTAGAACCCTAAGTATGGGTCAAACCATATGTATGGTCAAGATCATTGATAAAGAACACATCGAAAGGAGCGAGTTAGAATCTAGAAACCCGACCGAGTCATGTGAGTAATTTCAATCACCGAAATAGGCCAACCAAGTGCACTAGTGGAATCATTAGAAAGCTGGAACTGATATATCCATAATTGGGATCACTAGATACATGACTAATAGAAACCCTAAACAATTTAGGGGATGAAATTTTTTTAAGGGTGGTAGGTTGTAACACCCAGACCCTCTAATACTCAAGTTTTGGATGTCCTCGGGTGTTAAAGGAAACTTTTCAATTAAAATATGCAATCACACGTGCTTTTGTGAGTGTAAACTTGTAGGCTTAGGGGTAGATTGAACCATGCAATAGCACTTGCGGGACTCGGACTCCTAGATCTCTGACTCATTTAACCCTAGGATTGATCAGAGAGAGAGAGAGAGAGAGAGTGTGTGTGTGTGTGTGTGTAACACCCCGTGTTTTCAAGACCCAAGTATAAGACCCATTTCCCAAAAACCCGAGTGTTAACCTAAAAAGAGCCAAATTCTATATATAATATTTTTCTTTGATCTGAGTTAGCAGATAAGCATAGAATGGACAAGTCAGCATAAAGAAAAATTTACGTTTACATTAAGAATATACAAGAAGTTTCCCATAATGACTTATACAAATCAACGTCTCTACATCAACAATTACAAGATTGTATACATGAGAAATTTAAAAGCATATAAAACATATAAACAAAAGCCGCAAGAACGCGTAACTTCCTCGACAGGTATAACCATGCATCTTTGACCATCATAACGACTCCTCATCAGTCTGAACCTGAATACCACTTAAGCCACCTGTGCTACTTGTACGGTTATATACTTGATGGATGAGTGGCCAACTCAATGTAAATTTCTCTCAAGATTACACACCACCGCATTAGGTAAGCATAGTTATAAAATAATAAGGCATTCAAAACAACGCATGATGTGGTCATTTTAAATGCAAGAATGCGTGAGTGCACATCGACCTAGGTATACTCATCCAGTCGGACTTGGGCTCGTCACCCATGCAAAATACTGGTCACCAGCGTAGCATATCTCGTACAATATGGTGCCAAGTCATCGTACAAATCTCGTACGAAGGTCACTAGTGTAGCATAACTCGTACAACATAGTGAACAAGTGTCGATAGTCGGTAGTCTGGGAGCTAGTGAAATGATACCCCAATAAAAAGGGCACGTGCTACAACATTCAGAATTAGCCACCCGTCATCGTCAATATGCTATGAATGCATGATCAGACAAACCATTATTATTCCAATTACAATTAGCCAATTTAAGTAACTTAATGGTCACTACGGGGGCTCATCACCAGCGTAGGCCGACAGATCAGACATAGTGTCTCATTATAGCATCCCTTTCTCATAAGGCTACCACCTTAGGATGTTTAATGGAACTCAATCGACTAATGGCTAATCATATTCAATATATGAAGCTTACCATTGTCGGATTGCACAAGATAAAATGTTGAACCCATCTAGGGCAAATGCTAAAACAAAGCTATGTAGGGTGAATATCAAAACTAAGCCACATAAGGCAATTATCAAAACTAAGCCACGTAGGCCCAATATCAAAACCATGAGAAAAGAAACCATCTTTAAAAACTATTGGACATAACAACTCTGGATGGTAGACCCATATCAATGATCAATTTAAACCACCACTCAGTAACCACTAAGTCGAAGGTCCATTATGATCACAACTAGTCGAGTTACATCCCAAGTATAGGTGTACATTCATAGGTGGGGTTTCGCACTGATGTACCACTTTATGTCTCATAAGCAATCCACAAATAATCTACAAGCATGAAATAAATATGCAGGATAAACATTAAGCATGTAATATAGTAATTCAATTTCAACAACTAACACATGTGATTATAAAATGGAGATATCAATTATAAATAAAAATAAAAACTATAACTTAAGCTAATGGGAAAATGGAAAGCTTAAGGAGAATAATCATCACCTGACATATAGGATCACCTACTAGTGTTGTTAGGAGGTACGTGCGCTCTTAGAGTTGGGTCCTATCATGAATTATAAAATTGTATGGTTAGATCAGGTTCTACATACTATTTATGGTTGAGATTATAACTTAGGGTTTAGATTACTTATTCTTAAGGTTTTGATGTGAAACTAGGATTTTTATCCTAGGGTTTAGTCTTAAACTTAGATTATAGGATTTGAACTCTACTTGGTGTATTAGTTAAAATTCAATCTTAATAATTACAAGAATACTATTTGTGTTGGTGTTATAACTTATATTAGCTAATATTTCAATAATGATAGTTCATAAGTTCATATTTAAATATACTAATATTAGATTCTACACCTAGATCCAAACCCAACACACAAAAGTATTGACCTAGGGTTTAGATTACCTAGATCTAAGATGTCATCCTAAAGTTTAAGTCTAGGCTAGATTTTTAGGGTTTTAATATAGAGTTTAGGGTTTCATCTTAGGGTTTAGTTCTAGGTTTTAATTCTAAGTTTTGATTATGGACTTTAAACTCTATTTTGTGTGGCCATTAATGATATTATTAAGGGAATAATGAATGAATGAATAAAATAATCAAATAAATTAGTTATTAATTTTAGGAATATTAAAAATGGCTACTATCATATTAAATTATCTAACAGCAACCCACGACGAATAATAGTGCTAATAATTCTTAAAAAATTATTAATATTAGCAGTATTCCTAATATTAGCTAATGTAACACTAATAATCATTTTGATGAAAATAAATAGTATGCTCTAATATCAATGTTAATATTTTAAGAATAACAAAATAAAATACTAACATTTTAATAATGATAATTTCTATATGTATTAACCAACATCAGTATGGATAATTTACTAATGGTTAAGTATATCTAAATTTAGTAATCCTAAAAATGATAACAATGATAATTAAAATAATTTCAATCTGGATAGAAAATGTGGGCTCACCTAGTCGACTCAGTTCGAGTCGAGTTAACTCGGCTCAACATAACCACCCCCTTCTTTCTTCTTTCTCCCTTTCTTTTCTTCCATCTCTCCCATTCTCTGTGTGTATGTGTGTGTTAGAACTCCAGCAAGGGACGTCAAAATCAATAGCAAGTCAGGTTGACTCCGTGCTACACAAGGCTAGACCACAGGCAGCAATGAGGCAGCCTCACTCTCTCGTCCTCTTCCTTCTTCCTTCCTCTCTTTCCTTTTTCTTTCTTCTTCCTACCTATTGCTGGAAACGTCCAACAATGGTCGAGACTTGACCTGATTGGTGGCTCGGGCAGGTTAGCACAGTGCAACGCCCTCTCCCTCACTTTCTTCTTTCCTTCTTCCTCCTTCCATTTCCTTTATCTGTTGTAGATCCGACAACGGCAATGGGCCCTGCCTGAATTAGCCTAAACCCAGCCCGGACGAGTGGGTTTGTGTTGATGTGGTGCAACAGCTGCAGCGCTTCATCCACTTCTCTCTTTCTCTCTTACTTTCTCTTTCCCTTTGTCTCTTTTCTTCATTTTTCTCTCTCAAAACCATCACTAGATGGTGAGAGCTCAAAAGCGACACCCCGAACTGAGTCTGACACAGCTTGGAGAGGTGGGGAAGATAACGACCATTAATGGTGGATCTCGAGTGGAGGCTTCCTCCTCTGATCTGCCTCTTGCAGATGGTTCGTGGGGGCCCTAAGAAACTTGGAGACAAGCTTCATTGAAGCTTTGAGGAGGTTAGGTCAGTGGGTTCGGAAGGAGTGTCGTCTTGGTTTTTGTTGTGGAGAAAGGAAGACCTAAGCCACTAGTTGAAATGGAAGGTTGAAAAGGCTCCATTTGGGATGGCTTGGATGTGCTCTTTCTTACTCACATGGATCGCCGACGTGTTGCACGGAAGACAATTTTTGTTTCTAGAAACCATGTGCTTGTAGGTCTGATTTGTGGCTGAGATTGTGCGCACACGAATGCAATCCATTAGCTGAGATTAATAGGGATTGGTAGTACCAGTGTCCTAAAGATTATGAACGGTTTGTATTGTCAAGGTGGGGACCAGATGGTGGACCATGATCACAAAATGGGGACGCCTGTGCGTCTGTTGCTAATCTGAAGAGATAGAGAATTCTCTCCTTTTTTGGAGAAGCATGGGTCAGCTCGTGCTGACTGGCCTGGTGTGTTTAGTGCACAGTGGGTGTCACACCCCAAACTCGAAAACCAAACTCACAAAATTTTCGATCGCCGTATCCCGCGCTAGCAACCTCCATAGTACCCTATTCTTGGCTCCTCGCACCCATACACCAGGTGCCGATCTTTGGATCCTACAAGTAGGATTTCAAACATGATTTTGATTCAGTATAAGCATAACTCACGAACAATAACTACAAGAACACCATCACATAATCCACTATGATAAAAAACTTTAAGGTATAATGTGTATAAAGGAGAATACAAGACAATAATAACGGAAACTCCTAAAGCTTGACTGCACACTCCTCTGCGGTGAAGCTATGGCTGCATCCTGGTGTCAACTGCACGTATCAATTGTGCATAAGCTTATAGAAAGCTTAGAGGGCGGCGTAAGTGTGTGTGTAATATGAGCTTGCTCAGAATGCAATGTCAGAAAATGTGGAATCATGCTAATGAGTACATGAATGCAATTAGCCGTACCAAGGCTATGTGGTGTAAGATATGAGTACTATCGACTATATCCAGACTATACAATGCGAGATGAAAATCAAGCTTGTCAATCCTCATCCAAATTCACATATCAATACAGCTCATCACTAGGGCATCAAATATCAGTACAATTCTCATTCTGTATAATCACCAGGTTTAGTACACTTCAAATGACACTACCCCTCTCCTAGGTTCACAGTCCAAGTGAGCATAAGAAACCTCACTATCCACCTAGCCAATACTCTGCCAATACCTATCTGGCACGTTGATAGTGGATCCATTCACGAGCTGGTCAAACTCAGCTTAGCAATGCCCTCTACGCTCTGACGGGTAAGGAAACACTTATTTCCAATCTATCACAATACACTGGGAGACGTGGCCTCCTAGTATTCGGCTTTCATGTGCTCATGTATCCACTCAGTCTTGACGTTGGAGTCATCCTCTGGTACCATCGAGTTTAGAGATTTTCACCCAGGGACATCTATGGCGCCCCAATGCTAGAAACAGTATTTTCGGTATCCAATTCGGCCACCCACGATTTGTCTATGGAGGCTATGGCCCTATGTCGCTAGGGCACAAAATAATACAATCACATAAATACAAAGTACATGAGTCATACAACCCAATCATGCATCAATCCTGCGCATACCGTGCGCTTAAGTGTGACAATTTTACCTATCAGGAAGTCCCATAAATCACCTTCACTAAGGCATATACGATGGCCAATCACATCACATAACAACATACAGATGATGCGTATGGGCATCTATCATAATGCTATGCTATCACAATCTCATAATCGACAACGGTAGCTAGTATTGGTAATTGGCACCGATAATCAATATCGATTATCGACCTTGGTACGAGGCGGGGTCCATAGATAGACGACCGATGAAGGACCTATTAAAATGAATGGGGCCCAAGTGTTTGGGTTAACCCACGAGAGAATGATGAGGAAAGGCCTAACAAGGCCTAATGGAAGGTCACAATGTGGACGTCCAACCATCATTGCCCATTAATATGGACCTTTAACCAACATTACTCCAAAGGAATGACGCTCATAGGGTCAATCGTATAATGGGTCCATGGTCTCAAACAAGGGTCTCATATACATCATCATGGGCCTCGCTTATGGGACATATACGCATCACATTGGGCCTCACTCATGGGCCAATATATATAACATCGGGCCGTATCAAATGGGCCGAATCAATGGGTCGAGTCAAATGGGCCGAATTGAATGGGTTAAGTCAAATGGGCTGATTCTAATGGGCCAATTCAAATGGGTCGGATCAAATGAGTCGAGTCAAATGGGCCGAATTGAATGGGTTAAGTCAAATGGGCTGATTCAAATGGGCCGAATCAAATGGGTTGAGTCAAATGGGTCGCATCGAATGGGCTAAGTCGAATAGGCCCAAACAAACTACACGATTCATCAATAGCTAGAGATCATTTTAGAGCATTATCACAAAATGAATCATATCCCAAGGATCATTTGGACCATACCACAAATGGAAGTGGTGATAATAATTTCCACAGTTAAATTCCAGTGGGCCCACCATAGTATTCAATTTCCATCTAGGCTATACATAAGGTCTTAAAAAAAATTGAATAGTGAGGGAGAAAAAATATCATATTGGTTCAAAACTTTTGTAACCCAAAAGGGGTTTCAATGGTGGGTGTTCAATCCACTACTTGCTGTAGTGTGATCCACCTGATAATTGGATTTGTCTTATTTTTCTTCCCAAGTCATATGATTGGCTCACCAAATGGATGGATGATTGGATGAACTATATCCATCAGTGGTGGGTCCCATATACATGGCCCACCATCTCTTATTTATTTACTTTTTTCCCCCGACGAGCTGGCCATATGGATGGACGACTGGGGTATGCTGTGTACATCAAGGGAGGTGGGTCCCACATACGTGGCCCACCTACTATTTATATACCATCCAGTCCGTTCATTAGGTGGATCCCACATAGGAGTGGCCCACCATAATCATATATATTAAATAATATTAGTGTATTATATATTATATACTTAAAGCTTTCAATGTGAGATAATGGTTTGTTACTAACGTGGATACTATTCTACATGCCAAATGCACTATCTGTTCTGTCTTACGATTATGTATAGCTTATATTACAAACTGAGTGTTCCATGTGATTGATAAAATGTTTGAATGTGTATGACATCTGATCTAGTGATTGCCATGATAAATCTTTGTTAGTGTATGCTTGTTATGTATGCAAAAACTCCTTAGCAAAGGATTTTTCTAAATATACAATATGCCAACATACGTGATGTATGTTGAATATTATAAGCTAAGTGTTTGTATAAATGTCTAAATGAGTTAGAAATAGGTAAAGTATGATTATTTTTGAATTGAGATATGAATCTCTGTCACTTTACTTGGGTGTATGATTTCCTCCATGTTATATTTAGTTCATTTCATTCCTGCTAATTGCGTGTATGCTTTCCTTCATGTTATGCCTAGTTTATTTCATTTCTCCTAATTGTGTGTATGATTTACTCCATGTATAGTCTTCATGTTTAAGTTATATTTCATATCCTGCTTATATGAATGTGGGTGTTGAATCATATGTACGTGATTGGGGCCATGTTATGGTCCAGGCATTAGGTAATAGACTTAAGTTTGTGGTTGAATTTTATTCGCCATGAAGGACGTGTTTGACGAACCTGAGCCGTACTGGAGTTGTTGGCAGTGGTTTGGCCATGCAGAGTGCATATGTATTTCATGTCGATCAACTCAACGTACGATTGAGCTAGTCGAGCTCGTCAAGTAATCCGATTGACCCGATGTATGTTCACCATGTATGGACACTTCTGTTTGAATTTAGGGTACCAAACTTACCAGTGCAACCTCGTTAACCTTGGTACCTTGATCCGCTAAGACTCATGAGCTGAGCATGGTGGTATGGGACACCGTGGTCGAGATGTATCGGCCTATACTGGGATGACGAGCCTCCCCATAGTGACCAGTGAGTACCTATTCTCGTGAGTCGATTATGGTGGTATGAGATACTATATTCGAGCTGTCGGCCTACTCTGATTGGTGACAAGCCCTTTGTAGTGACCTCGAGTATATCCTGAAACTGCAATGGGGCGACGAACCTTGTTGTAGTCTATATGATATCACTAGACCTGTATTGATTGGTGACGAGCCCTTTACAGCGATCTAGAATTATACTATCATATGAGCTTGTCTTGGATAGATGACTTGAGAATGGATCATCATTTGGGTAATGATACAAGGGAGGTACCTTAGCTTCCCAATACTGCTGTATGAAAAGGACTAATAATAACTTGGTAATCATGTTCATATCATCACACTGCATGTGCCGACGATGAACTACACAGAGGGCTGGAAGCATGTCGCGAACGTAAGATGGTGTCGCACGAGGGAGTGTAGGCGAGGGCATGCATTTATGAAACATCTCATCCCTGCATTAATAAGAGTATTTAGGAATGGTTGATATGTTTGCTTTATCATTACTGCTTGATTGAAATGATAACATGTTAATCTTTACTCTATGATTCCACTGAGTTGATCACTTACTTCCACGTTCTAGGACGGTGTTCTGAACACCCACCAGACTTTGTCTTAGTTACAGATGAGGATGCGACTCTGGAGGCAGAGCTTGACTATTATGACGATCAGGATGAGTTCTCTTATATGCAGTTCTCGGACGGCTTTGCTTAGGCCGTACTGATCGACGGGGCTACAGGGCATACTATCGTAGTTGGATTCTTTTTGACATTTTATTTCTAGAACATTACATGTATATGGTAACTCAGAGATGTATTCATACTCTAGTAGATCGACAGTGCCTTTTGATTTCCTATCATTTAAATATAGTTTTAAGTCCTCTGCTTGCATTATTTAAACTGATTTGGAGTATGAATTACTGTTTTGGCATAATCCCACTCATGTCTAATGCACTACCATGAACAACATTCAATCATCTTCATTTATGTTGCATAAGTGATGCATTAAAACTTGGGAGCTGAGCATCTGCTCGACCTCCAATTTTCAGGGCGTTACAGTACTTCATCGTATCTCTATTTCTAATGTTTACCCTAGATTTGGTAACAAGGCTGAATTGACTTCCTTCATGGTGCACATTCTTCATTCTGTTGTTTCTGGTATTCAAGTGTATCTTCCTTTATTAATTTGTTATATTATAATCCAATTTCATTTCCATCCGAGACATAGCAATATTTCTTTCGCTTATTTGATGACCACCCTTGTTACTTATTGTCGAGTGGTCATGCCATCTAGAGAAGCTCTTATTTACCATCTTCCATTTAACAACTCTAATATCAAAAAGATGAAATTAAAGTTGGCTCCTGGTCAAGTTGACAGGGATGATGGAGGAGCTAGAGAAGAAGTTAGAGAGGAAGAGGCACTACCCGCTGGCGACGTGAATATGGATGATTTGTTTAATGAATTAGAATATGATTTTGAGGTTGATCCTAATTTTTAGCCATTTGATTTTGATAAGCAGTTAAGAACCTTAGAAGAGAAGGTGGAAGGTTTACATGTATTCCAAGAAACTCAATTTAAATATATGTGAAAATTTCTTCATCGCATTAACAAGGGATTACATCAAATTGACCCATCTATTCTTCCACCGTCTTCTTCTGGTTCTGACTAGTGTTTTTATTTATTTTGGACATGTATTAAATCTTAATCTTTACTTTTTCTTGGATGATCCTTGGACATGTTTTTATTTGAAACTCTATAGACATGTTTATGCTTGATGATGATATATACTGGTTGATGCTTGGACATGATGTTATTCTACTTATATTAACTCTCTTAACTCATACTCTTCTCTAACATTTTTACTTCAATCATCTATGAATTTCAGTTACTTTCCATGAATTTCAGTTACTTTCCTTTATCATATTATGACAAAAGGGAGAGAAATGGATATAATTTGAATGGTATATATGATGATTATTGTGGATGTGGTTGTAGAGACATGTGTATGGAAGTGCATTTTTTTTGTGGTACGTATTTGGTTAATACAGGTACTCTATAAATCACCCTGCTTAGATTGAGGGGGATTAATGGATTGAGAGGGAGTAGTGGTAACATTGCCTTACGATGTGTATAAACTAGTGCACGATTCTTTAGTCAGTTTTGTCACAAATATGACAAAGGAGGAGATTGTAAGTGCTATGTTGTACTTCGAGCACCTGGTATTGTCAAATTTTGTTGTGCCAAACCACTTGGAGTCGGTATCTTGTTATGATAAGATGGATAGTTCACCTTCAAGTCATTGTCAACTCTTCTATATTTTCAAGTTGAAGAACATTGCCAAAGATTAAGCGCAAGCTCAAGTTAAAGTTCAAGACCACAACCTTAAGTCTCAAGAACATAAGCACTAGCTCTTGCTCAAGTTCAAGACTACAAGGTCAAGCTTCACGTGCTTCAAGATAAATGAGTTACCAAAGCGATCGATTCTTCGATGTTTCAAACTCACATTTAAGGTATGGATGACCCTAAATTGACCATAAGTTAGGTTATATCGATTGCATATTGAATTTGAGAATTTGTATAAGTTTATAGGCTTTTCTTCGATTAGTCCTAGTCTTTGTTCGACTAGTTTAGGCACTGGCTTGACCAGTTCAGGGATTTTCTCGACCAATCTAAGTTTTGTTGAAGAGTTTTCAAATTTTTTGTTGGATTTTTGACTAGTCGTGCACCCTGCTCGACTCAAAGTCTAGCAAACTCCTCTGGTCCCACTTGACCAGTCGAGTAACGAGTTTATCCTATTGCACTAGAATTTTTAAAAATTGGTTGGTGCTTCGACGAGTCGAACCGAACCTTAGACCAGTCGAGGGAACAGAATTTCTGCCTATAAATTGAGGACGTTTCTTAGAATTATTAATCAATTCCAAGCCTAATCAAGCCATCACTCTAAGAGATAAGTCCATGCAATTGTGAAGCTATTACTTATTCATTTTAGATTCTTTTATAGTTTTTTATATTTGATTTTGAGATCTCTTTATTCAATTCTAATCTATTAAAAAGGAAATTGTGATTTATCCCTTTGACATCAAAATCAAATCAAGCTAGCCCCAAGTTAATTTAATTTAAAAAATTATTTAGACTTAGAACCCTTTCATTTGTGAGATTGGACATTGAACATCTATGCCTACATCGAATTGGTTCTGTCAGGCTACTTCAGAAGACGAATCTTTAGATAAGTGTAATTTCATTTTTTGTATTTTTGATTTGTGAGATTCAGCTAGGAAAATCTCATTGAGGGGTTTTTATGTTCGTGTAAGCCCATTTGAAAAAAAAAATTATGAAGGTTTTAAGGTGAACCTTAGAAAACTTTATTTCTTAGTGAAAGCCAATATCCCGTGGGTGCGGATATTGGGAGTGGAGTAGTTATGTGGCTGTTTGCGAATAGTTAGTGTACACACATGAACCACTACAATTCTTGGAGTTTGGATTATGGTTTTGATGTATGTGTGGTGCTAAATGTTTTAATTTTCTTTATGCGCTTGTGGTGAATGTTGTAATAATTTAGTTTATTTCCTTCGCCATATTCTTAGTTTGAGTTTTTAATACTTACCAACGTTCTAGACATCAGCTTGTCCTTTCTAAACCATGGTTTTTGATGAAAGGTTTTCCTTAGAACTCAATTTGTATCAACCTCTCAAGATTAATGCATTTGAGGTTGTTATTTAATTATGCTATCTGTCTTTGTGTTCCACATTTATTTTTTATCTGGCATAGTCCTATTCACCCCCATCCCTCTAGGACTTTGAGCTTGGCCTTTTCAGTTTACCACCTTTGAATTTCACAAGTTTAATTTACTATTTCACCATTATTCTCTTATATTTTTCTAATTTAGAATACATCTTCTTCTAGTTCTAGTTCGAGTTACTTTTAGATTACGTACAAGGTTCAGTCCCTGTGGTTCGACCTCGATCTTACGAAGATTATTAACACATCTTAACTCTATATTTGGGGTAGTGAACAAGTTTCTGGGGCCATTGCCGGGGATTGACAGTTCCATTTTTTTGAGATTAACTAGTTTTACAATTAGGTGAAGATTAAGGTTTTCTAATTTTATGTTTAGGTTTTTCTATTTGATTTTTAGAAACTAACCTAACTTTCCTATTTTATAGGACCCTGATATAGATTTTCGAAATTGGTAATCTCTTTCTAGTTTTTCTAGTTTCTATTTTTAGGATTAGGTTTTGTTTTTTGTTTTTAGAAACTTCCTAATTCTAGGATTTTTTATTTTTTATTTTAGAAACTAACTTTCTATTTTTGCTTTGAGAAACTTTCTAATTTTAGAATTTTTATTTTTAAAAACTGACTTGTTTTATTTTCTTTTGCAGGAATATAACATAGACCCTTCCAAATTGGTAACTTCTTTCTATTCCCTCTCTTTCTATTTCTAGATCTCTTATTGTTGTAGGATTTTTCTTTTATTCTTAGGATTAGATTTAGAGTTAGGGTTTCACCATGCATGAGTGGGCACGTAAGTATGCTGAGATAGCTAAGGGATCATGGGAAAGGATGTATGATAATTATAATAGAAATCAACCAATATCTCAAAATTTTTTTGAAACCATCATTGAGCACTGATTGGAATATCATATTCTCTCACTTATGATCTATATGACTATGATCAGTGGACACATCAACGTTGGGAAGATGAACTAGCAATGTACCATAACGATAATTCTCTTGGGTCCTCTACCTTTAAAATTCAACTAGAAATAATGCAAGAGAATTCAATTTAAAATTTCTTCCAAACTCTAAAGCTCAGGCAACAAAATACACTCTAAAGACTATAAGAACTTAGAAAAGATATTCAATAGTGGAGTTCACGTGATGTGATTGTGGAAAACTCTGAAATTTGGAATGAGGAGTTGGATTCCATTAATGAGCATACGGTTCAATTTTTTGATGAGTCGATCTCGATGACTGTTCAAAAGAATGATCAAGAGATGTGGGTGTCTTTCAAATATAATGATGATGAGACACTTCACTCACCTGACATACCTGATTTTAATGATGAGGAAAATATTAATTTATTCGAACCTCAACCTAATTTAGGAATAGAATGTGATGACAGTAATCTCATCCCAAGTGTGCACTGCATTGAATTGGAAGATGATGTGTATTGGGATTCAATCTCAAGTTTGACCCATATCAATAATTAAAATGTATAGGAAATGGTTGAAAATAATGATTTACTCCACCCATCTGACATGATTGATTTAAATGTGTAGAATGATCCCCTTTTAACTGACCCTTCTAACTCTTGTGAGACATGTTTAGACCACTCTCATGAATTGAATGATG
The DNA here is from genome assembly GCA_037074715.1 of Magnolia kwangsiensis. NCBI lineage: Eukaryota > Viridiplantae > Streptophyta > Magnoliopsida > Magnoliales > Magnoliaceae > Magnolia > Magnolia kwangsiensis. The sequence goes on from CM073573.1 coordinate 144,811,406, forward strand.
ATATGATTCGGAAAATGGATGAGTCATTTGATATGACTCTGGGAATTGAAATCATCCAGTTAAATCTACTATCTGAGTCATCAACCCTTGACAATACAATTCCTTTACTGTGTGGTACCGATGAATAGAGTTTTCACATCAATGCGTCAAGAGTAAGAGAGCATGTCTCCATCCACTTCCAGAGATGATGGAATCCTTGGGCAGATCATTACACACTTCAATGTGGAGAATAAGCTACTTTCAGCTGAATTTCTCAACTCTTTGAATGATTGGTTTGCACACTTTGCAGATTCAAACAATCCTATGATTAAAGAAATAGTAGATGCCTCGCAAGAGAATATCTCGGTGGTTGTTAATAACCGAGAGAACCCTTATTCTGAAGCCACTTCTTCCCCAGATCGTAAATGTTTACCATTAAACAAGGAGGAGTTGAAAATTAAACTGGAGTCTGAAACTTTAGAATGTATTGAGACTACATCACTTTCTAAGAAATTTTCTGAATTTCATCTATGTGTAGTCTCTGATTCACCATGGGGTACTAACTTTGAAACTTTTTCTGTCACAGGTGAATCGTATATACTTTTGACACCTCAGGAGATTAAAAGGAAACCTTATGCTGAGGTACATAAGTTCCTCTAGACATTCATGCTCCAAGACATCCAAGCCTATTGCAAAAAGGGCTTTTGGATGATCTTGTTAAGAAACCTACTGAGAAAATTCACGATACTGGCCAGAGGAGGAACCTCGCGGCATGACTGAGTAGTTTTTCCCTACTTTCATATGACTAGGGTAGTTTGCTTTTTGTCGTTCTAGGATAGTCGGCTTTATGCCGTTAGGATAGTTTATTTCCTAATTGCTTTAGGATAGTTTACTTTTTTGATTTTACTCTTTTGCTTACCCACTTTCACGTTGAGATCTCTTTGGAAAAAGCATCTTAACTCCTTTATTAGGTACTATCCTTCCATCACTTTTCCTTTAATTTCATTACCTGATGTGTATTACATGCGTATATATTTTTCATTGAGGATAATATAGATTTTAGGTTGGGGATGGGAGATTAGGTTACCTAATCAGTATTTTCTTGGTCTTGAGCAAAAATTATGAAACAAATTTTTTTTTTTTTAAATTCCTGTGAATTTGAAGGTCATCCTTGATTTAAGAAATATAAGTACGTAATGTTGGCGAATTACAACTCTTGGATTCAACTACCTGTTAGATTTTATAATTAAGTTCAAATTATTAATTCATGATTCGAAGTTTTAAACATTGAGTGAGTCATGACTTCACATGTCACATCTCGCTTACATATTAAGGTTTTAATTTGATATTGAATTGTTAACCTAGTGATCATTAAGCATGGAAGAAACCAACCTGGGGAATTTGTCCATCATGTTCAATAAGAAGAATTGAAAAAAAGAAAAAGAATACCCAGCTAAAAAATAGTTGTCGTCGAAAAGGGCTACCTATCGAAGATCTTTAAAAACATTGACATAGCGTGAAAGCCATTGATGAAAAAATTAAAAGTTGAAAGAATGAAAAGTTGAACTGTAAAGCAAGTTTTTGTTTAGGTTATAGTTATCCTGAATACTCTTTTGATTATCAATGTTATCGTGAAAGTAGAGAATTGAACCTTTAATTATGGTAAGTTTAAGTTTCACTATGCACCCATGGAACTCGATATTTAGAATTGCTCTAATTGGGGATTAATACCTTGAACTTTATTATGAAAATTATCAAGTGCTAGAGTTTAAGAGAAAGTAATACTCAACATTGATGAATCTTGGAATTGTATTATCTAGATTGCTCTTCAAACACCACGTGAGTTTATAGAAATGATCTTGCGATTCTCAACTTGCTTTTCGCATACTTTGCTTGGGACTAGAAAAATGCTGGTTGAGGATTGTGTTGAGGGTCAAAAATTACATATTAGACCCCAGTTATTGCATGATTTTACGAACATGATACTATTTAACATTTTATTTTAATCATGTTTCTGTTGCAAGGTGAATTTAGGAGCTTGGACCAAAAAAGGTACTAAAGGCATGGATTTAACGCAAAAAAAATAAAATCACCAAGGTAAGGGACGGGTCCCAAGGGACAAAGATCGAAGAATTTACACACCAAAGATCCGTAAAAATCAAGCAATTGAATTTCAAGAGGCCTGAAAGTCATCTTGAATGTAAGATCACAGGGTTCCCACCATCCATTTGACTTGAAACTTTATATCTGGCCTGAGGACCCTAAATTAACCATACAAGTCAAATTTCAGCCATTGGATCCTTGTGGAAGTGGCCCAACAGAAAGATTAGCCCATAAAACACTAATCTGGGGCCCACCTGATATCTGGATATGCTTTAATTTTGGTCTCATCCCCTTAAATGAGGTGGTAAAATCGATAGACAGAGAAAATTTCTCACACGCATCACAGTGGACCCCACATGAACATGTGGGAGTGCATAGGTGGTGCACTTCGGCACCTCACTGGACCAAAGATCTGGTCAAAGGTCGGTTGACCTGACCCATCTCACCTGCGCACGGACCAAATTCTATGGTGTGTAGTCGACCACCATCATGGTCCCAATCGATGATCTAAACCATTCATTCGCCTTGGGGGGTGGCCACGACCCTAACCATGGTGAGTTTTTGATCCCATGCACGTGTACACACAAAGATTGTCATAAAACCCAGGATGAACAGAAGCTTGAGTTGATACAGTGGGCCACACCAAAACTTGATCAAAACCACCCCTTTCTGACTAGTTTTTCGCCAGGAATCTAATGGACCAGGTGGATTATTCTAAAAACATCACTGTGGGGCCCACCGATCATCATAGTGGCCCCTATTTCCTTAGATCCTGTGTCTATGAAAACCAACCACAGTGCTCCATTTTGGGATCAAGGGTACGGTCAGATTGATGATCTGGACCATTCAGATGACGCAAAAGGGAGTTTTTACTCCAGTTATGGAGAAAATCCATAGTTTAGGATGGTCAGCCATCCCAAAACTCATTCAAATGCAAGTTGGATTGCGTTGTTGCATAAACAGGGATCTGTGTAATCTCCAACTGACTCTAGCCTCTTGCTATGCATGCACAGCCACCGCTCTTGCTGCCTTTGAAAGGGGAAAAGAGAGAGAGCTTCAGACCATCTTGGGCGTGGAAGAGCAGAGAGAGAGGGATTGAAGGATTTAGGCAGCTGTGGAGGCATCATCAGGAAGGTGAACATGGAAGGAAGCAAAGGAGGAGAAAGAGAAGAGAGAGACAGAGAGAGAGAGAGAGAGAGAGAGAGAGAGTGGCCAGCCAAGCACCATCTAGCATTTTTCCTTCCTCTCCCTTTATTTGCTTTAATGTTTTATGAGATTTTAGCTTAATCATGTCTATGATTTGCTAAACCTCTTAGCTAGGGCTAAGAGGTGAAGCTTGTAGCATGACGAGTAGTTTCCTATTACTTTTATTCATGTTTGTTGAAATCTCTTTGATTATAGTTTGATTATAAGGAATACTTTTAGTTTTTAATGGTTTATTATGACTTAAATTACAATGGATCTCCGATAGCTTTGAGTATGTTCTTTTCATCATTGAGATTATGAAGTCAGGAATCCATGTTGTTCACCATTGTCTCTTGAGCATGGTTGGATGATGAAATCCTTCCTAACATTCATTATTCTCTTAGATCGGTTGTGGATTGGTTAAATTCTATTCTTTGCTTTGTCTCAAGGGCATGGTTGGATTATGGAACCCTTCCTAACGTTCATAACTCTCTCAGATTGGTTGTGGATTGGTTAAATTCTATTATTTTCTTAGTCTCATGGGCATGGTTTTGTGATAGAATCAATTCTAATTCTCATACCTCTCATCTCTTGAAAACTGGATCAAAGGAAGTTTAGATTTGGATTTTAATGATATATCTTCCAATTGGATGAAGATGGGACTCCAAGTCCAGTCATGTTCGCGAATCAAGCATAGATCTCCCTAATCTCTACAAGTGAATCCTTGGCACCCTAGTTTCCCACCTTTGAATTTCATAAGTTTAAGTCTACTATTTCATCTTTATTCACTTATATTTTTCTAGTTTAGATTACATCTTCTTCTAGTTCTAGTTCAAGTTACTTTCAAATTATGTACAAGGTTCAATCCCTGTGGATTCGACCTCAGTCTTACTGAGATTATTATTACATCACAACCTTATACTTGGGGTAGTGTGAAAGTGCCCTGATTTGTCAATTAGTGTGAGTATTGAGTCAAATAGATAGGAAAGCTCCATAAGAAGATCAATCAGCTGTCTGCCTCAATCGGATGTGTGGCCGAACTCACCACAGGTAAATCTAAGCCTCATATCTCATGTCCTAAAACACCAGGTAAATAAAACCCTTAAAATTGGTTAGAATATCATGGGATTTTTGGGTTTGAAAACTTTTTTACAAAATCAGAAAAACTCTAAGTTTTCTACCTCTGTCGATTTATCGATATCAGCTTCGAAAAAATTGACGTGTATTGTCTATATCCTCGGAGATCAATCAATATCATTGAAATGAGGACCAAAGATGTCCAGCAACCAAATATTCATCTGGACGAAATTATCGATGTATCAATACCCCTATCGATATCATCGATATTTGAAACTCGAGTTTATTGAAGTAGACTCGATATAATCGACAACAGAGTATTTGTATCCCTGTTTTTTTATAAGAAAATCATATAGACCTTCGATATATCGATGCGCCCTCAATATCCTCAGAATTCAAAAATCAATGATATCGGAAGGCCTTCGATGATATTGGTCTTGGACACAGTTTTTCCAACAATATTTTTCAAGTGGGTTTTTATCTTAGATCGCGGGTCACTCGATAGAATTGATATTCAAATATTAATGATATCGAGGCTGGATCGATTGCATCGAGAAAGGACATAAACTGTCCAACAAACTCACTGATAAAATCTTTGGATTGATCGATGCATTGACACGACCTTTGAGATCATCGATATTCAAATTCCAATGATATCGAGTGTACCTCGATCATATCTTTTAACTTAAAAATTTTCAAAGCAAGTCTCTCTCATTTACAAAGGTCGAGGAATTGATCTCGTATTGATAATATCGGAGTTCGAAATCCGATGACATCGACGCGTGTTTCGATTCCCAAGACCAATTAACACAAAGTTTCAAAAGTGTATTACATTTGAGTTTGTGTCATCGAGCGGCTAGTCGATGCAATCGAGGGTATACGGTCGATGATATTGACCCTGCTCGATAATATTGAACTCTGTCATAAATGCGACCGTTTTATATCCAGTGGAACTTTTTACCTATATATAAAGAGCTTGTCTTTATTTGCGGTGAGAGAAAGAAGAGAGTGCTTTTGAGTGTTTAACATTGTTCATTTACCCTAAAGCCCTTTCTCTCAAGAGAGTTCATCCTCCAATCCACCCTCATCATTAACATTCAATAGAGTAGATTCGGGAATGAACTTTCGCATTCAAGGATCATCCAGCTACCACCTTAATGGGAAATCATTAAGTTAGGATGCCTTGAATACATAGATGACTGGAACCACTCTATCTCCTTTATAAGAAAATATTTAAGAGTAGGATCCCATCATAACCTTGACCTAACCGGTCGCCATGTATTGGTATATCTTATGAGTTACGGTTCAAGGAAGCAAAAATCTCTTCATTAATAAAGGAGGAGAACTTCAACAACATGTTAAAAGGGACTCATCTGCTTATCTACAAGTTATCAGAGTCCAGAGGACCCTTGCGATCATTCCTTTGTAAGATTGGGTCTAAGGTGTTTCTCACCCTTTGCAATTCCTCTAGGAGGCCTCTGGCGGGAGTGTACGTGGTGAGTATGTAGAGTTGACCCTTGCTCTGTGGAGAGCATAAACTTCTGGTTAAAGGTGAACCTGTCTAAAACCTTGGGTTCGACGTGAACCGTGTGAAACCTCCATTAGGGTCTTTTGGAAGATCCTTGGGCAGTGTGCCTAAAAGTGGGTGCGTTGTGTTGACCCTTGCTCGTGAGAGCATAAACAGTCAGCCTTGGTATAAGTTGTAAAGGTTAAAGGTGAACCTGATTTAAAACCTTGGGTTTGGGGTGAACCATGGAAAACCTCCTTAGTGAAATCCGGTACACTCAAGGGTTGAGTGCAGTTACTGGGAGTGGAGTAGACAAGTAGTCGAACCACTATAAAAATGACTGTGTTTGAGATTGTTATTTTCTTTCATTTTTTTATGTAATTTCCTTTAATATTTTCATATCTGATTATCTGAGATCACACCTCACACACACACACAGTCATATCCATTATAAACTAGCTTGTATATTGTTCATCTCTCAAATAGTTTGTGATTGGATCCTCTACCGGGCTTGAAAGCCAGTAGAGTTATTCTTGAGTAAGTCTAACACATGATTGTTGTTAAGATTAATGTGATAGGATTTTAAAATTATCATAAAATTATTAAAAGTCCTATTCACCCCCCTTTAGGACATATTGGTATTTTCCTACTTCAACTATAGAGGTCTTTACCATAATTTCAATTGGTATCAAAGCTGGTCTCTCTTTAAGGGTTTCACTGCCTAGAGAGTGATCTTGACTGAAGTTGGAATCATGATCAAAAGTTTCTCAGAGAATGTGACAGGTCAAAACAATTTCCTTGTAATCCATACTGCTCTGAAAGTTGGAAATAGTTCAAAATGGTACCTTGTTAGTGGATGTTCCAGACACATGACTGGTGATCAAACTCACTTCTATGAATATTCAAACTTTGATGGAGAATCAGTCACATTTGGGGATGGTAACTCAGCCAAAATAGTTGGACAAAGAACAATAGTTGTACCAAGCCTTCCAAAAATCAAACATGTCCTCTGTGTAGAAGGTTTGAAACATAATCTCCACAGTATCTCCCAGATTTGTGACAAAGAACATCTGGTCACTTTCTCAAAAGATGTGTGTAGAATCTTAAATCATATAGGAAAATCTCTCATAAAAGGCTTATGTACTAGTGATAACTGTTATGTCATTGAAAGTACAGTTGAGAGTGTATTATCCACAAAGTGTAATACGGCTGTCAAGAATGAATCCAAATTATGGCACCAAATGTTGGGACATGTCCACTATCAAAATTTAGCTAAGCTCAATTCAAAAAATTTGGTTTGAGGACTTCACAAGATTAAAAAGGAAGAAAAAGTTGTTTGTGGAGAATGTCTAAATGGAAAACAGATAAAAGTCGGCCACAAAAAGACAACCACCATAGCAACAACAAAACCTTTGGATTTGCTATATATGGATCTAGTTGGTTCAACCAAGGTGAAAAGTCATGGCAAGAAAAGATACTTCCTAGTTATAGTAGATGACTACACCAGATTTACTTGCGTCGCATTTCTTTGAGAGAAATCAGATGCCTTTTAGAAATTTGTGACCTTGGCAAAGCGACTTTAAAACGAAAAAGGATATTACTTCAACCGCATTAGAAGTGATCATGGTGGGGAATTTGAGAATGAGCGATTTGAAAAATATTGCAATGAGAAAAGAATTTTTGATGAATTCTCAGCCCCAAAAATCCCATAGCAAAATGGAGTTGTTGAAAGAAAAAATCGAGTATTGTAGGAAATGGGGTCAGTGATGTTAAATGGGAAAGATATGGCAAAAAGGTTTTGGGAAGAAGCTGTCAATACCGCCTGCTACATCATAAAAAGAGTATATCTTAGAGCAGGTCTGAATAAAACTCCATATGAATTATGGCATGAAAAAATACCTAGTGTGAAATATTTTCGGGTATTTGGGAGAAAATGTTATATCTTAAGAGACAGAGATCACCTAGGAAAATTTGAGTCTAAAAGTGATGAAGGTATCTTTCTAGAGTATGCCATGAATAGTCGTGCTTATAGAGTATAAAATTTCAGAACCCTCACTATTCAAGAATCAGTCAATGTGGTAGTTAATGACCAACCTCATGAAGAAGATACTCCTGTGAATGAATTAGAAGATGATCTAGATTCATGCATACTCGATAAATCTGATAACAAATCTCCATCATCTGGTGAACCCCAACCATTATCAAACATACCAGTCATTAAGGATCACCCTCGAGAATAAATTATCGGGGATCCTAATGATGGTGTGAGAACTCGACGACAGATAGAAAATATCTATAGTCACTTCTGCTTTACCTCAAAGATTGAACCTAAGAATATTGTAGAAGCTCTAAACTGGATTAATGCTATGCAAAAAGAACTTCAACAATTTTAGAGAAATGAGGTATGACAATTGGTTTTCAGGCCACTTGATACTAATGTCATTGGAACCAAATGGGTCTTCAAGAATAAATCAGATGAATAAGGAAATGTGATTAGGAACAAAGCAAGGCTCGTAGCTCAAGGGTACTCTCAGATAGAAGGCATTGATTTTGATGAGACATTTGCCCCTTTAGCCCGTCTTGAGTCCATTAGAATTCTTATTTCTGTGGCATGTGCATTAAAGTTTAGATTATTTCAGATGGAAGTAAAAAGTGCTTTTCTGAATGGGGATCTTGCTGAAGAAGTTTATGTAGAACAACCAAAGCGAATCTCAGATCCTAAGTATCCCTATTATGTTTATCATCTGAACAAAGCTCTTTATAGTCTCAAACAAGCACCTCGTGTCTGGTATGAACGATTGACAAAGTTTCTTTTGGACCATAAATTCTGCAGAGGAAGTGTAGATAAAACATTTTTTACTTAAACAGCAAAGGACTCACTTCTTATTGCCCAAATTTATGTGGATGATATAGTCTTTGGTTCAACATGTGAAGATGCTGCTCTCAAATTACAAATCTCATGAAATCAGAATTTGAAATGAGTATGGTTGGTGAATTAAACTTATTCCTAGGGTTATAGGTCAAGCAACTAAATGATGGAATCTTCATTTGCCAAACCAAGTATGAAAACGATTTGGTGAAAAGGTTTGGTCTTGAATCTGGTCATTCTTATCACACTCCCATGAGCACCACACTCAAACTTTCCAAAGATATAAATGACAAGAGTGTGGATCAACATCTCTACTGAAGTATGATAGGGAGCTTACTATATCTCACGGCTAGTCGTCCTAATATATCTTTTAGTGTGGGAGTATGTGCTCGATATTAGGCAGATCCTAAGGAATCTCATCTGATTGTTGTTAAGAGAATCATTAAATACATTGCAGGAACTACCTCCTTCGGACTGTGGTATCCATTTGAATCATCCACCATCATCGCTGGATACTCTGATGCTGATTGGGCTGGAAATCTGGATGATCGAAAATCAACAAGCAGAGGATGCTTCTATGTTAGAAACTGTCTAGTCTCTCGGCAAAGTAAGAAGCAAAACTCAATATCATTATCCACTGCCGAGGCTGAATACATTGCCGATGGAAGTTGCTGTGCACAACTCCTTTGAATGAAGCAGATGTTGTTTGACTACGGGATTGAACAACCCACAATGAGTATTTTCTGTGATAACACAAGCGCTATCAACATTTCAAAAAATCCTATTCAACATTCTCAAACCAAGCGTATTGACATCCGTTATCATTTTATCCGAGAACTTGTTGAAGACAAGATTATTACATTGGACTATATTTGCACAAAAAAGCAACTGGTAGATATCCTCACTAAACCTCTTGATACAAATAGGTTTAGTGACCTTCAAAAGTCCATTAGAGTATGCACCCATTAAAAATATCCCAGTGACCATGAGCCACATAGGTAAATCTTTAAACTCGAACATTCATGGTTAAATCTCAGCCACAAGTCTAAACCTTATGTCTAAACCATAGTAGTTTTGGGATGCTCGATTATAACATTCTCAATGTTATCTAAACCTTGTCAATATCATCGAAATCTATAGTACGATGATATCGATATTCAACATCAATGAAATTGAAGAATCTCGGGAATGCAAGGTAATAACCAGCAGTCCTTCCCAACGGTTGGATTGAACTAAATTCCATTGGATATTAGCATTTTCTTGATGGTCATCAGCACGGTCTTTAATGTCATTATGAGTGTGAGATCGATGTCATCGATGATGGATCGATATGATCGACAGTGCTGCTATAAGAATAAGGGTGTATTCGATTTCAAGTTCTTATATCCCCCCTTCTCTGGTTGCTTCTTCTTTCCTTTACCTGTTCCACACACTGAAAAATCATGATCAAAGGCAAAGGTAAGTCTCTCCTTCAATCTTCAAAATCAAAGACCATGCAACCCAGCAAGTACCAACTCATTCTAGCAGAAAGACATCCAGTCATTGTTGTTGAACTTCTGGTTCTTAACAGTGTCATCGAGCCTTTTGGTGTGGACCTCCTTCTAGAAGTAATAGGATGCAGAATATTCTGAATCTTGGTGGAACCTACTAACTAGGTTTGATCAATGAATTCTTCAGTAACTGACAAGTTTTTCGTGATGATCCCCTATGCATTCAACTTGAATTTTTGCACTACTCGAAACTCATCACTCCCATCACTTTAGGTCATCTTCTAGATCTCAAGGTCACTCGAATTCCAGTAACCAATAGGAATCTCAATGGTCTGGGTGTGTGGGAAGAGGTAACTCGTGCACTATGTCAGGAGACTACTGTTCCTCAAAATGATGATAATTAGCTTCACATTAATCATCTGGGGCCCACTTTTAAAATTCTCCATAGCATTTTTGGGTCCAACGTATATCCATGTGACGTGAATGATCACCATCTTTCTCCCTGTGTTGAATGTGCTTTACGATGTGTATCAAGAGATTCAGGTGTACCTCCCAACGCTTCTTCTCAAGCAGTTAATTCGTATCATCCAAGGCAACCATCAAAATACACTAGCCTTTCCTGCACTAATCTGTAAACTCGCTCATCATGTTGGTCTCCCTGCCACATCTAATACTTACTTATCCAGAAGCATGGTTTGATAGTGATGCTAGCTCAATAGTTATGTCTTACTTCACCTCTTCTTGAGAATAGTGCTTCCATGCAATCAGCATCTCAACATGTTCAACCTTCTCGTCTGCCTACACCTTAGGGGTCCAATTGAACGCCACTACTGTAAGACCCGTATCTTAGTCCGTACCGTTCCGTAGACTTCCGCGGTCTTACCGGTCAAATTTCGGAAACCTTCGACCCTTAACCGATAGTCACGCGTGACCCTGATTCATACGCCGTCAACCCGAGTCGACTCAACCCAAGACCCGTACCCAAGCGACCACGCCGTCGCTGCGGTTCCGATGCCGCGACTCGTGCGCCGAGGCGATACCCTGGTCGACAGATGTGGGCCAATGTTCGGTGCGAGGAAAACGCCGCGCATTACGAAACCCAAGAGAATTTATACGAGATGTCCCATCAATTCCATCAATCCATCAATCAATCAATCCATCACATGTCAAGTACATGTCAAGTACACATCACCTTTCACCCATTCCCAAGTAACCACAAAAGTCAAGGATTTCTCACAAAGCCCATACATCTCTTACACAAAAGCCTCAAAAGTCAAAAACTTCTTACACCTCCCATGCCTTTCTTACACAAATGGTCACAAAAGTCAAGGTTTTCTTACACACCCATCATTCACCACATCCATCCATCACCCATCTCTCTCTACAACACTCTCTCTCTTTCTCATTTTCTCATCTCATTCTCCAAGCAAAACTCCATACGTATGAGCTCTCCCTCCCTTTCAAAAAAACTCCAAGGTGGCCCACCTCTCCTACCCCATCACCTCCCATCTCAACCATCCATTCCCCATCTCCTCCATTAAAATCTAAGCTAAGGTGCTAAGGAACCCCTAAGAGTAAGAAGATCGGACGGTGAGTGCTTGATAATGTAATTTTTTTATATTTTTGAGATGGGCCAAGTGAGGCCAACTGATCAATGGTTTGGATCTCACTTGGGACCCTAAGATGTGGCCGATGGCCCACTAAGATCATCATGATCATTCCATGATGGGTCCATTCTCTATGGAGCCCATCATGATGTTTATTTCTTAGAAAAGGTTATCTAGACCGTCCATATTGGTGGGGAAAGGATCCCCACCGTTTATTTTAAATTTTGATGGAGCCATTTGATTGTATGATTCATTGCAAGGGAGGGCCCATAATGTCAGGGTCCCTCCATCATAAGCGTGCTCCATCTCTATCTCTCTTCTCTCTACTTTCTTTTTTTTTTTTTTTTTATATATTGTATTTGTGTGGCCCACTTGCATGGACCCCACCTTGAAGCATTTATTCTATCCATGCCATCTTCAAGTGGGGTCCACCTTATATGTTGCACCCACACCATCCATCAGTGGTGGCCCACCTAAACAAGGCCCACCACAATGCTTTTTTAAAGACCCAACCGTCCAGCGTCTGAGACGCTGAACGTCTCTGCCTAAGAAGAAAAACAAAAAAAAAAAAAAAGAAAAGGGAAGGTTTAGGTGGGCCGGCTCATGCATGCCCCACCTTGATATATGTGTTCAATCCATGCCGTCCATCTCTTTTACCAACTCATTTTAGGCGTTGATCCAAAAAATGAGATTGATCTGTAAATAAGGTGGGCCATACCATATGAAATTGTATTCCTTACCATTCAAATGCTATTAGGACCCACCTTGATGTACCTACATGCCAAAAATACCAAACATTGGACTCGTTTGATGTATTTCTACCCTGAGAATCCATTGGACGGAGTGGATTCTCAGGTAGCGGGCCCCACATGTCAATTTTTGTGGATAAACAAAAAAATAAAAAGAAAAAGGAAGAAGGAAGCAGCTGCTTGCTGCTGCTGTCAGACAGCGCAGGCAGAGCCTGCACTGTTGCCAGGCGGGCAGACGATAGAGACCCACGGCCTCCAGCCGTGGGCCCCACCTTGATTTTTATATGCCATCAAAACCATTCATGAGGTGGGCCCCCTCAAAGTTTCAGCCTGATCCAACGCTCAGGTGGCTCATACCATAGGAAACAGTGGAATTGAATATTTACCATTGAAAACTTCTTTCGGGCCCACAGGAGTTTTGAATCAAGCTGAAATTTGTAATTTCCCTTCATCCAGGTCTGAGTGACCTTATGAACAGTTTGGATGACAAATAAACATTTAGGTGGGCCTCACATGGGACCCACAGTAATGTATGTGTTTTAAATCCACCGTACAGGCGGACGGTGGTACCCACCTTGAGGTTTTGTTTTGACGTCCACCGTCTAGCAGACGGTGGGGCCCTCTTTGACGAATGTGTTCTGTCCGCGCTGTCCAGCGACAGTGGGACCCACCATGCCGCATGAGATGCATCCAGAGTGTCTATCCACTTGGTAAGATCATTTTAAGGCATGGGTGTAGATTGGGTGGGCCACCTATGTTTGGGTTAGGCCCATTTGATTTTGTAAAAGGCCTATGGGTTAGGCCCATTTGATATGTATGAAACCCATGGAATTAGGCCCATTTAAGACACACAAGGCCCATGTGATTTGACCCATTATCATGTACTCCGAGGCCCATGGGTTATGACCCATTGCAATATACCTAAGGACCATTGGTGTGGTCCATTTATGTGGCTCAATTGATGAATAAAAGGCCCATATGACATGTCCCATTTGATATATTTAAGACCCAATGGGAAGTACCTAAGGTCCATTGCAATGTGTGACCCCAACATCGATTATGAAACGATGTTTACGACAATCGTGCCTTGGGACCAATGCTTGTTTGACGTCCACATTGCGAGTGTAATGCTGGTTAGATGTCCACATTACGACTCTCCTTAGGGCCCAGTGTTAGGCCCGTACTTATTGTGTATAGGCCGTCCAGGCCCATCTGCTTTTCAAGGATAGTTCATCCCATTATAATATGTTTAGTATAATTTCATGACTCATGATCATATGCATCATATGTATGCTTGATATGAGAAGTGACTGATCATAGCATATGCCTTCGGGCAGATTGTTTATGGGACCCCGATTAGGAGATGTTGCCCTACATGAGCGCACGATATGCGCAGGATTTGATGCATAACTGGATAGCGTGAATCATGCATATCGCATTTGTATGACATGGATATTGTACGCCCTAGCGACATCAGGGTCGTAGCTTCCACAGACGTATCGTGGTTGGCAGGATTGGATACCAAAAATCTTATTCTACATGGGATTCTATAGATATCCCTAGGTGAAAGTCCCTAAATCCTTATGGTACCAAGAGGTTGCTCCAACGTCTAAACCGAGTGGGTAGATGAGCGTTGTGTGCCGAATACCAGATGGTTACGCTCTCCACTGTGTCGTGGTCGGTTGGAAGGGGGTGCGGCCTTACCCGTCCGAGAGTAGGGGGCAATGCTAAGCTGAGTTTGACCAACTCGAGGAATGAGTCCGCTATCGACGAGTCGTGCCCGATATTGGCAGACGGATAGTGAGGTCTTTTCCACTTACCTTGTTGTGCGCGGTGAGGCGGCGATCTGGTTTAGAGTGTACTAGACCCCGGTGATATCCTAGAGTTGAGCTATATTGACATGTGGACTTAGATGAGGATTATATGCTTGACTTGCATCTTGTATCACATAGCCTTGGTACGGCTCATGATATTTATGGATCCATCTGCATATTCTGCATTACTCTTATATTGCATGATCATATTAGTACCTTGCGCACACACTTTCACCACCCTCTAAGCTTTCTATAAGCTTATGTACGACCGTTGCAGGTAGGTGACATTGGATCGTAGCAGCGCTAAGTTTGAGCACGTGGCAGATTACTCCCGAGTTTTTGGTCTATCATCATTGTATTTTCCTTTATGCTCATTGTACTTATAAAGTTTTTGATCATAGTGGAAATGTAATGGAGTTTTTGGTTGTTGTTTGTGGGTTATGACTTTGGTTATGCTTATCACGAATCAAACTGATATTGAAAATCCTCCTGGTAGCGTCCCAGGATCGGAACCTGGCGAATGGGAGCTGGGAGCTGAGAATGGGGTTCTACGGAGGCTGTCGGCGCCGGATCAGGTGATCAAAAATTTTGTGAGCCCGGTTTCCGAGTTTGGGGCGTGAAACTACTAAGTCCAGAGTCTATCACAAATCGCCAAGCTCATCACCTCAAACATCACCTATTGAACGGAATGGCTAGTATGGAGAAGCGCCTTTACAACTATGAAAGACGACTCACTGCGATTGAAGAGAAAGTCGATGTTCTCCAACAAACTTGTCATGCCCCAAACCCGGAAATCAGATTTACAGGAATCCTAATTATCAAATCCGGTACCGACAGCCTCCATAGTACCCCATTCTCGGCTCCCAGCGCAGCATACGCCAGATTTCCGATCCTGAGATCCTACAAGGAGAATTTTTCAACGTACATTTGTCTTGTAATAAGCATAACCACAAGTTTACCCAAATCATAAAGACAACATCATCATCACATATCCACTAATATAATCACTTGAATACAATACTGAAAGGAAAATACATATATCAAAATCAGAGCTCCTGAAAACCGCTGCACGCTCCAAGCTCAACTCTGCTGCAACCTAACGCCACCCGCACGCATCTATCGTGCATGAGCTTACAAAAGCTTAGAGGGTGGTGTAAGTGTGTGTAAGCTAAGTGTCAAGTATACAATAAAGCTCATAAATCATACATCATCGGGATAAACAGAAATACTGACAAGATCATGAATCATACGATTCAGAGTAATACGAAAATAATGATAAGCCCATAAATCATACAATATCGGAAATACTAGCATGACAATTTAACTATGTAAATGAGGAGTCACAGAGAACCAAATGTCAGATGTTGAGGATGCAATGTAATATGCAGTGTGAATGAAATGACTATGCTGAAATGTGAAGTCGGGATGATAGTACGAAGTATCACAGGCTATGAGGTCCATCACAAGGGACTTCTATCAAAACCAGTCTCATACCTAAATTTGAATAGTCAGACACAATGTGGTAAACTCCTGATCTCAGGTTAGTCGTGAGCCCAACCGAAATCTTGGCCAGCGAAGGTACACGTAACAAATAGTTACGCACCACCAGCCCGAGTGGAATGTGAATGAATAAATGAATGGATGTGCAATTCCTGCTCAATAAGTCCACATATCCGTACGGTTGCTCTCTGAAAAATCACCGAGGTCTAATACACGTTACTCTGACTGCCTCCTCCCTAGCTGCACAGCCAAGTAAGTGGAATAGACCACACTATTCGCCTGACCAGTAGTCTGCCAATACCTACTCGGCTCGTCGATAGCGGACTCATTTACGAGCTGGTCAAACTCAGCCTAGCTTATAGCCCCCTCACTCGGGCGGATAAGGCCACACCCCCTCCCAACCGACCACGACATAGTGGGAGACGCGGCTTACTGGTATTCGGCACTCGGGCGCTCATGTTCCACTCGGTCTAGACGTTGGGGCTACTCCTGGCCTCGGAGGTTCTAGAATTTTCACCCAAGGACATCTTAAGTGACCCATAGTGCTAGAACCAAATATTTTCGGTGTCCCATCTGGCTATCCACGATGTGCCTGTGGAGTTCATAGTCCTGATGTCGCTAGGGCGTGCAGTGATCATGATACACAAATGCGAGATGCATGAATCACACTGTCAAATCATGCAGCAATCCAGCGCGTACAACGCGACGATGTGGGGCACTCCGTCTCATAACGAGTCCCGCAAATGGTCTGCCCAATGGCATATGCTATGATCAGCCACTACTCATCTCAAGCATACATATGATGGGTATGGTCATAAATCATGGAGTTATACTAGGCATGTTATAAAGCGATGAACTATCTTTACAATGTAGATGGGCCTGGACCCATCAATGGGCCCTAGGGAGAGTTATAATGTGGACATTTAACTAACATTATTCTTACAATGTGGACGTCAAACCAACATTGCTCCCAAGGCATGGCCCGCCATAAATGTCATTACATAACCTATGGTGGAATCACACAATGCACTAGACCTGGTATACATCTCATTGGACCTCAAACCATGGGCCTCAAATACATCAAATGGGCCTTAACCCACGGCCCCTAGTACATCATAATGGGCCTTAACCTATGGGCTCTAAGTACATCATAATGGGCCTTACATTTATACCAAGGTGGGCCTCAACAACAGCCTCATACACCTCAAGGTGGGCCTCAACAACGAGCCATAAATATGGGCTAAAAATGCATTAAGATGGGCCTCCACGGATGGCCACAAGTACATCCATATGGGCACCATTTCATGGGCCTTATATAAATCAATGGGCGACACCAATGTGCCCTACGTATACTTTAAATGGGTTATACCAATAAGCCCCATATATACATCAAATGGGCCACACCCTAAATATAAGTGGGATAATAATTTCCACCATTAAAATTTCTAAGGCCCACCATAACATTTATTTCCCACACAATCTGTTCATAAGGTTACCAAGAACTTGGTGGCCTAAGGGTCTAATGGTGGAGTTCAAACCCACTGTATAATGTGGTCCACCTGATAAATAGATTTGTCTTATTTTTAGTCTCAAGCTTATAAGGCAAGCTAGCCAAATGGTTGGACCGTTTGGATGCAATACATGCATCAAGGATGGGGTCTTTCACCAAATGGGATGGACAGTTTAGATGCACACATGCATCAGTGGGCCCCATGGAATTGCTCACCAAATACAACAACAATAGCTGCTGGGTGGGTTAACTGGCCACCGCGCCTAATGGATGGATAGTAGGGATATAACAGTTATCTCATGGTGGGGTCCACATATGTGTAACCCACCAATTAGATGAACGGCATGAAATGCCAAACGTGTATCACGGTGGGATTCCCCAACCTCGTCCAGATGGAATGAATGGACGGTTTGGATATATACATTAGGGTGGCCCACCGTCTTGCACGGTGGATTAAACACAGGGGAGCAGGGTCTCGCCTACTTGCTGACGTCAATACATCAGCTATATAGCTGGTGCATGGACGTGTAGACAATTACCACGTGGGGCCCATAGCAATGTACTTATATATATGTATATTATAATATTAAATATTATATATTATTTTATATACAAATATATATATATATACATATCAATGACTGAGATCGCCCAGACCCATCTGGACGGTGATGGTTTACTCATTAAAGGTGGGTCGCACGTGGGAGTGGCCCACCACTAGCTCGGTTTAACATATAATATAATATATATTACATGACATTATATATTATATATATGAATACATTCTAAAAAGGTAGAGAGCTGCCCAGAACCCACCGTCCAGAATGGTGCAGATTTTATTTTAAAGGTGGGTTCCATGTGGAAGTGGCACACTAGCATAAGGTGATATAATATATTATATTATATTATAAAACAATATACATATAATATTTATGTGTACGTGTGTGTGTTTGAGAGGGAGAGGCCAGCGTCCAGACCCTCTGGACGCTGGATGGATGGCTGGATGGAAGAAGCACATCCATCATGGTGGGCCCAACAAGAATGGATGGTCAGGATGAGGTCCATGCAGCAGCTGGCCCCACGCTGCTGCTACGTCAACGCAACAGGTGGGTCCCACGTAGGGCTACCATCATAAATATTATAATATATTATATTATAATAATATTTATTTTGTCAGCTGGTTAGTACACTCCACTGTCAGTTCACCTCCTCAGTTAGCACATCCAGCGTCCTTGGACGCTGGACGGATGGTGGATATGTATGTGGGTCACACGCATGGGGCCCACAACTGGTGGCTCCTACCGTCCTGCTGTGCGGATGGTGTGGATGCAACACCTAAAAAGTGGGCCCCACTTCTAGGTGGCTTAGGTAAAATACATATTTCATGGTGGGGTCCATCCAAGTGGGCTCCAAGGCCATATTATCACAAGAAAAAGAAATCCAAAAAGAGAAGGAGAGAGAGAGAGAGAAAGAGAGTGGGACACGCGTGATGGAGGGACCCCGGTACTATGGGCCCTCCCTTCCATGCAATCAATATACAACAAGTGGGTCCCAATTCATGTGGGCTCATTAAATCGAAATTCAACGGTGGAGATCCCTTCTCCACTAAAATAGACGGTCTAAATGACCTCTATTCAAGCTAGGAAAGTAAACATCATGATGGGGTCCATGGAGAATGGCCCCATCATGGAATGATATGAAAAATCAAGGTGGGCCATTGGCCACATCTTAGGGTCCAAAGTGAGATCCAAACTATTGATCGGTTGGCCTCACTTGGTCCATCTTAAAACATGAAAACTACTCTATGCAATCTCCTTGGTCCGTTGGATAGCCTATTTCCTTGTGCTTCTTTTTGATGGTTGATGATGAGATTTGGATGGCTAGGATGGAGGTTTTGGGATGAAAAAGTGGGCCATCAAAAATCACATTTTCTCACTTGGAGGAGCTTGGACGTGTGATGCTCTCTTGCTTGAGATTTTGAGATAAGAAATGAGAAAGAGAGAGAGAGAGTTGTAAGGAAAGAGGGATGGGTGATGGGTGAAAGGGTGAGGTGAGTGATGTGTGATGTGAGTGATGGGTGAGGTGAGAGATTGGTTGACTTTTGGATTTGCTTAACTTGATGAGAAAGAAAGCATGGGTACTTTGTACTTGACATGAGAGGTGATTGATGGGTTGGATGAGACATGTTGTAGAGATTCCCTTGGGATTTGTAACGTGCGGTGTTTTTGTTCGAACTGAACGTGGGTTCACATACCTCGTCTGGGTATCAGATCGGTGTGTGAGTTGCGGCGTTGGAACCGCGGTGACGGTGCGGTCGCAATGATACAAGTCTCGGATTAAGCCGATTCAAATATATATGATACGACTTACGGTCGTGCGCAACATCGATTATAGGTCGCGGATTGCTGGAATTTGACCGGGAGGATCGTAGGAGTCGATGGAACAGTACCGACTAGGATACGGGTCTTACAAAACTAGCTAGCAGGTGGTAGACTTGCTCACGCATGGTGATCCTTGGAAACAATAAGAGCTGCCTGGGAAACTTCTATATCGTTGTGGTTTTTCAAACATTATGTTTTAGGGGTGCTCATGTTATTAGGGGACTAAGAGTGGATTTTTTTATTTTTTTTTGTTAACTGTTATACTACTGCTAAACTGGAGCAGTCGGTATTTTTGGATATTTTTGAATGGCTGGATATAATTCACAGTTTTACTGCCATGATTATGTTTTAAGATCCCCTGGTTTATCTAGTCCATGATATGTGGAATGCATCTGATATATTTTTTTTTCTATCTGCTTATATCACTACTATGTTTGTTCTGTTATGCGTACATAGTCTCTAAAAATGATGTTTGATTCACCTGATTTGATTTTTATACATCCATCTTTTATA
This sequence comes from Magnolia kwangsiensis, assembly GCA_037074715.1. Lineage (NCBI taxonomy): Eukaryota > Viridiplantae > Streptophyta > Magnoliopsida > Magnoliales > Magnoliaceae > Magnolia > Magnolia kwangsiensis. The sequence continues at coordinate 144,831,690 of CM073573.1, forward strand.
TATGTATGCTCTCTGAATATTGGTTCTCCGAAGTTGCTTTAACTTCAATCAATCTCAACTTCTATAACTTTGTCAATCACTAACAAAAAGGGGGAGAACATTTCAAACACCCCGCAAGGAAAATTGCATATATACTTAAATTGTGATACAGGTGTGAGGGGGAGTAGCTGCATTAAGATAGGGGAGAACACTGTTTATTTAGGGGGAGCAACTAGTAACTTGTGTGTATGGTTTTACTAGACATTGTAAAATTGTGTAAATTACATGTACACACAATTTAGGATATATTTGTCTAGATGTTGTTCTAGGGTGTTTTGGTATTTTGTCACGTAATTGACAAAGGGGGAGATTGAAAGTGCCCTGGTTTGTCAATTAGCATGAGTGTTGAGTCAACTAGACAGAAAAGATTCATACGAAGATGAATCAGCTATCTACCTCAATCGGATGTGTGCCAGAACTCGCCATAAGTAAAGCTAAGCCTCACATCCTATGTCCCAAAATACCAGGTAAATAAAACCCTTAAAATTGGTTAGAATATCATAGGGTTTTTGGGTTAGAAAACTTTTTTATAAAATCAGAAAATCTCTAAGTTTTCTACCTCTGTTGATTTATTGATATTAGCTTCAAAAAAATCGATGTGTGCTGTCGATGTCCTCAACGATCAATTGATATCATCGAAATGAGGACCAAAGATGTCCAACAACCACATATTCATCTGAACGGAATTATCGATGTATCGATACTCCTATCGATATCATTGATATTTGAAACTCGAGTTTATCGAAGTAGACTCGATACAATCGACAGCGGAGTATTTGTGTCCCTATTTTTATAAGAAAATCATATAGACCTTCGATATATCGATGTACCCCTCGATATCCTTGAAATTCAAAAACCGATGATATTGGTCTTGGACACAGTTTTTCCAGCAACATTTTTCAGGTGAGTTTTTATCTTAGATCGAGGGTCACTCGATAAAATCAATATTCAAATATTGATGATATCGAGGTAGGATCGATTGCATCGAGAAAGGACATAAACTATCCAACAAGCTCACTGATAAAATCTTTGGATTTATCGATACATCGACATGACCTTTGATATCATTGGTAATCAAATTTCGATGATATCAAGTGTACCTTGATCATATCTTTTGACCTGAAAAATTTCAAAGCAAGTCTCTCTCATTTACAAATGTCGAGGAATCGATCCTTGTGTCGATAATATTAGAGTTCGAAATCCGATGACATCGACGCGTGTTTTGATCCCCTTGACCAGCTGACAAAAAGTTTCAAAAGCGTATGACATTTCAGTTTGTGTCATTGAGCAGCCAGTCAATGCAATCGAGAGTATATGCTCGATGATATCGACCCTGCTCGATGATATCGAACTCTGTCATAAATGCGACCATTTTATATCCGTTAGAACTTTTTACGTATATATAGAGAGCTTGTCTTTAGTTACTGTGAGAGAAAGAAGAGAGTACTTTTGAGTGTTTAACCTTAGATCATTTACCCAAAGCCCTTTCTCTCAAGGGAGTTCATCCTCCAATCCACCCTCATCATTGACATTCAATAGAGTGGATTGGGGAATAAACTTATGCATTCAAGGATCCTCCAATTACTACCTTAATGCCGAATCATTAAGTTAGGATGCCTTGAATGCATAGATGACTGGAACCACTCTATCTCCTTTATAGAAAAATATTTGTTAGTAGGATTCCATCATAACCTTGACCCAACCCGTCGCCATGCATTGGTATATCTTCTGAGTTGTGGTTCAAGGAAGCAGAAAACTCTTCATCAACAACGGAGGAGATCTTTAACAATGAGCTAAAAGGGACTCATCTGCTTATATGTAAGTTATCAGAGTCCAGAGGACGCTTATGATCATTCCTTTGTGGAATTGGGTCTAAGGTGTTTCTCACCCTTTTCAAGTCCTCTAGGAGGCCTCCGAAGGGAGTGTACGTGGTAGGTATGTAATGTTGACCCTTGCTCTGTGGAGAGCATAAACTTCCGGTTAAAGGTGAATCTGTCTAAAACCTTGGGTTTGAGGTGAACTGTGTGAAACCTCCATTAGGGTCTTGTGGAAGATCTTTGGCCAGTGTGCCTAAAAGTAGGCACGTCATGTTAACCCTTTCTCGTGAGAGTATAAACAGTCAGCCTAGGTATAGGTTGTAAAGGTTAATGGTGAACTTGATTTAAAACCTTAGGTTTGGGGTGAATCGTGAGAAATCTCCTTGGTGACACTCAAGGGTTGAGTGCGGTTACCGGGAGTGGAGTAGACAAGTAGTCAAACCACTATAAAAATGATTGTGTTTGAGATTATTATTTTTTTTCATTTGTTTATTTGATTTTCTTTAATATTTTCATATCTGATTATCTGAGATCACACCTCACACACACAAAGTCATATCCATCATAAACTAGCTTACATATTGTTCATCTATGAAATAGTTTGGGATTGGATCCTCTACCGGGCTTGGAAGCTAGTAGAGTTATTCTTGAGTAATTCTAATACATGATTGTTGTTAGGATTAGTATGATAGGATTTTAAAATTATCATAAAATTATTAAAAGTCCTATTCATCCCCCTCTAGGACATATTGGCATATTCCTACTTCAACTAATGCAGTCTTTAACACAATTTCATAGTGAACATTAACCTTATGGAAGGAGTTGATCACCATGTGGTACCTCACATATGCATTTAGAATAAAAACAAACTGGGGAGTCAATGATAAAGATATTGCATGAAAAACAATGTTATCCACACCAACAAGGGTGAGTGCAGTTTTTCACTCGTGAGCCCACCTTGAAGCATTTGGTTAATTCATGCCGCCCATCCTCTTTGCTGGATCATTTTATGGTTGGGGGCCAAATATGAGGCAGATTTCGACCCCAGGTGGGCCACACCATAATAAATAGTGGTGACGTGACACTCACCATTGAAACCTTCCTAGAGCCATAGCATGGCATTTGTTGTCATCTAATGAATGACTTTGTTCGCGTATACCTATGTAAACTGAAAACACAAATATTTGGTTGATACTAAACTATCGTGGATCCACTATTTTGTGAGGATCCACACCGTCCATCCATTTTTCCATGCCATTTTAGGCCTTGGTCGCAAAAATAGGCCTGACCCAGATCTCAAGTGGACCACACTATAGGAAATGATTGAGATAAGAATGTCCACAATTGAAAACCACCATCTAATTTTCTAGCTGATTTCAGGAGTGGTCCACTAATCAGTGGGGCCCACACATGGTGTGAATGACTACGCACCATCCACCCGTCTTATCAACCTAATAGGTGGGCGGGCTTAGATCCAAGCTCAATGGGAAACACTTATAAGAACCAATGGAAATGAACACCCACTATTGAAACCTTAGTGGGTCCATGGTGTTATTTGTTTTCCACTCCTCCAGAGCCTATGGAACTCACTATGATGTCCCACCTAATGTGTGCACTATGCGCCAAAGGGCCCACCATTTTGATCGCTATAAAGGCCAACGGGCCTTGGTGGGCCAACCTGCTAGTGGGCCCGCCTTATTTTGTTGATGGAAGGGCACTCTAGGCAGCCTTGTTGGGCTTTGTTTGCACTGCTTTAAAGACCTTTCCAAGGGTCGTGGGACCCACCGTGGACACACACCGAAGTATAGATAAGGTTCCCAAGTGGACCCTCCAATATGATCACCACAAATGGCAATAAGCCCTTATGGGTCATTAGATTGTTAGTATGAATAATACCCTACTTGGCACTTATTGGACAACGATATTGACCCGCCTATTTAGTGCACTTGTGGGGCCCATTTTGGGGTTCTAGTTGGTTGGGTGTGTGGGATTCTTGGCCCCTACCTGAGGGTGGAAGTGGGGCCTGATTAGAGGCGGACCCCACAAAGAAAGTAGTGGTGATTGAATGCTTATTATGAAAAGCTTCCTAAGGCACACAATGATGTCCTGCCTGATGCATGGGTTTATTCACTACGTTCATCCAACGAATGATTACACAGTGGTGTATGTATTTTATGCACGTGGTTCATCTATCTTGATAAACTATTTCAGGACAAGGAGCACGTAAATATACGTGTTGTATTGAAGCAGTCTATCTATTTAGACATATCATTTTAAACCATGAAACCACTGTGACACATGGGTTTTATTTATACCTTCCATCTAATCGTCATATCCATGGGGCCCACTATTCTATGTGTGTTTAGCCACACCATCCAGTGGGTGTGGGCCTCTATGTGGTCACCTTAATGAATGCATTGAATATATATGATGTCTATTTGTTTTGTCAGCTCATTTTAGAGCTTGGACCCACAATAAGGCAAATCGGTAGGTCAAGTGGGCCACACCACCGAACCATGGGCTGTTTAACTGGTCGCCTTGTCACCTTTGTTTCGGGCCACCATGGTACTTACCTCGATGAATATCTTATATCCTCACTAAACATCTATTTTGCTAGATCATAATATGTGCAAAGGCCTAAGTGTGGGGTTGATTCTATTCTTAAGAGGACCATACCACATGAACATCCGAACTTCTAATAGGGACTATCGTTTGGCTCCCACTTTCTTCATATTAAGCAATTCAAGGCGGATTATCATATATATTATACTCTCTACATTATATACATGAATGAGAATATGTGTGTATGTTCCAATATTGGTAATATACTAGTATACTTAGCCCTGATAAGGTTGAGAGTGATAATATGCTTAGCATAATGAATACCATACTATTCATATACCCATATGCATAATCTATATGCATGTTATGGATTCTGATTGATATTAGCATATGCCTTTCGACTTAATATACTTAGGGGACTTGTATGAGATATGGTCGCCCCACATAATTACGTAGTATGCGCAGATTTGTCACATGACTTGGATAGTGTGATTTATGTATTATGCACTATATATGTCACATTGCATCTGCTCCCTAACGACACTAGGGATGTAATCCATCAGTTTTATAGTTAGTGGATGAGTTTATGGACACCAAAAACTAATAACGTTATCGAGTGTCCATGGGTGAAAGTCCCTAAACCTTGTGGTACAAGTAGGATGCTCCAATGCCTAGAATGAGTGGATTCATGAGCGCATGATGGTTGGATACATGTAGGCTACGTCTCTTACTGTGTCGGGGTCAATTGGAAGGGATTTGACCTTACCCACTTGGGTGATGAAGGCTATATAATAAGTTGAGTCTGGCCACTCGTGAAATGAGTTCGTTATCGACAAGCTAAGTGGGTTTTCATATACCACTAACAAGCAAGATAGTGAGGTCTTTTGCACTCGCTTGGTGATGATCCAATTGTGAACTATTTTGAAATGTGGATTAAATATTAGTATTTGCATGTGACATATGGTAATCATACATTCATGTAGAACTTGAGATTGTAGATGCGTAAATATAATTCAATTTCATACAATCATGTGCCCAATCCTCAATAGGTATGGGACTATTTGGGATCAGGAGTCTATTATCTTGGAATTATATTACATGTTAGGTATGAGAGTAACATGTTTTGTAACCGTCGATGCGAAGCCCCTACTGGCATACGATGCTACGCACTACGACTCATTCATTCATCATGTGTTTTTGTATTGCATGGTTGTATATGACATTTGTCTCGATGGGCCTTTACTTTGTTTAACCTTGGTATGACTATTAGCATTCATAGAATTGGCAAAACAACTCTCCATCATTTTCTCATATTCTGATCTTGTTATACTTGTCATTGTATTGTGCACTCTCTCTCTCTCTCTCTCTCTCTCTCTCTCTCTCTAAGCTTCGTAGTAAGCTTAAGCAAGTTGTTTACATGCGGGTTATGCTAGACAACATTAGGAGTAAGGTAGGAGCACTTGCCTAACCTTTTTGAATTATATGTGTGTGTGTGTGTGTGTGTGTGTGTGTGTGTGTGTGTGTGTGTGTGTGTGTGTGTGTGTAATATTTTCCTTTCTAGCACCGTACTCTAATACTTTTATAATTGATGTATGTGATGATGTTTTCGCTTATAGTACATTCATAGTTATGCTTCCATTTTTTTTTAAAAAAAAAAATTACCCTGAAAATCCTCCTCGTGGGATTCTATTTTCGAAACTTGGCACAAGATAGGAAAAAAAATCGAGGTACCTCGGAGGTTGTCAGCATCAGATTCAGTCAACGATGAATGGGTGCTAGAAATCAGATTTGGAGCGTGATAATTGAACTCTTTTCTTTTATAGAGTTGTGTTTTGGCATGACTCTAGCATTTAATACTTACAAAAAGACTTTCTTTGATGAGACTCTTTGTAACTACTTTTGATAGAACTCTAACATTTAATACTCTCAGATGTGTATGTCTCAACTCTTCTTGAAGTCCATTTACACCACGTGTTGCATGACTATCATGTGGCACCTTCTAAACCATTTGATCTATCACGTGGGATGACCATTTCTTTTCACAAAGAAGGTATTGATTAACCTAACAATTCTCCACACTGACTCTGTTGTTTTTCGTGATATGTTACAAGTCTCTCCTTGTGTCACGAAAGTGGTTCATGAGTTCTGGTAGCAGTTGCTACTTCCACATTGAAAAGTTCTTCTAAATGCCCCTCATCTTATGGCTCTTTAATAAGCTTAGCAAAATTATTATCCATTTTCGGTCTACTAACCATGTTAATTTTCTAAGAAAAAAAAAAGCATACCATTGTCCCACCTGGTGTAAAAATAAAAGTAAAAAATGTTGCTATTCAATCAGACATGAGGCCACATGTGTTAACAAAAGGCCCGTATTCAATCAAACATGCGTGATTAGGATAGTGTGGGCATGACAGAGTCATACCCAACTTGAGTTCAATTAAACACTTGTGACTCGAAGTGCCAAATAAGCCATAGGATCAGACCTATGAAGGTTGATCTGATTGTCCAACCACCAATGTTGCGGCGATTAGGCGATTTAGAATGGCAGGGTTAGTCATTCTGAATGGATTCTTTTTTCCTTGAGCCACTTAATTCTCTCTCAACGATGATCGTTGGCCCCAGATTTCTCAATAATACAATAATAAATAGTAAGAATTAAATAAAACTAAAGGAGAAATCATTGATTTCATTGATTTATAATTGACACTAGGTACAATTAGCATGGAAACAAAATAAGCAAATAAATAAATAAAAGATAAATACCTACGATCAACTGTATGGACAAATAATCAAAATGAGTGGTCATAAGAATGTGATTACAGTGTGATCTCCCAGATAAAGACTCAGTTGATTGGAGATCCGATGATGGTAGGTCGTGGATATTTAGGCTACTCTTATGCATACTACAATGATGACGTTCGACAACATCGATTTGAATTATCCTAAACTCCAAAAGTTTTATAACAGAGCTGGATAAAAGTGGAGGAACTAAAAACTAGAGTTAAGATAAGTAGCGTTGCATTGTGTAGAGAGATTGTATTTGATGAGGGCTTGGAGCTCTTCACCAAGTGTTGCTTATATAGGCTTCTGAAAGATAATAGTTGTGTAAGATTTCACATTATGAGAGATTCAACTATGTAAATCTCCTTTATTCTCTACATAAGTGTAGATAATTGTATCATGCTATGTGTATAGGAAATATCCCGTAAGCCTTTGCTATTTCTCAGTTGTGCAACATCCGGAGGAGATTTTGCTATGGAGTTTCCATAATTAGACTCTTTCCTTTACACAATTTCTTTTTGGTAGGACGAGCATTTAATGCCTATAAAGAGACTTACTTGACGAGTCTCTTTGTAGAGAGTTACCTTCAATAGAACTCCACACTTAATGCTTCCAGATGTATACATCTCTAACTCCTTCTCTTGAAGTCCATCTACATCACGTATGGCATGGCTGCCACATGACACCTTCTAAACCATTCAACCTGGCCATAATTTGTTAAGTGTAAATATTATAGCTCACTTAAGTTTTAGATATACTAAATTTTGGAGTCTTAGGAAATTGATGCATGGAGTGGATTTGTCATGGGCATCTCTGTGGGACCAATATAGCTTCGGACAACAAGTGTCAGGGAATTTGTCACAGGCATCTCTATGGGCCCCACATAACTTTGACCATGTTAACTAATTGTGGCACAACATAAGCAAGTGGACGTGAATTGTGTACTGAGAGTGTACTGAGTAAACTTCATGGGTGTGTGTGTGTATATATATATATATATATATATATATATATATATATATATATATATATATATATATATATATATATATATAAATTCTCAATTGTGCACCAATTCTCACGAGAACTCCTGAGAACTCATCTCCTGTGATATGAGTGGAAGATTTAAACCATCCACGTGATATAACACCCCATGAAACCTCTAAGACCCAACTTTTACCCTAATTCAAAACTTTGGTGGGCCATGAAAAAATGAAACATTTTCCTCCCTTGATTTCCCTCTCTTTTGCAATGGTCTACCAATGTTTTGAATCAGGGTAAAAGTTGAGCCTTGGGGGTTTCATGGGGGCTGCATCACATGGATGGTTCAGATCTTGCACTCATATCACATCACGGGAGATGAGTTCTCAAAAAGTTTTCTCGAATATGTGTGATTGGTTCACAGGTGAGAATTTCTCTCTCTCTTTCTCTCTCTCTCTCTCTCTCTCTCTCTCTCTCTCTCTCTCTCTCTCTCTATATATATATATATATATATATATATATATATATATATATATATATTATCCACACTGTCCACCAATTTTCCAAACTCATTTTAGAGTGTGAGCCCAAAATTAAAGCATATCCAAAGCTCATGTGAACAACACCACAGGAAACAATGGGAATTTGCTCATGTAAACTATACATGATGACATAATGGGAATTTAACGTGTATAGCCGAAAATTTCTTTGAGGCCACTTCTATTTTCCCTTCATCCATTTCTAATGTGACTTTATGAACATGTTAGGTGACAAATAAACATTATTATGGGCTTTAGGGAGGTTTCAATGGGGCAAGTCATTGCCTATAACACCCGGTCTTTCGAAACCTTAGTATACAACTCATTTCCAAAAAACTCGAGTGTTAGCTAAATAGGTAAAGAACGAATGATCATAATTAGAGTACAATAATCATAAACCAAGCATAGTAAACCATCACAATACCAAAATATCAAGATCTTGGCCCACTCAGTTGGGGACCTTAAGTACAAAAATCATAAGTTTTCCAATGTAGCAGAGGTAAATTGCAAAAGAAAAAAATAACTACTGATTAAGTCCGTAGTACTCCACTGCCTCCTGATGTGGCTTCTCGTAATTCTCCTCCTCCAATCCTTTCGAGGTGACATCGGGACCTGCACCATAGCTGAAAAGGGCAAGCTCTCAATCCTTGAAAGGGGGGGGGGGGGGGGGGGGGGGATGAATAGGACTATGCTAAATAAAAAATAAATGCAAAATATAAATGCAGATAGCTGAAATAAATAACAACCTCAATTGTACTCATCCTCTATATTTATTTCGCTCAAGATTGGATCTCTTGGGAAGGTTTGGCACCTCGATGTCATCTCTTCTCCTTCTTATAGGTCATATAGAGAACGGATTTGGTATTTGGATATTATCCATATCAATGACCTGGCCATTCTCCATATAGGAGATCTTCCAATTGAGAAGATCCATCGACCTGAGATGAAGAGAAAGGTCTATCTATTTTATTTAATGGAACAGGCTATTATCATGAAAATCGGTGATCCCCGCTATTCGCCCATGGTAAAGTAATAGTATTGAGAGGTTGATACAAACATTATTCAAAGGACAACCATACACCAAAAACTAAAGTTTATGGTAAGATAACCTAATTTCTTGAACTCAATAAGGATCAAAAACTCAAACTAATATAAGAAGCAATTAAAACAAATCTATCTATTATAACATTCACTATAAGTAAATGAAATAAATACAGGCATTCACCACACATAAATCACATACATAATTATCCACCAAACTCTAAGAATTATAGTGGATTGGTGTGTACACCAACTATTCTAAAACATTCACACCTACTCCACTCCCAATAATCACAACCTACGTGATATTGGCTTTCACTATGAAAAAAGGATTTCCAAGATTCACCTTAAAACCTTTACAATTATATTTTCAATGTGCTACCACAATTAAAAACCCCACGCTGAAATTTTCTGGCTATCTCAGCCAAAATCACAATAGAGATTTTCTGGCAATCTCAAGAACCAAAAGTAAATAAACAAAATACTTATCTAAAGATTTTGCTTTAATGAAGTCGGTAGAACTGCTTCTTTGAAGATGAAGATGTCCAATATTCAATCATACAAATGGAAGGGTTCTAGGTCTAAATGAATTTTAAATTAATCCATCCGTGGGCTACTTTGATTCAATTTCTTGGATCTCAAAGGAGGAAGATCAGAATTCTCTTTTATCAAATCAAATTAAAGTAGCAAGAGTTAAGAAATTAAAAATCAAAAAGCTATAAAAAGAATCTTAAATTATCGTACAATAGCTTGAGAATCACGTAGACTTATCTCTCAGAGTGGTGGCTTGAATTGGCTTGGAATGAATGAAAAAAGATGAGAAAAGTCCTCTATTTATAAGCTGAAAAATGGTTCCCTCGACTGGTCTAAGGTCAGCCTCGACTGGTCCTTGGAGCAACCAAGTTTCAAAAATTCTGGTGTGTTCGGATAAAACTGACCCTCAACTAGTTGAGTGGGGCTCAAAATGGTTGATGGAGTTCGAGTCGAGCCAATCTCCATGACTCTAGTCGAGGACCTACCAGAAAATTTTGAAATTTTGAATTTAAATCTGGACTGGTTGAGAAAAATCCTGGACTGGTTGAGCCGGAGCCTGAACTAGTCAAAAATTGACTAGGACTAGTTGAAGCAAAGCCTATAATGAGCATAATGACCCATATTAAATGTGCAATGTGAATGACCTAAACCTAAGGTCTTTCTATAGTCATTTATACCGGTAATGTTGATCATTGAACTTGTAGCTTTGGTAGATCTTCTTCTTGAAGAATTTGAAGCTTGAACTTGTATACTTAAAACTTGATCTTTTTCTTGACTATGGAGTATACTTGAACTTGATTTTGCATTTGAAGTAGGCATTTGAACTTAATCTAGAACTTGAACATGTACTTGAACTTAGTCTTGAACTTGAAGTCGATGTAGCACTTGAAGTTGATGTTGGACATGAAGTTAATGTAGATAGAACAATCTTCATGGCTTGTAACACATCTTCGTATGAAGGTAAACTTTCCATTACTCGAAGGTCACTTGAAGGTGAACTCTCCATCATGAACAAGTCCATCATTCCAAAGTGATTTGTCACTATAAAATTTGACAATACAGGGTGTTTGATATACAATATAGCACTTACAATAGCCATCCTCAACTAATCCTTCATTCTCTGTATGGTTGAACATTCGATGAATGAGTGGCCAATTCGGTGTGAATTCACCTCATGATTACACACTGCCACCTTAGACAATCATAGTTTTAAAATAACAAGGCATACAAAATAATACATAATGCAGTCTTATTTAACGCATGGATGCATGAGTACACATCAACTGGGGATGCTCATCCAATTGGGCTTTTGGGCGAAACCATGCATGTGATCGATCACTAGCGAAAGTACGTCTTATACATGCATAATGCTAAACTCACTAAGTGTGGGTTGATAGTCGATGATCTAGGAGCTAGCAAAATGATACCACGACTAGGGACATATACTATAACATTCGGAATTAGTCACTCGTCATCGACAGTATGCTATGAATGTATGATTAGCCCAACCATTATTATTTTATTTACAATTAGCTAGTTTAAGAAAATTCAAAGGTCACTACAGGGGGTTCATCACCCAGTGTAGGCCAACAGCTCGAGCATAATGTTCCATTCCACCATCCCCAGCTTATGAGACTCTCACATTAGGATGTTTAATGGAAGCCCACCGACTAGTGGCCATTCATAATTCAATATGTGGGATTTACCACCTCATGGTTATATGAGAATGAACCGTCGAATCCACATAGGGCAAATATCAAATCATAGGACAAATACCAAATCGAAGCAATAAAAAGGTCGCACGAGGTAAACGCTAAATCGAAGCGATAAAGAGGTTATGTGGGCGATATTAAATCAGGGCGTTAAAAGGGTTATCCTTAAAGCCACATAGACACAACAACCTAAGGATCTCACCATCAAGGTAACCTCTAAGTCGAGGGTCTATTTCTAACACATTTTTTCCCATTACACCCTAAGTGTGGGTTCACATACATAAGTGAAGATTTCCACTGGTAGATGTAGTGAATTGAATTCCATAAGCGACTTACAAGCAATTCATTAACATGAGAAAGTGTATAGATACAATCATGCAAGATATATGTTGTTAATAAAATTCATAACTACCACAAGAGATCATGAATCCATGGCATAAGCTATCAATTGGAATTTAAATGGATACTAACATGTATGGTTTAACAACTATTGCATGTGATCATGGTTTATAAGTTATCAGTTGCAGTTTGAATGAGAGCTATTCCTTAAGATCCGATAACTAGAGTAAGTGACCGAAAGTTATAAAATAACAGCTATGGTTCAAATGAAAACTATCCTTAGACTAATTTGGAAATGGAAAGCTTAAGGGGAAGAAATCATCACCTAACCCCGTTGATTGATCGAAACTTGGTGGTAGGTTATCTCGCCTTTGGACTATACTTCATCCTGGTTTATATAATTTCCCAAATTAGATACCTTGAAGCTATTATAAGCTTTAGGAGGGAGTTTCATATGCCGATATATTTGCATACCTATAAGGCAGCCTTGGTGAAGTTTGGCCCAACCACAATCTACCTAACGTATCTAATTCGATGGAGTGTTGGAATTAAAAAGATCTTGTAGCTATAGTGGAATTAGCAAATGTGCATGTTAAGAACACCTCATCCCTTGATTTGGTTGGTATTACCTACATGCAACCCTGTCAGGGTTTGGCCTGGTGGTCCCAAGTTAGACCTCAGCTGAATTTTCCCTGAAATGAAGGGCTTACTGGGTTAGTCCAAGTTTGAGTTGACTCAACCGAAGTTACTCAATTGAGGACATATCTATGGTGAAATGGAGCACATTTGCGGGTAGTGGCTTAGGCCCATGATCACTAGATATCTGTAACACCCCATACATTTCAATCCTCAGGTGTTACCATGTAACCTAACTTAGCATAAGTGCAAACTTCTTTGTAGGATTTTGATCACTTCGATCAATAGATCGAAGTGCCCACTTAGTTACATAATGTAACCACGAAATTATGAAAGCAACCGTTAGAATCTATCCATGTTAGTGTAAGGACATTTAGAAATGTCGGCGATCATATTGAGAGGGGATCCGACTGTTAAATTGTCGGTAAACGTCAATTAGATAGACCAATCGAGAATTGTGGCTCACATGATAACCCATTACTTAATTACACAATTCAACTATTAAATAGGAAATTATATAGTTATATCTACTTCAGATGGACAATAAAATACATAGGGCGGTAGAAGAATAATTCTATGAGAATCTAGCCATGAAATTATAATATCAATCATTAGATTGACCGTAGACATCAACTAAAGACAAAAATCCATGTTTTGTGGCCCATAAAATGTTAAATCATGAACATTGGGCCCAACAAGGTGATAACTAGATTAATGATCGGTCACTGAGACCCGTTTTACCACTGATGTTCAAATTTAGAACAATCCAACCATTGGATTTACTAGAATCGATGAGATAACTCGAATTGATTAAGTATGGCCCACCAAAGCCTTAGATCTGCCCCAACTTTGGATAGATATCCTAACAAGACCCATAAACTTGATGGACGGCACAGATCCGTAAAAAAACACCTTAGTGGACTCCACCTTGGGGTGCATGCACATGGAGTACGTGCACTTAAAGTGCACTGGATCCGGGAGACCTGGTTAAACTGGTCTGACTCGACGATTTCCAAAAATAAGAGAGATTTCTCTCTCTTTCTTCCATTTTTCCCACTAGTGGCATTTTTAAATGGATGATGTCCATTTAACTCGGATATGGCCCACCATCACAACCCAAATGGTTGATCTAAACCATCCATCCTGTTGAGAAAGGAGGCCTAACCAAAACCATGGTTGGCCTCTTGATGGATCGCACACGTGTGACCACAAACACCAATGCAAGAAGGCTGTAGTGTGCAGCTATTTTTCCCATAACGGAAAAGGTTGTTTTTCTCTCTCTTTACACGCTAGTAATCCGTGTGGGTTGCCTCTGTAGCATCCCAGTGTTCACAACCCCAAGTTTAGGGTCGTGATGTAGTAATAATCTCGGTAAGACCGAGGTCAAATCCATAAGGACTGAACCTTATACGTAATATGAAAGTAACTAGAATCAGAACTAGAAGAAGTTGGAATCTAAATCAGGAAAATTTAAGAGAGTAATAGTGAATTACTTTATCTAAAACTTGTAATAATCAAAGGTGGAAAACTAGGGTGTCAAGGATCCACTTCTAAAGATCGGGGAGATCTATGCTCGATTTAAGACCACAACTGGATTTAGAGTCTCATGTTCATCCAGTTGAAACATATATTATTAAAAACCAAATCTGAACTTCCTTTGATCCAATTTTCAAGAGATGAGAAGGATGTGAATTAGACTTGATTCCATCACAAAATCATGCCTATGAGACTAAGCAAACAACAGAATTTAACAAATCCATATCCAATCTGAGAGAGTTATGAAAATAGGGAAGGGTTCCGTCATCCAACCATGCTAGTGAGACGATGGTGAACAACAGGGCTCCTAGGACCATAACCTCTATAATGCTAAGAACATGCTCAAAGCTAACATAGATCCATTGTAATTTAAGTCACAACAAACCATTAAAAACTAAAAGCCTTCCTTAATATCAAACTATAATCAAAGAGAGTTCAATGTAACATAAATCAAGGTAATAGAAGACTACCCATCATGCTATAAGCTTCACCTCTTAGCCCTAGCTAAGAGGTTTAGCCAATCATGGGCATAATTAAGCTAGATCTCTTAAAAGCATTAAAGGAAAGCAAAGAAGAAAGGACATGGAAGAACTCTAGGGCCAGTGTCCAGGATCTCTCTCTCACTCTCTCTCTTGTTTCTTCTTTCCACATGCACAGCCTCCACGACTACCCTGGATATCTCTCATGTTTCTCTCTTCTCTCCTTTTATAGGGTTGGAAAGATTCAGCTGAAGAGAGTTGGCTGGAGGAGAGAATTTGCAGCTGTGTGTTTACGCCACAATAGTTGCGTGCACAACGAAACTGTGAAATAGTCTTGCATTTGGAACCTATTTTTGGTAATAAGATCATCATAAAACTATTTTCTCTCCATGGTTGGGGTCAGACTAGGCCTGTGCATCATCTAGACGGTCCAGATCGTCGAAACAATCGGTGATAATGGGCCACAACCTCCCAGAATTGCCAGTTTTCCTGGACATAAACCATGCGCATGGGAGCTGTGTTGAGCTCTCGGTGGGGCCCACTTTGGCTGTCTTTTAAAAAATACAGTCCATCCATCAAATTCCTCTCAGAATTTCAGTCGGGAAGGCGTAGTTTTAGTTGTCCGTTAATGCGGCCCACCCGATCAATCTTATAGCCGTTCCACCAACGTTGGAGTGTTTAGGATGTCATTTTTGTTGTCTTTTAAAAGATTCCTCCTCTAAGTCTTGCTCAGACGACCTGTGGGAGACCACTGGACTATATGTATATGGTTCGAATCATGGTGTTGATCCAAGCTTTGATCACGCAACTCTCCGCATGAGACCTTGTTTCCACATCGACTTCTCTGCCTTCCGTAATTGCTATAAAAGAAATAAAGTCTCCTTGCATAACTGATGGGGTCCACTGACCAATTGTTGAAATGTGATCCATCCCGACAACAAATCTCATGTTGTCTAGTTAGGCTATGACCTCAAATTTAGGGTATATCCTCTAATCAGGTCGCCCACAATTGAAGTAGGAAGATGAGGTAAAACCATCTTTAAATCAGGGTTTTGTCGCCCGTTGTCGCAACATGCAGAAGGACACTATTTAGATATTTTGTTCAAAAATAGGTGGGGCCCACTTCTTATAACATTCTTGGAGATCTACTGTGCTCATCATCTTCTTAGTAACGTGCAAGCCCATGGGTTAAAGTATGAAGTAAATCCGAATTCTATGTGGGCCACACCATCCACCTGTGATGAGGCACTACCCACCGTTGAAGCAAACCTCTGTTCTCCCTTACATGCATGCATATGGAGTTTTTTTATTTATAAATTTTCCATTCGCCCTTCTAGGAACTTCTGTCGTTCGTTCCTCCCTACTGCACCGTCCAAAAGAAGTGAAATTTTACCAAAAATCCTCATTTCTCAAGACTGTCAACCAGTTAAATTTGACCCCAATTTGCTAAGGATGGTCGAGATGGTCCTATAGTGGCTAATACACTCTGTTGGACCACTTTTACAAAGATCTAATGGATAAAATTTGACGTGTATGGTTAATTTATGGTCCTCAGGCCAGATATAAAGTTTCGTGCCAAATGGAGGTGGGAACCCTGTGACCTTGCATTCAAGACGACTTTCAGGCCTCTTGGACTTCAATTGCTTGATTTTATCGGATCTCTGGCATGTAAATTCTTCGATCTCGGTCCCCTAGGGTCCGTCCCTTGCCTTGGTGATTTCTGAGGGTTAAATTCATACTTTTTGTACCCTTTTTCAGCTCAGGCTCATAAATTCACCTTGCAATACAAACACGATTAAAATAGGACGTTAAACAGTATCATGTTTGTAAAGTCAGGTAACAACTGGGGTCTAATATGCAATATTTGACCCTTGACACCCAGCCATCTATTGCAATCTATCCCAACCCTCCAAAATAGGGCATTCCCTAGCTGTAACTTAAAAACCTTACTCTCACCATTGTCACAACTTGAAACCTAGGTCCATTAAATAAATGATGAAAAACCTCCATTTGGTGGGTCCCACAATGATCATGGGATCCATCCATACCGTCCATATGCATCAGAGCACGAGATCAACCATTCATTGAAATTCTGCCATGATCGTTTGAGCCTTCTTCTTGGTTTGAATGAGAAACCCATCACCTTTTAATGGGCCCCATTTTTTGATCTGAACTGTCCATTTTGTGGGCTAAGGACTCATAGATATATCAGTATATGCGGATTATCACCATGCAGCCAGGTTCATGTTAAATCAGCGACAAACATGAGCTCTTTTTTGAGCCACTATTATAAAGCTACGACTAATCCTAAGATTAGTAGTAGATGTTTTTGGATTTCCCTAGGACCTATAAAGGATGCCTGTTAGGGCAACCCATTCCAAAAAAAAAAAAAAAAAGAGAAAGAAAGAAAGCACGAGAGAGAGGGAAACATCGTTCTTTTCGTTTCCAACCCACTGCGGCACCAACCACTGCCCGAGCCTTGGCTCGAGTTTGGAGGGTTTGGGCCTGTCCTAAGTTGTTGTAGTCTAGGAATAAAAAGAAAGGAGAAAGAAAGAGGAAGAGAGAAACGAACGAAGGAGAAAGAGAGAGGCAAGGCTGCTATTGCTGCTGCTACTATTGTTGTTGACTCGGTAGCTGAGTTTCGACCTGACTGAGTTACTGGACCGAGTCCAACCACACCATCTGGTCAGGAGAATAGAAGAGAAGGAGAAGAAAAGAAAGAAAGAAAAGAGAAAGGAGGAAGAAGAAAGGGAGTTCGGGCGTAGCTGCTGCCCCTACCGAACTTAGTCGAGTCGAACATGACTCAGATGCTGGTTTGATCCAGGCATTGCTGGATCTATTTAAGGAAGAAATAAAGAAGAGAGAGAAAGCAAGGAGAAGGGAGATAGAAGAAAGAAAAAGAGAAGGGAAGTGGAGTGGGGATGTGCATGCGTGTCTCACTATTGGTGTGAGTGGCTTGAGTCACCATGTGAGCACGCCTCGTTGCTGGTTCAGTCAGGCGAGTTCCTCACTGAGTCAGAGCTAGCTGGACATTGGGTTAAGACCTCCTCCACCTAGTTGGCTATGAACAGATAAATCAGCTCCAACAAAGGTATGATTCCAACCATAGACCCATGGCTGAGTCACTTGGTTGCTACCAAGTCAACTCCCCTGATTTCTTCCACCAAGTCTAGTAGTTTAAGAAGTTAAATTTGACAATCCTAAACTGGTACCAATGGTGAGTTCCTCGCTGCCTAGTATCAGTTCATTTAGTTGCACCAAAGACCTGATTTCTAAACCTGCTACTTAAGCTTGTCATTACCCAACTAATTCAATGAGTTGTTGGGTATAAACAATTTAGAAATCTGATGGTTTGAATCGTTTTCATTGGCTTGTGCAAGTTTTTTAGTAGCTAGATCAAGCCGGGTTGAATCCCTCACCCGAATTGAGTTGATTGAGATCGATTTGTAGCTAAGTTGGGTTCAAACCAGGTATCTGGTGAGCCAGCTTAGTGGCTACATCTTATCTCTAGCTGCAGATAAGATAGAGGTTGGATCTTAGTTGTTGGTTCAACTCTTGTGTGTTCTAGTTCTTCAAGTAACTTCAGTTGGGGTAGTGGACTTAGCTCAGAATCAAGTTCATGTGGGTTGAGGTAAAATTTGATCAATTCTATGACTTAATAAATTTTGGGTTGTTTAAGTGGTTTTAAAAGCTTATTCCCATTTTTGTGTTGTAGCCGCTAAAGTTGAACCTTAAGACCTTAAGTTCTTAGTTGAAGAAAGAGGCGAGGCCTTACCCTTTGAGCTTCCCACTTAAATTCATCGATCTAGACATAAATGATATTTTGATTTCTCCCATTGAGTACTTACCTCATTATTGAATATATTAATTTGTAGCTCAATTATCTCCTGTGTTAGAAGATATACATCTCTGTTTAATTATAAAAAGCATAAATCTTTAGTTGTACATTTGTTAATTAACTATATGTTTACTACCTGCAATTAAGTGATGGAATAATGGAACTTGTCATGAACTTACCATTTTGCGGTTCATATTTGACTTACACGGCTTGGATCACGCATTTTCCTTATATGGCTTAGATCGCACATTGCCTTACATGTCTTAAATTACATATACTGCCCTACGTGGCTTGGATTGCTTCTTTGCTCGTCGTGGTTTTGATGGAACATTGGCGCTTGTTGGTCATATTCGCATATATTGCTGATTTTCTGGTCATTATGCGAAGTTCATTATGATTTTCGGGTAGAGCTGAAGTTCGTTTATTGATTTTCCAACCATCTTGTGGAGTTCATATGATTTTTGAATGACGCCGAAGTTCATATGTTGATTCTCCCTTCATCTTGCGGTGTTCAGTTGTATGGTGATTTTCGGGTGAAGCTAAAGTTTGCTTGTCGATTTTCAAGCTATCTTGTAGTGTTCACATACGATATGATTTTCGGACAGAGTTCTGTATGTGGATTTTCTAGCCATCTTACGGTGTTTAATCGTACTGTGATTTTCGAGTGGAGCGGGAGTTCGCTTATCAATTTTCAAGCCATCTTACAGTGTTCATGTACGATTTGATTTCTCGGTTATCTAGAGTTTGTATGTTGATTTTCTCTTCATCTTGCGGTGTTTAGTCATACTGTGATTTCAGGGTGGTCTATAATTTGTATATTGATTTTCTCTAAATCTTGCGGTGTTTATTCGTACTGTGATTTCCGGGTGGAGCGAGAGTTCGCTTATCAATTTTCTTGTCATCTTGCGGTGTTCACGTACTATATGATTTCTGGGTGAAGTAGATGTTTGTATGTTAATTCTCTCTTCATCTTATGGTGTACAGTCATATTGTGATTTTTGGGTGCAGCTGAAGTCCACTTATTGATTTTCTAGCCATCTTGCGGTGTTCACACGTAATATGATTTTCAGGTGAAGTAGAGGCTTAAAGCTTGATTTTTTATTCACCTTGCGAAGTTCACTTATACCATGATTTCAGGGTGGAGTGGGAGTTCGCTTATCGATTTTTTAGTCGTCTTGTAGAGTTCATGTACACGTGATTTTCTGATGCAATAGAAAGTCGTATGATTGATTATTTGACTATCTGGACATATTCACTTGCATTGTGATTGCTACTACATTTTCTTAATGTTGAGATTATATTCATTGGCTAAATTTTTTAGTATATGATCATGAATATGAATTGCGCTGCTTAATATATCCATTCTTATAACTTACGATCTATCCTAGATTATGAATGATGTGTGTATAATCTTAGAGGGTACTCCTCACTGTGATAGCCATTAACACTATTAAACCATATCAGTTGATAGAATTGTAGATCGAGCCGATGCTATTCACTGGTTGCTAGAGCAAGTCGGGTAGCTGAAGAGCTAGATGGGGTCCTTGCGACCCACATTAAGCTCCATCACTAGATATATTTTTATTTTTGTTTAATGAATTTTGTTATTTAGGGATTGTATAAGTCCTGTATGAGCGCTACATTTTGAATTTTGTGATGATCAAAATATGTTTATACAATGCATGATTTACTCCACCAACATTTGCTGCTAACTCTGATTAATGATAAGTTATTCAAATTTAGACTGGATTTTAAAGGATAACACTCGAGTTTTTGGAAAATGAGTCATGTACTCGGATTTTGAAAATAGGGGCGTTAAATATCCTTGAGCTGGGTCGGGTTAACTGAGTTAGTTAGGAGAGCCCACCTTAACAATCTACCAGCAGCACCGTAGGTCTAGTGGGCCCAGCGACTCCATTAATTGAGTTTTGGCCCTAACTCAGTCCAGAACTCACTGTCAATTGAGTTTGGTCTCACATTTTACTGAGACGGCTTCCCTGACTCGGTTACATCAGCTAAGTTAATCTCGCAATGCCGAGTGGAGTTAGGCTAACAAGGGTTGGATCCCGGCCATGATCCTGGGCAGCAATTGCTGCCATGGCCTAGAGAGTTAGTTGGCAACGGCTTCACCTGTTGTTGCTAACTCTTACCAACATTGGCTGCTAGACCATTCCAAGCAGGCGAACCCATTTGTCTAGCACAGAGGTGGGAGCATCTGGACATTACCTGAACAAGTCCTGGGTCAGTTTCTGAGATATAAGGTGGCTGAAGCATGACTCGGCAAACCCAACTAGTAGCCCGACAACCTAGTCCAAATGGTGACAGCAAGGGAAGCTATGGTTCTGAGCTCCCGAGTCTGCCTCAGACCTCACTCAGATGCTCACTCGACCAAACCCCTGGAGGAAAATGGTCAGTTTAGTAAACCGCAACGGCAGCTCACCCAACGTTCAAGAAGCTAACTCGAGTTCTAGCTAAGTCAAGCACTGCCGAACTCAGGGCCTCTCTCTCCCTCTCTCACTCTTTCCCTCTATCTCTCTTCCATTTCCTCACCTTCTCTCCTCTGTATTTCCTAGAGCCAGGGCCTTTGAACTCACCCTAACTTGACCTGAGTGAGTTGGCCTGGTTGACTCGGTGTAATGCTGCACCGAGCTCAGTGCCAATACTCGAGCTCGCTCCCTCTTCTCTCCTATTTTCTCTCTCTCTCTCTCTCTCTCTCTCTCTCTCTCTCTCTCTCTCTCTTTGTGTGTGTGTGTGTGTGCGTGTCTTTCTCTCCTGATTGCTTGGTGGGAATCTCGAGGAAACATGAGCCCTTTTATAGGCCTAGAGCTCGTTCGCACATTAGAGAGAATGGTTGAGATAGGTGTGGTTGTACTAATGTTCACATCTTTGATCCTTGTATGCATGGGTTCAATCCGTTACAAGGGATGGGTTCCCATTACCTTGACCCACCGGAAAAGTATTTCTAATATGCAAATGGGGTCCACACCATCATGGTGGATTTTTTGGTTTAACGGAGAAGATGATGTGGCTATTAATGGCCGATTTTTATCTACGGCCTAACAAGATGATTTGGGCTATTTAAAGGAGTCAGATGAGATCGTTGACCATTATGGGGGTCACTAATCCCACCAACCATCGATGTTTCCCTCTTCTCACAAGATTCTCTGCCTCTTAGGATCTTCTCGCAAGATAAGAAGTTCTTTTTGCCCTAGTGGGAACGACTGAGATCAATCTATAGACCTCATCGGGAGGTCCGGATCACGCCAGCGCGGTCCTTCCTGAAGTGGAAATGTCTCCCACACCCTTTTCGCTCCTCAGTCGGGTGCCTTCTTGTTTTTGGCACCGGAAGAAGCACTGAGATGTGCCCTTAATGAACGGCCGAGATTGAAGGCAGGTTGTTGCCTAGGATTTCCAAGTTGGAAGGTCGAAATTGGGTGCAGTTTCCCCATTCCGATATGCAATGTCTATGGCCTGATTGTGCCATTATTTTGCACGCATGCATAGAGGCCAGTGAACCACATGGTTCTAGTAAGATTGATTGTCCAATCATGATGGATGGATCGGATCATGATGGTGGGCCTCAGCTCGAGTGAACTGACATCGTCCATTTTTAACTCAAGGTGGCGGGAAAGTCGGACGAAAAGAGAGAATTTCTCTTTTACGAAAGGTTTCGAGTCAAACGTTGTTTAAGTTGATCCTTTGTTTGGTGCACAGCGGGTGTACTCCTTCGGTGCATTCGCACGGTGGTCCTGGGACCCATGGAGATGTTCGGTGAGATCCATACCGTTTGTTCTCCTTAGATGTTGTAATTAGGGGCTTGAACCAATAATCAGGCTGATCTAAGGTCCATGTGGGCCCCACAGATGGATTTGGACCTTATTTGCTGATTTTCATCATCCTGACGGTCGGGTCACCATTGGACTTGATCTACAAGTTTTCCTAGGGGTCCCTAGCTAAGTTTAAATGGAAATCACTCAATAATTTTAGTGATTAAATGCTACAATTGGGATGGTCAAGTAATGTGTAGTCTAACAGGGCTAAATAAAACTAGGAAATTGATGGATTCATTGATCTGGTTCTTAGAATCCCAGATGGACTGCCCAGCTGTCGAGGAGCAATTGAATGGTGGTCAGCTAGGACGTGTGGATGTTTTTCATTAATTAGGCTCAGTTTGTGCTTGGTCAGGTTTTCATGGTAACACCCGAGCAATGAAAAATGCGGGGTGTTACATTACCCCCATTGTTTCCTCTTGTGTGGTCCACTTGAGCTTAGTATATGCTTCAATTTTAGGCTCATGCCCTAAAATGAGCTAATAAAATGGATGAACGGTGTGGATAAGACACATATATTATGGTGGGCCCCACAGAGCTCACAGAGTATTGTACAATGTATTTGATCAGTTATGTCAATAAGCAATCTACATGCCATGCAAATCTTGTCCAATATGCCCATTTTGGAAACATGTACCTGGACAAAAAATCTTTCAACTATTGTACTCCTCTAGTAATTATGATATTTGTGATCAAATGGGTTTATTAGTGTTCGAAATATCGGTATTGTATAATGTATCGCACCCTTGGGATACAGATACGTATTGGTTATCGCACAAGATATATCGTTTGCATTGCGTAATTTATCACACTTTTTGAGAAACACATGGAAACATTGGAAAAATGTTTGAATTTTTCAATGAAACTTCATAGATTATCAAAAATGATCTTAATACACACTTTTAAATCATAAAATCTCAAAATAAAAATAAAAATGCACATAATAGGTTTCCTTTGTACAGTGTCTTAAGTTATGCGATGTCCGATTGAACTAAAACAACTATATTCAAATATGTTGCATAACATTTATAAATGCATCAAGATGTGTATCCACACCGTCCATCTTTTTTTTTTAGCACCTTAATTTACAGATCCAATTATCAAGTGGACCATGCCATCGAAAACAGTATTGATTGGAGGCCCTACCATTAAAGCCTTCTTAGGGGCTTTCCTTAATGTTTTCATAGTGTTTATTTACCATCTAATCTTGATAAGTTCACATAAGCCTGGATGAAAGTAATATATATATATATATATATATATATATATATATATATATATATATATATATATATATCAAATTGATCCAGAACTTTTGTAGCCCATTAGTAGTTAATCATAACTTTTTCCTTTGGTATGGTCCACTTGATAATTGGATGTGTTTCGTTTTCTAGATAATATACTAAAAAGATTTGGAAAAATGGATGAATGACATGATACAGAATACATACATTAAGGTGGGCCCTCCATTAAGGGCCGCACCATCTTGGGTGAGTGTTGGCTTTCACCAAATCAACTCCCAAATTTCTAACGTTGATATTTTACTTTTTGATAAGTCTAGGCTCAAAAAATGAAGTAGATTGTGTGGGCCCCATACATTGTATCCATGTCATCCATTCATTTTTTTTAGATCATTTTAAAGCCTGAGAAAAAATGGGACAAATCCAAAGATCAAGTCGACCACATCAGAGGATGTATGTAATATGGTGGGACCATGATAGTGGAGCTACCTTGACGTAATATTGTGTATATACACCGTCAATCTATTTTGGCATATTATTTTAGGGAATGTGCCAAAAAAATGAGGCAAATCCAAAAATGAGGTGGACCACACCACACAAAAAAGTGGTCATTGAATGACCACCATTAAAGAAAAAATAGGGGCTATGAAAGTTTTGGATCAAGCTAATATTTATGTTTTCCCTTCATATAGGTTTGTCAAACCTTATGAACAGATTGGATGACAAATAAAATTCACAATGGGCCCTTGGAAAGATTTAACGGTGGATATCATTGCCACCATGACTTCCTGTCATGTGGTCCACTTGAACCTTATATTTAACTACATTTTAAGTTTATACCCTAAAATAACCTATCAAAATGGATGGACGGTATAGATAAAACACATATATCATGGTGTGCCCTACATAGCATTTGACTAGACTGTGCCTCTCCAAGGCTTTCAATTTGCACCGGACTAGGATTTCCTACAAAAGACCTTCGCGGTATGTTCCTAAGCTTGGATGCTAGGTGGGGCCCACTGTAATGTTTGTGAGAAATCCACCCCGTCCACCCATACACACCTTTTACATGTCACAAACGATATGAGTATAGGTGACCAGCATTTTGAAATTTGGCCATTTTATATAATTCCATAGTCCACCTAATGCAGGCTTTGCTTAATATAATATTTCTCCCAATGAAAGAATTTAATATCCAAACGTGGGATTGAACGGTTAAAATACCATGGAATTTCCAACACATTCAATTATTGTGTTATACAAGTTCACTCGACTAATCGCAACAGTGCCATGGTGGAGATTTAAACAAAATAATAATAATAATAATAAATAAAGGGCAATCTGAGCAGTCGAAAATAACGAACACTTGGATCGTGAGATGGAGGAGATCCACTTGCATACTTCTAACTTGTTAAATGCAAGATAAATCATCAATGATATGGAGAGAAAGCATGAAAGTGCCCTAGCTTGAAATTCG
Source organism: Magnolia kwangsiensis (assembly GCA_037074715.1). Taxonomy (NCBI): domain Eukaryota; kingdom Viridiplantae; phylum Streptophyta; class Magnoliopsida; order Magnoliales; family Magnoliaceae; genus Magnolia; species Magnolia kwangsiensis. The sequence goes on from CM073573.1 coordinate 144,857,072, forward strand.
AAACTTGAGTGTACCCATGACCCTGAGTGTACCCATGACCCATTGCCCATAACCCAGGCCCTAAACATACATACTTCTAAATGTATGTTTAAATATGGACGGTAAACCTTTTTTCCAAACTGTTACGTTTTTTCACAAACATGTGGCCCACCAATGAGGTGACAGGTAAAAAGTACACTTCCACGTGTGCATACACATGACATGTACCTCAAATCCAAACCGTCCAAATGAAAGGACCTTGGCAGTTAGATAATATCCTACATTTACATGGATTATAAAAGTGGAGGCAGTAAATTATCAAAAAATCAATAAAATATATATATCCAATAATCATAGAAGATTCTACATCAATATCATATAGAAAATGAATACACACTGGTCCCACTGTTTGAGCCATTTGGATTTGAAATATACGCCACGTCATTAATAATGAAGGGGGACATCTCACGTGTTTGTGGCCCCAACGTGATCAATTTATAGATGATTGGATGGTTTGTCCACTTTCCTATTATGAAAGACTGTATGCCGTCCAAAACCTAAACTATGCGAGTCCTATCATGATCACGAGGAATTCCTGAAAAGAGAACCTACAATCAATTAGAAGGCTGCAACGAAAAAAATACAATAATGAATAACCGTCTCAAAACTTATAAATTGATCAAGCGCTCAAACAATGGTTCGATAGGCCTGATTTTATAGACGGGGTCCTTGTAGACGGTTTGGATTCCATAAACATACTGCTGGTGGGCCCAACTTTTACTATACAAGGATTGTACTGTAACCGGCCCTTAGTTGTCGGGTACATGCTCATGTATTGTGTCTAAAATTTTATGTGTTCCTGGAAGCGGATTGGCTGGTGTACCACACACCAGCGATCTAGCTGTGTATTGACGTCAACAAGTTCTTTAGGTCTCTTAATGAGGTATGTGTTATAACCAAACCGTACATCCATTTGGCGAGATCTCCGTAAGGCTTCAGTTAAAAAACAAGACAGATATAAAGATCAAGTGGACCACACTGCAAAAAGCAGTGGGGAATGAAAGTCTTCCATTGAAATTCTTTTGGTGTCACATAAGTTTTGGATCAATATGATATTTGTTTTTCCTCTTCATTCAGGTCTTTTTGACCTTGTGAACAGATTGGATGGAAAATAAACCATATGATCGGTCCTATAAACGTTTTAACGGTGAAAATCATTATCCCGCTGGTATTTATGGTGTGGTCCAGTTGAGCTTTGGATATAATTTGATTTTTTTTCTCATGCTCTAAAATGATTTTGAAAAATGAATGAACGGTGTGGATCTAACAAATACATCAATTTGGGGCCATGTAACTTTGATCTCCTTTGAACTGTTCGTACAACGAGGAACTCGAGGAACGTAAACGCCCGCCTTCGCACGACACGTACCCACACCAGCTGCATCGGTGGTGTGTGGTACACCAGCCAATCCACTTCCTGTGTTCCTTTCCACCAGGATAGCTAATCCTACACGCTGACTATGTGCGGACATCCGTTTACAAGATCGGATCCCACAGTTCCTATCCGCACATGAGCTGCTGGCATGAAATCTGGATTCACAGTCCATCTTAAATGGTGTCTTTGGGCATGGATGAGCGAAGCCTTTGGCTGAGTTTATTTTTATCGTCGTCTTTTTCTTTTTCTTTTTTTCTTTTTTTTTTTGTTTTTTTAACATAAATCCAGCGGCTAGAATTGTCCAACAAACCTATTCAAACCTATTCATCCACGCGGTCTATCCTTTTTGCCAGCTCATTTTAAGGCATAAGCTTGAAAAAAGAAGCAGATGCAAGGCTCAAGTTGACCGCATCATATCAAACAATGGGATAATGATGTCCTCAATTGAAAATTTCCAAAGCCCTATTGTAATGTTTATTTTCCATCCAACCTATATATATATATATATATATATATATATATATATATATATATATATATATATATATATATATGAGATGGGCCCTCGTGAAGAGAAAACACAATTATCAACTTTATTTAAAGCTTGTAGCCTAAAAGAGTTATTAGCTGTTGGCAATTCTATTATTTATTAGCTTTAGATCTGGTTTATTTTTATTTCATTCCTTAACCGTGTGTGAATGAAACCCATACATCCTGATGGGCCCATAGAGTTTAGTCACCGGTGACATCGATTGTGACCAGGTCCGCAAATTAGGTGTGGCCCCATCCTCAATCAAGACGGTATGGCCCTTACCGTGGGGTGTTGTAAAGTAGTTATGACCAAGGTGGATTTTGTGCAACTCACACAGGATGGACTAAAATATATGCTCTGCAAAAAGTTCTTAGGTATGGAGTTTATCGATTTATATGACCTAGCTAAGAAGGTTTCTCCTTATGAAGAATACTATGGGAAGGGGATAAGCAAGCGGATTCATCATTGGGTATGTATTACAATGATCCTAATTATGAAATTGTAATTAACGAAGTAGTGGCTAAGAAGTCACAGGTATGTGCAGCATTGGTAAAAGCAGAATTGACTGCTTTCACCACACAAAAGGCTTAGAAGGTGTATACCTTTGATATTACTCAAACCAAAGAAAAATTTAACATCTTGTTTGGCGGAAAATTCATTAAAGTCCCTATCAACTATAAACTGCCTCCAACTGACGAATTACAGAGGATCGAGTACCGCCAATGGTATGGATCACAATCCCACTCAACTAACAAATGTGTTATTTCAAGAACGTCATTCAGGACCATATCGACTATGGCCTGTTGAAATTCTCGAAAAAGGATAAGGAATCAATGTTAATCGACACTGATCCATTTCCATCGAACATGTTCACTACTAATCTAAGGGATCCTCTGAAGTCGAGGATTGATCTCAGCTCCAATGATCCATGGAGAATTTCTGGCCGACCTGTACAAGGACGTCGCTGGATTCCTCATCCTCAAGATGATCGGTCAGTCATCGTTCGAAGAAGACACCAAGGTCCTCGGATCTGCGACCGATTTGCTCGAAAAATTGTATCACGGCCAAGGGATCACAATGACAATTTCAACCGTTATTGGCCGACATAATAGACCCCCAATCACCATTCACAATGGGGACCTCCATTATCAAGCATTGTCAAACCTCCTACTACACGGGAGGAGATATGGAAATGGATCGTTCACCCAAAATTTTCAACAATACTAGAAGCTCTGGAAAAAAAAAACCCAGAAACGTCGGTGGCAACGACAGAGGGCTGCTGTGAGGAGAGAAGTGGAAGGGGGTGAAACACTCCTTCAACTAGAGGCTAAGATGCCTCACCCTTTTGGAAGGTTCCTGCTCTCGATGAGTAAGTAACAGGAAATATGGTCAAGGCCGTACTACCAGTTGCGACACAAGAGGACCCAAATACCCTTAATAGCATGGCTCGGTCGGAGGACCTCAAAGAAGAAGATAGTTGTGGTAACTTATTAGATTATCTTAGTGAAGAATGCTTTCCACCAGACAAGTGGCTATCCAACGAACTCTTGTCGACCATAGACGTCTTAGAAGGTTCCTCACATGTCAACCTTTCGGCCGAACTCGTAGCTAATGAATATCCTAGTCAAATCGAACAAATTGGATCTGAAACACTAGGGGAGCAAAGTTCAAGTGATAAATTGTGTTTGGTTCATTGTCGCCAATAATATTTCATTGTAATATGGTTTTCACATTGTTGTCTAGCTTTCAAGCGAGGCCCACTCAACCAAACACAATGCCTAGAGACGTGGAGGAATATGCTCCTCCAATGAAACCAAGGTGGATAAGGCATCACATATAAACACAATCACCGTCATAGTTGGGAATGTGTCCGAAAGGGTGATTATCAATAAACCCACTAGCAATATAATGCAACACCTTAAGCCATTGTATATATTGGCACATTTGGATGGATGCCCTATTACCAGAATTTTAGTTGATAATGTGTAACACACCGAACTTTTCAATACCCGAGTATTGAAAGTTCTTGAGTATTACCATGAAATCTAACTTTATATGTACATATGTACAAATATACAATATCAATTTAACTACCCTAACCCTACATCGATTCTCCAATGCAAATCTGACCGTTGGGAATGATCGTCACCCACGAATCAAGTTATCCAACCATTGACTTCCACGATCACTCATAACATTCCCGATAAAATCAACTTTAGGTATGATCCAGGCCTTTAGGACTGATCATCAATTGTTCTAATCCTTGGATCAAAACCCACATATTCTCATGGAACATCCATGCATCCACGCTCTCATTCTCTAAGAAAATCCCATGAGGCATCTGAAGTGTACTTTGGGGACAATCCACTTGTTGAACTATCTAGATGATCATCGAACGAATGAAATTTAGGTGCTTGTTGCAATTAATTCAAGAATCGATCCCTTGATTAAAAAAAAAAAACATTTGTTAGATTTCCTCTAGAAAGTTCTAAGGACCCCTAAGAACCCCTCGAAATCAAACATGGGGCCAATCCCGCTGTCAGAATTGGTGAAATAACTAAACTTGATCAAGTATAGCCTGCCTAAGACTTGTACCCACCCCATACTTAGAGATGGGCCCTAAGGTGAGCTGACAAAATGAATGGACGAAGGAGATCCATCGAAACCATCACCGAGGGGCCCACAACTGCAAATGCGTGTGCACCTAGTTTTTACAGCCACAGACCACATGAACACTAGGCCCAATCAAATGTTGTTTGACAGGACTCTCCCAATCTCTCTCTCTCTCTCTCTCTCTCTCTCTCTCTCTCTCTCTCTCTCTCTCTCTCTCTCTCTCTCTCTCTCTCTCTCTCTCTCCTTTCACACTCCTGCGTAGGGAAATTCATAATGACCGCACTTTCAAATGGAGATGGGACCCACTATCTTGGATCATGTGAGTGATCCGAACCGTCCATCAGAAGCGGCCCTCAGCACCAACCAAGGCCCAATGGATGGCCGGCCAAAAGCCACACCATGACCAGCCGTGGGGACCACTAGAGCGCGGATTGACTCCAAACGTTGAATCGATGCCTGCAATCTTCCTACCAAACTGATGAACAGGACAAATCTTCTAAAGAAGCACTAAATGGGCCCCATAAACTCCAGCAAGTAATGCACCAAAGTCTTGTCACACTCCTTCCATTTTCTCTCCGCAAACTGCACCAGCAAGAAACCATATGCGATCCAAACTCTCTCACATAAGAAAATCAAAGGGAAACACCTAGCTTCGATATGAACCATTCAAGACAACGGAGAAGGATTTCTGATCCTCCCTAAACTGTCCGAAAGGATCAATTTTAATGGGGTTTTTTCTCGTGCTCGACCGTTCATGGGTTGGTGTTCGACCAGTCGTAGGTTTGAGTCGTGACACGACTCAAAGTCCAGTGAGTTTGGACTGATTTTCTCCGGGGTGCTCGACCGGTCATAGGTGGCGCTCGACCGGTCGTAGGTGGCGCATGACCAGTCGTGGTTAGGCAGATTCGTTACACGATTTTGCATGGATTTCGTGTCACAAGTCCTTTCGCAACTGGGATGCGAATGGGAGTTTCCTAAAACTATAAAAAGGGGTCCCTAGGGTTTTTGTAGGGTACGTTGGTGATAGAAAAATACAAGAGGGATATCAAAGGTGTGAGAAAGAGAGAGAAAGAGAGAGAGGAATCTTGTAGGAGGGAGGTTATACTCGTGGAGCTGATCTACTGTGCAATCAACATCTCAATGCTTCTACGTCCTCGTAATCGGTGAGATCTCTCAGTTTTTCTTTGTTCTCTTACTGTTTATCCACTCATGCGTGAGTGATGAAGGTTTGATCATAACAAGGTATGTTTATGATCAATTGTAGTGTTCTGCTTTATAGTGGATTGTTGATCTAGACGAGGTCTCGTTGTTTTTACCTCTTTGAGGATTTTTCATGTAAAAAATCTCTTATGTGGTGTGTGATTGTTGCTTTTATTATCTTCATTGCTTTTATTATCCCATAATTCTAGTTTGTTCGGGGCGCTAGATCCTGATGTTTTGTGCAAGGCTCCTAACAAAGTGGTATCAAAGCTAAGTTCATTGAATGGGTGGGATCGGTTTGAATTATGGAAGGTGGCTCATCAAGGATGATCAGATTCAATGGTTCTAACTGGACCATATGGAAGGCTAAGATGGAGGACTTGCTTTATTGCAAGGACCTATATTCTTCAATTTTAGGTATATCAGCAAAATTCAAGGATATGTCTGATGATGATTGGAAAAAGATGGACCAGAAGGCGGTGGGGTTTATTAGATAATGGCTGGATGATTCTGTGTTCCACCATGTGTCTACGGAAACCTCAGCTTCTAGCCTATGACTGAAACTAGAAGGGCTGTATGATGTATGAGAGGAAGAAAATTGATAATAAAAATTTTTTGATAAGACAACTTGAAAATCTCAAGTTCAAGGATGGTGGTTCTGTGGCCGAGCACATGAATGAGGTCAGCAATATAGTAGACCAACTCTTCTCCATGAAAATGGTCCTGGATGATGAACTGCAGGCTTTACTATTACTTAGTTCATTGCCTGACAGTTAGGAGACATTGGTGGTATCTTTAAGTAACTCCATGCCAGACAGATGGATATCTATGGAACAGGTGACTAGCTGTCTCTTCAATGAAGAGACAAGGAGGCAGTCTCAGGGGTCTACTCAGCAAGAGGCCCTTGTGACACAAGAATGGGGGAGAAGAAAGAATAGGAAGGACGGGAAGGCCCGAGATAAATCAAGAACGAGTAACAGAAAAGATGTTGAATGCTAGAATTGTGGCAAGAAGGGCCACTATAAGCACGGATGTCGTAAGACTAAGAATGATAAGAAAGGAAAAGGAAAGGAGAAAGAAGATGAATCAAATTCCACTGCGGTCACTTCAGATGGTGACATTGTAGTTATTCTTTCTACAGATCATGATGTATGTCTCATGGCTACGAGTCAGGACATCGACTGGGTATAGACTCGGGAGCCTCTTTTCATGCAACTCCACGTAGGGATTTTTCACAAGCTATAAGTCAGGTGACTATGAGACCGTGAAGATAAAAAATTCTGGTGTATCAAAGATCGTAAGAGTTAGTGATATTTGTGTGAAGACCGATGTAGGCTGCACATTAGTTCTCAGGGATGTGAGGCATATTCTAGACCTTTGCCTTAACTTGATGTCAACGGAAAGGTTGGATGATGACAGTTATGAAAGCTGGTTTGTTGGTGGGCACTGGAAGCTCATCAAGGATTCGTTGATCATAGCCAGAGAAAAAATGTGTTACACCCTTTACAAGGCATGTCTCAGTGTGTGTAAGGGTGGGTTGAACGTAGAGAAAGATTCAGCTATTGACATGTGACACAGGCGTCTACGCCACATGAGTGAAAAAGGGCTTCACCTACTAGCGAGGAAGTGGCTCCTTTCAGACGTGATAGGTACGCCTCTCAAAACCTGTCTTGATTGTTTATTAGGGAAACAGTATAGAGTTTCATTCGTTAAAACCACCTCTCATGTTAATAAAGTGCATGCATTAGATTTGGTTTATTTTGATGTTTGTGGTCCTATGAGGACAAAACCTTGGGTGGGGCATTGTATTTTGTTACTTTTCTAGATAATGCTTCTAGGAGAGTTTAGGTTTATGCATTAAAATTTAAGGACGAGGTCTTTGGTGTGTTTAAAATATTTCATGTTATGGTTGAGAGAGAGACAGGTAGATCATTGAAGTGCATTCGCACTGACAATGGTGGTGAATACATTGGCAACTTTCATCAATACTGCAAGTCCCTGAGTATACGGCTTGAACAAACAGTTCCCAAGACCCCCCAGCATAATGGTGTAGCTGGAATTGCACCATTGTTGAGAGAATCAGATACATGTTATCCCATGCGAAGTTTTTTAAGACATTCTGGGGAGAAGCATTGCACACGGTGGTGTATCTAATAAACAGGTCTCCATCAGCCCCGTTGAATGGAGAAGTACCTGAGAAGGTGTGGACAGGACAAGATCCATAGTACAGTCATCTTAGGGTGTTTGGATGTAGGGCATCCATTCACGTACCAAATGACGAGAGGTCCAAGATCGATATGAAGATCAGGCACTGTGTGTTCTTAGGGTACGGTGATAAAAAGTTCAATTATAGATTGTGGGATTCAACCGAGAGAAAGCTCGTCAGGAGCAGAGACGTATTTTTCTTTGAAGAACAGTATATAAAAGACATTGATAAGCCAGAGAAGAACCAGCCTAGTTTAGGTGAGCTAGAGGACATGAATCCAATTATTCTTCCCGTGGTGCCTAATGACGGGAGAGTACAACAAGGTGCAGAGGACGAGGGAGTTCCTACAGAAGATAGATCGAGTGAGCAGCCCCCACCTAATCCACCTATTAAGTCATAGGTGAGGAGGTCATCTAGGGATAGACAGCCATTCAAGAGGTACTCGTCGCATGAGTACATTATGCTGACTAATGAAGGAGAGCTAGAAGATTATTCTGAAGTCCTAGCCGACGAGCATAAAGGGAAGTAGTTGAAAACTTTACAAGAGGAGATGGAATCCTTGCATAAGAACCACACCTATGATATGGTAAAACTGCCTAAGGGCAAGAAAACTTTCAGCAACAAGTGGGTGTTCAGAAAGAAGGTTGAGTATAAGAATTCACAGACGAGGTTCAAGGCCAGACTTGTGGTAAATGGGTTCAGTTAAAGGAAATGCATAGACTTCGAAGAGATATTCTCACCAATGGTGAAGATAACATCCATATGGGTGTTGCTTGGGTTAGCGGCTAACATGGATCTGGATATAGAGCAGTTGGACGTTAAAACTGCTTTCATCCATGGTGACCTGAAAGAAGAGATCTACATGCATCAACCAAAGGGGTTCGAAGTCAAGGGTAAAGAGCATATGATGTGTAGGCTGAGGAAGAGCTTGTATGGGCAGAAACAAGCTCCATGGAAATGGTACAAGAACTTCGATTCATTCATGTTATAGTATGGGTATGACAGAACGGAATCGGACCACTGTGTGTTCACGCACAAGTTCTCAGATGGTGATTTCTTAGTTCTTCTGTTATACGTTGATGACATGCTCATCATGGGAAAAGACATCAAAAAGATCAATAGACTGAAATAGGAGTGGGCAAGTCTTTTGGGATGAAAGACTTAGGCTCGGCTAAACAGATCCTAGGAATGGAGATAACCTGTGACAGAAACAGCAAAAAGCTTTAGCTGTCACAAGAGCAGTATATTGAGAAAGTCCTTGAGCTGTTCAATATGAATGCGATGAAGCAGGTCAGTACTCCACTGGATGGTCACTTTAGATTGAGCGACAAGTAGTGTCCTGAGACGAAGGCAGAGGTGGAAGAGATACAGAAAATACCCTACGCGTCAGCCGTAGGAAGTTTGATGTATGCTATGGTGTGTACACGCCCAGACATAACATATGCAGTTGGTGTTGTCAGTCGTTATCTTGTCAATCCTGGCAAAGAACATTGGGCAGAGGTGAAGTGGATACTACGATATTTAAGAGGCTCATCCAGGTTGAGCCTATGTTATGGTGATGGTAAACTTGTGCTAGAGGGCTACACAGATGCAGATATGACAGGTGATATAGACTCCAGGAAGTCTACATTGGGATTCATGTTCATGTTTGTAGGCAAAACGGTTTCTTGGTAGAGCAAGCTACAAAGGGTCATATCATTGTCGACGATAGAGGCCAAATACATTGCAGTCACAGAAGCATGTAAAGAGATGTTTTGGATGAAAAGGTTCCTATAGGAACTTAACCTGAAGCAGGAGCAGCATGTGGTCTATTGTGATAGTCATAATGCTATACACTTGAGCAAGAATCCAAGTCCGCATTATAAGTCGAAGCATATAGAGATTCGGTATCACTGGATCAGAGATACTTTAGAACAGAAGGTGTTACAGCTTAAGAAGGTTCACACGGATGATAATGGGTCAGATATAATGACCAAGACTTTACTCAAGAAAAAGTTTGAAGTTTATAGAAATTAGACTGGCTTAAAGAAGGTAAATTCCTCTCGGGTTAAAAAAGGAGAGATTTGATGAGATTTTTTTCCCTTGCTCGACCGGTCATTAGCCTTGCTCGACCGGTCGTGGGCTAGTGTTCGACCAGTCGTAAGTTCGAGTCGTGACACGACTCAAAGTCTAGCGAGTTTGGACTGATTTTCTCCGGGGTGCTCGACCATTCATAAGTGGCGCTCTACCGATCGTGGGTGGCGCAAGACCAGTCGTGGTTAAACAGATTTATTTTGCGATTTTGTGTGAATTTCGTGTCGCAGGTCCTTTCACAAATGGGATGAGAAAGAGAGTTTTCTAAAACTATAAAAAGGGGTTCCTAGGATTTTTCTAAGGTATGTTAGTGATAGAAAAACACAAGAGGGATATTAAAGGTGTGAGAGAGAGTAAAAGAGAGAGAAATCTTGTAGAAGGGAGGTTATGCTCGTGGAGGTGATCTACTGTGCAATCAACATCTCAGTACTTCTACGTCCTCGTAATCGGTGAAATCTCTCAATTTTTCTTTGTTCTCTTATTTTTTATCCACTCCTGCATGAGTGATGAAGGTTTGATCATAGCAAGGTGTGCTTATGATCAGTTGTAACGTTCTACTTTATAGTGGATTGTTGATCTGGACAAGGTCCCGTGGTTTTTACCTCTTTGAGGGTTTTCCATGTAAAAATCTCTTGTGTGGTGTGTGATTGTTACTTTGATTGTCTTCATTACTTTAATTATCCCATAATTCTGGTTTGTTCGGGAGGTTAGATCCTGAAGTTTTGTGCAAGGCCCCCAATAAATTTGAATGAAGATTGGCGGGAGATAGATCTGCCATTAAAGCAGAGCTCGATCGATTGCTGGAAAGTAGCGCCTGTTTTAGTAGTCAGGGGACGATCATAACTGTCCATCTATTGGCTCTTCATAAGAGGATCCTCCCACAATGAGCGAATAAGATCAAAAGTAACATCAGGAACATGATTTTGAACCTGCACACAGGAAACAACAATGTGCTGTGTGCAAATAGAATGCGAGATCACCGATTTCTGCCCAAACCGAAACTTGTTCTGTAGGGGTTGGAGTCCATAAAACCCCAAGCTGAGGAGGGGAATCATGCTCTTTCCACACTGGGTAAAAAGAAAGAGAGAGAGAGAGAGAGAGAGAGAGAGAGAGAGAGAGAGAGAGAGAGAGAGAGAAGAAATAAGAGAGAGAAAGAGAGAAAGAAGGAGAGAAGGTGCGGACGTTCTACCAAGTTAACTCGGTTTGGTTCAGGCTGGCCATTAGCCCAGTATATCCATATTTCCTACTCAATTTTCTATGGAAAATGAAAGAAGAAGAAAGAAAGGAGATGAAAGAAAATAAAGGCATTGGCAGAATTATGGAATCGACAAGCTAATGACGAACGTTGAATGAGGTAAATTAATTAAGTTAAGCCCTATACTTAGGACATAGACATAGCCCTAGACTTAATCAAAACCCTATAAAATTTTGTGATATAGGATAAGGTTGAATTTAAAGGAGTGTGTATAAACGCCTAGCATTAGATGAGAACGATTCGACTTTAGATGTGAGGGTTTTATCCTTTAAGCTTACTTAAATTTAAGTTTGTAGGAATTATATTGCCTTTTGACTATTCGCATGATTTTCTCTCTGTAATTGTTTAATTTATCATCAATAATTTTTTCTCTTTTGAGATTATGGTATGATTTTGATTCCAAGTGATCTTCATGAATTTATGTGGGGCGATGGATATAAGCCTTGCACTTGCCCTTATCAATTTTACTGAGTTAGCCCTTGCTATTCTCCTCTTTATTGAGTTGGTCATTGCTACTCTCTTCTTTGTTGAGTTAGTCATGCTACTCTCCTCTTTATTAAGTTGGCCATTGCCATGTTTTTATTTGTTGAGATGACCATTGTCACTCTTCTCTTTCCTTGTTTAGCCTTGTGTTATCTACCTTTAAGGCTTGGGCAGATGTCTTGATATTCCAAAACTTCCATAATTTAGTTTCATTCTCTATCAATGCAAGTGATGTATTAAAGGATCATAACTAGTAAATCAAATATTTTATCATGGACGTAATGCGTTACGGATAGCGACCTCTTAGTCAGCACATAATTTCATGGGTTGGTTGGCGTTGTGCAAAATTGATGTAAGTAAAATGTCATACATGTTATATCACTTCTCTAGATTGGATGTCACAAATAGTCGCTCCATGAATACATCGTGTTACGTAAATCCTATATTTGCATTGTTGTTTCGCCTTGAGATTCTTGCATAAATCCATGTTAACATGAGACACGCCGGTGAATATCCGTAGTGTGAGAATGCAGGTCAAGCCAGATATTATGAACTAATTTCCACATTGTGCAATGATCACTACGTATGATGAGCCGCACACACTTTACTAGGCATACATTCATGTAGATTGTTTGTGCATACTGATATCTCTCGTAGTAATGGAGTACGTGACATATCAGAACCCTTACATTACTCTTATGAATATCTTGAGTTATTGTTAATCTTAAAAGATAACCATCACTATAAATAGGGCATTAACCCTCTCCAATTATATAGATGATGCAGGTGATATACAGATTGAAGACCTAAAGGACTATCTCCTTATGGAAGATTTTACTGAAAGAATAAGAAGATAGTTTTATGATTTACTTTTATACTTCCGTTGTAAACTCGATAAACTTAATAAGCTCCTATTGAGAGGGCATTTGATATTTTATTGAATTCTTTTAATAGTAATCACAGTTGATTTTATTCGCGTGAATGATTACCTTCATAAATGTATCAGGATGTGATCTAAATGGAAAATAATAATAATAATAAGGTATAATTTTTAAAGCATCCAAATTATACATTATTAACACCTTGTTTTCTCAGGCACGTGTGTAATTCTAGCCATGAAAATTTGAGATGTTACATAATGGGGCCACATTGAATTTATTACCAAAAAGAATGATGAGCAAGTTGAGAAAGACCACTACTGATCTAATCCCATTCAAAGTGACTGTCAGCAATTTCGTTGGCTACGTCATGAACACACACCATCTCTTATGGTTGATTTGATCGTGGGTATCAAGACAATTATGACATTATTTTTTTGTGGTAGATACATCATCGAGCTCCAATGTACTATTAGGAAGGGATTGGATCTATTCTTTCGCATGTATCACATCCTTTCTCCATCAGTTCGTGATTTTTTGGAACCAGGACAAGATCGAGCTAGTCATGGCCGACAATAAACCTTTCTTGGATACTTCAAATACTAGTGAAGCTTATTACTATGGCGAAGAGGTAGGGCTTATTATATTCACCGGGAAGACTAAGCTCGGTCGTCCTATAGGGATCATAGTGAAAAAGAACCCAGATAGCATTGTGCAAGCCATCTCAGAAGTCACCCGAGCCAATGTCGTTCGACCGAAAGATATTGTCCTCTATCGTTCGGCCTCTCACTCTGTTATCGAAGAGATCCCATGATCAAGATGCTAAAGACTGAGGTATGTTGGGCTGACTTCACAAACAGAATAAAGAGGCTTAAAGGAATCAATGAGAGTTGTTTTGTGAATTTGGCCGAATTAGAGGAATCAGTTGAGGATGAAAGTTTTGAGTTTGAAGAACTCTTAGAAGAAAATGAAGATGTTTCCGCTGGTCAAAATCAACTTGGGGACGGATCATAATCCGAAACCAATGTTTATAAGCAACTTGTTACAACAACCTGAAAAGGAGAAGTTGACGAATTTACTTTTGGAGTTCGACAACTGCTTCGTGTGGGATTACTATGAAATGTTGGAACTTGATAGATGCATGGTTGAGTATAGATTTCCTACGAAAGAAGGCTATTGGCCGTATATGCAACCACCTAGGCGGATGATGGCGAAAATCACCCTCAAGATCAAAGAGGAGATCGAGCGACTCCTAAAGGCCAGTTTCATCCGACCAATCAAATATGTTGAATGTATATCAAATGTGGTCCCGGTGATAAAAAGGAATAGTAAGTTAAGGGTCTACATCGACTTCTGAAATTTAAATATGACTACGCCAAAAGACGAATATTACATGCCAGTGGCTAATTAGCTTATTGATCGACTTGCTGGACACGGGATTGTGTCCTTCTTAGACGGGCATTCTTGATATAATCAAATTTATATAGCATTAGATGATGTGCCGAAAATAACATTTAGATGTCCTGGGCCTTTAAAAACATATTGGTGGGTAGTGATGCCTATTGGGTTGAAGAATGCAAGGGGCCACATACCAAAGGGAATAGATGTCGTTTTCCATGATATGATCAGCCACTTTATGGAGGTCTATGTGGACGATGTGGTAGTCAAGTCAACTGATGCAGACGAGCATCTAGCCCACTTATGCAAGTCCTTTAAACGGATGAAGCTCCTTAAATTAAAGATGAACCCTTTGAAATGTGCCTTTGGAGTCTTGGCTGGTAATTTCTTAGGATTGATGGTACATCAAAGAGGGATTGAAGTCGATTAGAACAAGGCTCAAGCCGTGATTAATGCACGCCTGCCAGGAAACAAGGTTGTTGAGGCAGTTTATATCCAACTATGCAGGTAAAACTAACATCTTTTCTCCATTGTTGAAATTGAAATAGGGAACCAAATTTGTGTGAGAAGCGGAACACCAGCTAGCTTTTGATAAAATCAAGGAATATTTGATAAATCCACCTGTGTTAATGCCCCTATAAAAAATTGGTTGCTCAAGCTATACATCGCAGCCTCAGTAAAGTTGATCGGAGCTCTCCTATCACAAGACGACGACATGCGAAAGGAGCGGGCTGTTTACTATTTGAGTCAGACGTTGCTCGACGCCGAAAGACAATATGCATCCATGGAGAAGTTATGCTTATCATTGTATTTTGTCGCCATTAAATTGATGCATTATTTGTTGGACGAAAGAGTAAATGTAATAGTAGTCACCGATTTAGTGAATTATATATTAAACCGACCGATTTTAAGTGGTCGAATTGGTAAATGGGTGTCGACTTTATCTGAGTTTGATCTACTTTATATGTCGCAAAAGGCAGTAAAAGGCTGAGCCATAATGGACTTTTTAACCGACCATCCTTCAGATTTAGAGGAGCAAATTCCCTCGAGTATCCTAGATGTGCATTGTGTACAACTCACACCATGAAAATTAATCTTTGATGGATTAAAGACACAGGATATGTCTAGATCTAGAGTCATTTAGGTCGCCCCGAATGGGAATCAACAGGAATTTTCTTTCTAGTTAGAATTCAATAGTACTAAAAATCATGCCGATTATGAAGCTATGATAATTGTTGTTATCGGAATTACAAGTAAAAAATGTGACCATTATTGGAGAGTCACAATTGGTACTAAATCAAATAGTGGTATTGTTTAAATGCACCAGTCCATCCTTATTACCATATTATGCCTTAGCGGTCCAGTTACTCAACCAATTTGAAGAGGTCGAATTAATGCATGTTACAAGGGAACATAACATGAATGCCAACGAGATGACACATTTGGCCATGAGACTTGAGGTCTTGAAGGGATCAATCGGTCGGTCGATTATTGTCCAAAGAAAATCATTTCCTTTTATATTTTAGAGGGAGGATGTAATGGAAGTTTGTCAAATAGAAGTATAGGAGGATGATTGGAGGGCTCCTCTCATAGGCTATTTACAAAACCCACGTACCAAAATTGATAGGAATGTACAAAGTTCAACAGCAAATTATGTAATGGTCGATAGTGAACTATATCGGAAAGGAGCCGATAGAGTTTTACTTCGATGTTTATCAAAGAAAGAAGTTATGTTAGTCATAGAAGGGATCCACAAGTGGATTTGTGGGGCCCATCAGGTTAGGAGAAAGATGAAGATAATGCTTAAATGCTACCGCTCCTTTTAGTCAAAGATGATGGACAATTGCATTCAATACGCGAAGGGTTGTGAAACATGTCAAAGGAATGGACCGGTCTAACACATACCCACGACCGAGATACATCCCATAATAAAGCCATGGCCATTTCGAGGTTGGGCGATCGATTTGAAAGGAAAGATTCACCCACCCTCAACTCATATGGATTCATTCATCATCCTAGTGACCGATTACTTCACCAAATAGGTAGAGGCAAGGCCTATGAGGAAAGTCAGTCATGTAGAAATCATCAAGTTTATAGATCCAAACATTATTCATCGTTTTCGGATACCAGAGTCCATTACCATGGACTGAGGTGTGGCCTTCTCAGCCAAGAAACTGTGGGTGATAGCCGATAGAAATGGCATAAAAATTCTGCATTCAACCCCTTAATATGACCAGGCTAACGGCCAAGTTGGGGCTAGCAACAAGGTGATCAAGAATATCCTAAGGAGAATGATTCAAGAGAAATCTTGGGAATGGCACACCAAACTGTCTGAGGCTTTGTGGGCTTGTAGGATATCACCCCATACCAACACTAGGTTCAATCCATTTGCATTGACCTACGGACACGATGTACTCCTACCTATGGAAATTGCGGTCCCCTCATTGCAGACTGCATATCAGGCTCATTTGACCCCTAAGGAGTTCATAGAGGCAATGTTAGCCTAGCTCGAAGAGTTGGACAAGGTTCGTATTAGTGCCTTGGACTCCACCGTGGCCAACAAAGAAGTCATGGCACAAGCATATAACAAGAGAGTAAAAGGAAAGTCTTTCAGGATAGGTGATGTTCTCTAAAAAATGGTAGCCTGTCGCTTGGAAAGACCAAGCGCTAGGCAAGAAATGGTCTGCCACATGGGAGGGATTGTATGCTATCGAGTAAATCCTTAAGAGCCTATTTGGATTCACATATAAGGGTGTATAATATTGTATTAACAGTCGATTTTTACATTATACAATGTTTAAATCGGACTTGGTGTCCGATCTTATGCATGCGCGCAAATACAACATTATCTCAAAATTTTCAAAAGGAGGTAGAGTAATTTTAGACGGTACTGCATCGTGCCATGCAGTGTAGTCATTGCATTGTATTTTTGCCAGACATTGTCCAGTTGTATTTTCTGTTGCTATCTTTTTTCTCTCTCTTCTTCTATTGATACGGAATTGCATGTTTCTTTCTCTTCCTTTTCTGTCAAGATTTTATAAATCTTTTTGCCTGGTGGAATGAGCAATCCTGGTCGAAGTTGTCTACATCTTCAGCACTTGATTTCGCACCAAAACCTCATTGTTGACCTGTGTGGGTGTTTGTTTCATGATGTAACTCAACAACTGATCTTGTTTAGGGGCTAGGGAAGGTTCCTGAGTCAAAGGGGTCATTAGATTGACGACTATGATCACTCTCTATTTGCAATGGTAGGGTTGGCGTCCAAAGATCAGCGTGCTTTGTTTCAATGGCCGATCCATCTCTTGTCGTTCTTTGTTCGAACCACACCTCTTAGACAACCTGGATTGAGCTACTGATGGTTGTTGGGCCATCTGATTGATGGTCGAGATCAGTTTCGTCGGAAGGCTTTCAGAAGTCTTTTCACGTGGCAGAAAGGTTGGAGAAGAAACAGAGAGTTGGATAAAAATCAGTGGTCCGTATCTTTCCCTTTCTTTTGGGCTTCTTGGGAAGGATCAGAATCCCCTTCCTCATATTTTGGACGGCTCAGATTGGAGCTGGGTTATCAAATCTGGTTGTCCTACGCAAGAAGTTTTGAACGCGTCCAGTTTTCATGTTGTTCACCTTTAAAACTGACTTCGAGATTCACTTACCTTTTCTGAGTGCAGTGCAGGAAGTTCCTACATTGGTAACCCAGGTGGGGCCCACTTTCTTGTTTGTGAATGATCCTCCTCATCCATTGGTTATGTGAGTTCATTTTAAGACATGTTTCCATTTTAGATGCCATCCATGTTGTTAATAACGTCAATCCTATTGGGATACAATGGATGGACAGGTAGGATTATTCAATCATGAACATGATGGACGGGTAGGATTAATCACAAACATGACAGTGGGCACCACCTAGAATACAATGTATGAGAACTTTAAAATAACCACCGTCGTACAACTGCTATTGTATATTATACATATATACAATACATAGTCCTAATATGTCATATCTAAACATTGATCTGAGGAAGATTTTGTATACTTGTCCGAACAATACCTCTTATCCAAACATTGATTAATAGCATGCTAATTTGGATGAATTCTGAAATTGATCAAACGTATACATGAACAGTAACCGGATACAATACAATAAACCCTTATACGTGAATCCAAACAGGCCCTAAGGGATGAGCTTATGTACTTAAAGATATGGATGTGAATATTGCAAGGGCTCCTATAAATGGTTGTTTCTTAAAACAACACTTCCCTTCATTATGGAAAGTCATTAGGAATTAGGCCAAGCCAAGTTAGTAGAATAACTAATTCATTCGAATAAAGCCATATGATAAGGGTCTACTATTTACAAGATATGAGATAAGAGCCCATTAGTTACAAAATAGTCACATGAAAAGGAAAGATGAAGACTCAAATGTCATTGTCACTTTCACCGAAAGGACAACAATGAGGGGGCAATGTTCATACCCGTTCCGGCCATATCTTGATTCGGCCAGAGTGAAATACGTGTGATCTGTATGGATACGCATGGTGTACCTAGGATTTCCGGTGGATATGTACAATGAATCCTGGAAAAATGGAATCATAACATATCAATTGTGACCAAACGTTACTGAAGCGGTCGAGAGGAGAAATGACCGAACTCATATAGTTATATGACGTAAGCGAGAGCGATCGAGTTCGCATGGTCACGTGATAGGTGGTGAAAAGAGAGACAAGGGAAGCGAAACGTGGGAAGTATCTAGAAGCCAAATAATGGTGAATGGTTATGATAACCATTGGAACGTGGGAAGGATCCAGAACGTCTAGATTACAGCTATAAATAAAGGAATATTACAATAAAGCAAATCGTCTCATACCAAACCCAAATAAACCAAATATATGTTTCAACTATCCCTTTAATTAACAGTGAATTTACATTCCATAATGTAATGCTTTACTTTTCCTATTGAGTCAATTACATTTCGTAGTGTAATTGCTTACTTTTTCAGCTTGTAGATTTATATTCCTTATCATAATCTGTACCATTAATCTATTCTTTAGTTATAATTGGAGTTTACGCTCGCACGTTGAACTTCGTTCAATCATAAAAAAGGTGTCCTTCAACAGTTCACAACGACCAACTGTAAGGGTTTCTTTCTCATTTCCTTAAATTTGTATTGAAAAGTCCTTTCATACGAAAGGCAAAGGAGTAACCCATCATCAGAGGACAAACCCCATCCTTTGAATATCGCTTGATTCAATTTACACATTGAACGAGTGGTCGAATAGGCAACTGATCTCAATCATACACTACATGTTTGCCTATCTTGGCGCTCGGGGTCATTGTTGTTCGATTTGAATTTAGCTGAAAATCTAATTCTGGCAAGCTAGCACACTATTGGGAAAACAACAACGAACAACCGTAATGATTCGTTGGCCACCACACCGGGCCTGAAAGCTATTGCACTAGTCAGTAGGCCGTAGCACACGACGGCTGATAGACTCGCGAGGTAGCTGGATGATGTGCAAGCCATATACTTACGTTTTTCTTCCCTTTCCTTCTTCTTGCTTGATTACATGACTCGTCGAAAGCTAGTTTGGCGAACTGGTCTTTCTAACGGGGTAAAACCACCACACCAGAGATATTCTGATTGATCCTTCCTCGGCATTTGTAGAACGTCAAAATGGTTTCTCACCTGCCAGTGGCCGAAATTTGGGATTCAAGCGTCTTAAATGGGGATTCCGATAAAAAAAATTGAGAATTCCAGTGAGGTCCTTCAACTCCCTCTTTTTATCCAACAGTTAAAAGGTCATTTCTTTATAGCAGAATGGGCTATTTATAGGAGAGAATGTCAGTGGATGAAGGCTAATGGCAGCTTGCAAAGTCATATGTCGCGTGGGGCGCTCAGGATGTTGTGTGGTACTTAGGGCGTCGGTCATGCCCCTTACATGGCGCTCGGTGTGACATTATGGCAGGGCACCGTAGGGAACCTCCACTCACTTTGTACAGTGGTGACTTGGCTTGTACGTCACCCTGATGGCTCGCTTCTCTTCTTTCTTGGCCTGCTACACAGCGGCCGGATGTCTTACAAGACACCCCACAATGGCCTCTCCTCCATTCCTTTGTCATGCCTTATCGTCCGTCGCCTTGTGCATCACATGTAGCCTCTACACTTGAGGCCCTAACATTAATAAAGCTTATTCTTTTAGTTACTATTGGTGTTTGCAATATGAATGTTTGGCATAGTAAGTTATGTGAGATTTATCCCCAATATGTGAAATGTATGAGTGTTTTGAAACGTATCCCTGAAGTTAAGGGATAAAGACTCGTTTGGGAAATGTGTTCAATGCAATAAAGCTAAAATTTTTAGGAATCCTTTTATATTAGTTGAGAGGAATTTCGAACTCCTAAATTTATACCACCCAAATATTTATAATCTGAAAGAAATCCAAACTAGATGAGGTAAAATGTACTTTAATACCTTATAGATGACCATTCCAAGTTTTGTCATGTATATCTTATTAGGTCCAAGGATGGAGCTCTAAACATGTTTAAAAGTTTTAAGGTTAAAGTAGACAATCAACTTAATCTTAAGATTTTTTTTTAAAAAAATCTTATAAGTGATAGGGGAGCTAAGTATACCCTAATAGCCTTTAGTGACTTTTGTGAATTCTGATGGATTATACATCAGTACACTGCTTCCTATGCCCCTCAACAAAATGGAGTTATTGAGAGAAAAAATAAAACCTTGATTGATCTAGTAAATGATATGCTTCATTCTTTTAGTCTACCTCATCATTTGTGGGGCGAAGCTATTCTTACAGCTACCTATATCTTAAATAGAATTCCTTCTAGTAAGTTAGATAAAAACTTCATGTGAGATATGGAAAGGTAGGGCCCCTAACTTAAACTATTTTAGGACTTGTGGATGTCTATCTAATGTTAAATTAGTTGACCTTAAAAGACCTAAGTTAAGGAAATAAAACTGGTTGTTGTATATTTGTTAGATACACACTAAATAGTAAAGTTAATGAGAGTGATCTTTTAGACTAAGGGTCCAAAATTTTGAATCCCGTATGGCGCCCCCTCGACTACCCTGCTTCGACATGTGGCGCGACCCCGCTCGTCACTCGACCTTGTTACCGAGAAGTGGTCACGCGTTGCTCTTTCATTGGTCGAATACTGAAAAGACGGTCTGATAGGTCACGTGGTCTCGAGCCACAACGTGCCACCTTGACTATGTCGTACATGATTACTAACACACCTCGACTCCCGTGTTGGCCGTCATACTCAACATTTATGGTGGAATAGTCCGACCTAGGTGCTTCCGACCTACTTTCTGAGTATGTGCAACTGACTCGAAAGTAGGGGGCTTACTATTATGGGAAAAATGGGATGACCCATGAAAGGAGGTCGAACCAACAACCAATACAAACCAATAGACCAAACTACTCAAAAGATAACTACTATCAGAGAATGGCTGATCATAAGATAGGTTAGCATGACCACAAGTTGGCACAACCTCTGACAAACTTCCTAGAAGAGCAGCCTAATAGGGTTATCAGACCCAGTAAAGGAAGATAAAGACTACTAGAGTCAAGGACATTCTAAACGTGCTCGGTCGGTATTGTCATCGGAATGATACCGACCTACTGATAGCTCAGTATTGTTTGTCTCCAAGGAATTATTTTTTTCTACTATTTGACCTTATCTATGGGTCGGACTGGTCTATTAACTTTCAACTGACGTCTAATCCTATCCAAAGCAAACAACCTAGAGGTCTCTCTTAAGATCTCGGGGGGATAGGGTCAAAATCCCAGAGATCTCAGATGTCAAAGATCTTGAGAAGATCTCTTATATATGAGGAGTCCTAAATGGAAAGGATCTCCAACGGTGTGATCTTTTCTCTAATAGACAAGATCTCCAGCGGTGTGATCTTCCATCTAATAGAAAAGATCTTCCAACTATGTGATCTTCTCTCTATTATAAATATAAAAGCCTCTAAATGGTGAAAGGTACACACAAAAATACAATTCAAAAACTTTTACTGATGACACTTTTACTTTAAGATCATTTATACAAAGACTCGGATCCTTGGCTTTGGCATCGGAGGGTCCCTGCATCAGCCAGGGTCTTCCTTGTATGTTTTATGTACAGGCACCCAAAGGTGTAAGAAGTGTCTACTAAAAAATTCCATCAATAGATATCATTAAATTTCCAATTATTCCTTTGAATTTGTTATTTTTTATTTGAGCATTATATGCTAAAGTGTTTGAGACGGCGAACTTTCGCCGTTCAGCAGTTGTATATTAAAGACTGTCATAGTAGATCCTTTGTACCATTCAATTGATTTGAAAAATTGGCGCCAGCCATCTTCAATTATTTAATTATTTCTTTTCTCAATCGAAATATTAGATGCACTAGTTTTCATTCTAGTTTTCACTGTTTATACATTTATACAGTACAAATACATATTGTTGTTGTTGTTACCGGGCGCTGGAATAGCAATGATCCGTTCTGGCTTAGGTCTAATAGGCAGTCTCTCGTAGTAGGGGAAGGCTTGTAAGGACACTGATGATCCGGAACTCCTTGCGTATCGGTCTTCTTATCAAGGCTTCGTGCCCGATATGGTTGGACGCGACTTGCATGTGCCTCCCACTGCAAAAAGTTCATGTGGTCGTATGCTACGTGGGGCCCACAAAGATGCCCATAAAAAATCCGCTCTGTTCATCGGTTTCAAAAGACAATAATAGTACAGGAGTCCAAAAATCAGGCAGATCCAAAACTCAGGTGGGCCCCACCACATGAAATAACAACGAAAGAATGCCTACCAGTGGAAACTTTGTGGAGCCACAGAAGTTTTGTACCGGGGTGATATTTGTACTTCAGTATCCCTCCAAAACTCAGGTGGGCCGCACCACATGAAACACTGACATAAGAAAGCCTACTATTTGAAACTTTGTGGGGGCCACAGAAGTTTTGTACCAGGGTGACATTTGTAGTCATAGTTTATCTGGGTGGTAGTAGCCCTGTGAACGGTTTGGATGGCATATAAGCATCATAGTCGACCCAGGAAGATTTCAACAGGTGGACGTTTCTGTTCTAAGTTTTTTGTGTGGTGTGATCCACCTGATTTTTGGATCTGCACATTTTTGGATTCCCACCCTATTGTGGTCCTGCAAAAACTGATGGACAGAGTGGATTTGTCATGGCATCTCTGTGGATCACTATAACTTCCTACCACGGGAACTTTCTGTGTCAGGGAATTTGTCAAGGACATTTCTGTGGGGCCCACATAACGTCCGTCCACGTGAACTTCACCTAACAGAGCACATGCAATGAGGGTGTACTGAGTAAACTCTTTGAGGCCACTGTGGTATATGTCTTATCCGTGCCGTCCATCCGTTTTTTAAACTCATTTTAAAAGATAAGCCAGAAATTGCATTTCCTTGGTTCAAGTGAACCACACAACATAGTGGAAATTTAATGCTTACCCATCACCGCTGAAAACTTCTTGGACAGTAGTTCTGCGTCAAGCTGATTTTTGGGTTTTCCTTTCATCCATGTCTGTTGAATTTAAAACAGGTTGGATGATAAATAAACATCACAGTAGGCCTTAGGAAGGTTTCAATGGTGGATATTGATGTACGGCAGGACGCGGACACTTTCATGGCCAAGATGGACCGGGGAAGGCCCGATTGAAGGAGGAGGTGATCGGGACCCTCGGAACCTTAAAACAGTCTTATCTTACCGTATATTGTTTTGGGTTGGAAAAGCTACTGTAGCCAACCAACCCCTATGCCGATTCCATCCGATCGACAGTTAGAGTTCATTTTTTTTATTATTTTTACTATAAATAGTAACTTTTAATTTAATCATAACTTTTGATCCTTTTAAATTTTAGGAGTTGTGCCCAACGTGAAAGCCTTGGAAAAATTAGGTGAATAATATGGTTTGGCGAAATTGAGCCATTACTATTTTTGGCCGAAGATCAAGAAGTCTAGTAGGAAACCATCTATAAATAGTGAGTTTACTATTTATAAGCAGGCACGTTTTCAGGGAGTTTTGAGTCTGAAACTTCATCTTAGGTTTAAGTTCACTACTTAAAGGATTGTAATTTCATTTTTTTTTATCATCAATTAATTTATTTCGATTTATTTGAAATTATCTCTATTTTCTTCCCTCATAGATTTGAGCAATCTCTGTGAGGAGCCCAAAGAAGTTTTGTGGATTTAGAGTAGTTACCCTTGAGGAAGACAATGATCGACCTCATCACGTTCTTCCCTGTGTTAATTGGTAACAGAGTGAGGACTCTCCTCGGGTTGATGGCAACTAACAACGGCATGGACCAAAATTTTATGAACGATGATTCAGAGATTCGTTATCTATTAGAAAGAATAGAAGCTTTTCATCGGAAGAATCAGTTGACCATGCAAGGGTTGCAGGCAACCCTCGACTGTATTGTGAATGCGTTAATTCCACCCCGAGCCCAAGGCAATGCTCAGTGGCTCGTGGTTACCATGTAGCACAACCCTGATTTCCCTAGAGCACTTTTGGAGGAGAATCATAGGGCTACTTGTTCACACTCCAAGTATAGGGTTGTGATGTAGTAATAAACTCGGTAAGACCGAGGTGGAATCCACGGGGACTGAACCTTGTATGTAATTTGAAAATAAATCAAATTAGAACTAGGATAAATGAAATCTAAATCGGATAAAAGGGATAGAATAATTGTGAATTTATTTAACTAAAACTCATGAAATTTAAAGAGAGGAAACTAGGGTGTCAAGGATCCACTTGTAGAGATCAGGGAGATCTATACTTGATTCACAAATACAACTAAAATCAGAGCCTTATCTTCATCTAGTTGAAAGATATTTCATAAAAAATCCATTTGAACTTCCGTAAGACCCGTACCCTAAACCGTACCGTTTCTTAGGCTTCCATAGTCCTCCCAGTCGAATTCCGTTAACCCTTGACCTGTATCCGATATTTGCGCGCGATCCTAAGCCGAGTCCTGCATACCGAAGTCGACTTGACCCAAAACTTGTACCCTAGCGACTACGCTGTCGCCGCAGTTCTAATGCTGCGACTCACGGACCGATCCGATACCTGGGCCAGAAGATGTGGGCCCACGTTCATTCCGAAGAAACGCCACGCATTGCGAACTCTGAGAGAATCTCTACGACGCATCACATCAAATCAAGTTAAGTACACCATCCCATGCCACCTCACCCTATCCCTAACACAAACACCCACTCCCTCTTTTCCATAAGTCAACTCTCTCTCTCCCTACCCATCCCTCTTTTACTAAAATTTCAAAGAAACCCATACCTCTCCATCCTCTTCCTTACAACACCCATTCTACCCATCCCATATCAATCCATCACCTCTCTTTCTCTCTTATTCTCTAACCAATCTCCCAACTCCCATAAGAGCTTCCAACATCCAAGCTCTCTCTTCCAAAAACAAGTGTGGCACACTTTCCCACCCTCTCATCTCCCATCTCAACCATTTATTCTCCATCAACCTCCATTAAAATAGAAGGCAAGGAGCATACAAGTCCAATGAGCTAAAGGAGAAGGTCGATAGGTGGGTGATCCACCGTTCGTTTCAAATTTTAGGGCTCACTTGATGTGGGACCCATTGATGCATGCAGTGTATTGAGAGGGCCCATTAGTGGCTGGGTCCCTCCCCTTCACATCTCGTTTTCTTTCTCTCTCTCTCTCTCTTGTATGTTGTAGAGGTGTGTGGCCCACCATGAAGTACGTAGTACATCCATGTTGTCCATGCGCCGGATTCGCCTTATTAGACTGTCCAACAGGCAAGATTGCTGCCAGTCCGTCTAGACAGACCTGGATGAAGAAAAAACAAAAATATCAGTTGAATCTAGAGTGGGTGGGCCACACCACGTGGACCCACCTTGATGCTATGGCCCCCAAGACCATCCAGATCACCATCCAAATCCCTAGACGGTGTACTATTCTGATGCAGGGATCTACCCGGCGTCCAGCAATCTGGCAAGCCTGGTATGCACAACGCCCGACATCCAAGGCGAGCTAGATCCAACAGCAGCTGAGAGATGACGCTCCGATGTGGAGAAGATTTTTTATACTATGGCATGTACAACCAGCAGCGAGTCCGGTTGGCAGCATTTCTTCTCCAGGGTGAGGCCGAGTACTGGTGGACCTCCGTTACTCGTGTTACAGGGCCTGATTTTATCTGGACATGGGAGGATTTTATTGATCGATTCGAGCAGCAGTACTTCCTCCGCCACATTTATCGTTAGAGAGCGTTAGAGTTCGAGACTCTGGTGCAGGGAGACATGTCCGTAGCATAGTATGCGGCCTGTTTTGTGGCACTATCAAGGTTTGCGCCGTATTTGGTTGATGATGAGGGGTAAAAGGCTCGCCATTTTGAGAATGGCTTACGTTACAGTCTACGAGGTCGTGTTATTGGGCATGAGCTCCCGACTTTTCAGGCGGTAGTATAGAGGGCTTAGATTTATGAGACTGAGTGAGCCAGCACGCAGAGCGATCGAGATCAGAGGAGAGGCTAGAAGAGGCAGGGCCCCTCCAGTATCTCCCAACAACATCGACAACCACAGGGGTATAGGAGTCACACATCTGTCAGACCACTGGCAACACAGCGACACCTCTAGCACTACCCCAGTAACCATTTACATGGATTTGTTATAGATGTGGTGGGACAGGGCACCGCGCGTGTGAGTGCCCCCTCCCTCATCTGCAGCAGCTAAGAGGGCCGCAAAATCCTCCAACGCAGCAGCGACCCCATCAGCAGTGACCACAGTTGCCTCAACCGCCGAGGCCGCCTCAGCAGTAGCATCAGCACTAGCCTCCGAGACTATAGCAGCAGAAATAGCAGATTCGACAGCCTCAGCGACAGCAACAGTAGCACCCTTAAAGGGGACAGGCACCTCCCCAACTAACTCAGGCTAGGTTCTACGCGACTCAGCAGGACCCGCAGTCCTCTAGAGGAGTCGTTGAGGGTATACTTCCAAGCTCTGCATGCATCATTCAAGTTTTATTTAATTCCAGTGCTTCGCACTCATTTATGTTTGAGGGATTCTGCTGTTTGACTGGATTGTTGACAGATTCTACTCGAGAGGGATTGACCGTATTGACGCCCTTGGGGAAGACTACAGTATTAGGCCGCTTTCGTTCGTCTTGCCCCATGTTAGTGTGAGAGATTTTCTTGCTCGCCGACTTGTACGTGCTGCCGATGTCAGATTTTGACGTTATATTGGGTATGGATTGGCTTGCCGAGTAGCACGCCATCTTGGACTGTTCCGCGAGGACAGTCACGTTCTGTCTACCAGGCTTGCTGCATTTTTAGTTCGTTACCAAGCCTAGAGGAGAGTCATTGTCTTGCTAGATGTCCTGCACCATTGAAGAGCCTATTATCGCTTGCATTGATCAGTTGCTGATTGTCTGTGATTTTCCCAACTTGTTCCAGGAGATTTCAGGATTATCGTCGTGCCGTCACATTGAGTTTCAGAGCGATCTTATGCCTGGTACCGCGCCTATCTCGAAGGCCCTGTATCTTATGACACCGATGGAGTTGAGGGAGCTACAGCGACAGTTGGATGAGTTACCTGAGTTGGGATTCATTCGTCTAAGAAGTTCGCCTTGGGGAGCGCCGATACTCTTCGTTAAGAAGAAGGATGGCTCATTAAGGCTCTGCGTGGATTATTGCGAGCTCAACCGAGTCACGATCAAGAACAAGTACCCGCTTCCAAGGATCGACGACTTATTTGATCAGCTAAAGGGTGCACGGCTCTTTTCGAAGATTGACCTGCATTACGGTTATCATCAGATTCGTCGAGTCGTTACAGGATTACCGAGCAGAGGCAACATCTGAGAGTCAGACATATTACAGATTGGTTCTAATGGTGGACTTCGCTTCAAAGGCCGACTATGTGTCCCAGATATTCCTGAATTGTGCAGAGATCTTATGGCCGAGGCACATCAATCGCAGTTTTCTATCCACCCTGGCTCGACGAAGATGTATCATGATATGAGGAGACAGTATTTTTAGGCAGGAATGAAGTGCCAAATCACCAGTTTTGTGGCTAAGTGTGACACATGCCAGCATGTCAAGGCCGATCATCAGAGACCCCCTAGTCCATTACAGTCGTTAAGCGTCCCGATGTGGAAGTGGGAGCACGTATCTACTGATTTTATCATTGGCCTGCCGAGGACTCAGCGAGGTCATGACACTATCTAGATTGTCGTGGACCGTCTGACGAAGTCGGCACATTTTCTTGCCATTCGTGAGACTTAGTATGCGGACCGGCTTACCAAGCTGTTTGTAGATGAGATCGTGAGATTACACGGTGTTCCTGTCTCGATCGTTTTAGACCAAAACTCGAAGTTCACATCTTAGTTTTGGGGAGCATTCAGAGAGTGATGAACACTAATTTGCAACTCAGCACCACATATCATCCGCAGACCGAAGGGCAGAAAAATGGGTCAACCAGATCCTTGAAGATATGCTCAGAGCTTGCACAATCGACTTCTCGGGTAGCTGGGATGAACATCTACGATTGTCTAAGTTCACATATAACAACAGTTATCAGGCGACCATTGGCATGACTCCTTTTGAGGCATTGTATGGAAGACCATATAGATCTCCGAGTTGTTGGACCGAGGTCAGAGAGCGACGTTTCCTATGTCTCGAGCTTGTGCAGTAGACGTCATTGGCTATCGATATCATTAGGCAGAGGATGCGCATAGCTCAGAGCCGACAAAAAAGTTTTGCTAATTGCCGACGTTATTCCTTAGAGTTCGTTGTTGGGGACAGAGTGTATCTCAAGGTCTCGCCCATGAATGGTGTAGTTCAATTTGGAGCAAAGGGCAAGCTTGCCCCGAGATTCATAGGACCTTTCGAGATCACTGAGCGTGTTGGCGTCGTGGCCTATCGGCTTGTCCTTGTCATCTCAGTTGTCTAGCATCCACATCATTTTTCATATTCTATGCTGAAGAAGTGTGGGTCAAACATAGTTCTTGTTATCAATTGGCAGCTACTGGAGGTTCGTGAAGACGCTTCTTACATTGAGTAGCCAATTTGTATCCTTGATCAGAAGGAGCAGGTCCTCCGGACCAAGGTCATTCTCTTGGTGAAGGTTTAGAGGCATCTTGGGATCACGAGGCCGAGATTCGAGAGCTCTATCCCCATCTCTTTAATGATTGATTATATGTTGTATCTTGTATATTGTCTCCAATTTTATATAACGATATTTTGTTTCCTCTTCTATTATGAGTTATGTTTACTTGCAATGATAGTGTAAATTTCGAGTACAAAATTTTTATTTAGAGGAAAGAGCTACAAAGTTGTCGATGTTGGTGAATTTTGGCATGGTCGAGACCTTGAGATATGCTTTTGCGGTCCTCCCAGTCGAATTTTGGCAACCCTTGACCTATATCCGGCGTTTACGTGTGATCCTAAGCTGAGTCCTGCATATCAAAGTTGACTCGACCTGACACTTGTACCTAGCGACCGCGCCGTCGCCGCAGTTCCAACGTCGTGACTCGCACATCGATCCAATACCCGGGTCAGGAGATGTGGGTCCGCCTTCATTCCAAAGAAACGTCGTACGTTGCGAACTCTGAGAGAATCTCTATGACCCATTAAATCAAATCAAGTCAAGTACACCACCCATATCCTATGCCACCTCACCCTATCTTAAGTACAAACACTCACTCCCTCTTTTTCTAAAAGTAAAATCTCTTTCTCCCTACCCATCCTTCTTTTACCAAAATTTCAAACAAACTCATACCTCTCCATCTCCTTCCTTACAACACCCATCCCATATCAATCCATCACCTCTCTTTCTCACTTATTCTCTAACCAATCTCCCAACTCCCATGAGAGTTTCCAACATCCAAGCTCTCTCTCCCAAAAACAAGTGTGGCCCTCTTTCCCAGCCTCTCATCTCCCATCTTAACCATTCATTCTCCATCAACCTCCATTAAAATAGAAGGCAATGAGCATACGAGTCCAAGGAGCTAAAGGAGAAGGCCGATAGGTGGGTGATCCACTGTTGATTTCAAATTTTAGGGCCCACTTGATGTGGGACCCATTGATGCATGTATTGTATTAAGAGGGCCCATTAGTGGTGGGGTCCCTCCCCTTCACGTCTCTTTTTCTTTCTCTCTCTCTTTCGTATGTTGTAGAGTTATGTGGCCCACCTAGTGTGTACGTGGCCCACCATGAAATATGGAGTACATCCATGCCGTCCATGAGCCGGATTTGCCTTATTGGGCTATCCAGCGGGCGGGATTGGTGCTCATCCGTCTGGACAGACCTATATGAAGGAAAAACACAAATATCAGCTGAATCTAGAGCAGGTGGGCCACACCACGTGGACCCAAATTGACGATATAGCCCCCATGACCGTCCAGATCACCGCCCAGATCCTTGGACGGTGTACTGTTCTGATGCAGGGATCTGCCCAGCGTCCAACAATCTGGATGCTGAACTATTATTTTTTTTTAAAAAAAGTATAATATATATATGTATGTATGTATGTATGTATGTATGTATGCATGTATGTATAGAATATAAAATATAAAGTATATATATACACATATAGTAGATATATATTATAATATATTTGGAGATGGTGGGGTGGCCCATCTACGTGGGACCCACCTTGACGTATATATTATGTATCTATTTCATCCTGCCATCGATCCAGACCGTCTAGCGGTCTGGACATGGGGACCATTATGATGCATTGGTCTTATCCACACTGTCCAGATGGCTGGATGGTGGGACCCACCACATGATGTAAGTATTTTGTCCACATCATTCATCTGATGGACGGATCAGCCCCTGCTGCAATGTGCTGTTGTGATTATAGTCAGCAAGTTCAGTGGGACCTACACCATGATGGATGTGCTCCATCTAAACCGTCCATCCATTTGGCAACTTGTCTCAAGGCTTGAGATTAAAAATAAGACAGATCTAATATCATGTGGACCACACTATAAAAAACAGTGGTGTTGTACGTCTACCATTGAGACCCCTTTGGGTTACAGAAATTTTGAATCAATATAATATTTGTTTTTCCTCTCTATACAAGTCTTTGTGACCTTATGCATAGACTGGATGGAAAATAAACGCTGTGGTGGGCCCCCCTCTAAATTTTAACAGTGGAAATTCTTATCACCATTGTGGTTTGTAGTATGGTCCAGATGGTCTTTTGACATGATTCATTTGTTTGGAAAATGCTTTAAAATGATCTCTATAGATGGATGAATTGTGTAGTTGTTATGGCCCATTAATTTAGCCCATTTGATTCGGCTCATTTGATTCAACCCACTTGACTCGGCCCATTTGAATCGGCCCATTTTATTGGCCTATTCAACTCGACCCATTCGACCTGGCCCATTTGATCAACCTATTTAACTTCTCCCATTCAACTTGGCCCATTTGATTCGGCCCATTTGATACGGGTCGATGTTATATATATATATATATATATATATATATATATATATATATATATATATATATATATATATATATATATATATATATATATATATATATATATATATATATATATATATTGGCTCATGAGCGAAGCCTAATGTGATGCGTATATGCCCCTTAAGCGAGGCCTATAATGATGTATATTAGGCCCTTGTATGAGGCCGTGGGCTCATTATACGTTTGGCCCTATGAGCGTCATTCCTTAGGAGCAATTTTGGTTAAACGTCCACACTGATGGGCAATGATAGTTGGATGTCCACGTTGTGACCTTCCCTTAGGCCTTGTTAGGCCCTTTCTCATCGTTCTGTAGTGGGTTAACCCAAACGCTTGGGCTCTATTCATTTTAATTGGTCCATCATCGGCCGTCCATCTATGGACCCCATCTTGTGTCGAGGTTGATTATCGGTGCTGATTGCCGATACCGACTATCGTTGCTGATTATGAGTTTATGACAGCGTAACATTATGATACATATCCATATGCATCATCTGTATACTTGTTATGAGATGTGATTGGCCATTGCATATACCATAGTACAGGTGGTTTATGGGACTCCTTGATTGGTAAAGTTACCCCACATGAGCGCATGATATGCGTAGGATTGATGCGTGATTGGACTGCTTGACTCATGAACTTTGCATTTGTGTGATTGTGATTACTGTATGCCCTAGCAACATCAGTGCCTTAGCCTCCACAGACACATCATGGGTAGCCAGATTGGAACTGAAAATACTGTTTCTAGCATCGGGGTGTCATAGATGTCCCTGGTGAAAATTCCTAAACCCGATGGTACCAGAAGATGACTATAATATCGAGACTGAGTGGATACATGAGCGCATGAGGGCCGATACCAGAAGGCTGCGTCTCCCACTGTGTCATGATTAGTTAGAAAGGGGTGTGACCTTACTCTCCTGAAGGTAGGGGGCATTACTAGGCTGAGTTTGACAAGCTTATGAATGGGTCCGCTATCGACGTATCGGATAAGTATTAGCAGACTATTGGTCAGGAGGATAGTGAGGTTTCTTACGCTCACTTCGACTGTATGCCTAAGAAAGGGGTAGTGTCATTTGAAGTGTACTAAACCCCGGTAATTATCCAAAATGAGAACCATAATGATATTTGATGTTCTAGTGATAAGCTGCATTGATATGTGGATTTGGGTGAGGATTGACATGCTTGATTTGCATCTCGTATCGCATGGTCTTGATATGGCCGATAGCATTCATATCTTTCACCGCATAGCCTTAGTACGACTAATTACATTCATGCACTCATTAGTATGATTCCACACTACTCTAATAATGCATTCTGAACATGTTCATGTTACGCACACACTTACACCACCATCTTAGCTTTCTATAAGCTTATGCACGATTGATGCGTGCAAGTGATGACAGAACATAGCCGTAGCCTCGCCGCAATAGGAGCGTGCAATCGAGCTTCAGGAGTTTCCGCTATTATCTTATATTTTCCATCATACGCATCGTACTAAAAGTTTTGATCATAGTGGATTTTATGATGAGATCCTTGTGGTTATTGTTCCTGGGTTATGCTTATGGTTATGCTCATTACGAATAAAATCATGTTAGAAATCCTCCTTATAGAATTTTAGGATCGGAACCTAGTATATGGGTGTCGGGAGCCGAGAATGGGGTACTACGGAAGCTGTCGGCGTCGGATTAGGCTCGGAAATTTTGTGAGCCCGGTTTCTGAGTTTGGGGCGTGACAACTTTCTTTGATCCAATTTTCAAGAAAAGATAGGTACGAGAATTAGAATTGATTCCATCACAAGACCATGCCCAAGAAACAAAGTAAACAACAGAATTTAACCAATCCACATCCAATCTGAGAGAGTTATGAAAGTTGAGAATGGTTCCATCATCCAACCATGCTCGTGAGACGATGGTGAACAACAGGGTTCCTATAATCATAACCTTTATACATGCATGGAAAATACCAGAAGATATCGCATATCCATTGTAATTCGAGTCACAACAAACTATTAAAAACTAAAGGAATTCCATATAGTCAAACTAGTGTCAAAATTAGTTCATGAAACAAAAGGCATAAACAAAAAGTCTCCCATCACGCTACAAGCTTCACCTCTTAGCCATAACTAAGAGGCTTAGGCCATCATAGACATGATGAGGCTAAGAATCTTAAAAGCATTAAGGAAGAAACTAAATGAAAAGGAGAAGGACGAAAACTCCCAGATGTGTGCGCATTCTCTCTCTTTCTCTTTGACGTCAGATCCTGGATTGCCTCCACACCTACCCATTTCCATGTCTAAATGATACCTTCATGCACTCTCATTCGTTCCCTCTTTTATAGGAAAGAGTAGGTCGGATGGAGCTTTGCATGCATAAACCATACGTAGCAACAGTTTCTGCGCAAGAAGAAAAATGCATAACCTCTTTGCGTTTGATCTAAATCTGAGACGAAGGATCGTCCAGATTTTCAATTCTGCCTTCTTGGATGGAGTTTGGATGGTCTTGGATAGAGTTTGGGCGGTCTAGATCAGTCATCCAATCACACCCTTGATCGCACAACTCCCCGAAAGATTCGGTTTTCCCAGTACGTGCCTAAGCCTTATGCAAACACACGGACATGTTCGATGGTCCCCACAGTGTTATTTTATGAAAAATCTGACCCATTCATTGGATTCCTAGCGAAAAACCAGTCAAGAAGGAGTGATTTTTATGGGGTTTTGGTACGGTCCACTGTATCAAACCAACTCATCGTTAATCTTACATTTTCTGGCGATCCACGTGTGCGTGGGTGCATATGGTCAAAAGGCCACCTAGCCGAGGGTCTTTCCACCCTAGAGACACAATGGACAGGTCTGATCATCATAATGGAAGATAGGTGGGCCCCACTAGCCAAAAATGGCCATCCGTTTTAAAGATGCTGGAGGTTTTTTAATTTTTTGAGAGATTTAGTTGGTTAGCGTGCGCTGACCGACTTTTAAGAGATTTAGTTGGTCAGTGTGCACGTATGCTATGCACACTCACACCCTCCAGTGGGTCCTGTCATGATGTTTATCAGAAATCCATTCCGTCCATCCCTTTTTTCATCTAATTTAAGGGGTTGAGACCGAATTTAAAGCATATATAGATATCAAGCGGGCCCCAAATCAAGATTTTAGGGGCTAATATGTCTGTTGGGCCACTTCCAAAAGGATGCAATGGTTGAAATTTGACATGTACTATTAATTTATGGTCATCAGGCTATATGTGAAGTTTCGAGTCGAACGGATGGTGAGAACCCTGTGATCTTTCATTCTAGCAAATTTTAGGCCCATTTTATGTGAGTGGCCTGATTTTCTCAGATTCTTGACATGTAATTTCTTAGATCTCGATTTCCTGAGGTCCGTCCCTTGCCTTGGTAATTTATGAGCATTAAATCCATGCTTTTAGTACCCTTTTTCAGTCCAGGCTCCTTTTCTTCTTGCATTAATTAGAAATGGCTGAAAAGGCATACACGTATTTCGGGAAGGACTGGAAATAAAAAGGCCCTCCTATCATATGGAAACGAAAAAACAAAGCCTGACTAGTGGGAGACTAGGAGAGGTGCAAAGACCCGAGCCCGACTTTGTCGAGAAACAGGAGTCCTTTGATGTTAGCGGGAAGTGTTGAGGGTCAAATGTTGCATATCAAACCTCGATTATTGCCAGATTTTATATACACGATAATGCTTAATGGCGTATTTTAATTGTGTTTTGTTGCGAGATGCAATCAGGAGCATTGACTGAAAACTGATAGTAAAAGCATGGATTTGACGCTTTAAACTCATCAGAACAAGGGACGGACTTCAGAGGACGAATATTAACGGATTTACATCTCAGGGATTTGAGAAAATCAAGTCGTTCACGTTAAAGAGGCCCGAAATTAGTGTAGAATGGAAGATCACATGGTTTTCACCATCCGATTGGCTCGAAACTTCATACATGGCCTGGGGGCCATAAATTAACCGTACACGTAAAATTTCATCCATGGGATATCACGGGAAGTGTCCCAACGGCTAGATTAGCCCCTTAATTCATTAAGTGGGGTCCACTTCATATCTAGATATGCTTCATTTTTGGTCTCAACTGTTTCAATGAGCTGAAAAAATGGATGGACGGAACGGATTTCACATAAACATCACGGTGGACCCCACCTGAGTGGTGTGTGCACCGTGCACAAGTGCACGCACCGTGCACTACAAACCAAAGTCAGTTTGACCGACTTTGACCCGTTTCTCTTGCGTAAAACGACCAGCGGATGGATAGACGTTCACTAATTTTGAGTTGTGTGGACCACTCATCATGCATTTGAAAGATCAGATCCGTTCATTCGATTTGTAAGATAGCCAAGACCAATGCCTAGGTGTCCTTTTGGCACCATGCATATGATTACAAAATCCTAGCCATTGAACATGGAATGAATGGTGGAAGAAGAGATTCAAGGGACCACATCAAAATTTGAGAAAAATCAGCCTGTCCTGAACAGTTTTCAGAGGAGAATGCAATGGACGGGGTGGATTTCCTGTCTGACATTGATTCTGGGCCCCACCAACGTCCTAGCGAAGGTCTGCGCAAGCTCTGTTCTGCAACAGAGCCTGCGGTCGATTCAGGTGGGCCACCATCGTTGATCGGAGGGCCGATCCAAACTAACCATCGTGAAGAACGTCAAAAATCGTCCCAAGGAACGTTATTTCTTTGAAAAGAAAGAAAGGAAGGTGATGCAGATCTGATCCGTTCTCTGCTACGTAAAACAGGAGGGCGGCTCGTTTTCTATGTAAAGAAGGCATCCATACCGCCTCTTGTGCGTAAGATTCCAGCCGACTCTCTCTCAGTCTGTCCATCGACATTCCTACGGTTTCCTGCTACTATAAAAGGAGAAGAAAAGTAGAGAGAAAAAGGGAGGACGTGGAGGCAGCTTGTGGTGGACGGGAGAACAAGTTTTTGAAGAGAGTTTGTTTTTTTTTTCTTATTTTTGCTTTAGTTTTTTTCCATTAAGAGATTTAGCCGCACCATGCCAATGATGGGCTAAACCTCTTAGCTAGGGCTAAGAGGTGAAGCTTGTAGTGAGATGGAGGAATTGATACTTGTGCCTTTTGTGTAGACTGAATTGATTTTAATTTAATTTTATTATGAGAATATTTTTAGTTTTTAATGGTCTGTTATAACTGAAATTACAATGGATCTACGATGGCTTTGAGTATTTTTATTTCCTTTTCATGTCTATGATGTTAGGAAGCCTTGTTGTTCACCATAGTCTCCTGGACATGGTTGGATGTCGGTACCCTTCCTAACCTTCATGCATTGTTGATTGGTTGGTAATTAGTTTAATTTTGTTGTTTGGTTTGTCTCCTAGGCATGGTTTGGTGATGGGATCCATTCTAATTCATATACCTTTCATCTCTTGAAAACTAGATCAAAGTAAGTTCAGTTTGATTTCATGATTCTTAAAGCAGGCATTAGATCTCTCTGATCTCTACAAGTGGATCCTCTGAATCCCTAGTTTCCTATCTCTGATTTCTCCTAAGTTTTAGATAATAATTTTATAATTATTCCTTAAATTCTAGTCCATTTAAATTTCATCTCATTCTAGTTCTAGCTCTAGTTAGTTTCAGATAACATGCAAGTATCAGTCCCTTGGGATTCGACCTCGGTCTTATCGAGTTTATTACTACATCACAACCCTGCACTTGGGGAGTGAACAAGAAGCATGTCCGAAGCAAGAAACGAAGTGTTGGACTGGGCCACACTCCCCAGACATGCCAGACCATCAGCAACCGTGTTGTCTTCTATTGGAGTGTGGACAATGCGAAGATGGAGGGAGGGGGAAAGGAGGGCCACTTTCACTTTCCAATACCAGAACGGCTAGGAGAAGTTGGAATCATCCGCCAGCGCTTGCACCACCACCCTAGAATCACTCGCCAGCATGATATTGGAGTAGCCCAGACAGTGGGCCAGTGAGAGAGCATCCATGACCGCCTTACTGTCGGCCCTTGTGTTGGTGCCAATGCGGTAATCGTCGGCAAACCCAAAAATGAAACGATCGGAATCATCTCGCCCAACACCACCTCCACCCGAAGGCCCCAGGTTCCCTCTAGATGAACCATCGACGTTCAGTTTGATCCAACCCTTGGGCAGGGGGGGGGGGGGGGGGGGGGGGGGGGTCAACATTATTTTACAATGGATAAGGAGGACTTAATTAGCTCGATCGGAACCATTTTACAACGGATATGGAGGGCTTATTACTTATCCAACCTGGGTTCCCTCTAGATGAACCATCGACGTCCAGGCTCCTAAATACGCCTTGCATCACAAACACGATTAAAATGGACCATTAAACAGTATTATGTTCATAAATTCAAGTAATAACTGGGATCTAATATGTAATATTCGACCCTCAACACTACCCTAGATGAGTCGAGCTCGAGCGATGAGGACATTGATGGTGGATTTGCCCGATGACCGGTACATGGAGGCAATCAACTATATCCTGTTGAAAGAGATTATCAAGGTAAAGCCAAACTTTCCAGTTTTAATGACTTATTGCGTATAAAAGATTTCCTAGATTAGTTAGCTGAAGTAGAATAATATTTTGATTATATGGATGTGCCCGAACATAAAAAGGTGAATTAATAGTATTTAAATTAAAATAT
This sequence comes from Magnolia kwangsiensis, assembly GCA_037074715.1. NCBI lineage: Eukaryota > Viridiplantae > Streptophyta > Magnoliopsida > Magnoliales > Magnoliaceae > Magnolia > Magnolia kwangsiensis. The sequence continues at coordinate 144,895,284 of CM073573.1, forward strand.
GGTGCTTCTGCATGGTGGGAGAAAATACAACTCTCATTTGCCTGACAAAACAAAGTATCGATCCGATTATGGCCATGGATGAGACGCCTTCTTTGATCACAATTCTTCCCCAGTGATTACAATCAGGTATTAATCCAGTAATACCAAAATTTCCAACAGGGGAATCGAACCTTCACAAATTACACTTAAGAATTTCAGTTGTTGGTAATGTAGAATGACTTGTTAGAGACCAAATCGCAGAAGGTGTCATGGTTCATAGGCTGTTTACGATCGATAATTCAAGACTAAGTTCAAATGCACCCAATCGAGACCATAGATGAAGTGGTTCAGTTGGCAGGTACAGCAGAAACACAACTTGTAAGAGTCCATACTCGGCCTTATCCTTCGAATCGACCCCCCATGACGGGCCCTATGCAGGATTCAGCAATGGCTGAAGGAAAGGAACCAGTAGGAAGATGTCCTCAACCTCCTACAACCGCAAACCATGACATGTGAAGCAGTCCATTTAGGCCTCTACGTGTAGCACCCACAACAGTGGGTATAAGTAGGATTCTAAATCGTTATGGTTGACCATGACCGAATAATTGTTACAGTTATGGCCAACTGAGCCACTTATCAAACACCCTTGCACAACGCCCCATAACCCACTTAACTATTAACGAAGGGTGCACTGAAGGTAATGCTGTGGAAGAAGGACCCAAATTTGATGAAGATGAACAAGCCACTGAGGAAGGAGCTGGTGACGAAGAATGGTTGGCCGAATCATTGGTCGTGAGGTGATTATTATACACTCCAAGGAAGGAGATGCACCAACGATGACATAATATATTCCGTACGTAGTGTATCGTCAACGTCAAGGTATATGTTGTAATCTTAGACAGTAGGAGTAGGGAGAACATTGTCTCAAAGGTGATGGTGGACAAGTTGTGGCTATCTATTACAAATCATCATTCCCCATACTTTATTGGCTAGATAAAGAAGGTAAACGAGACCAAGGTAACCAAACAATACACTCTCTCATTTTCAAATGGTAGGAATTATAAGAATCAAGTACTTTGTGACGTAGTCGACAAGGAAGCATGTCATATGTTACTCGGCCAACCATGGCAATCAAACAGTAATGCGACCCACCGAGGACAAGACAATGTTTATATCTTTGTCAAGAATGATTGAAAGGTGATCATTGCTCCTATGGCACCCGAGAACCACCTTAAAGCTTCTAAAGTAGAGAGGAATACTCTCTTGACCATTTGAAATTTCGTGAAGGAATCTTAGGAAATCGGCGAGGTATATGTCATGGTGGTAAAGGGAGAGGAATTGAAGCCCTTAGACATTCCTACAATTTAAAGTCGTTAGAATTTAAAAAAATTTAACCCAAACATTTACTCGATGGATTGCCTCCCATGCGGGACATCCAACATCATATATACCTCATCCCTTGGGCTAGATTACCCAATCGCCTTCACTATCGAATAAGTCCAAAAGAGTGTGAGATACTTCAGGTGCAGTTGGAGAAATTGATCTATAAGGGTCTTCAAAGAGAGAACATGAGCACATGTGTCATGCCAGTGTTGTTAATGCCTAAAAAAGATAAGAGCTAGCACATGTGTGTTGATAGCCCGACAATTAACAAGATTACCATTAAATATCGGTTGTGTGACATACTTAATTTACTAGAAGGTGCCAAGGTGTTCTATAAACTAGATTTGAAGAGTGGGTACCATCATATTCGTATCCGGCTCAGTGATGAGTGAAAAATGACATTTAAGACCAAGGAAGGGTTGTATGAGTGGCTGGTCATGCCCCTGGGTCTATCGAATGCACCAAGAAATTTTATGCGTCTGATGAATTAAGTGTTAAAGTTGTTCATTGGCTGATTTGTGGTAGTATATTTTAATGACATCCTAATATATAGCCAGGGTAAGACGAAGCACACAGAACATCTCAAGCAGGTAATATCGGTCATGAAAGTTAACAAGTTGTACCTCAACTTGAATAAGTGCAGTTTTTAAACGGATAGTCTGTTACTTATAGGATTTGTTGTGATGTCCATAGGCATCCGTGTGGACGATGAAAATGTGCGAACCATCAGGGAATGCCCGATCTCGATAAATATTCATGAAGTGAGGAGTTTCTACGGGTTGACGACCTTTTATCATCGATTCGTGCAAAATTTTAATACTATAGTCACATTCATTACATATTGCATGAAAAAAGGCTCGTTTCAATGGACCAGTGAGGCTAACAAGAGCCTTGGTGAAATCAAGCATCGATTGTTCAAAACACTGGTTTTATTTCTTCCTAATTTTGACAAATTGTTTGAGGTTAAGTGTAATGCCTCATATGTCAAAAGGATAAGTCTTATCAAAGGAAGACATGTTGGTAGCCTTCTACAGCGAGAAGCTCAACGAAACCTAAAAGAAATGGTTAACATGCGAGCTTGAGTTGTACGCAATTGTTTAAGCGTTATGACGTTGGCGGCATTATCTAATACAAAGAGAGTTTGTCCTTTATAGTGATCATTTAAGCCTTAAAGTTTATTAATACTCAGGCTAACTAATACTCAGGCTAACATGAATTATGTGCAAGCAAGATGGGTTGTATTTTTTCAAGAATTCATGTTCATTATGAAGCACAAGTTAGGGTAGCAGAACAAAGTGGCTGATGCACTTAGCCGTCGTGCATCACAACTTATTACGATGAGCAATGAGGTGGTCGGCTTCGATTGTCTTAAGGAGCTGTATGTCGAGGACAAGGACTTTAAGGATACATGAATGAGACACCAAGAGGGTCAACCCAGTGACCTGCATATGCAAGACAGTTTCTTATTCAAAGAGAATCGACTGTGCATCCTTCAAAGTTCTCTAAGGGAGTAAATTATTTAAGAGCTACATGGAGGTGGCCTCAATGAACACCTTAGGCGAGATAAGACGGGGGCTCTTATTGAGGAGCAGTATTACTGGCCGTAATTGGTACGTGACGTAGATAAAGTAGTACAGCGCTATCATGTTTGTCGTACCTCCAAAGAGCAATCTCGAAATAGAGGCCTCTACACCCCATTACCTATTCCTGACAGCCCTTAGGAGGACTTATCAATGAACTTCGTGCTTGTTCTCCCACAAACACAATACGATATGGTTTCGTTGTTTGTGGCGGTAGATCATTTTTCAAAGATGGTGCACTTTACCTCATGTAAGAAAACCCTCGATACAACACACGCAGTGAATATATTCTTTAAAGAGGTCAGTCGGCTATACCAAATTCTCAAGACTATTACTTCTGACCATGACATGAAGTTCATTGACCACTTTTAGAGGACTTTGTGGAATCGGTTCAGTACACAACTTCAGTTTAGTAGTACCTACCACCTATAGACCGATAGGCAGACTAAAGTTATGAATCACACATTGGGAAATCTTCTTCAATGTATTTCAAGTGAAAAACCGAAGCAATGAGATTTAACATTGTCTCAAGTAGAGTTTGCATTCAATAACATAGTGAACCACTCGATAAGGAAGTCTCCATTCTAAATTGTTTTGAAAGTTCGATCATGACCGCTTTAGTTGAAGTAGAAATATGCTAATATGTCCTAGAGGGGGGTGAATAGGACTTTTTAATATTTTATGGTTATTTAGAATCGTATCAATCTAATCCTGAAAAAATATGCATGCATCAGGATTTCTTCAAAGTAACTCTAATGGCTTCCAAGCCAAATAGAGGATCCAATCATAAAACTAATTGAATAAACAAGATGTAAACATAATTTATGATGGATGTGACAGTGTGTGAGGTATGATCTCAGATAATCAAATATGAAAATCGCAATAAGCAATGAAATACAATAGAAATCTCAAACATAGACATTTTTATAGTGGTTTGACTACTTGTCTACTCCACTTCCGCTAGACGCACTCAACCCTTGAGTGTACCGGATCTCATTAAAGGAGGTTTTACAACAGGTTCACCTCAAATCGGAGGTTTTAAATCAGGTTCATCTCTAACTAGTACAACCTACACTTACGCTAACATAACGAGTCTACACAACACAGTTTATGTTCCCATGAGCAAGGGTCAACACACAGCACTCGACTTTTAGGCCACACAAGCCAAGGACTTAAGAGTTTATGCTCTCCACAAAGTAAAGTCAATACAAAGCACCCCTACGTACACTCATGCCAGAGACCTCCTATGAGGACTTGCATGGGGTGAGAAACACCTTAGACCCAATCTTACAAAAGGAATGATCACAAGGGTCCTCTGCACTATAATGACTTACAAATAAGTAGATGAGCCCTGTTTATCACGTTGATGAAGATCTCCTCCTTTGATGATGAAGAATCTTCAGCTTCCTTGAACTGTAACTCAAAAGATGTACCAATACATGGTGATGGGTTGGATCAAGGTTATGATGGAATCCTACTCTAATAAATATTTTTCTATAAGGGAGATAGAGTGATTCCATTTATTTATGCATTCAAGGCGTCTCAGCTTAATGATTTGTCATTAAGGCAGTAGCTATAGGATCCTTAAATGCAGAAGTTCATTCCCCAATCCACTCTATTGAATGTCAATGATGAGGGTGGATTGGAGGATGAACTCCCATGAGAGAAAAGGCTTAGGGTATATAATCTAGGATTAAATACACAAAAACACTCTCTATTTTCTCTATCCAACAACCAACGACAAGCTTTCATTAAATAGGCAAAAAGGTTCCAATGGATATAAAACGGTCAGATTTTTTTAGAGTTCAATATCATCGAGCGTATACTCTCGATAGCATTGACTGGCCACTCGATAACATGAACTCAAATATCAAACGCTTTTGAAACCTTTTTCCAGCTAGTTGAGGAAATCGAACATGCGTCGATGTCATCGAATTTTAAACTCTGATTTCATCAACACGAGGTTCTATTCCTCGACATTTGAAAATGTGAGAGACTTGCCTTTGAAGATTTTCAGAAAAATGATATGATCGAGCATCACTCGATATCATCGGCATTTGAATATCGATGATATCGAGGGCAGTGTCGATTCATCGATAATTTTAAGGAATTTTCCTATAAGCTTACTGGAAAGTTTATGTCCATCTTCAATGACATCGACCATGCCTCGATATGATTGATATTTGAATATTGATTTTATTGAGTGACCCTTAATCCAAGAAAAATAACCTGAAAAACTTACTGGATATAAATGTGCCCCAATCCGATATCATCGAGATTTGAATTCTGAGGATATGGAGGAGCTCTTCGATATATCGAAGATTACATGATTTGTCTTAGCAGAACTTTGGACACAACAGACCTAATGTCGATTTTATCGAGTCTACTCGATGGACTTGAGATTCAAATTTCGATGATATCGAATCCTCTATCGATACATCGATAATTCTATCCAGAGATTTTTGTGGTTACTGGACATCTTATGTCCTCATTTCGATAATATCGAGTGAGCTTCGAGGACATCGATAGCGGGGTTCGATTTCATCAAATCACTTGTCGATAAATTGACAAAGGTAGAAAACTTAGAAATTTTTCTAAGTTTAAAAAAAAAAAAAATTTCTAAAAACTTAGAGATTTTTCTGAATTTGAAAAAAAAAATTCTAACCATAATCCCTTGAGGTTAATTACCTGGTGTAATAACCTAGTGTTTTAGGACATGGGATATGAGGTTAAGATTTACCTGTGATGAGTTCGGGCACACATCCAGTTGAGACAGACGATTGATCAATCTTCCCGTGAGGCTCTTTTGTCTGGCTAACTCAACGCTCATGCTAATTGACAAATCAGGGCACTTTCAATCTCCCCCATTATCAATTACGTGACAAAACACCAAAACAACCCTAGAAAAATGTCTAGACTAACACCCTAAATTGTGTGTGCATGAACTTTACATAATTTTATAAAGTTTATTTAGTTTGCACATACACACATTCAGAAGCTGCTCCCCCTAACAGCAATCTCCTCCTGTCTCCTTGCAACTGCTCCCCCTAACATCTACACCACCATCCACAAACAGATATACAAAATTTTCCTTCAGGATGTGGATTTGTTCTCCCCCTTTTTGTCAATCATTGGCAAAGGTTAATGTAACAGTGGATATTGACTGAAGTTGAAGCATATGAGAGAACCTAAATTCAGACAGCATAAACATAGGAAATAAATGCAAACGATCACTTCTTGAAGCAAATAATTTAAAGATAAAAATTAAGCATTACAAGCATAGTTGATATAAACCAGATAAACCAGGGGATCCCAAAGTATAAACATGGCAATAAATATATACGAATTATAACCAGCCATAGAACACATTATCCAAAAGACGTACTGCCCTATGTTGGCAGTAGTATGACCTCCATCCCAAACCAAAATAAAAATCCAGTCCATCCATGGACACCCAAAAACAACCACAAATATCTAGCCCATCCATGGGCATATACATATCCAAAAACAAAAGAACATGTCAGACTATGCGGGTTAGTAATCTATCACATACACTCATGGGCATTCAAAAAGATACTAATGCCCATACGCGAATATAAGAGAAGAGTGTATGTGACAGTTCCCGGATGTCAGCACTATGGTAGAGGAGCGGAGGAAGACGGTGCAGTATCGTCGCGTCTGTAGGTGATCAGATCCACCGATTGTTGCACCGATTGTTGCACCCCATTCACCAGTCATTCCAAGACAATGAACCGTGCATTCACAGACTCCTTTAGCTAGGTAACATCTTGCTGTATTGCTCCAATCCTATTCTGATGGAGCTTGAACCTTTTTACATGTCCAGGGTTGGACGGGGGTGGAGCCTGTTGAGATGCGAGGGGGTCACCCTCAGCCATTCCAACACCTTCTGCTGAAGCATCCCCTTCACCACGTTCACCTTCTTCTTAAATCCCTTCCTCAGGTAGGTCTTTGAGAACTTTGTGAAATTTTAAATCCATCCTTCTAATATTATTCTTGTTGAAGTGTTAAAAGGGAAGTTCCGGATCGTTTGTTGTTGAAAAGCCGATCGCATTGCATATAGAGTGAATGATCCAAGGATAGGGCAAATGCACATCTCGAGAGGTATGAATTGCATATACCAAGGTAGGAAGGCAGATTTTGATTCCTGTAGCTACGGAGTAAACTATCATAGCCATGAACCCGGTGAGATCCGAACGATTGGTACTTCTAGATATATATTGGAGGCAAAGATACCATGAAAAATACGATACCGAGGTTCCATGAACTTTGATTTTAGTGCATTGCCTTGATACCAGAGGATATCATGACCATGACAGAGAAATTTGGTAACCATGGACTGGGTTTCAATGCTCTCAAGGTCCAAGTTCGGGAGACCAACGGGTGATAATGTAAACCTAAGGATGTTTGCAACCATTGCAGGAATAATCTCTACATCAACACCATTAATAGAAACTGTGATGGACGGAGGATCAGACACCGGTGAATGACAGGAAGAAAAGAAATTGTAGGTCTGTTCATAGTAACAAGGACCGTCAAAATCGAGTAGAGGTAACCATCCAATTTCTCCTAACAAGGGTTCCAGATTATAGGGTTGTAGGCATTCCCTGTCGGCCCTTATTTTAAAAAACTAACTTTCACCCAATGTATTTGGCCAGTGTCGGATTCACCCTTGCAAGAGGAGGGGCTGGTATTTCAGATTGGGTCCCGCCACGTGAAGTTTGCCGTGATAGCTGGCGAGTGGGAGTCCCATGTTCAGGAGCTCTTGCCCTTTCCCTTGGAGTAAGAAATTTTTGTCTGGAGGATCGCGAAGATTCTCTAGGACCGAACGATTTCCCTTTGTCCTTCCCCATTTTTCGATACTCACAGAAAGGGATTTAAAGAGTTTAGAAATAAAGGGGCAGAGTTTCTTTTGAAAATCAAGAAATACCCTAAAAAACGTAAGATGGAATCTTGATGTGAGGAGGAAATGGAAGGGGTATTACCAGATTTGAAGGACGTCTAAAACCAACTGATGAACCTCTGGCTGAAGGGGACGAGCAAGGAGAAGAAAATTAATTTTTAGAAGAAAAATGGATTTTTTCTACTCGACCGCCTTTTATCAGGCGGCATACTTTGATATCATCGAACATTGTTTTGATGATATCGATGGACCTCATTCGATATTGTCGAGACTATCTTCGATAACATTCTCGATCATGTGACTTCTCAGATTCCAAAGAGGTGTCGATGATATCGATCCTTGATTGATTTAATCGATAGTCCACATGATTTATCGACAAACATATTGAAGGTGTATATTTTTCATTTATCAGCTTATTGACAATCTTCTATGTATAATAAAGTATCTCTTTATATCAACCAGTATACATAGCAAAAAATTGTACAAGCATTGTACAATCTAAAATTATAAACATCAAGATGTTTATATATAAAAAGATTGAGGTGAGAAACCTCAGATGTATCATTAGAAATTCAGCAAAATTGCATCATTTCAGCAGCTATCCAGATCTAGATGCAAGACCTGGACTTATATTTCTATACTCAAAATTTCTAGGCACATGGATCAGCATTTCCTTTACCTTTAATAACATAGCAGTGGTTATTTTTACGAGAACCCTTCATCACTAATTTACCTGAAAGGTCTAGGATCTTGCATTTTTCCTTATTAAATGTAACCACATGCTCATTGTCACATATTTAACAAATGCTTAAAAGATTATGCGTTAATCCTTTTATGCAAAAGGCATTCTCATTTTTGAGCAAATTTATTCCTTTAATAATTCCCTTTCCAATTACCTTAGCAATGCTTTCGTCTCCATGGGTGACTATCCCATCATTTAGATCTAAATAATTTGAAAGGAGGGATTTGTCACCTGTGACATATCTTGAGCAACTGTTATCTAGGTATCACATAGTATCATTGCTTGTTATATGATTTGAGTGAGTAACAAGACAATTTTTCTTTTCTTTTACTACCCATTTTGTGAAAGAATTTTTATCTGTAGTAGTTTTAGTTTCTTTAATCAAGTTGGGCAACTAACTCGTGTTTCCTTGTCTTACAAATTCATTAGTTTTCTTGTTTAATTTAGCCACTTGATTGAATAACTTCTTCATTCTGTTAGTCATTCTAGGTGGTGATGGATGTATATGTCTTCTATCCATATTTCTAGATGGTCTCTTGTCGTCTTGTATTTTTCTGGTTAGTTTGAATTTTCCAAAATGATTTTGACCAGAATTATGTTCTATCCTCCTAGGTGACAGGCATCAAACTTATAATGACCCGAATCATCACATAAATGATAAATTGGAGTAGTTCTTGTTTTACTTCTTGAAGCAACACATATTTCCACCATCGGTGCTGCACTTCCAGTTTTTATTTTAAATTTATCATATCCTAAGCCACTCTTGTCCTTTTCGGGTCTTCCCATACCTAAGAGTTTTTCTAATTTCTCACCACTTTGGAAAAATTTATAGTTTAGCTTAGCAAATTTTCTGAATTCTTCTAAATCAAACAGGAGTGTGTGATTTTTATTCTGAAGGAGCATGTTCTTATCTTTTAATAGCTCAACCTGTTTGTTTAGTTTTTCAGACTCGAATTTGAGGAAGATAATGATTCTTTCTAGTATATCATTATTTGAGTGGTATTACTATAAATTATTAATTAGATGTGTATTGATTTCCAATGTTGTATCCAGATATTTTTAGAGCAATTCATTTTTATTTTCAGTTATTCCAAGTCTTTTAAGAATATTGATGCTATGAATGTAGAATTGATTGTAGGCATCTTGTAGTTTATCCTGTTCTTCTTCTTCTTTCTCAGTTTCCTAATTATCTGATGGAAATGATTCAATGGCTTGCGGTTCTTCATCATTCTCAGTTTTAATGGGAATGATTGGGGTAGTAGAGATCATAAGAATTTTCAGGGATTTCTGGTCTCCATCACTCTCTGAGTCGCTGCATTCTGAGTTTGACTCTTCTGTATCATCCCATGTGGCTGTCATTGTATTTCCTTTAGTTTTTCTATTTAGGCAATCAGTAAACAGATGTCCAAACTTTTGACAGGTATAACATTGTGGTTCCTTAGACATTTTACCAGATTTACCTATAACATTTACCTATTAAATGGACGACCATAATTTTTCTGAAAGAACTTTCTGAATCGTTGTGCCAACAGGGTCACTTCTTCATCTTCGTTTTCACTTTCACTTTCAATGTCCTCAGTTGTTGTATTCTTTGAGGTTTTAGGTAGTAGTTTTGGAGTTAGGAGTTTGTTTGAAGTGTAGATCAAATGTTTGTAGGGAACCTACTAATTCTTCTACTTTCATTTCATCTATATTTTTACACTCTTTAATAGTAATTACTTTAGGATTAAACCGTTCTGGTAATGATCTTAGTATATTCTTACAGATTTTTGGGACCAGAACTTTCTCACCTAATCCACCCATGGAGTTATAAATGATGTTCGGTTTCATGAAAAACTCTATGAAGGTCTCACGCTTTTCTATTCTGAGACTTTCAAACTGTGATGTTAGGAGTTGCAGTTTAGATTTCTTCATAGTATTTGTTTCTTCATGGGTTGTTTTGAACAAATTCCATGCTTCTTTGGCTGTCTCACACATACTGATTTGATTGAAAATGTCTTGGGAGACAGCACAGTAAATAGCATTCATTGCTTTAGCCTCAGCAATTTCGTTTTCTTTATCGAATGTTGTCTACTTTTCTTTAGCTTTTGGTTTAGTGATAGTTGTGTCATTCTCAAGTACTATTTGTTCGGTTGGTGGCACGTATCCTCTTTCAACAATGTCTCAAACATCATGATCCAAAGATCTCAGAAAGTAATGTATTCTAGCCTTCCAGTATGTATAATTTGATCCATCAAACACTAGAGGTCTAGTTACCGATGAACCCTCTCCTTTGGCCATATTACTAACTTTAATCAAGATCACTCTCTAGGTGGTGAAGCCCTTAAGAGAGACTCACTCTAATACCAATTGAAATTGCGGTAATAACCGCTTTAGTTGAAGTGGAAATACGCAAATATGTCCTAGAGGGGGGTGAATAGGACTTTTTAATATTTTATGGTTATTTAAAATCCTATCAATCTAATCCTAAGAAAATATACATGCATTATGATTTCTTCAGAGTAACTCTAATGCTTCCAAGATAAATAGAGGATCCAATCATAAAGCTAATTGAATGATAAACAAGATGCAAATATAGTTTATGATGGATGTGACTGTGTGTGAGGTGTGATCTAAGATAATCAAATATGAAAGCATTTAAGGAAATCACATAAGCAATGAAAGATAATAACAATCTCAAATACAGACATTTTTAAAGTGGTTCGACTACTTGTCTACGCCACTTCCGACAGACACACTCAACCCTTGAGTGTACCAGATCTCACTAAAGGAGGTTTCACAATAGGTTCACCTCAAACTGGAAGTTTTAAATCAGGTTCACCTCTAACCAGTACAACCTAAACTTACGCTGACATAACGTGTCTACACGACATAGTTTAATGCTCCCATGAGCAAGGGTCAATACACAACACCCGACTTTTAGGCCACACAAGCCAAGGACCTAAGAGTTTATACTCTCCACAGAGTAAGGGTCAACACAAAGCACCCCCACGTACACTTTTGTTGGAGGCCTTGTATGAGAACTTACAAGGGGTGAGAAACACCTTAGACCCAATCTTACAAAAGAAATGATCATAAGGGTCCTCTAGAATCTAATGACTTACAGATAAGTAGATGAGCCCCGTTTAACACGTTAATGAAGATCTTCTCCTTTAATGACGAAGAATCTTCAGCTTCCTTGAATCGCAACTCAAAAGATGTACCAATACATGGCGACGGGTTGTGTCAAGGTTATGATGGAAAGGTTATGATGGAATCCTACTTTAATAAATATTTTCCTATAAGGGAGATAGAGCGATTCCAATCATCTATACATTCAAGGCATCCCAGCATAATGATTTGTCATTAAGGTGGTAGCTGCAGGATCCTTGAATGCAGAAGTTCATTCCCCAATCCACTCTATTAAATGTCAATGATGAGGGTGGATTGGAGGATGAACTCCCATGAGAGAAAAGGCTTATGATATATGATCTAGGGTTAAACACACAAAAGCACTCTCTATTTTCTCTATCCAACAACCAATGGCAAGCTCTCATTAAATAGGCAAAAAGGTTCCAACGGATATAAAACGGTCACATTTTTTATAGAGTTCGATATCATCAAGCATAAACTCTCGATAGCATCGACTGGCCACTCGATGACACGAATTTAAATGTCAAACACTTTTGAAACCTTTTACTAGCTGGTCGAGGAAATTGAACATGCGTCGATGTCATTGGATTTCGAACTCCGATTTCATCGACACGAGGTTCGATTCCTCAACATTTGAAATTGTGAGAGACTTGCCTTTAAAGATTTTTAGAAAAATGATATGATCGAGCATCACTCGATATCATCGAAATTTGAATATCGATGATATCGTGGGCAGTGTCGATTCATTGATAATTCTAAGGTATTTTTCTATAAGCTTGCTAGACAGTTTATGTCCATCTTCGATAACATCGACTATGCCTCGATATGATCTATATTTCAATATCGATTTTATCGAGTGACCCTCGATCCGAGAAAAATAACCTGAAAAACTTGCTGGATATAAATGTGTCTCAATCCGATATCATCGAAGGGCTTCCGATATCATCGAGATTTAAATTCTGAGGATATTGAGAAATTCTTCGATATATCGAAGATTACATGATTTGTCTTAGCAGAACTTTAGACACAACAGACTTGATGTCGATTTTATCAAGTCTACTCAATGGACTTAAGATTCAAATTTCGATGATATCGAATCCTCTATCGATACATCGATAATTTTGTCCAGAGATTTTTGTGGTTGTTGGACATCTTATGTCCTCATTTCGATAATATCGAGTGAGCTTCGAGGACATTGACAACAGGGTTCGATTTCATCGAACCACTTGTCGATAAATCGATAAAGGCAGAAAACTTAGAGATTTTTTTGAGTTTGAAAAAAAGTTTTCTAAAAACTTAGAGATTTTTTTGAGTTTGGAAAAAAGTTTTCTAACCATAATCCCTTAGGGTTAATTACCTGATGTTTTAGGACATGAGATGTGAGGCTAAGATTTACTTGTAACGAGTTCAGGCACACATCTAGTTGAGGCAGACGCTTGATCAATCTTCTTGTGGGGCTCTTTTGTCTAGCTGACTCAACGCTCATGCTAATTGACAAATCAGGGCACTTTCATGTTTATGGTTGAGTGCCCCACCACACGCTTGACTTGGTCTCTTTGCCCGAACTCTTGAGCATAGGCATTGCAGCAGACCGAATCGTGGGCATTCATACAGATGTACAAACTAAGTTGCATGCCTCGAACGACAAGTATAAGGAGCAAGCTGACAAGCATTGGCGACAAAAGGTGTTCGAGAAGGACGACCATTTCATAGTTCATCTACGTAAGGAGAGATTTTCGATTGGGACCTACAACAAGTTAAAGAATAAGAATATTGGACCAGTACTAATCCTTTAAAAAATCAATGAGAACACTTATGTTATTGATCTTCCGGATGATATGGAGTTCTCGCGTACTTTCAATGTCACGAACCTAACCGAGTATCACGAACCGAAGTGGAACGAGAACTAGAGAATGAATTCTTTTGAAGCGGAGGAGATTGATGTAGAGTAAGTTGTGGACACTTTCATAGCCAAGATGGACCAAAGAAGGCCTGATTGGAGGCGAAGGTGATCTGGACCGCCAGAACCTTAAAACAGTTGTATCACGCAAACCAAAATGAGTTTTCCAACATACCATATATGATTTGAGGTAGGAGAAGCTACTTTAGCCAACCAACTCCTACGATGGGTTGCCCACACCAGATTAACGAGATTACATCACATCGACAATCAAAAGTTTATTTTATTTTCATTTTTATTAAAAATAATAAATTTTAATTCAATCATGACTTTTGATCCTTTGAGTTTTAAAAGTTGTGCCCAACATGAAAAGGGCTTAGAAAAATTAGGAGAATAACCTGGTCAGGCCAAATTGAAAACTTGCTATTTTTAACTGCAAACCAAGAAGCCTAATATGAATCATAACAGTCTATAAAAAGTAAATTTATTATTTATGGTAAGTCATGTTTTAGAAAGTTTGAGCCTGAAACTCAATCCTAGATTTGGGTTCCCTTTTTAAAGATGGTAATTTTATTTTTAATCATTAATTAATTTATTTTGAATTATTAGAAATTATTTTTCTTTATTTTACTGGCGTATTTAAGAAATTTCTACGAGCAATCCAGGGAAGCAAAGCACTGAGGAAGAGGGCAATCGACCTCATGACGTCCTTCCTTGCGTCATACGTCATTATCTACGACCTTTCCTCTGGTGTGGTCCACTTGGGCTTACGATATTGGTCAAGTTTTGCTTCATTTGCTGAAACGAGCTGATAAAATGAATGGACGGTGAGGATAATACACATACACAGTAGGGCCCTGCATAGTTTACGCAGTACGGTACGGTGGATTGAGGAACGCAATCCGCCCGCCAGGCAAGTCACGTCCATCATACCGATTTTGGAAACATCTTTGCAGATAGAAAGTCCTCGGGACAATTTTACGCTAGCCGTGCTATACTAATTATAGTAGTCGTGATCAAGTGGATTTATTTTCTGTTTCTACTAACGCCTAGGAACGTGGCTTCGGTGGATTCCGTTCTAACTCTTTCTTGTATCATAGCCTATCTGAGTTTTAGATATGCCTGATTTTTTTTATTCCTATCTTGTTACGGTTTTCCGAAACTGATGGACGGATTGGATTTGTCACAACCATTTCCGTGGGCTCCACATGGGTTCAGCCATTTTACACTAGCCGTACACCTCTAATTATAATATTTGTAAGTGGGTTTATTTTATTTTATCACCAAGATCTTATCCATAAGAAACTTCATTTTCATGTTCGGCCATGATTCCTACCCCATCGTTTAGCAATTTCGTCTTTTCTTCCCTGCATAATTCTTTATTAGATTAGAGAAGACTGACCCACAGCTTGTGTTTTCATGCTCAGAAATATAAGAAAGAGGGTTAGCTGTCACGTTCAGGCAAGGGTCGGGGTAAGGGAGACGTGGATTGCTGTAATGAGTAACTCAGTACACACTCTATAGCATATGTATTGAACCCTACAAGGCCTATTGTGATGTATGTGTTCTATCCAAGCCGTCCATCTGTTTTATCAACTCATTTTAGGGCATGAGCTTAAAATTGAAGCAAATCTAAAGCTCAAGTAGGCCACACCACATGAAACGGTACTTATGACGTCCATTGTTGATACCTTCAAGGGCTACAGTGATATTTATTTGTCATTCGAACCGTTCATAAGGTTACATAGACATAGGAATGGATGAAGGTTATATATATATATATATATATATATATATATATATATATATATATAAAACCAGCTTGATATAAAACTATTGGTGGCCCTCAAGAAGTTTTAAATGGTAGGCATGTAATTTTCACTATTTTTTGCGGTGTGGCCTACGTAACCTTTGAACATGCTTCAATTTTACGCTCATGTTATAGAATGAGCAGATAATGAATAGATGGCATAGATAACATGCATAACTCTGGGCCTCACATAATTTATTAGGAGTTTAGATGGTCCATGTTTCAACAACACGACGAACTCCAATGCCATCACTTCTCATTGGCCCGGTCATATAGGATGACTCAACCTTACAAGATATGTCAGATTTTTATTTCTCAGATATATTGCCAACTACAAAACATAACTTTTAATGTGTGAAACTTTTGGAAGTCATTCTAAAACATGAGCTAAAAAGATAAGGTGTATGCAAAGCTCAAGTGCATCACACGACATAAGGCAACGGATTGGACACACTATCATTTAAACTTTTCAAGGGCCAACTATGGGGATTATTTTCCATCTTACATGTTTATAAGATCTCACGTTCCTAAATGAAGTTAAAATACAAATATTAGATTTAGAAGGGCCTTTTGTGGCCCTGAGAAGTTTTCAACAGTAGCATCAATTCTTATTATCTTCAATGGTGTGGCTCGCTTTAGCCTTGAATTTACATTATTTTTGAGTTCATATCCTGAAATAATCTGTAAAAATGGATGGACATAATGGGTCTAAGAAATATATCACTTACCTGATTGGTGTGGACAGAGCTTAGGTTTTGTGTGTCTTTAATTTTTGAGATGAATAGTGTATGCATGTTATTAATTATCTAGGCTTAGGTTTTTGATCCATAATGTGAGATCCATATGGTGGATGCTTAGGCTTAATTTGGATCAATAAGATTTCTTAGATGAGGGATATTATTAACTTGTTATATTATTTAATTCATTATCTCATGGATATTGAATGCTTATAATCACTGGCGCTTGAGGATATATTTTAATGGTGTTAATTCATAATTCTCTAATCTCTTATGTTATTTACTCAAATAATCGAATTTTTTTATTTTTTTATTAGGCCAACCATAGTGCTCGCATTCTAATTGTGTTATCAAAGTCATCATAATTAATGGATTATTAATTTATGTGTGGAACTTTGAAGTTTGGGTGTCTTTAATTTAATTAAATTCCGTTTTAAAGTCATACTCTCAAAATCATTGCATCCGTTTACTTAGAATTTTTACAGGTCTGTTTCTATTACTTAGTGAGTTTTGCATTTGATTTTTCATTCTCTTAATCCATCTCCTTATGTGATTGACCCTATGCTCACAGGATACTACTTGTAAACCTCTACACTTGGAGAAATACAACAACGACATTTGTTGTGAATTTGGTTTGTTGATTACAATTCAATTCTATAGTCCACCAAACATGATTTTACTTAATTTGTTGTTTTCTGCAGCAAAATTTTTATCCCAAACATGGGATTAGATGGCTATAATAACATGCTATTTCTAGACATACAACTATTTTACAATAATATTTTAATCTCATCTAATACAATCACTATCAAAAAATTGACCAAAGGCTATGAACTATAGAGGTCTATGGCTACGGCTTTGATCCATAGTTAAATATCTATGGATATAATCCGTAGCAAAAACTTGCTTAATCTGTAGCTAAAACATGCCTCCCATTCGGACTTTATTAGAGACGGACGATGCTTAAGGGGCTCCATGGGGCCCATTGTAATATATTTATTTTATCTGATCGGTCCATCAATTTTGAAATATTATTTCAGTGCATGAACCCAATAATTAGAAAGATCAAAAGTCTAAGTGGACCACACCATGAGAAAGAATGAAAAAATAAATTTGTATCGTTAATAAGTGGTGTGGTCCACCTAAATCTCAGATCTGACTCATTTTTTGGATGAATCCCAAAAATGAGCCGTTAAAATGAATGGATGGAGGGGATAATTAACATACACAACGGTAGGCCCCACAAGTCCTAAAATAAAAAACCCCTAAAATCCCGTCCGCCTCCCGCGCACCTCTCCCGCGCATCCGTCTATGAAAAGAAAATCTCTCTCTCTCTCTCTCTCTCTCTCTCTCTCTCTCTCTCTCTCTCTCTCTCTCTCTCTCTCTCGATCTCTCGCGCTGGCTCACCCTCTCTCTAACTCTCAGCCCCATTATCCCTCTCTGTTTTCAAAACCCCCTTTCGCACCACCATGAACAACAAGGTATGCATCACAGCCCTCTCTCTGGCTTCTACACAAGGCTTTTGGCCGGTAATGGTTGATGTCAGCCTCTCTCAGCGTCGGTTTTCGTCCAACTGTGTCCCCGAAAATAGGGTTTGACATGAAGTTATGGTCATGGTGGTGCGAATGGACAACAGGGTCGCAAGATCAGCAGTAACTCTATGTCGATTGGAAAGGAAAAACGGTAGCCACACGAGCTGATGAAGAGAGTTCAGTCACAGCGTAGATCTGGGGAAGATCGACAGCCACGCGATGACCTCATCAGTGAGATCCGGCGTTGAACAATCTGGTATTATAGTTGAAAAGGGGCAGCAATGGCTGACCAAGTCTGGATCGAGGGGTGAAATTGGATGAGGTCTGCTCAAGTCAGGGTTTTGTCCTCTCTTTCATATTTCGATTTGGGTATTATAGCAAAAATTATTGGATTTAGGGATTGTAATCTTAATCACTGTTTTAGGAATTTAAATCCCTAATAGCTGATTTCGAAATCAAATCCCTGATTTCTGGATTTGGGATTGAAATCCCTAATTTTTGGATTTGGGATTCAAATCTGAAATTTCCAATTGCCTGATTTGGGATTTCAAAAACGCTGATACCTGATTCGAGAATTAAAATCCCTAACTTCTACTATTTGGAAAAAAAAAAACCCTTTCGCTGCAAGAAGGAGAAGGAGAACAAGAAATGGCATTATTGATTTATTCTTTCAAGACAGGTTTACTATCCCAAGTTTTCATTCCCATCTCAGATTTTTTGTATTATTGGACAATACTTTTTGTCATGACTTCAATTTCTAACAATGCTATTTTATTTTTACTCATAGCTCTGAGAAGTTTAGTTGGAGTTTGGGAATTCTTGAATTTGGGTGGTTTTGGTGAAATGGTTTGTGTTCTATTTGGTTTTTTTCTTTGGTTTTGGTCTTTAAAATTATTGAATTTGGTGGGTTTTTTGTGAAATGGGTTTTGCTGGTGGGTTTTGCAAGGTTACTATTTATTGATAATAGTTCTAGTGGGAATGCCACTCTAGCGAAGGTATTTTCACTCTCTATTTATCTCTTGATTTAATGTTTGCATTTCTTTTCTTGTTTTTGTTTTTGTTGAATCAAAGACTGGTCCTGACCTGTTTTTATGGCCGGTTTGTTACCAACCGGTACAAACAGTCTGGCCCATGATGTTATCATGGTATAATAAGTGGATGCAATGATCAAATAGGGATTTGATCTGTTGACCAGGGCAGATGTCCTGGTCCAGTGGCTCAACAGGCTTGTCGCCAAATGAGTTTTTAGGGAGCTGAAACATTTTGGCTGCTGGTTCCAATCCTAATCAAGATCACTTAAGAGGTTCTTTCTCAATGGTTTTTTTTTTTTTCAAGTGGCCTGACCTGTTTCGTTGGCTGGCCCCATTCATGGGTTCTAAAGCTCTAAAACCTTAATTTATACTAATGATAAATAATGAACAGAATGATATTGGAATATCTTTCCTATTTTTTTATTGCCTATGTTATTTCATCAGCGTGTGCATCATCCACTTGGTTCAAAAGGAGTGTATTGGATTGAATTTTTCAGTTGTTAGGATGAACATGTTGGACTGTGTGCTATGCTTAATGAAGCTTTGCTGTTTGGTTGCACTGATTAATGTTGTGTAATGGTCATTCCTTGCTGAATTGTTTTCTGAATAATGGAATTTGGTGATTCAATGTAGTGGAAGAAGAAGCGTATGAAGAGGCTGAAGAGAAAGCGCCGAAAGATGAGGCAAAGATCCAAGTAGAGAGTCTTGATAGAAAAATGGAGGGTCAGGTATCTCTCCGACTGGACCCCCATCATCCTACCAATGTGTGGTTAGGTAGGGATTTACATATGATGCCAATTGACCTGAAATTTGTGTAGGATTGCTGAATCAAAAATCAACATGAATGGTAATATCAGTAACCAAACAAATTACCCTGAAATTCCATGTTGGACAAGCTAGGACTGCTGAAAATTTTTTATTTTGAGATAAATGCTAGCATCCTGTTGCAAGCCATTCAACCATCGTGTGTGTCTGTTGCAATGCCCTTGCTGTTATTCTTCTTCTTCTTCCTTAACAGCTATTAGTTTTCTCATGTTTTTGGGGGGCCTGTTGCTTGGTTCCCTTTAGTGGTTTTTTTTCCCCTTTGAAATTCATTACTCATAAAATAAGTCCTTAACCTAATTAATGGTTCAGCTAGATTTTATAACATTGTTTTATTTTCACTTCTATATCATTAGATCTTTATTTGGGCTTCATAAATTTCTTCGATACACGTCAATGTTTTAAAAAAACATTGATTCCAAATGACGATGATGAAAATACCAACTTCCCAAACCTACCAAATAAAACTGATTCAGAAATATTAGCTCATGAGCAGGACATGCATAATTCTTCATCTGAAAATGCACATCATTTTGAGTTGATTTGTAAAAAGAATCTCGGCTGCAAGGACAGTGAACCTGTCCTTCACCACTTATATCATTTTTGTTATCTTTATGTTTCTCCATCTTTGGCTTATTTTTTGGCATATTTTAGTTGAATGTCTTTCTTCCTTTAGAGAATGTTGGATCGGGCTGAAGTTGTGGAGAAATCTTCAACATTAACACTACACAAATCTGTCACTGGGGATCCAATTAATATGTTCCTGAGATCTGAGCTTTCCATCAGGTGTTAATTTCTCTATCCTCTAGCCTTTACTTATCCAGGTCAGGTTGTTCTACAATGGTTGTGCTGTGAAGGGTACCTTGCTTGTCAATAAAAAGGTACAAGTATTTTCATTTTCATTTTTATTTTTTTTCCATCGATTTTTAGGTGAAACTTCTAAAGATAATGTGAGATTTTGGTTAAGACCATTACTAACACTTACCTGATTGGTGTGGACAGAGCTGAAAGTTAAGAAGCAACAGGACTCTAATTGCAGCGGGTTTCTTGGAATTGTTGAAGGTAATTGCTTTCTTGTATCTTGGTTTAAGATACTATGTGTGTTGAATATAATTTAATAAATGGTATCAACTATATAAATCCTTGAATTGGTGCAATTTGGTAATGGATCCATGCTAATTAGTGGCCCACCTCTTGAATGATATCTGGCCCAAAAATTGTGCTGATTATGTACCAGCTAACAATAAAGCCATTTTCATTAGGAAAAAAAAAAAACCATACTGCAGGTTCTAAACTCATATTTATGAATGCAATATAGGACTAAAGGTATGCCCAACCTAGCCGAATTAGTGGATATATGAAAACATACATCATTGCATATGCGTATACTTATTATTTTGTTTTGGGCTTTAGGCCAGGTCACCTAGCCCAACATATTGATAAACTGCATGGGTGAGACAGGTCAAGTAGGGTTCAACCTGAGCCCAATCCATTTACTTAAATGGGCAACATACTTTAGACTGACCCAATCCACTACTTAAATCCCCTGCCCAACCCATTGCCACATCTATTTGTTCTTTATATTTTAGGTTAGGATCAACTAACATAGATTTCCTTTGAACATTATAATAACAATTACTACAAAAGAAAACTCCATTTCTTTGGACCCTTTTTGGTTGCCAATAAAAAATGATTACATCACATTTTAATTAACCGTAATGATGTATTAGAGATCAAAGTTGCATAAATTTGGGGAATTTTGGGGCAAAGGACTGATGATACAAGAGAATGAAATGAGTAACAATGACAACCCAAATAGAACTTCAGAACTGTTGAGCATCACACACACACACACACACACACACACACACACACACACACACACACACACACACACACACAGCATGCTTAAGAAATGCTAATTAAAACATTGAAAAAAATGCAAGGATTGTTTATGGTAATTTCTCATTTGAGGGAACATGTGTTAGCCCCACCTTGTGTTTGTGCTCTTGCCCAAAAATCTGGCCAATTTGCTTATCAGGCTGACCACACATGTACGGAAAATGACCGATTAATATAATTGGTGAGCAGGACACAATCCATGTACACATGTGGCCCACCTGATTTTTTGCCAAATCAGGTACAATGTAGGGCCTGCCAGATGAAGAGATCAGATTCCACACATGTCTCCCACATTGGTGCATGCAGGCCAAATACAGATGCCTGATGAGATACTTCCTGTGCTCCATTGAATTACCAAAATTGAGAGAGATGCCATAAATGAGCAGAGGGCTGCTCTGCATTCTGCTCTAGAGAAGTGCCTTGTATAGCTAGCGAGTAAGGTGTGTTAATCCTCTCTACTCTCCATATATCAATAAAAACTGTAATCTCCTTTTTATGTGTTTTCAAAACTAAAGGGAGCAACTTGGAATCTTGTGACCCATAGATGTTTCAGATCAAAAAATAGCTCTCTCTCTCTCTCTCTCTCTCTCTCTCTCTCTCTCTCTCTCTCTCTCTCTCTCTCATTTCCTGTTGTGGTGTTTAGGAACCAAGGAAGCTGTATCAGGCATTTTGGGCATTTTTCTTTCTTTCGTAATTTTTAATTCCGTTGTTTGCTTTATGAAAGTTGGAATTTGGCTCTTCTTGTTATCGATGTGTGCATTATTCAGGTGAAAAGATTTTTTCTTGCAAATAGCAGAAACTGATGTTTGATTTAGTTTCTTAGTGTAGACTCCAATCTCTCTGGTTTTGCATATGCACACATGAACCGTAGTTCTTATGCGATTCAAAGATGATTTTCTGAAGATTGTCTTCTTTTAATGTTTTGATCTGTTGGCTAGTTACAGAATGCAATTTTGTAAGTGCCACATTTGATAACTTAAATTTATGTTTGTTCATTTGATATTGAGGCATCATTACTGTAGTAGGTACAATTGTATAGCAGAGGTATGTGCAATAATGGATGGGCTTTGTAACTGTTATAGCTTGGGTCTTAGAAATTTGTAGGTGGAAAGTGATTCTATAATTATTTTTGAAGGGATACATGTGCATTTAAAGGGCCCATGTGGTATTGGTGGATTGAAATTTAGAAACATGCATCAATTCATCCGTTCTATCTAAGGGGTGAACTCAGTGGTATTGGTATATGTTTCCGTCCACAAATGTTTCTAAAGATAAGCTACACAGAGGAAATGGAGAGCTTATCTATTTCTTGTGGCATTCATGTTGGCTAGATCATCTTATGTTGACCTTCTCCCATGTTTAGCAATGGCCCATTCAACAATTTTCCGCGTGTTGCAATTATCAATATAGGACGCATGGTAGAATTTTTCAATCTATGTCAATTTTAGTAGATCCTGTATATTTTCTTGTTGCAGTTTCAATATTTACTTCAGCATTAATGTTCAATTTCTTGTTGGTATTTGTTCATGTTACTTGCAACCTATTAAATAACATGTTTGAGTTGGTGAATCGGCTAGTTGGCAATTACAAAACTGGTAATGACACAAATAGTATTACCATCAACCCAGGGAGTTTCACTGTTTATGAGAAAGTAGCTTGAGCTGCTATTTACATGGATTGCACGGGACCATCTGCAATGTCATGCTGTTTCTTTTTTAGGATACTATT
Source organism: Magnolia kwangsiensis (assembly GCA_037074715.1). Taxonomy (NCBI): domain Eukaryota; kingdom Viridiplantae; phylum Streptophyta; class Magnoliopsida; order Magnoliales; family Magnoliaceae; genus Magnolia; species Magnolia kwangsiensis. Next base: position 144,918,483 of record CM073573.1, read on the forward strand.
GTAGAGCTAAGCTCCTTAGCATGTAAAGGAGCTTGCAAATACCTCTTGGGCAAATACCATAGAAGATTTTTTATTTTTCATTTTATAGGCATCAAAATATCCTGCTTGGGTTGCCTGTCATAATCAATATTATGAAGTTCAAAATCAGTTTGGAAGTTTGATGTCTGTTAGGCCGTAAATGTTTCGATTATTTTGCCTAATTCATGGATGTTTATGTTTCATCACCTTGACTATCAAACTAGGTTCGCATCTACCCTTGTAGAGGCCGTTCCGGGATCATTTGTGTAATGGGGGAAAGAGGCTTTGAGAATTCAATAATTTAAACAAAGTTAGTACTCTATAATTGAACATGTGTATTGTGCATTTTGAACTAATTTTGAACGTGTAGTGTGCATTTTGAACTAATTTTGAACTATTTTGGCACTTGTTATTTTTTAATATTGAATGAATTTTGTACTCTATATTTGAACGTATTTATAGTCTTAGGCTCCATTTGGTCATCACATTAGTATTTATGAAAATATTTTTTTAAAAAAAAACTAAATGGAGCTTAAGCCCTTTTTTAACTCCGCCAATGCAACTCCTTGCATTGCCGGTCCCAAGCCCGGGTAAAGGAGGAGGGAGAAGGGATTTATAATGAGATTGTTAACTATGGAGGAGATCCTAAAAATGCAGTGAGTATCTCTGATTTTATGGTTTTACTTGTACATTCCTGTATTGATTACTCAAGCATGATGATTATGCGTATTCTTTTAGGTGGATGTTGCATGTGAGAGGATTGGAGCTGCATATTTCAGATTCAAGCATCTGGTACGTCTCTTGTCAAGAATGCACATGTGTAGTTATCATTGTGGTTATAATTATTCTTTATGTGACAAGTTTTCAGGTGAGATGAACGAGTTTCAAAAGAAAACAGTCTGCGATTTTGAGAAGTGATTCTCAATGCCATTTTATGTGTAAATGCATATTTCAGATTCACGCATCTGGTACGTCTCTTGACTCAAGAATGCACATGATTGGAGGGGCCTGGCCATTTGGACAGGCCGTGTTTATGTATTTGCTCAAAATTAATGGAGCAGACCCGGATGTGCGTCGGAGCTATCCGGAAGAGCGTGGGTCACTTGAAAGTGAAAATCACTGTTATGACCATGATGAAGCTGTCCATTTTCTATAGATGGCATTGGAGGGGCCTGACCATTTGGACAGGCTGTGTTTATGTATTTGCTCAAAATTAATGGAGCAGACCCGGATGTGCGTCGCAGCTATCTGGAAGAGCGGGGGTCCCTGAAAGGTGGGAACCGCTATTATGACCATGATGAAGTTGTCCATTTCCTATGGCCAGCATTGGAAGGGCCTGACCATTTGAACAGGCCGTGTTTATATTTGTATTTACAAGGACCATAACCTATAACCTTAACCAAAACCTATAACCTTAACCAAAACTTATAACCTAAACCAAAACCAAAACCAATAACCTAAACCCAAACCCATTCCCAAATCCCAAAACCTATAACCTAAACCAAAACTAAAACCTATAACCTAAACCCGAACCCATTCTCAAATCCCAAAACCTATAACCTTATCCTAAACCTATAACCTATAACCAAAACCTATAACCTAAACCCAAACCCATTATCAAATCCCAAAACCTATAACCTAACCTAAACCTATACTTGTAGCCTAAAACTATTCCCAAATCCCAAAACCTATAACCTAACATAAACCTAAACCTTATCCTAAACCTATAACCTATAACATAAACCAAAAACTATAATCTAAACCAAAACCTATAACCTAAACCCAAACCCATTATCAAATCCTAAAACCTATAAGTCTATAATCTAACCTAAACCTATACTTATAAACTATAACTACTCCCAAATCCCAAAACCTATAACCTAAACCTAACCTTAACCTAAACTTAAACCTATAACCTATAACCTAAACCAAAACCAAAACCTATAACCTAAACTCGGACCCATTCTCAAATCCCAAAACCTATAACCTAAACATAAACTTAAACCTTATCCTAAACCTATAACCTAAACCAAAACCAAAACCTATAACCTAAACCTGAACCCATTATCAAATCTCAAAACTTATAACCTAACTTAAACCTATACTTATAACCTAAAACTATTTCCAAATCCCAAAACCTATAACCTAAACCTAATCTTAACCTAAACCTAAACCTATAACCTATAACCTTAACCAAAACCTATAACCTAAACCAAAATCAAAACCTATAAACTAAACCCGAACCCATTCCCAAATTCCAAAACCTATAACCTAAACTAAAACCAAAACCTATAACCTAAACCCGAACCCATTCTCAAATCCCAAAACCTATAACCTAAACCTAAACCTATAACCTATAACCTATAACTTATAACCTAAACCAAAACCAAAACCTATAACCTAAACCCGAACCCATTATCAAATCCCAAAACCTATAACCTAACCTAAACCTATACTTATAACCTAAAACTATTCTCAAATCCCAAAACCTATAACCTAAACCTGAACCTAAACCTAAACCTTATCCTAAACCTATGACCTATAACCTAAACCAAAACCAATAACCTAAACTAAAACCAAAACCTATAACCTAAACCCAAACCCATTATCAAATCCCAAAACCTATAACCTAACCTAAACCTATACTTATGACCTAAAACTATTCCCAAATCCCAAAACCTATAACCTAAACCTAACCTTAACCTAAACCTAAACCTATAACCTATTACGTTAACCAAAACCTATAACCTAAACCAAAACCAAAACCTATAACCTAAACCCGAACCCATTCTCAAATCCCAAAACCTATAACCTAAACCTAAACCTTAACCTATAACATAACCTAAACTTATACTTATAACCTAAAACTATTCCCAAATGCTAAAACCTATAACCTAAACCTAACCTTTCCCAAAACCTATAACCTAAACTCAATTCCCTAAAGTGAAACCTACACGTAATCTAATCTCAACTCCCTAACCTAAACCTAAACCTAAACTTAAAAACCCAAACTTAAACCCAATCCTGAACCTGAACTCGATTTCCTAAACCTAAACCATAACCATTCTTAAATCCAAAAACCTATAACCTAAACCAAAACCTATAACCTAAACCCGAACCCATTCTCAAATTCCAAAACCTATAACCTATCCCTAAACCTTAACCTATAACCTACCCTAAACTTATACTTATAACCTAAAACTATTCCCAAATCCCAAAACCCATAACCTAAACCTAACCTTTCCCAAAACCTATAGCCTAAACTCAATTCCCTAAAGCAAAACCTACAGCTAATCCTAATCTCAACTCCCTAACCTAAACCTAAACCTAAACTTAAAAATCCAAACTTAAACCCAATCCCGAACCTGAACCCGATTACCTAAACCTAAACTATAACCCATTCTCAAATCCAGAAACCTATAACCTAAACCAAAACTAAAACCAAAACCTATAACCTAAACCCGAACCCATTCTCAAATCCCAAAACCTATAACCTAAACCAAAACCAAAACCTATAACTTAAACCTGAACCCATTCTCAAATCCCAAAACCTATAACCTAAACCTAAACCTAAACCTTATCCTAAACCTATAACCTAAACCTGAACCCATTCTCAAATCCCAAAACCTATAACCTATCCCTAAACCTTAACCTATAACATAACCTAAACTTATACTTATAACCTAAAACTATTCCTAAATCTCAAAACCTATAACCTAAACCTAACCTTTCCCTAAACTTATAACCTAAACTCAATTCCCTAAAGCGAAACCTACACCTAATCCTAATCTCAACTCCCTAACCTAAACCTAAACCTAAACTTAAAAACCTAAACTTAAACTCAATCCCGAACCTAAACCTGATTTCCTAAACCTAAACCATAGCCCATTCTCAAATTCAAAAACTTATAACCTAAACCAAAACCTATAACCTAAACTCGAACCCATTCTCAAATCCCCTAAACTTATAACTTAAACTCAATTCCCTAAAGTGAAACCTACACCTAATCCTAATCTCAACTCCCTAACCTAAACCTAAAAACCTAAACTTAAACCCAATCCCAAACCTAAACCCGATTTTCTAAACCTAAACCATAGCCCATTCTCAAATCCAAAAACCTATAACCTAAACTAAAACCAAAACCAAAACCTATAACCAAAACCCGAACCAATTCTCAAATCCCAAAACCTATAACCTAAACCTAAACCAAAACCTATAACCTAAACCCGAGCCAATTCTCAAATCCCAAAACCTATAATCTAAACCTAAACCTATAACCTATAACTTAAACCAAAACAAAAACCTATAACCTAAATCCGAACCCATTCTCAAATCCCAAAACCTATAACCTATCCCTAAACCTTAACCTATAACCTAACCTAAACCTATACTTATAACTTAAAACTATTCCCAAATCACAAAACCTATAATCTAAACCTAACTTTTTCCAAAACCTATAACTTAAACTCAATTCCCTAAAGCGAAACTTACAGCTAATCCTAATCTCAACTCCTTAACCTAAACATAAACCTAAACTTAAAAATCCAAACTTAAACCCAATCCCGAACCTGAACCCGATTTTCTAAACCTAAACTATAACCCATTCTCAAATCTAAAAACCTATAACCTAAACCAAAACCAAAACCAAAACCTATAACCTAAACCCGAATCCATTCTCAAATCCCAAAACCTATAACCTAACCTAAACATATACTTATAACCTAAAACTATTCCCAAATCCCAAAACCTATAACCTAAACCTAACCTTAACCTAAACCTAAACCTAAACCTATAACCAATAACCTTAACCAAAACCTATAACCTAAACCAAAAATAAAACCTATAACGTAAACCCAAACCCATTCTCAAATCCCAAAACCTATAACCTAACCTAAACCTATACTTACAACCTAAAACTATTCCTAAATCCCAAAACCTATAACCTAAACCTAACCTTTCCCTAAACCTATGACCTAAACTCAATTCCCTAAAGTTAAACCTACACCTAATCCTAATCTCAACTCCCTAACCTAAACCTAAACCTAAACTTGAAAACCTAAACTTAAATCCAATCCCAAACCTGAACCCGATTTCCTAAACCTAAACCATAACCCATTCTCAAATTCAAAAACCTATAACCTAAACCCGAACTCATTCTCAAATCCCAAAACCTATAACTTAAACCAAAACCTATAACCTAAACCCATTCTCAAATCCCAAAACCTATAACCTATCCCTAAACCTTAACCTATAACTTAACCTAAACCTATACTTATAACCTAAAACTATTCCCAAATCTCAAAACCTATAACCTAAACCTAACCTTTCCCTAAACCTATAACCTAAACTCAATTCCCTAAAGCGAAACCTACAGCTAATCCTAATCTCAACTCCCTACCCTAAACCTAAACCTACACTTAAAAACCCAAACTTAAACCCAATCCCGAACCTGAACCCGATTTCTTAAACCTAAACCATAACCCATTCTCAATTCCCTAGACCTAAACCTATAAACTTTTCCTAAACCTAAACTTAAAACCTAAATGTATTCTCAAATCCTTAAACTCAAACCTACACCTAATCCTAATCTCAACTCCTTAACCTAAACCTAAACTTGAAAACTCAAATCTAAACCCGATCCCAAACCCAAACTCGATTTCTTAAACCTAAACCTTAACTTATAATCAAGTTCCCAAAAGCTATAACCTATAACCTAAACTTAAACCTAAACCTATAACCTAAACCTAAACCTATAACCTTAATCTAAACCAAAACTTATAACCTATAACCTAAACTTAATTATAACCTATAGCCTAACCTTAACCTAAACCTTAACATAAACCTATAACCTAAACCAAAACCAAAACCTATAATCATATGTTGAGACCATTTCTTTTGTGTCAATTTCATTCCTCTTTGAGTTTTTTGTTTAAATTCATTAAGAAAAAAAAAGTTGTTATACATGATGCACTTCTTTTACTTTGCCTTTCTTTTTTCCAATGGGCATTCTAATTTATGTATGACATGACTGTTTGAAGGATGATAAAATATACGAAGCTGTTGAAATTTCAGGGTGAAGTCGAGCATATTTCTCTAATGAAGCCAAAGATTTGTATTTTCAGCATTATTGTAATTGTAATTATAATTGATTGAATGAATTGGATTGTAATTGATTGTAATTGTAATTGATTGAATGAATTGGATTGTAATTGATTGTAATTGTAATTGATTGAATGAATTGGACTGTAATTAATTGTAATTGTAATTGATTGAATGAAGGATTGTAATTTGATTGTAATTGAATGAATGAATGAGTGATTGTAATTGAATGAATGAATAATTGTATAGGTGGTAATTGAATGAACAAATGATTATATATAATTTTGTAAGGTACAAAATAGCTACAGATATTGACCGTAGCCATTAATCTGACAGGTGTAGCCTTTTCAATTTAGGCATATTGCTACGGACTTTTAGGTACAAATAATATCCATAGCAATTAATATAACAGGTGTAGCCTTTTCAATTTAGGCATATTGCTACGGACTTTAGGTACAAATAATATCCATAGCCATTAATCTGACAGGTGTAGCCTTTTCAATTTACGCATATTGCTACGAACTTTAGCGACAAATAATATTCATAGCCATTAATCTGACAGGTGTAGCCTTTTCAATTTAGGCATATTGCAACGGACTTTTAGCTACAAATAAAATCCGTAGTTGTCTGAAGTTTTCGCTACAAATATAATTGCTACGGATTACATCTATAGCTATTGCACCCTATAACTACGGATTAAATCCGTATCCATAGGTTCAAGACCTATTGTTATGGCACCTACGGCAACGGTCAAGCTACGGACGAAAACCGTAGCCATAGGTCTATGGCTGGCTACGGTTTTTGTCCGTAGCCTTTTCTCGATTTTTTGGTAGTGTCAATATAATTCAATACTTCAATTCATGGACCAAACGCGCCCTAAATAGACTAGTGGCCACCCAACTTACATTATACATGAGCATGACTTCATGATCTTTGGGGCTAGGGATGCGGGTGAGACCTTGACTATATATATATATATATATATATATATATATATATATATATATATATATATATATATATATATATATATATATATATATATATATATATAGGCATGCTCACCTACGCACGTGCGCACCTTTGCACACGTGTCATGGGAGTCGAATCCGAACGGTTCATAAGATGCGGAATCCCATAAAACTCCAGGAGGTGGATTTTCACCCTAATCTAAGATTATGGTGGGCCATAGCAAAGAGAAATATTACAAATCAAGGGAGGAAACTGTTTGCATTTTGCATGGTCCACTGAAGTTTTTGTTCAAAGTAAAAATTGGTACTAGGGGGTTTCACAAGGCTCTACTTCATTGGACCGTTGAGATTTTCGAGAATCATCATGTATGATGAGTTCTCAAAAAAGTTTGTAGGTAGTCCGTGCGTTTGCAGGTGAGAGTTCCGCTATATATATATATATATATATATATATATATATATATATATATATATATATATATATATATATATATATATATATATATATATATATATCCACACTATTAATCTGTTTCTTCAGCTTATACATGGTCCAAAATATTAACTAGATACAAATTTCAGATGGACCACACTACAGGAAACATTAGCGCTCACCATTAAAACTTATTACAGTCCACCATCATGTTTATTGACCATCTAACATGTTAATAAGTTCATACAGACATGGATGAAAGGAAGGAGATAAGTTCATACAGACCTGGACGAAAGGAAGGAAAAAAAAAAAAAAAAAAACAAATATCATCTCCATCCATTACTGTTGTGGCCCACAAAAGGTTTTTGTGGTCAATAACCACTGTTTCCTCTGGATTTGATTTTGCCACATTTTTACTATGTGGGCCGTAAGGTAAGGGTCCCACCAACATTGCTAGCTCCTGGGTAGCAGGGAAGTGGCGCTTGATATACAAAGAGAGCCGATTGTATGTGCCCGGGCATGAAGTATACCTTTGCCCGGGGCTGTGTGGGGCCCACAGAGATGTCTATGATAAATTCATTATGTCCATATGTTTTTAAGACCTAAATAAGACAGGAATCTAAAAATCAGGCTTATTCAAATCTCATGTCTGCCACATACATGAAACAGTGGAAACTGAATGCCTGGGGTGATAGAAGATTTGTATGAGGATAACAGCTGTTCCTATTGTTAATCTGAGTGGTAATACTCGTATGAACGGTTTGGATGACATATAAACATCATGATCAGCTCAAGGAAGGTTTCACTGGTAGACCTTTTTGTTCCCACTGTTTCATTTTTAGTGGCCCACCTGAGTTTAAGCATTCTATCCTACTGTGGTCTTTAAAAACAGATGAACGGAGTGGATTTCTCACTGACATATCTGTGGGACCCACATAGCCCCGGGCATAGGTATATGCTTGGAGGATGCAGTTTTCCAGGCGCTCCTTTTCACCAGGTTTGCTAATCCTATACACTGACATAGATTCAGATATCCGTCGACAAGATCCGATCCCACGAATCCTATTCGCACATCAGATTTCTACTTCTAGGATGAAATATGGATTTCCCATTATTGTAAAATATTGATTTTAATAAAAAAAATATTTTAATAATAAAAAGTTGTTTTTTGAAAAACTTTTGGGGCTTTGGGAATAGTCCCACATGGGAAAGAGAAGAGAAAGAAAAGTGGTTTAAATGATAATAGTGGAGTACCATAATATTTGCCTACCTAGTCCGTGGACCATGGGACTTGCGTGTTCCAGTGCGAAGCACTGGAACACCGCGCACGCGCACGCGCTCGGGCTCGGGCTCGGTCTCGGGCTCGGTGCGAGGGCGTGGGCATGTGAGGCAGTGTGGCTGTAGAGGCGCTAGTGGCGCACTTTGCGACGTGTGCGAGTCGCGGTGCGACTAGTGGCTAAGGCAGATGGTTGGTTGGACGAAAATCTAAAGGACTGAATGAGAGTCCCTTAGAATATATAGAGGGCTGAAAAAGAGCTGTTGCAGAAATTCTGTAACAGCTGTGCAATAAGTGCAGGGACCAGCTGAAACTGTTGCATGGCTAGCCCCAACAGATATAAAACGGCTAGCTGCTGTCTCACAACGGTCAACATGCAGCAGCTTAATGGCCCATGCACAACAGTCAGAAAACGGCCATAAAACGGCTAGTTTTCTCAACAGCCAGAAAACGGTCATGGGATTTATTTCCCTGGACCATAACCCGGCCTGGATAGGTTTCAAAACAATCTCAACTCACTCCAGCAACTCCATACGAATTCTAGAAAACAGCCTCTCCACTCATATATTCTAAGTGTTATCCAGCAATACAGCAAGGTGTCAACCTTAACTTGAAGAACAGCCAGCGGTGTGGTCTAGGACGGTTCAACCGAACCAGCAGGCTGAAGATTAGAACTTAATCGAGCAAACCATTTTTCTATTTTCTTCTTTTCTTATTTTTGGGATTTAACTTTTTATTGTAATACTGCCAGAAATAGTGAAATTGAGTTCCATTTGGTGGGCCTTCGTGTTTGCTGAACGCAGACCCACACCAGGCTCGTCGTATCCTAGAAGTAATTTGCCTGTAACCTATCAGCATACTCAATTTACTTGAGTTGGGGCAAATAACGCTTTAAGGACAGCGTTTTCAGACGTGCTTCAGCCTGTCCATATTATTTTCGGTTTCCATATTATACAGAAACTACATTAATCTGTATAAATTTACCAACAATCTTAAAGCGTTATTTCTAAAATGGAAGCCGATAGCGTTTCATCTATTAAGTTGATAATCAGGACTTGATACGTTTTGATCGGTTCGATGGAACCAATTTTACAAGATGGCAAGACAAGCTGAAATTTCTTCTGACGGCGCTGAAGATCTACTACATACTAGATCCAAATCTGCAAGCATTGCCTGAAGCAACTGACAAAGACACACCTGAGCAAGTGGCTGCCCGTGCTAAAAGAGCCGAAGACGAACTATTGTGTCGTGGACACATTCTGAACGCACTCTCCGACCGCCTGTACGATCTGTACCAACAGACATCATCAGCAAAGGAGATCTGGGCCGCACTGGAATTCAAGTACAAGGCTGAAGAAGAAGGGACCAACAAATTTCTCATCGCCAGGTATTTTGACTTCAGCATGGTAGATAATAAACCGCTGCTACCCCAAATCCAAGAACTGCAGCTAATAGTAAACAAAATCAAAGCGATCAAAATCGATCTTCCTGAATCATTCCAAGTTGGGGCTATAATCGCTAAATTGCCACCAATGTGGAAAGACTATAGAAAGAAGTTGCCGCATAAAACCGAGGACTACACACTGGAATAAATCCAGAAACACCTAAGGATTGAGGAAGAATCCCGTAACCGCGATAAAAAGAATGATAACGGGAATGCCTCGTCCAAGGTACATGCAGTAGAAACAACCAATAACAAGAATCCCGAGAAAGATGATTCCCTAAAACCCAATAAAGGAAAATTCAAGAAAAACGCCCAAAAGAAGAACGGAAAGTTCAAAGGCCCATGTCATGTCAGTGGAAAAATCGGGCACTATGCTCGAGTATGCCGATATCGCAAATCTAAAAAAGAGGCAAGTGCAGTAGAAGAAGGCGATATCGTGGCTATGATAACTGAAGTGAATACCATCCAAGGCAAAGTTCCAGGCTGGTGGTATGATACTGCCGCTACAGTACATGTGTGCTACGACAAATCAGCCTTCAAAACCTATGAGGAATTGACCGATGGTCAAGAAGTCCAAATGGGTAATGAAGTCCGATCGAAGGTCGTCGGCAAAGGAACTGTCGAACTGATATTCACTTCTGGAAAGAAAGTGATTCTGACTAATGTACTGCACGTCCCAGAATGAGGCGAAACTTAGTTTCTGGGGATCTTCTGGGAAAACCAGGTATAAGGGTGGTATACGAGTCAGGAAAACTGATTCTATCCAAGAATGAGAATTTTGTTGGAAAGGGATATGCTTGTAACGGGATGGTTAAGTTTTCTCTGAATGAAAGTAACACTTCTGCGTATATGGTTGAATCTGCTGGACTGTGGCATGATAGACTAGCCCATATAGGGTATAGTACTTTGAAGTTCATGGCTAAGAATGGTTTAATCTCATACACAGATAATGAAACTAATAAATGTGAAGTGTGCATACGATCCAAAATGACGAAAAAACCTTTTCCAAGTATTGAAAGATCGTCTCAAATTTTGGATCTTGTACACAGTGATATCTGTGAGTTAAACGGTATTCTTACTCGTGGAGGTAAACGGTACTTCATAACCTTTATAGATGATTGCTCTAGATATGTGTATGTTTATCTATTAAAGAGCAAAGATGAAGCATTGAACATGTTTAAGATATATAAAGCAGAAGTAGAGAATCAACTAAGTAAGAAGATAAAAATTCTCCGTAGCGATCGAGGAGGAGAATACTTCTCGAATGAATTCGATTACTTCTGTGAAGAACATGGACTGATACATCAATGTACAGCTCCATACACACCTCAACAAAACGAAATAGCTGAAAGGAAGAATAGAACATTAGTAGAAATGGTCAACTCAATGCTAATAAAAGCAAAGTTGCCACTAAATCTGTGGGGTGAGGCACTGCTTGCAGCATGCCATATAATAAACAGACTTCCGTCTAAAAAATATAAAGTATCTCCATATGAAACATGGAGAGGTAGAAAACCTAACCTAGGATATCTTAAAGTGTGGGGGTGTCTTGCATACTGCAGAACTCCTGACCCAAAAAGAACCAAGTTAGGACCAAGAGCTATTAAGTGCACCTTCGTAGGGTATGCACAAAATAGTAAAGCTTATAGACTTCTAGACATGGAGTCTAATACAATTATAGAATCAAGAGACGTTGAATTCTTTGAGAACTCACTATCCTTGGAGTCAAAGGATAATGAAATTCAAACTCCTAATAGAGAACCAAATAGTACAGCTCCACATATAATGGAAGCTCCCACTGAACCTCGTAGGAGTCAAAGAACTAGAATAGAAAAGAGTTTTGGAGATGACTACATAGACTCACAACGCATCATTTTCCATCTGGTAGAAGCAGATAGAGAAAATGTTATAAGACAAATACCTATAGTAATGACTATAGAAGATGATCCTAAAACATATAAGGAAGCTGTATCCTCTAGAGACTCAGCTTTTTGGAAAGAAGCTATAAATGATGAAATGGAATCTATACTATCAAATCAAACATGGGAACTAGTAAACTTACCTCCAGGTTCTAGACCCATAGGTTGCAAATGTGTATTTAGGAAGAAATATCACACTGATGGGACTATCCAAACCTTTAAAGCTCGACTAGTAGCTAAGGGTTTTAAACAAAAAGAAGGGATAGGCTACTTTGACACATACTCACCTGTAGCTAGGATAACATCCATTAGGATATTATTTGCGCTAGCTTCCATACATCATCTTCACATCCACCAAATGGATGTAAAGACTGCTTTCCTGAATGGTGACCTCAATGAGGAGGTATACATGGAACAACCTGAAGGTTTTGTTCTACCAGGAAATGAAAACAAAGTATGTAGATTAGTCAAATCGTTGTATGGATTAAAACAAGCACCTAAACAATGGCATGAGAAGTTTGATTCCAAAATACTATCTCATGGTTTCATGCATAATGTAGCTGATAAATGCATATATTCTAAAAAGGATGGTAGTTATATCATTATTATCTGTTTATATGTTGATGATATGTTAATAATAAGTAATAAAATGGAAGGTGTGACTGAAACAAAGAAGTTTCTTTCTTCCGTATTTAAAATGAAGGATCTTGGACAAGTTGATACCATCTTAGGTGTCAAAGTTAAAAAACATTGTGGGGGTTATGCTTTGTGTCAATCTCATTATATTGAGAAGATACTAAACAAGTTTAACCATCTAAATATAAAGGAAGCAAAAACCCCATTTGATCTAAGTATCAAACTAAAAGAAAATACTGGGAGAACAGTTGCACAATTAGAATATGCGAGTGCTATAGGAAGTCTTATGTATGCTATGCAATGCACTAGACCTGATATCGCATATGCTGTGAGTAAACTTAGTAGGTTTACTAGTAACCCCAGTAATGAACACTGGAATGCAATCAGTAGAGTCCTTGGTTACTTAAAAGCAACCAAAGACTTAGGACTATTTTATTCAGAGTTTCCTGCCGTATTGGAAGGATATACCGATGCGAGCTGGATATCGAGTGCAGGGGACAACAAGTCTACTACAGGGTGGGTATTCACCCTAGGAGGTGCTGCTGTATCTTGGGGATCCAAGAAACAGACTTGCATAACACACTCGACTATGGAGTCTGAATTTATAGCCCTAGCTGCAACAGGCAAAGAGGCTGAGTGGCTAAGGGATCTTCTATTAGAAATTCCTTTTTGTGTAAAGCCTATATCAGCTGTATCACTACATTGTGATAGTGAAGCCACATTAGCTAGAGCCTATAGCGGTACTTATAATGGTAAGTCTAGACATATTAGTCTTCGACATGATTATGTCAGATAATTGATTCAAGATGGAATCATTGCTATTCCATATGTGAAATCAAGCAATAACCTGGCAGATCCTTTCACTAAACCTCTACCGAGAGAGGTAGTAAAGGCTACATCTAGAGGGATGGGGTTGAAACTCTTCAACCAAAGTTCCACCAGTGATGGTAACCCAACCTAAAATCAGAAAATCTCTAATCTTGGGTTTAATGGGTAAGAACAAGTCACTGATAAGTGGAAAGTTTTCAGCACTAAATTATATAACCTCATCCATAATAGATAAGTACTGAGCGTTACGAAAGAGGGTTGAGTCTTAGAACTCTTAATGAATTCCAGTCTTTAGGACAAGTGTCTTATAGTAACGGAGACACTGGAAGGATTTCACCTATATGAACGTAGAGATGGTGCCGTCTCTCATGAGAGTTAAGAGTTTTCTCTCGGGATCGTTCACGAATTAGGATAAGCACATGGTCATTAATTGTGCTGAGCAAGATTGTGAGAACTCTAACAACACATAGCGAATATGTGTGTGGTTTCTCCAACTCTGTTATCTAGAAATAACTGGTTCAAAGCTGCGGCTACCAGTCATTTCGATAGAGTTTTGAGATACTTACACTAAGGGAAGATTAAAATCGAAAGATATCTTTCTTTATGCATATAAGCTAATTATTCTAGCAGTATGTTTAACCGAGAAAATATTTTTTTATAAAAAATCAAGTGGGGGATTGTTGTAAAATATTGATTTTAATAAAAAAAATATTTTAATAATAAAAAGTTGTTTTTTGAAAAACTTTTGGGACTTTGGGAATAGTCCCACATGGGAAAGAGAAGAGAAAGAAAAGTGATTTAAATGATAATAGTGGAGTACCATAATATTTACCTACCTAGTCCGTGGACCATGGGACTTGCGTGTTCCAGTGCGAAGCACTGGAACACCGCGCACGCGCACGCGCACGCGCTCGTGCTCGCGCTCGGGCTCGGTCTCGGTCACGGTCACGGTCACGGTCTCGGGCTCGGGCTCGGGCTCGGGCTCGGTGCGAGGGCGTGGGCATGTGAGGCAGTGTGGCTGTAGAGGCGCTAGTGGCGCACTTTGCACTTCGCACGTGCGCATCGCTGTTGCAGAAATTCTGTAACAGCTGTGCAATAAGTGCAGGGTCCAGCTGAAACTGCTGCATGGCTAGCCCCAACAGCTATAAAACGGCTAGCTGCTGTCTCACAACGGTCAGCATGCAGCAGCTTAATGGCCCATGCACAACAGTCAGAAAACGGCCATAAAACGGCTAGTTTTCTCAACAGCCAGAAAACGGTCATGGGATTTATTTCCCTGGACCATAACCCCCAGCCACCATATCCTATAAAAGGAGGGCCTGGATAGGTTTCAAAACAATCTCAACTCACTCCAGCAACTCCATACGAATTCTAGAAAACAGCCTCTCCACTCATATATTATAAGTGTTATCCAGCAATACAGCAAGGTGTCAACCTTAGCTTGAAGAACAGCCAGCGGTGTGGTCTAGGACGGTTCAACCGAACCAGCAGGCTGAAGATTAGAACTTAATCGAGCAAACCACTTTTCTATTTTCTTCTTTTCTTATTTTTGGAATTTTCCTTTATATTGTAATACTGCCAGAAATAGTGAAATTGAGTTCCATTTGGTGGGCCTTCGTGTTTGCTGAACGCAGACCCACACCAGGCTCGTCGTATCCTAGAAGCAATTTGCCTGTAACCTATCAGCATACTCAATTTACTTGAGTTGGGGCAAATAACGCTTTAAGGACAACGTTTTCAGACGTGCTTCAGCCTGTCCATATTATTTTCGGTTTCCATATTATACAGAAACTACATTAATCTGTATAAATTTACCAACACCCATAGATCGTAACTGGTGTATTTGAGCATGTATTAGCAGAGCCGTAGGTTGAGTTAATTTATTTTTTTCGGTGGTTTTGTTACACAAATCCAACGGCTAACAAACCCACGTTCATACCAGGTCACGTGGATGGGGAAGACGGATGGCCTGGTGATATCCCTGATGGCCAGACTGTCGTAGGACCCACTCAGGAGCATGTGTTTCATCCACACCTACCATCCATTTTGTGGCGTGGTCTACCCGATCTTTAGGTCTGCTTCATTTTCATCACCTGCCTTGAAATAAGCTGGCTAAACAGATGTACTGTGTGAATGAAACGTAGAAGGTTTGGCCAGGGACGCTGCCATCAGTTAGGTAGCTTAGTAGTCGGTGCTATGTGGACCCCACCATGATGTATGTGTTTTATCCACACTGTCCATCCATTTTGAAAGATAATTTTGGGGACTTATCCCAAAAACGAGGTAGATATAAATCTCAGGTAGACCACGCCATGGGAAAAAAAGTAGTGATTGAATGTCCACCATTAAAAACCTTCTAGGTCCCACTGTAATGGTTATTTTACATATAACCTGTTGATTCGGTCATACGGACTTGGATGAAGGATAAAAATATATATCAGCTTGATCCAAAACTTTTGTGGCTCCAAAAAGTTTTTAACAGTGGCCGTTCAATCAGCACTGTGCGGTTCACTCGAGATTTGGATCAATCTCATTTTTAAGTTCATACCATCAAAATGATATGGAAGAATGGGTGGACGGAGTGGATGAAACACATACATCATGGTGGGGCCCACAGATCACCGACCACTAGCCACTGGCTATTGGCAGGGTGAGTAGCCAATCCGTTTCCTAATGAAACACAAACATTCCCATAGGGCCCAAGGAGTTGGGAACGGATTGGTTACTCCCCTCACACCCTCACACCAGCCATTGGCCGGTGGTCGGTGCAGTGTGGGGCTCACTATGATGTATGTGTGTCATCCATGCCGTCCATCTATTTTTATATATTATTCTATGATATGCTAAAAAAAAATTGAAGTATATATCAATCTCAATTGGATCACATTACAGGAAACAGTGTTGAATGAATTTTGACCATTAAAAATATTTTAGGGACCATAAAAGTTTTGGATTAAGCTGATATTTATTTTTTCCCTTCATCTGGTTCTTTACGACCAAATCAACATATTGGATGTCAAATAAACAGTGCAGTGGGCATTAGAAAGATTTTAATTGTGAATATCCATTCATTATTTTTCTCCAGTTGTGTGGCCCACCTAAGATTTATATCTCTGTAATTTTTTTTATCAAGCCCTAAAATGATCTGTAAAAATGGATGAACGGAATGGATGAAATATGTACATCATGGCGGGGCCCACAGAGCACCGACCACCAGCCACGGGGCTGATGTCAGGGCCACGTGGGATATGACCTGGTCTCTTCGAAGTGTGCAAATTATGTGCGGCTACAGCCCTACCCAAGAAGGTGTGGCCTTTAATGTCGGGTGAACCTTGATGTATGTATTTTATATCAACGCCGTTCATCAGTTTTGTTAGATTATTTTAGGATGAGAAATAAAAATTTTGAAACAAATACACATCCCTGTGGTTGATACCGTAAGAAACCGTGGCGATTGATAATTTAAAACATCCTATTAGCCACAAAAGTTTTATATTAAGCTGATATTTGTCTTTTTTTCCTTCAGTCAGGGTTTTGTGATATTAATAATAGGTTGGATGGAAAATAAACATAAAGGAAACATTAAGGTGGGCCTTAGGAATTTTTTAACGGTGTAGCGTTCAATCACCACCTTTTCCTATAGCATGGTCCACTTTAGAATCGGATCTACTTTATTTTTTGAGCTCTTACCGTAAAATGATCTGTAAAAATGGATGGAGAGCATGGATTTATGATATATACGTCAAGGTGGCCCCGCGGTAAGGGCCACACCGTCATGGGTAAGGCCAAGACCGCACCTAGTCCGCTACCAGGCTTTCTACATTAGCAGTCGTGAAGCCTCCACGTGTTCTTTTCACGCAGATGGCGTAACGTCGGTTTGCAGGTACAATCAACCTATCGAGTCTCAACTCTACCACACACGTGTTGGGAAAACAACCCTGTCGGTTTGCCGCTACAATCAACTTCTCACCACTACCACACACGTGTGGGAAAAACAAACCTGATAAGGATTCAACGTGTATGGATCTGACTGAACGGTGCATTCTTGATTACCGGGTTAGGTGGACGAGATTGCCTGAACTTCCAACGACAAGAGACTAGGTGGCCCACCGATTGTCTTTGTGAGAAATTCACTCCGTACATACGTTAGATCATTTTAGAAATAAGGTTAAAAATAGGTAGATCGAATCTCAAGTGGACCGCACTACAGAAACCATTAGAATTGAAAGTCTAATGTTGAAACATTTGTTGCAACAACTAAAGTGTTGGATGGGTTAACGTTTTTGTGTTTTCAGTTCTTACATGTAAGAATGACCTGAGGAAGGGTATAGATGGCATATTAACCTCACGATGGATTAGGGATATTCAAGTGCCAATTCAATCAAACTTGAGGCCATATGTGTGATTGAGGCCCGTATTTGGATTGTAATGCAAAGCTTATCGTAATCTATTCTACTTAGACTCAAGTTTGATTGGACTACCGATGTTTCCTGTATTGAGATGGACATATTGAAGACATGACAAGATTCAATTATCCTCTCAACCACACGTTGTGCTCAGTGCCAATGATCTATAAAAGAATAGGAGTTAGCTATACCAATGAATTCTTTTTACCTTGAGACATTAGACATGAGCCAATTATAAACTTAAGAACTTGTTCTTTTAACATGATTTTGTCATTATAGTCTAACAATAAAAATATAAAAAGAAAATATAAATTGAAAGTGCTCTTCTATTAATGATTTTTACAATAATGATACTCACAAACACATTGAGGGACGACAATTTATTTGTTGCGTTATCGGGACTAATCTTTGTAATAGGACAGGCATGATGTGTAGGATGGTTGTCCATTTGTCGGTCAATTGGAAGTCGAGCATTGTGGCAATACGATTGATGGCGGAAGAATGTTCGACAATCTATTGGTTGCTTAGTCAGAATTGAGCTTTATGACCAGAAGAGTGGTGTAATGCCCTAAATTTCAACAGTTGAGCATGTACTCGATCGTTGATATTATGGGTGTCACTTATGCCTTGTGGAAGTGTGATTCAGTCAAACGGCTACCAAGTATATCATAAATATGCATAAAAGGTAAACTAAATACTGTATATTATCATTATCGCAAGTGTATAAAAACCAATCCCAAACATACATCCATACATTCAAATAAGTCATAGAGTCCAGTACTTAGCTGGTGACTCAATATACAAGTCTTAAAATATAATGTAAGATGTGTCCCTATCTCAAAAAATAAATAAACAAAAAATAAAAAATAAAAAACAAAAGCCAACAGTCTGAAGGCGTCACGGTACAAGTGATCGTCTGCACACTGGAAATACGAGAACTCCTTGATAGGGTCTATGTACTCCTCAACAGGTGTATCCTCTTATAAGACACTTACATCAATAAAATTGTCCAGTTGGTGTTTTAAAACTTGTTCACAACCCCAAGTGCAGGGTTGCGATGTAGTAATTAATACTTGTTGAGATCGAGGTCAAATCCACAGGGACTTACCTTGTACGTATTCTTAATTAACTAGAATTAAAACTGGAATATAAAATCTGAAAATTTAGAAAGAAATTGTTGTGAATTAAATCTATCAAAGTAATGAAAACTAAAGCGTCAATGAACCATTTATAGTTATTATGATGTTACTTGATTCGAAAATAGCGCAACTAGAATCAAAGTCCTATTCTATCCAGTCGGATGATAGAGTAATTAAAACATAATGTGGTGTTGAACTTTATTGGATTAGTTCACACATGAAGCACAAATCCCATGACTGCAGGGAATTCATGCATCAACCATGGCCATATATGATGGTAAATCATGAAATTTACAAATCACATGATTGCAAAATAGGTAAGAAAATATTATAAGCTTCCCGAGCATCTACTATAATTTCAATCATGATAAATCATAGAAAATTAAAAATATTCCTTCATTTAAACCAATAATCAATGGAAGTTCAACATAAACTTGAATCAAAATAAAATAATCATCAAAATAAACTATAAGCTTCACCTCTTAGCTCTAGCTAAGAGATTAGCCAACCAAAAATATGATTAAGATGAAAACTCTAAAGAAAAACATGAAAAACTAACTAGAGAAGGAAAAAAAAAAAAAAAAAAAAACTCCTTGGAAGATGCTAAACCATTGGCTCTATTTGTCTAACCCTAATTCAAACTTAGAATCCATTGAAGAACCTAAATATATAAGCTTTGTCCGGCCAACTTTGGAAACTGCCTTAAATTTACACACTTTGCGCGCCTTCAATGTCATCGTTGATGGCATTTCGATGTCATCGAAGGTATAAAACCCAGTTGGATTCAAATTTGGAAACTGCGTACTTTTTCGCACTGCATAGCTGTCAATGTCATCACTAGACCTTCGATGTCATCGTAAATCATCTACAAATGTCCAACGAGTTGAGCTCAAATTTCTAAATTATCGATGTCATCGAACTAGCTTCTGTAAGTGCTATGGTCTCATGCTCCTTTAGTTGTCAAATTTTGTGTGTCAAAACCTCTATGTATGTCTTATGTTTGTTGTGTTTATTTCTTGATAACTGTGTTTGAGACACCTCATTAACACTTCAAGTTCAAGCTAGTTAAGTACAAGTTATTTCAAGCTCAAGCTAGTTCAAGCTACAATAAAGAGTTCAAGTTTGAGACTCAAGATAGACCGGGAGACAAGTGCAACTTAAAGTGATACTGAAGCTTGTGATGTATTCAAGCTACATCAACTTAAAAGTGAAGTTTTCAATGTCCATACTTCATGTCCCAGGTTTAATAAACCTTAGTTTAACCTTATGGTAGGTCATTTTGGATACATAATCCAATTTTTATAATTATGCATAATTTTGGTCTGTCCTAAGACTAGTCCTGGATCTGGTTCGACTAGTCCTAGCACTGGTTCGACCAGTTTAAAAAATTTCAAGACCAGTCGTAGTTTTGTTGTGAATTATCAAATTTTTTATGTTCGGCTACTACCAGTCCTGGAGTCTGCTCAATCGGTCGTAGGATGGTCTCGACTCGACCATCGACCAGTCGTGGAGCTACGACTCAAACTCCAGCGACTAAATCAAGTATCGCACGACCAGTCGTAGAGGGGTCTCGACTAGTCGTGAACTTCCTTCGACCAGTCGTGGACTGTCTTCGACCGGTCGTAAAACGGTTTTATCCACTCGCGCTCAAAAATTCAAAAATTCGTTTATTCTTCGACCAATCGTGGTGATCCTAGGAACAGTCGAAGACGAATTTCTTCAGCTATAAATAGCACACGAATTTCAGAGTTATTCATTAGAAATATAAGTAAATTTGAAGCTCTACTCTGAGATATTATGCATAATTTTACTTCCTTTTGTTAGCTTTTTACTATTGGATTTTATTCCATATTCCAATCTGATTTGAAAAGAGGAATTATTGTTTTCCTTCTTCTTGGAATTAAAATCAAATAGAGCTAGCCCAATCTGATTTAATTTAAAATCAATTAGAACTTAGAACCATTGTAAAATGAGTATTAGACATTGAACTTTCATATTCGAACATCTACTCCAATTGGTTCTTCCGGGCTGCTATAAAGGAGAAATTCAGGTATTTTACAATTTTATAAATTCTATTCTATTTTGGTTTTTGTTTGAGATTCACCAGAAAAATCTCAATTTGTGTAGTTGTCTGAAGAGAGCCAGAAAACTCAGAAAAGAGAGTTTTTTTTTTTGTGTAAGACCAAGTGAAAAAGACACAATTGTGAAGGTTTTAGGTGAACCTGTGAAACCTATTTTGATAGTGAACGCTAATATCCCTGTGTGAGGATATTAGGAGTGGAGTAGCATTCTGTGTGGCTGTTGTTTGACAGTTGGTGAACACACAAGCGAACCACTATAACTCCTTGTCTTGTGGATTAAATGCTTGCTTAATTCTTTATCTTTCATCATTCAATTTTGTGAAATGTATATGTAGATGTGAATGTTGTAACAATTTACATTTCAAGCAAGAGTGGAGAATGGTGTAATAGTTTAGAGTTTTATTTCAACAATTTATCTCTTGCTATTTCTTTATCAATTTGAGCTTCAATTTCTGTAATTATTCTAATAAGGTTTCCCTGCCATTTTTATGGTGTATGGTTGTCCTTAGAATAATCAATTCTTAGGATTGTAATTTATTCTTTTTTTGAATTTATATTTTTCTCTTTCGGTTTGAGTTCTTGATACAAAGATCTTTCTAAAAATCAAGTTGTCCTACCATAAACCTTTGGTTTTTGGTGTAAGGTTGTCCTTAGAACAACTTTTATATCAATCTCTCAAGATCTGAATTTTGAGGTTGCATTGTGAATTGATTTATTTTAGTTTGGCTATCTATTTAATTTAATTTTAATTTGGCATGTCCTTAGAATAATCAATTCTTAAGATTGTAATTTATTCTTTTTTTGAATTTATATTTTTCTCTTTCGGTTTGAGTTTTTGATACAAAGATCTTTCTAAAAATCAGGTTGTCCTACCATAAACCTTTGGTTTTTGGTGTAAGGTTGTCCTTAGAACAACTTTTGTATCAATCTCTCAAGATCTAAATTTTGAGGTTGCATTGTGATTTGATTTATTTTAGTTTGGCTATCTATTTAATTTAATTTTAATTTGGCATAGTCCTATTCACCCACCCCCCCCCCCCCCCCCAATCTCTATGACATATAGCTTGGCCATTTCAAGTGGTATCAGAGCCTAATAGCTCATTCTTATTGCTTTTTATTTGGATTTATTTCCTAAGCTAACAATCTAAGCTATATAAAATGATGTCAAATTTCGATAGCTTTTCAGTCACTAGGCCTCCACCATTTGATGGCTCCAACTATACCTATTGGAAAGCCAGAATGAGGATCTTCCTCAAATCAATAGATGAGAGTGTGTGGCAAGCCATAGTGATCAAATGGAAACCCCCTACCACTGAAGTGACTGGAACTGACGGTTTAAAAACAATGAGAGTGTCTCCTTATTTCTCATGGACTATACTTTCAGAAAAGTGAGAGTAGTGCCAATGCTAAAGCACTAACTGCTATCACTTACGCACTATCACCGGATGAGTTCAAAAGAATCATATCTTGTGATACTGCAAAGCAAGCCTGGGATATATTAGAAATGACACACGAGGGTACATCAATTGTCAAGAAATCTAAAGTCCAACTCCTCACAGCTAAATTTGAAGAAATTCATATGGAGGAAAATGAAATGTTTATGGACTTTTACACTAGATTGAATGACATTGTAAACTCAATGTAGGATCTTGGCGATAAAATCCCAAAAAGTAAAGTGTGTGCAAAGATACTACGTTCACTTCCTGAACGGTTCAACTCTAAAGTAACTGCGATTCAGGAACTTCGTGATACGGATAATATGAGGGTAGAAGAACTAGTTGGTTCTTTACAAACCTATGAATTAAATTTTAAAGCTCTTAAAGGTAAATCTATCGCTTTAAAATCTTCTAAAGGTATATCTCAAAAAAATTCAGATTTAGAAAATTCAGAAGATGATATGGCGCTTTTAGCAAAAAAGTTTTACAAGATTTTCAAAAGTAAGAAAATGATCGATTTTCAAAAGACAAACGAAAAGAAACGATCTAAACCTAAGTCTAGAAATTGGAAGTCTTTGAAAGATAGTCAATGTTACAACTGCCAAGAATATGGGCATTTAGCAAACAAATGTCCTAAAAAGGACAAGCCTAAGAAGAAGGGTATGTTGGCTACTTGGACGAATCATCTGATTCCGAAGCCTCTTCTGAATCAGAAGATTCTGACACTGAGTCGGGCAATGAACTAAAAGCCCTTATGACTCTAGCTAAGTTCACATTTTCAGATCACGATGATTCAACTAGTGAAGAAAATTTGTATAGTGATCATGAAAATGAAGAAGATCTTCAAGATGCTTATAATGCCTTATATAAGGAAAGTTGTAAAATTGCTGTCAAACTTAAACTTTAAAAAGGAAAGTTTTCTAAACTCAAAGAATGTTTTGAGACTCTTGTTTTAGAAAAATTGTAAATTTCAGATTGTTTTGAAAAATCAAAATGTGATTTGAAATTCAAAACCTCCCTGATTGAATATTTGAAATCTGAAAATGAGAAACTTAAAAATGAAGTATCTTCTCTTTTGAGTTTGAAGGACACATGAAGATATGTCCAAGGTAATCCAAAATTAGAAAAACTATTATCCAGATAAAGAAAATGTGGTGATCGATCTGGGTTGGGCTATGATAAAAATACATCTCCTAAACAAAAAAATACTCCTCCCAATTTTGTGAAGGAGAGGTCTCAAACTCAAAAGGAAAAGGTACTTGTCAAGGTTTTTCTAAAAATACAAAAACTTTTCAAAAACCTAAAAGTAACTATTTCAAAAATCAGATAAAAAATCCACTAGCTAAAAAGATAGTTGATTTACTTAAGGAGCTCTTAAAATCTAACTCAATAAGTTATTCTTACAACTACAATCAAAAGAAGACCAACTATACTCCTAAACCCAAAACTGTTCTGAAATGGGTTTCTAAAGTTGCTTGCTTGATGTGATTAGGCCCATTTTGATGCATTCTGAGGCCCACCTTGGTATATATATAAGGCCCATATAATTAGGCCCACCTTGATGTGTTTATGACCCATCATAGAGGCCCATTGTAATGTATTTGGGGTCCATGGGTTAAGGCCCATTGTAATGTATTTGGGGTCCATGGGTTAAGGCCCATTATGATGTATTTGGGGCTCATGGGTTGAGACCCATTGTGATATATTAGGGCCCATGGATTGAGGCACATCTTGATTTAATTGTGGCCATCCATTGAGGCCCACCTTAGTATGTGTATGAGGCTCATTTTGATTTATTTGGGGCCGTTGTTGAGGCCCACCTTGATATGAACGTAAGGACCATTTGATGAGGCCCGGTGTAATGTATTTGAGGCCCATGGGTTGAGGCCCATTGTAGTATATTTAGGGCCCATGGGTTGAGGCCCATTGTGATGTATTAGGGCCCGTGGGATGAGGCCCATTGTGATGTATTCTTAGGCCCATGGGTTATGATCCATTGTAATGTACATAAGGCCATTGGTGCGACCCATTGATGTGGCCCACTTGATGAATATAAGGCCTATATGATATGGCCCATTTGATATATTTAAGGCCCAATGGGATGTACCTAAGGTCCATTGCAATGTGTGATCCCAACTCGGATTATGTAATGATGTTTACAACGGTAGTGCCTTGGGAGCAATGTTGGTTTGACGTCCACATTGTAAGAATAATGTTGGTTAAATGTCCACATTATAACTCTCCATAGGACCCATGGATAGGCCCATACTTGTTGTGTGTAGGCCATCAAGGCCCATCTTCGTTTTGAGGATAGTTTATCACCATATAAAATGCTTAGTATAACTCCATGATTCATGCCCATACGCATCATATGTATGCCTGATATGAGAAATGTTTGATCATAGCATACGTCATTGGGCAAACCATTTATGAGACTCCTTATGAGATGGAGTGCCCCACATTTTGTGCAATACGCGCAGGATTGTTGCATGATTGGTTAGTGTGACTCATACATCTCGCATAGGTGTGACTTGATCATTGTACGCCTTAGGGATATCAGGGTCGTGGCCTCTACAGGCACATTATGGATGGCTAAATGGGACACCGAAAATACTTGATTCTAGTTTTGTGGACACTTAGGATGTCCTTCGGTGAAAGTCCCAGAACCTCCGAGGCCAGAAGTAGCCCCAACATCTAGACCGAGTAGAACATGAGCGCCCAAGTGCCGAATACTAGTAGGCCGCGTCTCTCACTGTGTCAGTCGGTTGGGAGGGGGTGTGGCCTTATCTGCCCGAGTGAGGGGGTTATAAGCTAGGTTGAGTATGACCAGCTCGTAAATGGGTCCACTATCGACGAGCCGGGTAGGTATTGGCAGACCATTGGTCAAGCGGATAGTGAGGTCTATTCCACTTGCTTGACTGTGCAGCTAGGGAGGAGGCAGTCAGTGCGAAGTGTATTAGACCCCGGTGATTTTCCCAGAGACCAACCGTACTGATATATGGACTTATTGAGTAGGAATTATATATTCATTCATTCATTTATTCACTATCCACTCGGGCTGGTGGTGCGTAACTATTTGTTACGTGTACCATCACATGGCCAGGATTTCGGTTGGGCGCGCCACTAACCTGAGATCAGGAGTTTACCATATTGTGTCTGACTATCCAAATTAGGTATGGGACTGGTTTGGATAGAAGTCCCTTGTGATGGACCCCATAACCTACGATACTTCATACTATCATCCCGACTTCACATCCCAGCATGGTCATTTTATTCTCACCACATATTACATTGCATCCGTAGTACTTAACATTTTGGGTTACTATATTTTTGCACTTATATGGCTTAGATGAGGTTGAAAGTATTCGTGACTCGTTAGGATTTGCATATTACATTACATCCCCAGCATCTATTATTGTCTTATTATGTTTTGCATCACATAGCCTTGGTATAATTGATAGCACTCACAGACTTACCAGTATATTTCCGCTTACTCTGATATCATATCTTGTCAGTATTTTCATTTATTCCATTGAATGATATATGGCATTGTATTTCATACTTGGCACTTACCTTGTGCACACACTTTCACCACCCTCTAAGCTTTCTATAAGCTTATGCACGATAGATGCGTGCAGGTGGCGTTAGGTTGCAGCAGCATTGAGCTTGGAGCGTGCAGCTATTTTCTGGAGCTTTGATTTTGACATATGTATTTCTCTTTCAGCATTGTATTCAAACAATTATATTAGTGGATATGTGATGATGATGTTGCCATTATGATTTGGGTATACTTGTGGTTATGTTTCTTATACAAATGTACGTTGGGAAATCCTGCTTGTAGGATCCCAGGATTGAAACCTGGCGTATGTACGCTGAGGGCCGAGAATGGGGTACTACGGAGGCTGTCGGCACCGGGTTCGGCGATCGAAATTCCTGTGAATCCAATTTTCGGATTTGTGGCATGACAGGATTAAACTCATACATCAAGGTGAGGCCTGCATGAGCAACCCACCCAAAAGCTTGTTGAATCAAGCTAATATTTTTGTTTTCAGTTAGCACACCACACCGTCAATCCACACCTCACTGCATGGCCACGTCCAGTGTCCTTGGACGCTAAACAATTTGGTTACAACACATATCTAGGGTGGGCCCCACCTACAGGCATGTTGCATAGGTGGGTCACCCAATGGTTGGATGGTGTGGATAAGACATACATCAAGATGGGGTCTATCTGAGTGGGCCACACAGCCACATCATCACACAAAAATGGAAAAGAGAGAGAGAAAGGGAGTAAGATCGAGTGATTGAGGGACCCCGGCATTATGGACCCTTCCTTCCATGATTTACAACATACATCAAGTGGGTCCCATTACATGTGGGCCCACCGATCAAAATCAATGGTGGAGATCCTTTCTCTACCAAAATGCAAGGTCTAGATGATCCTATTCATGCAAGGAAAATAGACATCATGATGGGGTCCATGAAAAATGGCCACATCATGGAATGATCATGAGAATCTAGGTGGGCCATCAGCCACATCTAAGGTCCAAAGTGAGATCTATACCATCAATCGGTAGGCCTCACTTGACCCATCATTAAAGCATGAAATCTAGTCCTATAAAACACCCACCATTAGATCTCTTCTTTCTTCTTCTACTAATGCATGCTAGAGCTCCAATGGATGAGATTTAACGATCGAGATTGGTTTTGGATAGTGGGATTGGGTGGTAAGAAGGTGGGCCACACTAGCTCTCCTCATGGAGAGCTTGGACGTTGGACTCATGGGATTTTCTTGGGATAAAAATGAGAAATGAGAGAGAGAGGAGTGGTGTAAGGGATACAACATGGGAATGTATGGGTTGCCTTGACTTTTTTGGTAAGAATGGGATGGGATAGGTATGGGAATTGTTGACTTGTGGGTGAGAGAGGGATGGGTGTGATGGGATATGTACATGACTTGTACATTGATTGATCGATGTGACGTGTCATAGAGATTCTCTCAAAATTCACAAAGCGCAATGTTTTTACTCGAACTAAACGTGGTCCCACATCTCCTGGCCTGTGTATCGCCTTGGTGCGTAATATGTGGCGTCGGAACCGCAGCGACTGTGCGGTCACTAAGGTACAAGTCTTGGGTTAAGCTAACTCTGGAATATGGGATACGACTCAGGACCGTGCGCAAACGCTGGTTCCAAATCGTGGGTCGCTGGAATTTGATCGGGAGGACCGCGGAAGCCTATGGAAGGTACGATCTAGGATACGGGCCTTACAACTCTCCCCTCCAAATAAAGATTTCATCCTCAAAATTTATAAAACAGATAAAGGAAGAGGGAGCATCATCATATATATACATCAAAGCACAATCAATTTACAAAAGGATGAGAATAACTCTCTCTAATCTCAACCTCACACTCTTAAGACTCCTCATCAATATTATGGTGACCCCTATTAAACCTCAAATCCTGTATCAGAAACGGTTGATACTAGGGTACCGTGCAGCCTCATCATCTCATCAATGACCAATCTAACAAGATAGTCCCAATGCCTGGTTGTGCGAATCATCGACTCCTCCTGGTGGCTGAGGGTCCTACTAAGCCGCATAAGACCTGCCCTAGGTCTGCTGGGGAGGCTTATGTCCTCCTCCAAAGAGGTCGTCGCTGCTGAAAAAATGGGGGCACTCACGCTTGCGATGCCCCGTCTCACCACATCTAAAGTAAACGCCAGTAAACGGTCTTTGTGGTGGTGTTGAAGGTGCTACTGGCGATCAAAAGGATGAATGGTCACTGTGCCTTTGCGGTCATTGACGCTGCTGCTGCTGGGACCTACTAGAGGGGGTCTTCCTCTTCCGGTCTCCTCTATAGTCACGAGCCCTCTCTGAATCATTCCATTCTACCTCATAAATCTGGGCTCTTTGAACTACCTACTCAAAGGTTGGGAGCATGTGTCCGACGACACGACTCCTGAGGCCAAAACGTAAGCCGTTCTTAAAATAGCAGGCCTTTCGCTCCTCATCATCAACTAAATACAACGCGAACCTCGATAGCGCTATAAAATGGGCCACATATTGTGCCACAGACACGTCTCCCTGTACCAAGGTCTCGAACTCTAATGCTCATTGTCGACGAATGTGGCCAAGGAAGTACTACTGCTCGAATCGGTCTATGAAATCCCCCCAGGTCCAGATAAAATCTGACCCTGCAACACAAGCAATGGAGGTCTACCAGTGCTCGACCTCACCTTAGAGAAGAAATACTGCTAATCGGACTCTCTTCTCCGTCATACATGCCATCTTATTAAAAATCTTCTCTATATTGGAGTGTCATCTCTTGACTGCAATTGAATCTGGCTCACCTTGGAAACACGGGGGATCGAACTATTGAAACTCTCGAAGAAGGGCACTCACGCACTTCTGCTCCACCTGGGCTGGTGAAACAGCGGATGGCCTACCCTACCCCTGAAGGATGGCGGTCATGGACTGTAACATCTGCTAAAGCTGATCTGCACTCACGGGCATTATTGGGGTTGCAATAGACTCAGACGGAGGAGCGAAAGTCACTCGGATCACTCACTTAGGTGTCATGTCCTACAAGAAGGAACAAGGGCCTATTATCCTCGAACACTCTCAAATATTCACACATAATGGGGAGCTATATCAGAAAATCTCTAAGTTATTCATACTCGGAGACCTAAACATTCTAAGTTCTCAACAATCATAGAGTGAAGTGTAACTATTGGCAGATATGTGATGTCACTACCAGAAAAATGGACAAAGGCTACGGATTTAATCCATAACCATAGATCTATGGCTACGGTTTTAGTCCGTAGCACGATCGTCGTCGTAGGTGCCGAGCCAATAGGTGCAAATCCTATGGCTACGAATTTAATCTGTAGCCATAGCTTAAAATAGCTACGGATATAAGCCATAACAAATATTCCTATAGCCAAAAGTACCTACAGCTACGGATATTATTGGTTACTAAAAGTAGTGTTGGATCCATAGCAATATGTTGAATTTTATAACAACTACGGCTAAGATCCGTAGCTATTTCCTACATTTAAAAAAAATTATAATCATTCATTCATTCATTCAATTACCACCTGCATAATCATTCACTCATTCATTCATTCAATTACAATCATTCATTCAATAGTGAATTAATTACAATCCTTCAATTAATCAAAAGAAAGTGAGCATAGAGAGTGTCTTGGTAACCATGGAATCCACACCGATAGTAGACTAAGAGGCTGGAATTTGATCAGAAGGTGACTGCTTGTGACATTTTGGGCTCTGCTGTGTTCTTGAAGGTCATATCCCAGATTATGATGCCTCAGCCAATGACTCCTACACTAGGAAATGACATTGATTAAATGGTTAGGATTAATCGATGATTAATGATATACTTGTTCGTTTTGTTGACTGCATGGTGAACTTTTCAAATTAATCAAGCTTTGAGACATCTGAAAGGGAAAGGTACTTGAGGCTTTCATACTTATCTCTAATAAACATGCACACCATTACTTTGGAGAAAACTTTCAGATAGTATTAATCTCTTGATAAGAAATTGCATAAGTGAAATTAAAAATAAAATCTTCATCTCTTTTTTGTACGGTATAAAAATAATAATAATAATAATAAATTTTAAAAAAATCAGAAATTTATATTCTCTAGAGCTCGCTACTATTTATATTGACCAACGAATATGTCTATATTAGAAACAAGCACTTACACCTCTATCTTCTTGATAGCCTTCGGGAACAAAAGTAGATGCAACACTTGCAGCCAAACAATGGAAGGTATGTCTCCTAGTTAGTTTCCATTATAGAAGTATTTAGGAAAACCAACTCCTCAGACAATCCTCATAGCTCATTTCTCCATTTTCTGCAATTTTCTCTAGAATAATTTTAAGTATTAGTGGAGATCCTCTTAGCAAATCAAATGCATCGAACACACATATCTTATTCATACTATTTATTGTTTAATAGGCATAATGCATTGAGTTGCTCTTGCATTTAACAAAATAATTTGAAGTACATCCAGCTAGACCTAGCAACACGATGATAGGTAATATACAAAAAATTTTCATTGAACAAGCTATTGAAGTTTAGAGTTAAGATCTTTAGAGTTATATAGGGTAAGAACTAAGTTGCGTGATCATTCTAACCACTTGAGCTATGGATCAAGGTGTAGCATGACCCGACCTTGCGTAAGAAGCAGGTTGGGGCAATTGATCTGTTGGGCCATTGCCCGCCCTAGTGATACTATCATCTCTAGGGAGGGAGGGAGGGAGGGAGACATCAGATGATTTATCTTTAAAGATCCTAGCATTCCTTTCTTCTAAATCTCCCAAATGATGGCATAGGGAATCAATGACCAAATACACCTACTGTGCTTCAAAATAGATCTCTCCTCCACTCACTCGAGACCTTGAAAAGCACAAAATAATAATAATACATAAATAAATAACTGATCCCAATCACTCTGACAGCCTTGTAATGTAAGATGAGATGATCCACTTATTCCTCACTTCTATACATATGACACCTATGGGCCATCATCATATTATTATTTTGAAAAGTCACATATCATAATAATAAACAAAAGAGAGTACAAAAACAGTAGATTGCACTGTCGAGGGAGCTACACAGACTACTAAGAGCCTAAAAGCAGCAAATTACAGTCCTTTAAATTTACTACATTAACTGCCCATTGAGCAACTAGAAATCTAGCTTCGGAAGCAATAAAATCTGTTGATTTGGAAATCCCGCTAAAAGACCTGCCATTTCTCTCTTCCCAAACAGCCCATCATCATATTCTTTGTAAGAATAATTGTGATCTATACAAAAAGCTAATGTTAGCGCCCATCTTAGCAATGAATGAATGAATGAATTGTTTCGAATTGCATCAACACTTTGCATATTTGCACACGTTTAATTAAAACAGAGCCATTCACTACATGTATGGCTGTGTCATCGGCATTTCACATATTTGCACACATTTAATTGAAACGGGGCCATTCTTTACACATGTGGCCATGTGCTCAGATTGAATAGTGACACTATCCACCTACCTGAAAGCATACATGCCAAAAAGTTATCATCACAGACCTTTGGCATGATTGCTACTATTTCTTTGATGCAACAATCCATGTTTTTGGTGCTACAATGGAGTAAGAAATCTCCATACAAGTTATAAACTTTCAAAGCAAATCAGGTTTTAAAATGTCTTGTTCTAAATCTTTTCATTCGAGGAAATGTATGATATTCATGGTTTTCTTGTCCTTGCAGTGAATGGGAAATACCATTCATTTGTCAGTGTTTTTCATCTAGAAAGACGGATACCATCTTTATTTCATTTCCATCCCGACCCAATTGAAAAATCATCAAAAGATGAAAACCCAAATTCTGATAGAGCAATCCTATTGGATAGGTTAATTAGATGCCACACAAATGGTGGGCTCATGCCACATAGAGACTACATAGATGTTACACAAATGTTTTAGGAATGCTCGTTTTATCTATGAATGCTTAGTTTTTGAATCTTCCTTGAAAATGGAAAAACTTACTAGCATGGAGGACAAACTGTTACATTGTTGTCTAACTAGAGAGCTCGGACTGAGGTTGATTACTCAGCATGCAAAGCTGTAGGAAGAAAATTTTCCGGCCAAAAATTCATATGCATGTTGGATACTACACTGGTGATTGGATACATGTTGCCAAAAGAAAATGTATTGGTAGAAAAACATGTCTCACACACAAGGTTGCATTTGGATGCTCAATTGAATTGAAATCATTCAATTCAATGAAATTGAAATGACCATCATGGGAATAACGGTCATCACTTACCTTAAAGCATTTAAACCACCAAGTGCAACTGTTCACAAAATCAGAAGAAAGATTTATTAATCATCCAATTTTAGCAAGGCAATTCTCCTTTTTAGTCATGTACAAAAAGACAAAAGGGATTCATAGAACTTGGAGGAAAAAATGAAACATTTGAAGCTTACAAGTGGACACTCGGAAAGTATGTGCCTTCCACAGCAAAACACACAACAGTTATCTCGTTGGGTAGCACGAATGGCCCATTGTTGTTATTAGATCTGTTTTACAAGTTAAAACATCTATTAGTAAGAAATTAAATAAATTAACAATTAAAGAACATCTTATCGAAATCCATGAAATAAATGGATGAAAATCTCAAATTTTCAAATCCAATTTCCATGCACCCAAGCATAGAAGAATTGATCTGCATGTATGACAACAACGTATGCTTGAATATGAAATACGCAGTTCCAATCCTCCTACATGCAACATCCACCTAAAAGAATACGCATAACCGTCATGCATGAGAAATCAATACAGAAATGTACAAGTAAAACCATAAAACTAGAGATACTCACAGCACTTTTAGGATCTCCTCCATAATTAACAATCCCATTCTAAAGCCCTTCTCCCACCTCCTTTACCCGGGCTTGGGACCGGAAATGCAAGGAGTTGCATTGGAAGAATTTAAAAAGGGCTTAGGCTCTATTTGGTTTGAAAAAAAAAATATTGCTAACATACAGATAATTGAACCCATACAGATATTATCTACCAAATACAATGTATTAAGGAGTTTGTAATCATTATATTTTTACAACAAATTAATAATGTTGCTAACATTTTGCTCTACCCAATGTGGTTTCTATGAAACCATTACAATGAGATATTTCATAAAAAGTCTTAGAAGAAAGATACTTTTAGTTTTAACATGTTTTTGTAAACATGGTATAAATGGCTCTTAATAGAGAAAATGTATATGGCAAGACGGGTCAATGTACTAACTTTATTATCATTTTTCATTTTTGGGTCTAGATTTTGAGTCTGATTAAGAATCCAGATCCTACACAGTTGGATCAGACTCCTATCAATTTTGGGTAATAAAAATCTTTGACTCTGTTCACAGATGTTGGTTCTGATCTAATCAGGTAATAGCATTAAGGAAGCCGATTCATTTGAAAAACCATACCAAGGCTTTTGAGTTGCTTCTCGCGCTTTGGCTCTTATCCTACATAAAAGGCAAGTGGAGAATATTGAAATGAATATCATGAAAAGAGAAACTATAATACCACAAAAAGGTGCATATACAAGGGAAACAAGACTACCCAACACTTGTTTAAATGAATCCAAGCATATTAAGTTAGATGGTTTCAAAAATGAATCACAACATGCTCAACTCATATAAAAAAGCAACCTTAGGAGCGGGCTTGGTAGTACTAACTGCAACCTGCAGGTACATCCATATGACATTTACATGATCAAGCTTGATAAATTTCTATCAGATTACTTACCACAATATGAATTGTAATAGACATTGCATAAATTTACAAAATGTAAGGGGACTCTACCAGAAACAACTTATATAGTGAAGAAGGTGGGGAAGAAGTGATTAAACTATTGACAAAGGAGGAAGGGAAAACAAACGAATTTCAATGGGAACAACATTCATCCATGAAAGAGGCCTTTAACTCTGCCTAAGATGGTCAGCAAATGAGACACCATTGTCTTTTTTGCATTCTTTCTTTTTCTTTTCTTTTCTTTTCTTTTCTTTTTTTTTTCTTTTTTTCCTTTTCTAAAGGATCCCAATGGGACGTGTTTAGTCGTGCTACATTCATTCCCTCTTCTACTAGTTTCCATATCATTTCACGTGTTCTTGTGGAAGGCTTAATAGGATTTTAAACCCATTACCGATTGAAGGATTTTAAACCCATTACTGATTTAAGGATTTTTCGGTGGCCATACACTATCGAAAAATCACAGCCAT
Organism: Magnolia kwangsiensis; assembly: GCA_037074715.1. NCBI lineage: Eukaryota > Viridiplantae > Streptophyta > Magnoliopsida > Magnoliales > Magnoliaceae > Magnolia > Magnolia kwangsiensis. Next base: position 144,952,969 of record CM073573.1, read on the forward strand.
GGAATCTGGTTATCCATGCCGGAAAAGAGACACCGTTGTTTCCATATCATACTGGCAACCGTCATCATCATCGAGCTTGCGGCAACCATTAAAGGCAACAACAAGCTCTTAGAGCTCCCAACCATAAAAAAAATAATAATAAATAAATAAAATAAAGGGGGTTTTTCAAACCATAGATGGGTGGAAGAAGAAGGTTTAACAGATGAGTGGTGACTACCATTAGAGGTGTGCAGCCCCTAAATCTTGCTTTGATTTGAGTCAGCAGTGACGAATTGAACTCCGGTGGTTGTGATTTTAGAACCCAAATGTTGGCATATCTGACTCCCTCCCTTCTTTGGATCTAACATACACATAGAGAGAAAGGAATCCTGGGTGGAGAGAGAGAGAGAGGTTGGGAAACAGAGAGAGGGGAATGCGGCCGAGAGATGGGAAGAGGGTGAGGGAGAGTGGGAGATCGAGAGACGGCGAGGGAGAGGCTGATTGCGAGAGAGAGAGAGGGTGATGGAGCCTGGGAGATGGAGAGAGGTAGAAACGGGCGGATGCAAAACCCTAGTTTTGGGAGGTATGCGGGCAGGAGAAAATGGCGGAATGAATTTTCATTTGGGGAGGGGCGCGTGACGAACGGCCTATTAGGACTGTGGGTTTTAGGACCGTGGGGCCCGCCAGGATTTTTGTTATTTATCCACTTTGTCCATTAATTTTAAAATATTATTTTAAGGGTTGATGTAAAAAATGAGTTAGATCTGAGCTGTAAGAAGACCACACAACATATTAACAATAGAAATTTAATTTTTATGATTTCTTATTTTGTGGTCCACTTATACCTTTAATCTACATAAATTTTGGCCCAATCCACTAAAATTATATATAAGAATTTATGGATGGCTTAAATCAAACACATATATTTCAATGGGCCCCATGGAGCCCCTTGAGCACCATCAATATCTACTACGACTATGATGAGGGGTTAGGTTTTAGGTACGTATCAATTAGGTTTTAGGTACGGATTAAATCCGTAGCAAAATTACTACGAATTTAATCCGTAGCCAAAAACTTTCAAAGTCCGTGCCCTTTGCTCGATTTTTTAGTAGTGTGTTTGTCACGCCCCAAACTCGGAAACCGGGCTCACAAAATTCCCGATCACCGAATCCGGCGCCGACAGCCTCCATAGAACCTCATTCTCAGCTCCCAGCTCCCATTCGCCAAGTTCCGATCCTGGGATACTACGAGGAGGATTTTCAACGTCAGTTTGATTCGTAATAAGCGTAACCAAAGGCATAACCCACAAACAACAACCAAGAACTCCATTACATTTCCACTATGATCAAAAACTTTACAAGTACAATGTGCATAAAGGGAAATACAATGGTAAGGAACAAAAATTCCAAAAATGATCTGCAAGTGCTCCAGCCTCAGCACTGCTGCGCCCCAACATCACCTGCACGCAACGGTCGTGCATAAGCTTATAAAAAGCTTAGAGGGTGGTGAAAGTGTGTGCGCAAGGTAGTAATATGAACATGCAGTATCAGAGTAATGCAGAATATGCAGATGGATCCATGAAAACCATTAGCCGTACCAAAGCTATGCGATGCAAGACATGAATGATATCGGCCATCCCAAGGCCATGCGATGTGAAATGTAACTAAAGCATACAAATCCTCATCTATGTCCACACATCAATATAGCTCAAATCTGGGATATCACCGGGGTCTAGTACACTCTAAACCAGATCGCCGCCACATCACGCGAGATAAGGTAAGTGGAAGAGACCTCACTATCCGTCTGCCAATATCGGGCTCGACTCGTCGATAATGGACCCATTCCTCGAGCTGGTCAGACTCAGCCTAGCATTGCTCCCTACACTCGGAGGGTAAGGCCGTACCCCCTTCCAACCGACCACGACACAGTGGAGAGCGTAACCATCTGGTATTCGGCACTCAACGCTTATCTACCCACTCGGTCTAGACGTTGGAGCAACCTCCTGATACCATAAGGGTTTAGGGACTTTCACCCAGGGATATCTATAACACCCCATGTAGAATAAAATTTTCGGTATCCAATCCTGCCAACCATAATGCGTCTGTGGAAGCTACGACCCCGATGTCACTAGGGCATACAATAACTATATCACACAATACAAAATGCATGAATCACACTATCCAATCATGCAGCAAATCCTGCGCATATCGTGTGCTCATGTAGGACAACACCACCTAACCGGGAGCCCATAAACAACCCGCTCGAAGGCATATGCTATGATCAGTTAATTCTCATATCAAGCATACATATGATGCGTATGATCATGAATCATAGAACTATACTAAACATGTTATAATGAGATGAATTATCCTCACAATGTAGATGGGCCTGGACGGCCTATACACAATAAGTACGGGCCTAATAATGGGTCCTAAGGAGAGTCGTAATGTGGACATCCAACCAGCATTACACTCGCAATGTGGACGTCAAACCAACATTGCTCCCAAGCCATAACTCATAATAAACATTATTACACAACCCATGTTGGGTTCACACATTGCAATGGACCTTTGGCACATCCAATTGGGCCCTCATTACATCAATTGGGGTACATTAGTGGGCCTTATGTTCATCAAATGGGCCGCATTACTGGGCTTCACCAATGGCCTTAGGTACATTGCAATGGGTCATAACCCATGGGCCTCAAGTGTCTTAAGTGGGCCTAATCCCATGGACTTAATACATATCAAATGGGCCTAAACCCATAGGCCTCATACAAATCAAATGGGCCTAAACCCATAGGCCTTATACAAATCAAATGGGCCTAAACCCGTAGGCCTTATATAAATCAAATGGGTTTAGTCCCATGGGCCTTAAAATACATCAAATGGGTCTAGTCCCATGGGCCTTGGAACATATCAAGTGGGCCCAATCCCATGGGCCTAGAGGCCCACTATATTGTTTATTTGCCACCCAAATTGGCGAGGGGCCCACTGTGTTATTTATTTGTCATCCAGCGTGTGGGCCAGGGGCCCACTGTGCTATTTATATATCATCCATCGTGTGGACCAGGGGGCCCACAATAATTTTTTATTTGTTGTTCAGCCAGGGAAGGGGGGTGGCGTGAACAAACACATGCACTAGGTGGGATCCACCGTCCGCTGGACGGTGGAGGATAAAACACAAATATCATGGTGGGCTTCCACCGTCCGCCTGGACGGTGGATATAATAACATACATCACTGTGGGCTCCACGTGGGGCCCACCTCAATGTTTATACGCCATCCAATCCGTTCATAAGGTCACTCTGACCTGGATGAAGAGAAAACACAAATTTCATTTTGATCTGAAACTTCTGTGGCCTAAAAAAAAATATTTTAATGGTAGGGGTTCAATTCCACTGTTTCCTATGGTGTGGGCTACCTGATCAGTGGTTGAGGCCAAAATTTGGAGGGGGCCCACCTGAGGGGACCCACCTCATGAACCGGTCGGATCACAAATGAACATCATGGTGGGGCTCACGGCTGGAGCCGTGGGTCCCCTGCTGGGACGCCGCCCGCCTGCTGCTGCTGGCGTCAGAGACAGAGGCTCTCCCTCTTTGCAATTTTTTTTTTAAAATATAGAAAACTCATTTTTTTGGGGTTTTAGCACCTAGGGCCCGCAACAAGATCATCCACCCCGTCCATTGGCTTCCCTAGCTCGTAACAGATTCAAAGAGTCTAAATTTTGAATTTTTTTATGTTTAGAAAATGAAATAAAATAAGAAAATGATCTTTGAATGGTAATGATGCAATCTTCGACGCTATGGCCCACCAGATCTTCCAATCAACCCTAACTCTTGGCTCAACGTCTAAAATGATCCAAGGAATAGGATGGACGGTATGGATTGGATACAAACATCAAGGTGGGGCCTACACAAACGGTCCACCTAAAAAGGGCTCTTTTTCCTTTCTTTCTTCTTTTCTTCTTTCCCCCTTTTTTTTTCTTCCAGCGTCCAGGGAACGTTCCCTGGACCATAACACGTACATGGAGGTGGGCCTTGTTGAGGTGGGCCACCACTGATGGATGATGTGGGTACGACATATAAGGTGGGGCTCACTTGAAGATGGCTTGGATAGAGTACATGCCTAATGGTGGGGTCCACTCGGATAGGCCACACAACCTTATCATAATCTCATTAAAAAAATGAAATAAACAGGGAGAGAGAGAGAGAGAGAGAGAGAGAGAGAGAGAGTGGGACACGCGTGTGATGGAGGGCTCCGCTACTATGAGCCCTCCCTTGAAGAAATCATACAAGGGTCTAGATGACCTTTCTAAAGAAATAAACATCATGATGGGGTCCATGGAGAATGGCCCCATCACGGAATGATCATGATGATCAAGTGGGCCATCGGCCACATCTTAGGGTCCCAAGTAAGATCCACACCATTGATCAGTGAGCCTCACTTGGCCCATCATAAAAATAAGAAAAGCTACTATTATCATGCACTCACCGTTCGATCTTCTTGCTCATATGGGTTCCTTAGCACCTTAGCTTTGATTTCAATGGGTGAGATGAGGAATGAATGGCTAGGATTGAAGATCTTGGGATGGAGAGGTGGGCCACACTTGGAGTTTTGAAACGAAGGGAGAGGCTCATACGTATGGAGGGTTTTTGGTTGCTTGGAGTGGATTTTGAAAATGAGAAAGAGAGAGAGTTATAAAGGGAGAGAGAGATGGGTGATGGATGGATGGAGTGATAGATGTGTGTAATAACTTTTTGACTTTGGTGGCCTTTTGTGTAAGAAAGGCATGGGAGGTGTAAGAGATTCTTAACTTTTGAGGTATTTTGTGTAAGAGAGGTATGGGCTTTGTAAGGAAATCTTGACTTTTGTGGTTGCTTAAGAATAGGTGAAAGGTGATGTGTACTTGACATGTGATGGATTGATTGATGGGATTGATGGGACATCTCGTAGAGATTCTCTTGGGTTTCGCAACGTGCGGCGTTTTCCTCGCACCGAACGTCGACCTACAACTCTTGACCAGGGTATCACCTCGGCGCGCAAGTCGCGGCATCGGAACCGCAGCGATGGCGCGGTCGCTATGGTAATGGTCTTGGGTTGAGTCAATACGGATTGACAGCATACGAATCAGGGTCGGGCGTAAATATCAGTTAAGGGTCGAAGGTTGCCAAAATTTGACCGGTAAGACCGCGGAAGTATATGGAACGGTACGGACTAAGATACGGGTCTTACAGTGTTATCCTCAGGTATTTCCAAGTTATGCTCTGATATCAACTTTTGTCACGCCTCATACCTAGAGATCGGACTTATAGGAATCCCAATCACCGAATCCGGTGTCGACAACCTCTATAGGACCCCATTCTCGGCTCCCAGTGTCTATACGCCAAATTCTGATCCTGATATCTTACAAGGAGGATTTTTCAACGGACATTTTTCTCATAAGAAGTATAAGCACAAGTTTACCCAAATCACGAAGGCAACATCATCATCACATATCCAGTAATATAATCATTTGAATATAATGTTGAAAGGAAAATACATATATCAAAAATCAAAGCTCCAGAGGTCTGCTGCATGCTCCAAGCTCCACGCCGCAGAAACCTAACGCCACCTGCACGCAGCTATCGTGCATAAGTTTATAAAAAGCTTAGTGGGTAGTGAAAGTGTGTAAGCAGAATATGTGTGCTCAGAATGTAATATCAGAGTAAACAAAGATACCGATAAGTCCACAAGCCATACAATATCAGAGTAAGCAGAAATACTGACAAGTCCATGAGTCATCTAGTATCAAAGTAAGCAATATAAATCAGTTATACAAATGAGAAGTCAAAGAGAGCCAAATATCATATGGTGAGGGTACAATGCAATATGTAAATCCTGTTAAGTCCATCTAGGTCATATAAGTGTAGAAACATAGCAACCCAAAATGTTAAATGTTGCGGATAAAATGTAATATGCGGTGCGAATGAAATGAACAAGCTGGAGTGAATTCTAGATGATAGTACGTAGAATTGTAGGCTATGGGGTCCATCACAAGGGACTTCTATCCAAACCAGTCCCAAACCTAAATTTCGATAGTCAGACTCAATATGGTAAACTCCTGATCTCAGGTCAGTTGAGTGCCCCAACTGAAATCTTGACCGTTGCGAAGGTACACATAATAAATAATTACGACCACCAGCCTAAGTGAATAGTGAATAAATGAATGAGTATGTAACTCCTACTCAATAAGTCCACATATCAGCACTGTACATCTTTGGGATCATTACTGGGGTCTAATACACTCCAAGCTGGCTACTGCCCTAACCGGCCATGTAGTCCAGCGAGTGAAAAAGACCTCACTATCCGCCTGCCAGTAGTATACCAATGCCTACCCGGCTCATCGATAGTGGACCCATTTGAGAGTTGGTCAAACTCAACCTAGCTTATAGCCCCCTCACTCGGGCGGATAAGGCCACACCCCCTCTCAACCGACCATGACACAATGAAAGACGCGGCCTACTGGTATTTGGCACTCGGGCGCTCATATATCCACTTGGTCTAGACATTGGGGCATCTCCTGGCTTCAGATGTTTAGGGACTTTCACCCACGGACATCCAAAGTACCCAGATGCTAGAACCAAACATTTTCGGTGTCCCATCTGGCCATCCACGACATGCCTGTGGACGTCACAGCCCTAATGTCGCTAGGGCATACAGTAATCACAATCACACAATGTAAGACGCATAAGTCATGTAGTTCAATCATGCATCAATCTTGCACATATCGTGCGCTCATGTGGGATAGCTCCACCTATCAGAGAGTCTCATAAACCATCTGTACTATGGCATATGCAAGGGTCAATCACATCTTACAATAAATATGCAGATGATGCATATGGGCATGTATCATGATGTTATGCTGTCACATATTCATAATCAGTATCAATAACCAGCATCAACAATCGCCCTTGACAATATGGACATTTAACCAACATTACTCCCAAGGAATAGCCCACATAGAGCCAAACATATAATGGGCTCATGCCCTCACACAAAGGACTAATAGACAACACATTGGGCCTTACTCAAGAGCCACATATACATAATAGGTGAGCCCTGCTCATGGGCCTCAAATTCATGACATGTGGGCCCTACACATGGGTCTTGAATACATCAAATGGGTCATATATCATGGGCCTAATACATATCACAATGGGACTTGCCCATAGGCCACAAATACATCACAATGGGCCTTGCCCATGGGCCTCAAGTAAATCACAATGGGCCCCATCACATAGACCTCCTATTCATCACATTGGGGCCTTAAACGCGGGCTGTATATACATCACACAGGCCGAATATACATCACAATGGGCCTCAAATATGGGTCACATATACATCAAATAGGTCTTGACAATTGGCCTCGACAATCGAAATCAGCCTCAACAATCGGAATCGACACTCAATACTCGGCCTCGACAATTGGAATCAGCCTAACAAAGGGCCTAAGGGAAGACCGCAATGTAGACATTTAACCAACACTGCCCATCAATGTGGTCATTTAACCAACATTGCTCCCAAGGGGTGGCCCTCATAGGACCAAACATATGGTAGGCCCATGGCCTTACACAAAGGCCTAATATACATCGCAATGGGCCTCATACAAGGGTTATATACACATCACTATGGGCCGCATTACATGGTTCTAATACACGTCATGGTGGACCACATCACATGGGCCTAATACACGTCACGATGGGCCACATCATATGTGCCTCATACATATCAAGTGAGCCATATCATATGGGCCGCACTAGTGGGCCTCATATACATCAAGTGGACCGCGTCCACGGGCCGCACCAATGGACCTCATGTATATTAAATGGGCCTCAACAATGGGGCTCATACATCACATCAAGGTGGGCCTCAATAACGGGCCCAATCAAATGGTCCGAATCAATGGGCCAAGTTCATGGGCCGAGCCCAACTCATCTATTTTTAGAGATCAATATAGAGTATTATATAAAAACGAATCATATCAAAAGATCAACTGGACCATACCATATTTAACTGTGTTGATAATGATTTTCACGTTTAAATTCCAGTGGGCTCCATTATAGGGTTTACTTCCCATCTAGCCTATTCATAAGGTCACAAAGACCTGGATTTAGAGGATAAACAATATCATATTGGTTCAAACTTGGTAGCCCAAGGAATTTAATGGTGGACGTTCAAACCCATTATTTTCTGTAATGTGGTCCACTTGATCCTAGATCTGTCTTATTTTTATTCCATCACAAGCCTTAAAATTGTCTTTCAAAATGGTTGGACGGTTTGGATGCAACACATGCATCATGGTGGGTCGCATAGGGATGGACGGTATAGATAAATCAAATACCTCATGGTGGGGTCCACACGTGTGGAATATAATACATACATCAGTGGATCCCACGTGGGGCCCACCATAACAAGTAATTTCCTTCCAATAAAGTCACACATATCCAAATGAAGAGGAAAAACAAATTTCATAGAGATCTAAAACTTCTGTGAAATCCAAAGGATTTCAATGGTAGACGTTCAATCATCAATGTTTCCTGTGACGTGCGCCACCTGAGTTCCACATATGGCTGATTTTTTTGGGAGGGGGCCCACTGCCCTAAAGGGGCCATCAAATGCACGTCATTAATGCCCAGCACACACACGGTGGGGGCCATGGCTGGGACCGACGTCCCTGGCTCCAGCGCTCCACACAGTAACAGGATGCTGCTGCAACATCATATGGATGTGCAGCAGCAGCAGCGTCTGTTGTTTGCTTGTTTTATTATTTTTTTTCAGTTTTCTCAGGGTTTTTCTTAGGTGGGGCCTGCATCTGAAAAATCCAACCCACTAGTTTGGTTCTATGGCTCATGATGGAGTAAACGATTCCAATATGCAGCATGTTTTGGCGTATAGAAATATTGAGGTGGGTCCTAACAGATTTGAATGGTAAAAATCACAGTTTTCTATGGTATGGCCCGCTTGATTATCGGATTGGCTTCATTTTTCGCCTCAACACCTAAAATGAGCTAGGAAATGGAATGGATGGCATGGATTAAACTCATACATCAAGGTGGGGCCTGCATGAGCAGCCCACCCAAAAGCTTGTTGAATCAAGCTAATATTTTTATTTTCAGTCAGCACACCACACCGTCAATCCACACCTCACTGCGTGGACACATCCAGCGTCCCTAGATGCTGGATAGTTTGGTTACAACACATATCTAGGGTGGGCCCCACCTACAGGCATGCTGGCTAGGTGGGCCACCCAATGGTTGGATGGTGTGGATAAGACATACATCGAGGTGGGGTCCATTTGAGTGGGCCACACGGCCACATCATCACATAAAAATGGAAAAGAGAGAGAGAGAGAGAAAGAGAGTAAGATCGATTGATGCAGGGACCCAGGCACTATGGGCCCTCCCTTCCATGATTTACAACATACGTCAAGTGAGTCTCATTACATGTGAGCCCACCGATCAAAATCAATGGCGGAGATCCTTTCTCCACCAAAATGCAAGGTCTAGATGAACCTATTCATGCAAGGAAAGTAAACATCATGATGGGGTCCATGGAAAATGACCCCATCATAGAATGATCATGAGAATCAGGGTAGGCCATCGGCCACACTTAGGGTCCAAAGTGAGATGCATACCATCAATCGGTAAAACTCACTTGGCCATCATCAAAGCATGAAATCTAGGCCTATAAAACACCCACCATTAGATCTCCTCTTTTTTTGTTCGTCGATGCGTGTTAGAGCTCCAATGGATGAGATTCCACGGTCGAGATTGGTTTTGGATGGTAGGATTAGGTGGTAGGAAGGTGGGCCACACTAGCTCTCCTCATGAAGAGCTTGGACGTTGGACTCATGCAATTTTCTTAGGATGAAAATGAGAAATGAGAGAGAGAGAGAGAGAGAGAGAGAGAGAGGAATGGTGTAAGGGATATGACATAAGAATGTATGGGTTGCCTTGACTTTTTTGGTAAGAATAGGATGAGATAGGTATGGGTGTTGTTCACTTGTGGGTGTGTGAGGGATGGGTGTGATGGGATATGTACTTGACTTGTACATTAATTGATTGATGTGACGTATCATATAGATTCTCTTGAAATTCACAACACGCGGTGTTTTTCCTCGAACTGAACGCGGGCCCACATCTCCTGCCCTAGGTATCGCCTCAGCGCATAATATGCAGCGTCGGAACCACGACGACGGCGCAGTCGTTAAGGTACAAGTTTCAGTTCGAGCTAACTCTAGAATATGGGATACGACTCAGGATCGCGCGCAAATACGATTTACAGATCACGGGTTGCTGGAATTCGACCGGGAGGACCGCGAAAGCTTACGGAATGGTACGGTCCAGGATACGGGTCTTACACAATCAATGAGACTTTCTAGTCTAATCCACCCAAAAAAAAAAAGAAGAGAAGAGAGAAGAAGAAAAGAAATGATCGTGCAAACTCTTTGATGAAAAATCGAGAGGTTACACGTCGCCCATGAAACCAACTTCCTCTTTCATTATGTTTCTTCTCTCATTTATATATATATATATATATATATAATATGAAGAAATCAAAATGAAAACAATAAAGAGAATAGAGAACAATAAAGAGAGAGAGAGAGAGAGAGAGGTCTAAATTAAGATTGGATTTGGATTCGGGTTGTGTTCGAGTTGGTTCCAGTCATTCAACGTAATTGGGGTAGGTGATCTTATGCAAATCTAAAAAATTTAGATTTTTATATATTTTAAATCTGAATTTTTATGCATTTTCTTTATTATAATTAAATAATCAAATTACACATAATAGTTTAGTTGATCTTTTGATATTTAAATATATTATTTTGTGTGATTGGCTTGGATAGATTAGGTCAAAGAAGTTGTTAAATTAAAATCAAGATAATATGTTTTTATCTTTCCTTTGTTATAGATTGAGTTCAATTTATTAATTTTAAAAAATATTATAATTATAATAATAAATCTCAGATATAAATTAATATAATTTTTTAATTGGATATAAATATGAATTTTGTTATAATTAATAATAATAAGAGTTAAATTAGTCTTACCTTAAATATGATATGATAAATTAATTTTTATTTAAAAAGAAAAAAAGAAAAAAGAAAATGTTGTGAGTGATTCTACCTCATATCTGAAATTTTCTAGATGCCTTTGTTTATTAAAAATTTTATTATAATATTTTAGTAAATAATTAATTTAAATTAGCCAATTCCTAAGGATTATTGATTTTTAAATTATTGCTAAAAAATTTTACATACATTATGGTTTCAAATGATTGAAATTATGTGCTCAATTAGATTGAAATGATTTTATCATGGGCAATATAAAACCCCACCTTAATTTCTAAATTCTTTATATTGATATTTCTAAAAATTTTACTTTTAATTTAAATTTTGATTAAAATTGACATTTTTATTTTATTTATAATATATTGTTTTATATTATTGAAACTGTTGAGGTTAGTGTTACTAAAATCATGTTTAAATCACTTGTTTAGTTATATTAAGATTTGACCTGAATTTTAAAATTATTTTATTATGTAAATTAAAATTAGGTTAAATTCTTAGAATATTCTTTTAGTAATGATTCAAGTTGATTATTAAATCTAAGTTGTAAATAAATTTGTATTATGAAATTCAAAGTTTTCGGTTCAAGATTTATTTGAATTTTTTTTCGATTTGATGTATATAAATTAATTGGTGACATAATGTCCTACATAAATTTAAAATTTTAATTGATCCGATATTTAAAATATTAGAATAATTAATTTAATAATTCTAAGCATATATCAAATATAAATCCAAACTTTAAGATTATATGATTAGTTAACTTAAATTAGATTTATTTTAAGATGGTTTACTTAAATTTTAGTTTATATTGTAATTTAATTATGAAGTTAGTATTTATAAGATTAATAGTAATTATGCCAAGTTGAAATTCAAATCTAATTCAAATATTTTAAGAATTAAATCTATTTAAAATTAGCAAAATCAAATCTAAGAACATTTCTGAATTACTTGGAAATTGAGGATTTTAGTATTTGGCGATTAATATAAAGTTTAGTATATATGATTAATTAAATTATTTAAGTTAGAATTTTGATATGATTAATTTTTATATTTAAAATTATGGGTTAGATTATAATTTAAATTTGTAAAATAATCAAGTCAGTTAAGAACTTTTTAAGGATTAAAGAGGAGAAATTGAAATTTATTATAAAATAATTAATTCTCTCTCTCTATCTCTCTCTCTCTCTCTCTCTCTCTCTCTCTCTCTATATATATATATATATATATATATATATATATATATATATATATATATATATATATATATATATTTCATGACTTAGATAAAATTTCCTAAAAAATCTGGCAGTTTTGGCATAAATTTTTTATTATTATTACAGAATACATCCTGAACTTTTAGAAATTCTGAAATTTTTTGGTTCTTATTGAAAACCGATCAAATTTACAAGGATTGAAATTTAATAGCATCAATTTTTTGTATCTTTGTATAGAATCTACATTTTAGTATGGAAATATGATTTATTAAACTATTTTGTTGTTGATTTTGAATCATTCTTGACATTCATCTATCTTTATTTATTATGAAATTGTGGGGGAAAAAAAAAGAGTGAATGGTGTTAGTAAGTAGGGCAATCGTATCCCTTGAATAAAAGACCTTAAAGCCAACAAGTAAGGCAATCGTGTCCCTTGGATTAAAGACCCTAGAACTCATTAATCATTCAGAGTCCCCCTTCATGTACAGCATATGAATACATTCGTGTACGCAGACATACGTCAAAAGTACAACTGGAATAGTAGTCTGACCAGCTAACGTATAAATGGGTCCCTCACCACGAGGTACCAATGCATGGTTGTTAATGTAACATGGTCATACATTGAGTACGGTGTTGTAATTAATGATGAACTTTTATTTGATTATTTATGTGGATTCATGAATAGTATCGCATGCATATCATCTTTGCATTCCTTGTACTCGATGTTATCACAAACTATATTATTCACTTTTGATTCAAATTTATCATTTTACTTAATGACACATGTCAAATCTAGAAACTTCAAATTTGTCTATAAGACGATCCTACTGAGTTGTTATACTTACGTTAAATTAAACCATATGGTTGTCGAGTTGGATTATTTTAAGTACGTGAGCCTTTATTATTAGTTTGCATTGTTATTAGGTTTAGTTTGAAATTTCAAATGTTGATCTAATAAGTTAGGTGATTTAGTTTAAATAGTTATCACTCCCAAACTTAAAAACCAGGCTCTCAAAATTCCCAATCGCCGAATCTGGCTCCGACAGCCTCCGTAAAATCTCATTCTCGGCTTTCAGCACTCATTTACTAGATTCTCATCCTGGGATCCTACAAGGAGGGTTTTCAACAGAAATTTAATTCGTAATAAGAATAACCAAGGGCATAACCCACAAATAATAACCAAAAACTCCATTACATTTCCACTATAATCAAAAATTTATAAGTACAATACACATAAAGGAAAATACAATGATAATAGACAAAAGCTCCAAGATGATCTTCCACGCATTCTAGCCTCAGCGCTGCTGCGATCCAACGTCACCTGCACACAACGATCGTGTATAAGCTTACGGAAAGCTTAAAGGTTGGTGAAAGTGTGTGCGTAATGTAACAATACAATTATACAATATCAGAGTAATGCAAAATCCATGAATACTATTGGCCGTACTAAGGTCGTGCGATGCAAGGCATGAATAATGTTGGCCATAACAAGGCCATGCAATGCGAGATAAAACTCAAGCACACACATCCCCATCTAAGTCTACATATCAAAACAACTCAACTCTGAAATATCACTGAGGTCTAATGCACTTCAAACCAAATTGCCGTCCCATCACGCACAATAAGGTGAGTGGAAGAGACCTCACTATCCACCTGCCGATATCGGGCTCGACTCATCAATAACGGACCCATTCCTCGAGCTGTTCAAACTCAGCTTAGCTTTGTCACCTCCTCTCAAGCGGGTAAGGTCGCACCCCCTTCCAACCGACCATGACATAGTGGAAAGCGTGACCTTCTGGTATTCGGCACTCAGCGCTCGGACATCCACTGGGTTTAAACGTTGGAGAAACCTCCTGGAACAATAAGGGTTTAAGAAATTTCACCGAGGGACATCTATAGCACGTCATGTAGAATAAGATTTTTTATGTCCAATCCTGCCAACCACTATATGCCTGTGGAGGCTACGGACATGATGTTGTTAGGGCGTACAGTATACATGTCACACAATGCAAATGCATAAATCATGCAATTCAGTCATATAGCAATCATGGGCGTACTGTGTGCTCATGTGGGCATCTCCCTTTACCATGGAGTCCCATAACAATCTGTCAAATGGCATATGCTATGATCGATCACTCATCTCATCACAAGCATGTAGATGATGCATACGGGCATGTATCAGGATGTTATATTATCATATACTCATAATCGGCATCGACCTCGAAAATCAGCACCGATAATCAGTATCGATAATCGGCATCGACCTCGATAATCGGCATCGATAATCGGCACCGACAATCAGCATATAAACAAGGCAGGGTCCATAGATGGACGGTCGATCAACCATAATATAAAGATCGGCCCATGGCCGTGGTTATATCAAATCTGATGGCACAGAGCCATCCGTCTATGGCGAATGGGGCCCACTTATTTGGATTAACCCACTTAAAGAATGATGTGAATGGGCTTAACAAGGCATAAGGGAAGGTCATAATGTGGACATCCATCCATCATTGCCCATCAATATGGACATTTAACCAACATTACTCCCAAGGAGTGGTCCACATAGAGTCATACGTATAGTAGGCCCAAAACCTCACATAAGGGCCAAATATACATCACAATGGGCCTCACCCATGGGCCACATATGAATCACATTGGGCCTCACTCATGGGCCTCAAATGTATCACAATTGGCCACACCTATGGACCTCGAATACATTACAATGGGCCTCGCCCATGGGCCTCATCACTGGGCTTCTTATGTCAAGTGGGCCACATCACATGAGCCGCGTTATATGGGCAGCAGCAATAGGCCTCATATATATATAGCAAATGAGCCACACCAATGAGCCTAATACACATCACAAAGAGGACCTAACATACATCAAGTGGGTTGCACCATCCATACCATTCATCTATTGCTAGAGATCATTTTATAACATGATTACAAAAATGAATCATATCCAAAGGATCATCTGGACCATACCACACTTAACAGTGGTGATGATGATTTCCACTATTAAATTCTAGTGAGCCCCACCATAGTATTTATTCCCATCCAGCCTGTTCATAATGTCATAAGGACCTGAACATGGAGGAAAAACAAATTTATATTGATTCAAAACTTCTGTAACCCAAAAAGGTTTTCAATGGTCGACGTTCAACTCCACTGTTTCGGTAGTGTGGTCCACTTAATTCTAGATCTACCTTATTTTTCTTCTCAAGCCCTTAAGACGGCTTACCAAATGGATGAACGGTTGGGATGAATCACATACATCAGGGTGGGGTCCACATACGTAGCCCACTAGAGAATTGAATCTATTGCATTTTCCCAAGCCCTTAGATGAGCTCGTCAATGGATAGATGGTTTGGATGCATGGAGGGCCACGTCCCAACTCAACTAGACGGTGGGGACCCCACACGTGTGGCTGGGTCCCACCATCCAGTAAGAGGACGGATGGTGTGAATAAGAACCATACATCTCGGTGGTCCCCACGTCCAGGCCGCTGGATGGTCTGGATGAAGTGGTTAGGCGTGGAGGATGTACCATACATACATCAGTGTGGGTCCCACGTGGTGGGCCACCCCACCCTCTCACCTAACATATATTATAATACTATATAATACATATTATAATATTATATAATATATAACTATAATATATATACTTTTATTATTATTATTATTAACAGGGAGGCTGTATCTAGCGTCTAGATAACTGGACGGCTTAGATAAAACGGCCATCAAGAAGGATAAGGTACACGCATCAAGGTGGGGTCCACACATTGGATGACCCAGATGAGGGACACACATCAGGGTCCACACGTGTGGGGCCCACCAAGTCAGCACCAAGCTGCCATTTGTGTTTTCTCATCATCCAGGCCCGCTGGACAGTCTAGATAAAACAGATGGACGACGTTGCAAAAATACATAACCATGGTGGGCCACACCGTTTTTGATAGATGGACGGAGTGGATATAGAATAAATACATCAAGAAGAGCCCCACCCACACGTGTGGGGTGGGCCACATCCTGGATGGACGGTTGGGATAACATATAAACATCATGGTGTCCCACATGGATGGGGTCCATTGGTAGATTGCATGGATGTGAACATCATGGTGGGCCACACACCTAATCATCATTATCACCATGAAAGAAAAAAAGAGTGGGAGTGAGAGAGAGAGAGAGAAAGAGAGGGATTAGTGGTGATGGAGGGACCTCGCCATTATGGGCTCTCCATGATTACAATACATACATAAAAAATAGGTCCCATCACAAGTGGGCCTTCTAATAGAAAATCAATGGTGGATCACCCACCTATTGGCTTCTTTATTGGTCCGATGGAATGCCGAACTCCTTGGCTGCAATCTTGATGGAAGATGATGAAAAATGAAGGGTGAAGATGGGAGATGAGGAGATAGGAAGTGGGCCACACTATAGCTTCTCCATAAAAGCTCGGGAAGCTTGAACGTTAGTGCTTGGGGTTGCTTGGGAGTGAAGAGAGAGAATGAGAAAGAGGGAGAGAAGTGATGGGATGAAAAGGTGATGGAGTGATGGGAGATGAGTGTAAGGAAGGGATGGTTGGAGAGAGAGAGTTGACTTTGGGAATGGGAGAGAGATGAGTTGTTTGTACTTGAATTGTACTTGTAATGGAGTGTGTACTAGGTTAAAGTGATTGACTAATTGATGTGACATTTGGGTAGAGATTTTCTTGGATTTTACAACGCATGGTGTTTTCCTCGAACTGAACACATGCCCACATCTCCTGGACTAAGTTCACCTCGGCGCGCAATATAGGTCGCGGGTTGCTGGAATTCAATAGGGAGGATCACAGGAATCTACGTAAGGACTAAGATATGGGTCTTACAATAGTCACTTAAGTTATAGATAGTATGGTATAATATTCTTTAATTAACTTTGGAATTAGTAGTTATCCTCATTTAATTTGAATGTAGAAAGCCTTATGAAATTGAGTATCTACTTGTGCATTAAAGATAATATATTAATTTTAAACCCTGTGCTTGGAATTTTGGTATTGAGTAGCCTTACTGGGTACCTGAATTTTTAGGGCGTGACGGTTATGGCATTAAATTTGTATGGGAAGAGAGGGTGTGAAATAGGGGTCTATTTCTAGTGTCCAATTGTGTGCAAACGGCCCTAAAAAACCAAGTATTCATTATACTAGCCCTATAGGAGGTTGTTTCCAACCATTGGGGCTCACTAAGAGGTGCACATGACAATCTAAGTCATGGGATAGGTGCCCACTAGGAGATCTATGTTTGGATATAACCATCTAATGATCGGACGTGCTGATTAATGGATGAGGTCTTAATCCTGTTCAACGATCACTGGTGGTTGATCAGGGCCACAACTCTACAGATATGTGCAGGAAAATGTCCTAAATCAACGTCTTAAGTTTGGTCGTGATCCAACGATTCAAAAGTCACAACTTCCACAAAGAGCGCGGGGTGATCAATTCATTTAAGTTCATGTTATCAATTACGACACTCACACATCCTATGCACTGGGTTTGTGGATCAAAGTTAAGTTATCCAAAGTGTCATCTTGGCT
The DNA here is from genome assembly GCA_037074715.1 of Magnolia kwangsiensis. Lineage (NCBI taxonomy): Eukaryota > Viridiplantae > Streptophyta > Magnoliopsida > Magnoliales > Magnoliaceae > Magnolia > Magnolia kwangsiensis. Next base: position 144,970,850 of record CM073573.1, read on the forward strand.
CAACATCCAAGATAGACATCAAGCCTGATAAGACAAACGTTAATATATGATTTTGAGTCTAGAGGACCTAGATCGCACGGTCTAAACCTAATTTGGTAAATTGGGACATTTATGGAATAAGCTAATCCTCGAGACTTCTCATAGGTCTCCACTGGTGTTGGACTTGTCTAGGTTCATGACGCTACTCATTTGCGATTAGCAAAAATGGATATTCGACTCTAATTTTCCTAAACATGTCATTCCTAGTCAAATTAGGGAACTTAGTTGGACTAGTACGGCCCATTGACAGTTTCCACTCTAGTACATAATAGGGTTCCTGTATAGAATTTTACACAACATTATAGTTGGTGAAGTGATAGAATATTCATGGCCAGGAACTAAACATGTGGCGAGACGGTCGTGAATCGACTATCCATTCATCATCTGGCGTGGATCAAACTTCGTGGCATATTGACTAATGAAATTAGCTAGTACATAACAGAAAAACCCTTTAACATTCTATTCGAAACTGAGCAATCTTCATTGTGATTCAGCGGGATGGTATTGATGAAGGGTGGAGAGATAAACTACTAATTAAAAAGTAATAGTCACATGTTATGAGCTTCGATGGGGCCAAAACTAAAGTAAACTAAAATATAAAAAAGATTAATGTTTATGGTGGATGCATAAATAACAATTGTTTGATTATATTGGCATGAGGTCTAGAGCTCTTCATGGAGTGCTATTTATATAGGCTTTTGGGAGGCGGTGGCCTTAATCTTCATCATCGTGAAAGATTTGGACTATCGGTTGTAGAAATCTCTTTAATTCTTCCACATCATCAAGGCATATTTCGTACAACCATGTGTACAAGAGATATTCTCTTACATGCTTCGGTTAAAGTCCTCATATATTTGGACTCCTACATTGAAAAGTTGTTGCGATCCTTATGTCACTTAGCTTTAGCATCTGTAAAGAGTTGCTTTTGGAAAGGCTCTAACATTTAATGCTAGATAGAGATGTCCCTGATGGGATTATGAGAGTACTTTTTTATAGAATTCTAAAATTTAATGCTCTCTCTCGTGTGCACGTTCATACTTTCTCCTTTTGGAGTCATCTATACCACATATGGCATGGTTTGTATGCAGCATCTTCTGAATTGTTTGATTTGAGCATGATAGATTAGGTGTAAAAGATAATGGAGGGAGCAAGTAGGATTTCACCCATCATTTAGTACATAATGCCGACACATGGTGGCATCTCATTGGCCCATACACATAAATATGCTAAAAACGGATGTAAATAGGAGGTTACATTAGTAGTCATTTTTCTATTAATTTTCATTATTGTATAGCCCACCTAAGTTTTTGATACATCTCATCTTTGGGCTCATGTCTTAATATTCACTAGCAAAACCGATGGACTAGGAAAATTTCTCACAAACATCACATCTAAGGATAAGGTTTAGTGCGGAATGGTAATAGTAGCAGCTAACATGCAAGAAATGCATAACACTAGCGCCTTGCATGTGCCAAGAAAAACACGGGCAAGATATCCAAACCATTGATCATGTAGGGTGTGTTGTATTTTTGGTGTTTCAAAATAATAAATAAATAATTTTAAATGATTTGAAAAATTCCACAAAATTTTTTAAAATGCAACAAATGCATTTTGTCTTATAGTGGTGTGAGTTTAGTTCTACATCGGAAAAGTAAGAAGAAAATTTTGAGTTTATAAGATGAAGATTTTCCATAGGGCCATTTCAGGGGGCATGCAACCATTAGCCCCAAGCCATGACATGAACCACACGCAGTTGCGCCGAGCTAGGTCGTGGACGCGGCATGGTGCAGTGTGTGCACATGCACACGCGAGTATACTTGCAAGCTTAAAAGTTTTTTATTGCCCTTTTGAAATATTGATTTGTAATGATTATTTGTTTTGTATTTTCAAACGGAGCCTTAAAAAAGGTTTATTCTTTTAAAAAAAAACCCAAAAACCATGACTGTTGGTAGATGTGCGTATGTTAGGGGTCAAATATTACATATTAAACCCCAATTATTATCAAATTTTACGAGCATGATACCGTTTAACGCCCTATTTTAATCGTGTTTTTATTGTAATGTGAATTTATGAGCTTAGACTGAAAAAGGGTGCTAAAGGCATGGATTTAACGCTCAAGAATCACCAAGGCAAGAGACGAACCCTAGGGGGCCGAGATCTAAGAATTTACACTCCAGTGATCCGAGAAAATCATGCCACTCACGTTAAACGGGCCTGAAAATCATCCAGAATGCAAGATCATAGGGTTCCCACCATCCGTTCAACTCGAAACTTCATATATGACCTGAAGACCATAAATTAACCATACACATAAAATTTCAACCATTAGATCCTTATGAAAGTGGCCCAACAGTCAAATTAGCCTCTAAATCTCTGATTTGGGATCCACCAGACATCTGGATATGTTTCGATTTTGATCTCAACCCTTTAAAAGAGATGACAAAATGGATGGAAGGAGCGGATCTCTGACAAGCATCATAGTGGACCCCAAAGGGGGACATGCAAGTGCACAGTCGGTGCACTCCTGCTGTGCATCGAATCCGTAAAAACGGTTAGCGACCGCTGACGCGAGCTATCTTTAAAAATGGAAATCTCCATTTTTCTTCCTTCGCCAGTATCCACACGGACGATTGCAGTGGGCTACCATCATCATTCTATTCGTTGATCTGAACTTACCATCATGCAGAGGGGAAAAAACCATTCGAATCCATGTTGACTATTGGCACCGATCCACTCGCATGTGCCAGCCTCAGCGGCCATAAAAAGACTACCCTGCAATGTTTAAAATAGTTTCGGCGCGATTACTTCCTTGGGTCGCGTCAATGACAACACAAAACCACCCATATTCAACTGAAATTTCGTTAAAAATCTAATGGACGGTGTGGATTTCTCAACAGATGATGATCATGGGCCCCACCAATGTCACAGCAAAAGAAGTTTACGCCGGCCTTGTTTCAGCGTTCGGACGCCGATCAGTTTTGGGGTTATTGTGCCCATGATGATGATCATACAGCCGATCTGGACTGTCCATCATGTAGGCCTGCCTAAAATGTCCCAAGGGATGATGTCCTTTTAGAAAGAAAGTACAAAAAATGGGAGTTAGGATGCTCCTATATTTGGTTGCGTAAGGGTTATACACGCCACCGACTTTCTAGTTTCGCATATTGCTATGCGTAAAGACGTTGGTTCTCCAAATTGACCTCTCCATAGCCCCTAGCAAGTTATAAAGAGAGAAGAGAGAAGAGAGGAGGAGGCTATATTGGGAACGTGGAGTGAAAGCAAGAGAAGGAGAGAGAGAGAGAGAGTGGATGGCTCCTTTGTTTCTTTCTTTTGTTTTTTTTTCTTTCTTTCTTCCTTAGATGTTTTATTTTTTTAAGCTTTAACATAATCATAACAGGATAAACCTCTTAGCTAGGGCTAAGAGGTGAAGTTTGTGGTGTGATGGGTAGTATTCTACAGCTTGGATTCATGTTTATGAGCTGATGTTGATTCTAGTTTGATTATAAGGAATGCCTTTAGTTTTTCATAGTTTTTTGTGACTTAAATTGCAATAGATCTGCGATGGCTTTGAGTATTTTCTTTTCATTATGTTGATTGTGAAGTTATGAAGCCCTGTTGTTTACCATTACCCCTTGGACATGGTTGGATGATGAAATCCTTCCTAACATTTATACACTACTAAAAAAAGGAGCAAAGGATTCAAATCACGTTACCTTTTTGCTATGGATATAAACCTTAGCTATAGTTACTACGGTTTTAATCCGTAGCAAAAAAGTTGATACACCATTAATAATTAATAGTGTTGTAAGGGGCTCTATGAGGCCTAAAAAAAAAACTCTATATTCTATCTAAGCCGTCTATATATTTATAAATATTACTTTAGAGGTTAAAATAAAAAATCAGCCAGATCGAAGGCTCAAGTGGACCACACGGTAGGAAACATTGATATTAAATTACAGTTGCTTCTTATGGTGTGGTCCACTTGGGCCTTCAATATATCTGAAATTTGGTTTTTTAAAGTAAAATAATTTATTAAAATTATGGATCGGAATGGATTAACGAAATGTATCATGGTGGGCCTCACGGAGTCCCTGATCGGACCGTCCACATCCATCCGTCAGAGGAGCCCCAAATTTGGGCACGCGCTCAAAACAGAGCCGCGCCCAAACACTCTATTTCACTTCCTCTCTCTCCCTCTCTCCCTCTTTTCCCCGCTCTCACTCTCCCCACCGATGATTCCCCTCTCTCTCCACCCCCTAACCTTTCTCTCTCTTTCTCTTTGTGTGTGTTTGTGATCCAAAGAATGGAGGGAGTCGAAACCCTAACCCTATTTTTAAATGCAGATCTGATCCCGTTTGGAGCATTTTCTGACAAAATTCCACTTTTAGGTATAGTTTCTGAGAGGTTTCAGCTCCTGTGGAGATTCTTTTACTTATAGATCTAATTTGCAGGTTTCAGCTCTCCAATCAGGGGTTTTTCTCTCTGATTTGGGTTTTGTGGAATGTTTCTTTTAGTTTGCTTGTTTTCTAATATGCACGTGCTTCCTTTTTGTTGGTTTTGAGAGGATTCAAATAGTGAGACTTCGATGGATTTTACTGGAGTTTGGGAAATCTTAATGGAATTCCTCTTTCTGGAAAGATAATGTATGGTACTGGTTTGAGAAAGTGCAAGTTTAAAGGATTGTGTTCAAAAATATCTGATTTACACACTAGAATTAGGGTACTTTTTCTTTGTTTCCTCTTGGATTTTGCTTTAGATCTTCTTTGATGGAATATTTTGATTTTTCAATCTTTTTTCGGGGTAGAATATGTGAATCTTTACTGTTTTATTTGTTTTGATGGGAAAATTTTAAAAAGATCATAGAAATAACAAATTTTATCATGTGATTTCCAAGTTTAAGAAAATACAGTGTGGATTTAAGTAGGGTTTTAAATTTTCACTACATTTAAATGATTTATTGTTGTATTGTGGCTTAGTATCACTAACAAAATTTATTGTTGTTGTATTGTGGCTCAGTTTCATTGCATTTGAATGATTTACTGTTGTTCATTTGAATGATTTCTAGATCTCATCCACTTGTATCGTGCCTATAAGTTGAATTCTATAAAACCCATTCCCTAATGAATTTAGTTTGATTTGATTTTATCTGATGCTGCTAAACTTTCTACAAAACTACAACCTTTTTAGGCAAGAATTGTTCACTCACCCATCTTTCATATTTGTCGACAAACTGTTTGAGAGACCTAGCTGACTGTGTTTGTTCACCTTCGCATGATCATCTAATGAGTTGGTCTCCTGGGAGGCCTGGTTATCAAAAACAGGAATCTGCCTGCTACGCTGGCATTTTGAGAAATGCTCTGATTTCATCGAGTTCCAAGAGTTCAGTCAGTGCTTCATTTCCATCGATAGTGATAAGAGATTTCCTCTTCATACCAGGAAGCACTCTCAGTTCAACATATGAACCAGGCATGCATGGTTGTGTTTCCATTTCACTACAATCACCAGAAATGTTCCGTGTGCTGCAACTGTTGGATTGAGTTATTCTATACATATGCTCAACAAATTCATCAATGAGAATAGGCCAAGCACCTTTAGGGTCATATCCTTCAAGATCCTCATGTATGCATCTGCCAAATGGTAGAAGTTATTGCCAAGTGTCCTCAGAAATATTATGTCGATGATGTTTCTCGACAAATTCACACCATTGGTTAAGAAGTCAAAACCTTCCTATCAAAACTAATCTCCACATAGCTACAGCCCTTCTTACACCGATGTTCTTTTGCCCATTTTCACTGCAAATGAAAAACACAAACCCATAGAAACATGTGAATGAATGAGAATCTATAGTTAAGTTTAGGAGTGACATGAGCTTGGAAAGGTCGTCAAAAATCACTCTTGTCACTTGATTGTCCTCTTGAGTCAACCAACTTTGAAAGCAGAGCCAGTTCCTCCTTTGATTTTGCATGTTCTATAATCTCGCAATATCGGGTGTAGATGTCGACCAGATTTGGGCTAGGAGAGTCCATCGATGGTTGAAATCCAGCTCTAAAAAGCTAGGGGTTTTTTATTTTTTATTTTATCAATTAAAGAAACAAAAACCCTAGCTTATAGGAAAGAGCTCTCTCCCTCTAAGCTAGAAGAAAGAAATGGAAATGATAGACTCCCTATGATTCCAAATATCCAAAACACCCCATTATTCAAATAGTTCTTAGATTCTAACAAATTTCAACTTTTAAGTCACTTAACTGCAACTTGGAATTTCAAGCCTCGGACCTCAACATATATCTTGGTTATTTCCATTTTACTATGGACTAGTAATTGTAACTCAATTTAACAATAGATCCAATCTATGGACAGGAGCATTTTCACCAATCTTTCATCTAAGAACCTACAAATGACATCCATTTTATGCCCTCTCATCTGGAGGCCAAGGCGCATTTGGATGCACTACCAAATTGAATAGCAATTATTAGTCTAATGGAGCAGAAAAAACTCAACTGTCTTTTCCTTTATGTTCCTTCCATTCATATTAATGGTATACACATCAATTTAAAATTACATCTTGGACATGGAAAGAACAAAACTCCAATTCAGGGGTCGTGCTTCCTAATTATGAACACCAGAAAACATCTCATTTAATCTCAATTGAACTGATAGTTCACGATGCAATCAGCTCATGCACCCAAATGCAACAAAAGAGAGTGATAAGGCAAGGCAACCTCTTGAAAACCAAACATATGTGTCTCAGTTTATAATATATAATGTTTCCGCACATTTGATCATGATTAAGGTGGGTCAAAAAGCTCGTTGTTCAAGATTAGCTCAAACATCTCTTATGAAGGGACATTGCTGTGCATAGCAAGGATCTTAGACAAGCAGAACAACATTTATACAACCATCATTCTCTGGATTATTTGTAACTTGAGCATATATCCCTACATCCATCAGTGAAATTGAAATTTAGTTCCCAAGGATTGAGATAAGGATACAAGGAATTGAAATTTATACAACCATCATTCTCTGGAATTTTTTTTTTTATTTTGGTCAAGTCTATTTTATAATCATGATATATATGAATTAGTTAATGAGAGGGATTCTTTTTATTATCTTTGAGAACTTAAGATTGGACTCATCATCCACTAGTGGAGGGAGAGTTGCGGGTTGTGAATCTTAGTACTCCATTAGCCATGACCACTTATAGAGAGTTTAGATCAATTGATTAGACTGTCTAACTGAACTAATGTAATTAAAAGTACTTGATCATTCCTAAACTTAGAACCTAAACCTAAACCCAAACCTATAACCTATAACCTACCTATAACCTACACTTACACGTAAACCTATAACCTATAACCTAAATCTAAACATAAACCTAAACCTATTCTCAAATCCCTAAACCTAAACCTAAACCCTAAACCCTAAACCTAAACCCAAACCCGAACCCAAACCTGAATTCCTAAACCTATAACCTAAACCTATAACCTACACCTAATCCTAAACCTATAACTTTAACCTTAACCTAAACCTATAACCTAAACCTAAACCATGAATCTTACATAGATTAAAAAATCCATGATTGGGACTTGAGGAAAAGTTGAGGTGTATTGTTGTCTCTAGTCAAGTCATTAATTTTGTTTAAGGTAAATTTGTGTTTGGATTCTTATTTGTTGTAGTTTGATGCAAGATAGGTGTTTAATACCTAGGAGTTTCTGAGGATGTTGTGGCATCTTCTCAGCCATGGACTTCAAGCATGTTGTTATTGTTGGGTGTTAGTAATCGCTTTTAGCCATGTAGTGGTGTCATGGTTATAATTGAAGATAGTTGTATAACCTTCTTGACCTTAGGTAGTAAGGATCCTTGGAGTCTTTGTCCCCAATGTTGATCATTCTTAATTCTTTCCATTAAGTCATGCATGATATGCTTGATACAAACCCATGAACATGCCATGCTAGAGGTTGACCCCACATGTGTCAAAATGGCATTTATGTCCAACATATGAGCTTGGTGCAAAGTCTAGCACTACATATACATGAACATGACTTGTACCTTTTTTTTTTAGAAATAAAAAGTAATCTAATATCCTTAACCATCATGCCTTAAACCACACTTAAAATTTCTAAAATATAAAAACCAATAAAGAAAAGCTTATGCCATAGTGACCAAAATCCCAAATAACTTAGAAGCATCTCAACTTTCTAATAGTTTCAACGAATCTGATCTGGCAACACAAAGTCGCAGACATCATTGATCAGAATTACATGAACAAATTAGCTAGGCCTTGATGCCTTGAATGTTGTCTTAAGCTTCCTAGTTGGTGGCCTAACCTTCTTGAACACCAATGGGAACTTAATTTTGGAATCATGAAATTGCTTGGTATTCTCTCTCTTGCAAAGCAAGTTAGGTATGGTAGCTGTCTTGATGATCTAAATGCAAGGAGTCCTTACCCTATGACGAGAAGCCATCTCATCATACATGTTCTTAACAGCACCATTAAGAGTGGTGTCTCGGTATTCCTTATACATATTGTGGTAACCAGTTCTGCTTTGGTACCGCAACCAAATTCCGCAGTTCTCAACAATGGTGGGATTCCTCTCAAAAATCTCATTGATGGCAAGCACTTGCCCGATACTGATGGAACATGCCTTGTACATACCTAAATCCAGGTTGGTCCCAACCCTCAATATAGGCAATCCATCAAATGGGTCCATCCTTGATTGCCCCTCTCTCTCAAAAAAATCAGTTTTAACTAAATGATCTTAACTATCGAATCAATGGCTAAGGAAATTGATGGTTTATATTGTTCATACTACAAATAGTCATTAATCTAGACTTTCCATGATGTGGGTCCTGAGCTTGATTGTCCATTCATTTTTCCATATCATCGCGGGTCATGAGCCCAAAAATGAATGGGCGATCAATAATCATTGTTTCGTCTTATGTAATCCGCATAAGATTTAGATCTTCCTTTTTCAGTCTCATGCCCTAACATGATGTAGAAAAATGGAAGAATGGCATGGATGAAACACATACATCATACGATGACCTACACAACACCGTCAGTAGGCAGTCTAGGTCCCTCATGATATGCCCATGAAAAGTTAAAGCTATTCAAAGACTAAACTCCAATGATAGTCATAGATGCATGTGTTTAGAATTAGATCCGTGAATGGGTGAAAAATAATATTAATTATTATTTTTTTGTAAGGTGCAGGTTGAAAATGAACCTCGCGGTTAATCAGGATCCGACTATAATAGATAGGGAGTGGATGACACTAAGTTTTTCGAACCCTCGTTTCATTTCATTCATATAATTTTTTTGTTCTGTTAATGCAGCTAGGTTTAACATTGGTGCAGTTATCTTTCTCTGGGCACCTGTAGCCTTGGTATGTCTCATTGTCCTTCAATAATTTAATATATCGAGATTTCTTTCCCATCATCATTTACATTTTTCTTCTTAATCGATACTTGGAAGTTAATATAATCATTTACTCTGTTTTACAATCTTTAAAATCTTTATTTTTAAATCTGTACCCATATGCATTGTCGGAGAAACTAAAAAACTTACTCATTCTCAGATTGCATTGTGGAATATGCATTCATTATTTAAAGAAAGGGCGACATTCCAACCACTCACACTTTCTCTCCTTGCTAGCTAAATTGGTGAGTCTTCTTTCCTTCATAATATATGATTCATTGATGAAGTGGCCTGGCCATTTAGACAGCCCCATGTTTATATATTATCTCGAAATTGATGAAGTATATCCAAATGTGTGTCGAAGCTATCCAGATGTTGAGTGGAGGTCCTTGGAAGGTGGAAACCGCTGTTATAACCATGATGAACCTGTTCATTCCCTATGGACGACAATATGAATGGCCTGGCCATTTGGACAAGCCCATATTTATATATTGTCTCGAAATTGATGGAGTAGATTCGGATGATCCGGATGTTGAGCAGGGGTTCCTAGAAGGTAGGAACTGTTGTTATGACTATGATGAAGCTGTCAATTTTATATGGACAATAATATGGGTGGCCTGACCATTTGGACAGGCAAGTGTTTATGTATTATCTCAAAATTGATGAAGCAGATCCGGATGTGGGTCGGAGCTATCCGGATGTTGAGCGGGGATCCCTGGAAGATGAGAACTGCTGTTATGACTATGATGAAGCTGTCCATTTCATATGGACAGCATTGGAGGGGCATGGCCATTTGAACAGGCCATGTTTATATTTATATTTACAAGGACCACACCCTTAACCTAAACCGCACCTTTAACCTATAAGTTAAACCTAAACCATAACATATAACCTAAACGTTAACCTATAACCTATAACCTATAACCTAAACCTAAACCTATAACCTATAACTTAACCTACAACCTATAACCTAAACCTAAACCTATAACCTAAACCCGAACCCGATTTCCTAAACCTAAACCTTAACCTATTCTCAATTCCCTAAAGCTATAACCTATAACCTAAACCTAAACCTAACTTAAACCTATAACCTTAACCTAAACGTAAAATCTAAACCTAAACCTAAACCAAAACCTATAACCTTAACCTAAAACCTAAAACCTATAACCTAAGCCTTAACCTATAACCTATAACCTAAACTTATAGCATATAACCTAACCTTAAGCTAAACCTATAACCTAAACCTACATCTAATCCTAATCTCAACTTCCTAACATAAACCTAAACCGAAACTTGAAAACCCAAACCTAAACCCAATCCCGAACCTGAACCTGATTTCCTAAACCTAAACCTTAACCTATTCTCAATTCCATAAAGCTATAACCTATAACCTATAACATATAACCTAAACCTAAACCTTAACCTATTCTCAATTTCTTAAAGCTATAACCTATAACCTATAACCTATAACATATAACCTAAACCTAAACCTTAATCTATTCTCAATTCCTTAAAGCTATTACCTATAACCTATAACATATAACCTAAATCTAAACCTTAACCTAAACCTATAACCTAAACCTAAACCTTAACCTAAACCAAAACCTATAACCTTAACCTAAACCAAAACCTATAAACTAAACCTTAACCTATAACCTATAACCTATAACCTAAACTTATAACCGATAACCTAACCTTAACCTTAACCTAAAACCTAAACCTAAACCTATAAACTAAATGTATTCTCAAATCCCTAAACCTAAACCTACACCTAATCTTAATCTCAACTCCCTAACCTAAACCTAAACCTAAACTTGAAAACCCAAACCTAAACCCGATCCCGAACCCGAACCTGATTTCCTAAACCTATAACCTAAACCTATAACCTTAACCTAAACCTAAAACCTAAACCAAAACCTATAAGCTTAACTTATAACCTAAAACCTATAACCTAAACCTTAACCTATAACTTATAGCCTATAACCTAACCTTAACCTAAACCTAAAACCTAAACCTAAACCTATAACCTAAACCTATAAACTAAAACCTAAACCTAAACCTAAAACCTAAATGTATTCTCAAATCCCTAAACCTAAACCTACACCTAATCCTAATCTCAACTCCCTAACCTAAACCTAAACCTAAACTTGAAAACCAAAACCTAAACCCAATCCCGAACTCGAACCTGATTTCCTAAACCTAAACCTTAACCTATTCTCAATTCCTTAAAGCTATAACCTATAACCTATAATATATAACCTAAACCTAAACTTAAACTTATAACCTTAACCTAAACCAAAACCTATAAACTAAACCTTAACCTATAACCTAAACTTATAACCGATAACCAAACCTTAACCTAAACCTAAAACCTAAACCTAAACCTAAACCTATAACGTAAACCTAAAACCTAAATGTACTCTCAAATCCCTAAACCTAAACCTACACCCAATCCTAATCTTAACTCCCTAACCTAAACCTAAACCTAAACTTGAAAACCCAAACCTAAACACGATCCCGAATTCGAACCTGATTTCCTAAACCTAAACCTTAACCTATTCTCAATTCCCTAAAGCTATAACCTATAACCTATAACCTACACCTAAACCTAACCTAAACCTAAAACCTTAACCTTAACCTAAAACCTAAATGTATTCTCAAATCCTTAAACCTAAACCTACACCTAATCCTAATCTCAACTCCTTAACCTAAACCTAAACTTGAAAACCCAAACTAAACCCGATCTTAAACCCGAACCCAATTTCCTAAACTTAAACCTTAACCTATTCTCAATTCCCTAAAGCTTTAACCTATAACCTATAACCTAAACCTAAACCTTAACATAAACCTAAACCTATAACCAAAACCTATAACCTATAACCTATAACCTAACCTTAACTTAAACCTAAAACCTAAACCTAAACCTATAACCTAAAACCTAAACCTAAACCTATAACCTAAATGTATTCTTAAATCCTTAAACCTAAACCTACACTTAATCCTAATCTCAACTCCCTAACCTAAACCTAAGCATATTGTAAGACCCGTATCCTAAACCGTACTGTTCCGTCAACTTTCGCGATCCTTCCCGTCAAATTCTGGCAACCTGCGACCAATAATCGACGTTGCGCACGACCGTAAGTCGTATCCATTTGAGTCGGCTTAATCCAAGACTTGTATCATTGCGACCGCACCATCGCTGCGGTTCCAACGCTGCGACTCATGCACCGATCCGATACCCTGACTAAGAGATGTGAGCCGGCGTTCAGTTCGAGAAAATGCCGCACGTTTACATTTCCAAGAGAATCTCTACAAAGTGTCAAATCAATCCCATCAATCACTTCATGTCAAGTACAAAGAGACATTAGGGTCGTGGCTCCACAGGTACATCGTGGATGGCCGTATTGGATACCGAAAATACTTATTCTAGCACTGTGGGCACTTAGGATGTCATGCCCCAAACTCGGAAACCAGGCTCACAAAATTTTTGATCGCCGAATCCGGCGCCGACAGCCTCTATAGAACCCCATTCTCGGCTCCTAGCTCCCATTCGCCAGGTTCCAATCCTAGAATGGTACGAGGAAGATTTTCAACGTCAGTTTGATACGTAATAAGCATAACCAAAGGGATAATCCACAACAACAACCAAGAACTCCATTACATTTTCACTATGATCAAAAACTTTACAAATACAATGAGCATAAAGGGAAATACAATGGTAAGGAATAAAAACTCCAAAAATGATCTGCAAGTGCTCCTGCCTCAGCGCTGCTGTGCCCCAACATCACCTGCACGCAACGGTCGTGCATAAGCTTATAGAAAGCTTAGAGGGTGGTGAAAGTATGTGCGCAAGGTAGTAATATGAACATGCAATGTCAGAGTAATGCAGAATGTGCAGATGAATCCATAATATCATGAGCCGTACCAAGGCTATGCGATGCAAGACATGAATGGTATCGGCCATCCCAAGGCCATGCGATGTGACTTGCAACTCAAGCATACAGATCCCCATCTATGTCCACACATCAATACAGCTCAAATCTGGGATATCACCGGGGTCTAGTACACTTTAAACCAGATTGCCGTCACATCGCGCGTAATAAGATAAGTAGAACAGACCTCACTATCCGTCTGCCAATATCGGGCGCGACTCGTCGATAGCGGACCCATTCCTCGAGCTGGTCAAACTCAGCCTAGCATTGCCCCCTACTCTCGGGCGGGTAAGGCCGCACCCCCTTCCAACCGACCACGACACAGTGGAGAGCGCAACCGTCTGGTAATCGGCACTCAACGCTCATCTAGTCACTCGGTCTAGACGTTGGAACAACCTCCTGGTACCATAAGGGTTTAGGGACTTTCATCCAGGGATATCTATAGCACCCCATATAGAACAAGATTTTCGGTATCCAATCCTGTTAACCACAATACGTCTGTGGAGGCTACAGCCCTAATGTTGCTAGGGCGTACAACAACCATATCACACAATGCGAAATGTATGAATCACACTATCCAATCATGCAACAAATCCTGCGCGTATCGTGCACTCATGTAGGGTAGCACCGCCTAATCGGGAGCCCATAAATAACCTTCTCGAAGGCATATGCTATGATCAGTCACCTCTCATATCAAGCATACATATGATGCGTATGATCATGAGTCATGGAACTATACTAAACATGTTATAATGAAATGAACTATTCTTACAATGCAGATGGACCTGGACGGCCTATACACAATAAGTACGGGACTAATAATGGGCCCTAAGAAGAGTTGTAATATGGACATCCAACCAGCATTACACTCGCAATATGGACGTCAAACCAACATTGCTCCCAAGCCATAGTCCATAGAGAAAATCCTTATATAAGTTAGGTTGGGATCACACATTGCAATGGATCGTAGGTACATCCTATTGGGCCTTTATTACATCAAATGGGCTACATTAGTGGGCCTTATGTTTATCAAATGGGCTGCATTACTGGGCTTCACCAATGGGCCTTAGGTACATTGCAATGGGTCACAATCCATGGACCTCGGAGTATATCAAAATGGGCCTAATCACATGGGCTCTATGTGTTTTAAATGGGCCTAAACCCATAAGCCTTTTACAATCAAATGGGCATAATCTCATGAGCCTTGTACCTACCAAGTGGGCCTAATCCTGTAGGCCTTTATATAAATCAAATGAGCTTAAATCCATAGGCCTTTTTCAAATCAAATGGGTCTAACCCATAGGCCTTAAATAAATCAAATGGGCCTAACCCATAGGCCTTTTTCAAATCAAATGGGCCTAACCCATAGGCCTTAAATAAATCAAATGGGCCTAACCCATAGGCCTTTTGTAAATCAGATGGGCCTAACCCATACATAGGTGGCCCACCCAATCTACACTCATGCCTAAGATGATCTTACCAAGTGGATGGACGGTTTGGATTCATCACACGTAACAAGGTGGGTCCCAAAAGAGATGGACAGTGGGGAGGGTACCCACGCATCACAGTGGGTTTCACCGTCCACAGTTGTGGACGGTGAAAACATAACACATGTATTATGGTGGGTGCCACCGTCACACATACATCACTGTGGGCCCCATGTGGGGCCCACCATAACGTTTATTTTACATCCAAACGGTTCATAGGGTCACACGGACCCTGATAAATAGGAAAAACAAATTTCACTTTGATCCGAAACTTCTGTGGCCCATAAAAGGGTATCAATGGAAGACGTTAATTCACACTGTTTCCTATGATGTGGGCCACCTGAGCGTTGGATCAGGCTGATCTTTGGAGGGGGGCCACTTCAGGGGGTGGCCCATCCGATGAACGGTGTGGAAAAGACATATACATCATGGTGGGGCCCACGGCAGCAGTCGTGGGACCCTGCTGGTCCGTCCGCCTGGCTGGCAGCGCCTGCTGCCTTCTGACGGTGGCAGTGCTGCTGCCACCTTTTTTTTTATGTTTTAAAAAAAATCATATGTGGGGCCCACTGATGGGAAATTCACTCCGCCCACTTGATTCTAGAGCCCAAACAGGCCATACAAATCCAATTTTTGGCATTGATTTGGAGTGTAGAAACAACAAAATGGGCACTAACGACCTTTGAAGGGTAAAAAAACCGTTTTCTATGGTATGGCCCGCCTGAACATCGGATTGACCTCTTTCTTTGGCTCAACGCCTAAAATGATATGGTAAAGAGGATGAACGGCATGGATTGAACACATATATCAAAGTGGGGCCTGCATAAGCCGGCCCACCTAAACTTTCTTTTTTTTTTTTTTCTTTGACAGGGACGTCCAGCGTCTCAGTTGGATGTTTATAAAAAAAATAATAATAATGCATTGAGGTGGGCCACCTTATGGAAAACAGCATGGGTCCATTGCTCAAAAGTGGGCCATACTTGATGGTTTGGGTAAAATAAAAGCCTCATGTGGGGTCCATCCAAATAGGCCACACAATCTCATTATAATTTCATAAAATAAAATAAAAATAAAAATAAATGAAATAAAAAGGGGGGAGAGAGAGATGAAGAGTGGGACACGCTTGTGATGGAGGGACCCCGATACTATGGTCCCTCCCTTGCAATGAATCATACAATCAAATGGGTCATTTAGCACATGGGACCATCAAAACTTAAAATTAACGGTGGGGATCCTTTTCCCACCAATATGGATGGTCTAGATGACCTTTCTAAAGAAATAAACATCATGATGGGGTCCATGGAGAATGTCCCCATCATGGAATGATCATGATGATCCAAGTGGTCCATCGGCCACAACTTAGGGTCCCAAGTGAGATCCAAACCATTGATCGGTTGGCCTCACTTCGCCCATCTCAAAAACATGAAAAAATCGTATGATTAAGCATCCATCGTCCGATCTTCTTGCTCCTAGGGGTTCCTTGGCACCTTAGCTTGGATTTCAATGGATGAGATGAGGAATGGAGGGTTGAGATGGGAGATGATGGGGTAGGAAAGTGGGCCACATTTGGAGCTTAGGAATGCTTGGAGAATTCTATACGTATGGAGGGATTTTGGTTGCTTAGAGATTTGAAATGAGAAAGAGAGAAAGAGAGAGAGTTGTAAAGGGAGAGAGAGAGTGATGGATGGATGTGGTGATGGGGGTGTAAGACACCTTTTGACTTTTGTGGCCTTTTGTGTAAGAAAGGAATGGCATTGGAAGACTTTTGTGGCATTTGTGTAAGAAAGGTATGGGCATGGAAGACTTTTGTGGCTTGTTTGGGAGAGGTGAAAGTGATGTGTACTTGACATGTACTTGACATGTGATGGATTGATGGATTGATTGATTGATGGGATTGATGGGATTGATGTGACACATCGTAGAGATTCTCTTGGGTTTCGCAACGCGTCGTATTTTTCTCGCACCGAACATTGGCCCACATCTCTTTGACTAGGGTATCGCCTCGGCACTCAAGTCGCGGCATCGGAACCGCAGCGATGGCGCGGTCGCTATAGTATTAGTCTTGGGTTGAGTCGATACAGGTTGACGGCATATGAATCAGGGTCGTGCGTCGATATCGGTTAAGGGTCGAAGGTTGTCAAAATTTGACCAGTAAGACCGCGGAAGTTTATGGAATGTTACGGACTAAGATACGGGTCTTACATAGGATGTCCTTGGGTGAGAATCTCAGAACCTTTTTGGTATCAGGAGATGTTCCAACGTCTAGACTGAGTGGATACACGAGCGCCCAAGTGCCGAACACCAGTAGGTCGCGTCTCCCACTGTGTCATGGTCGGTTGGAAGGGGGTGTGGCCTTATCCTCCTGAGTGAGGGGGTTATAAGGTAAGCTGAGTTTGACCAGCTCTCAAATGAGTCCGCTATCAATGAGCTGGGTAGGTATTGGCAGACTACTGGTCAGGCGGATAGTGAGGTCTATTCCGCTTGCTTGACTGTGCAGTTAGGGAGGTGACAGTCTCTGCGAAGTGTATTACACCCCGGTGATATCCAGAGGGGAACTGTACTGATATGTGTACATGATGGCTACCGACTTTCTTGAATTGCATTTCGCATATGACATTCGGCTATGTAGGCCTTGCATTGCATCGGTGTGGCCGATGGCATTCATGTCTCGCATCGCATGGCCTTGGTATGGCCGATAGCATTCATGTCTTGCATTATATAGCCTTAGTATGATTGATTTTATTCATGGACGTACCGTATACTTCCGCATTGCTCTGATACCAACTTCTGTCAAGTCCCAAACCCGAAAATCAGATTCACATGAATCCCGATTGCCGAATCCGGTGCCGACAGCCTCCGTAGTGCCCCATTCTCAGCTCCTGACAATCAAATGCCAGATTTCGATCCTGGGATCCTACAAGGAGGATTTTCAGAGTGAATTTTTTTTTATAATGGAGCATAACCACAAGCATAACCAAGTCACAAAACAACATCACCACATATACACTATATCAAAAAGTACAATGCGGAAAGGAAAATACAAGGTGATTAAAAAGCTCCAAAAGGTCCTGATATGCACTCCTGCCTCAGCGAACGCTACCTGCACGCAACTGTCGTGCATAAGCTTACAAAAGCTTAGAGGGTGGTGCAAGTGTGTGCGTAAGGCAAACGCCAAGTGTACAGTATCAGAGCAATGAGGAAGTATGCGGTAGGTCCATGAATAAAATCAACCATAGCAAAGCTATATAATGCAAGGCATGAATGCTATCGGTCATACCAAGGTCATGTGATGTGAGACATGAATGCCATCGGCCACACCGATGCAATGCAAGGCCTACATAGCCGAATGTCATATGCGAAATGCAATTCAAGCAAGTCGGTACTCATCATGTACACATATCAATACAGTTTCCCTCTGGATATCACCAGGGTCTAATACACTTCACAGACACTGCCACCTCCCTAGCTGCACAGTCAAGCAAGCGGAATAAACCACACTATCCGCCTGACCAGTAGTTTGCCAATACCTACCTGGCTCGTCGATAGTGGACTCATTTGAGAGCTAGTCAAACTCAACCTAGCTTATAGCCCCCTCACTTAGGCGGATAAGGCCACACCCCCTTCCAACCGACCACAACATAGTAGGAGACGCGGCCTACGGGTATTCGGCACTCGAGCGCTCGTGTATCCACTCGGTCTAAACGTTAGAGCATCTCCTGGTACCAAAAAGGTTTTGGGACTCTCACCCAAGGACATCCTAAGTACCCACAGTGCTAGAATAAGTATTTTCGGTATCCAATACGGTCATTCACGATGTACCTGTGGAGCCACGGCCCTGATGTCGCTAGGGTGTGCAGTGATCAAGTCACACATATGTGAGATGCATGAATCACGCCGTCAAATCATGTAGGAATCCAGCGCGTACTGCGCAATCATGTGGGGCACTCCGCCTCATAACGGGTGCCATAAGTGGTCTGCCCAATGGCATATGCTATGATCAGTCACTACTCAATTCAAGCATACATATGATGTGTATGGGCATGAGTCATGGAATTATACTAAGCATGTTATAAAGCGACGAATAGTAACGAGTACGGGCCTATCAATGGACCCTAAAGAGAGTTACAATGTGGACATTTAACCAACATTGTACATACAATGTGGATGTCAAACCAACATTGTTCCCTAGGCATGGCCCGCCATAAATATCATTACATGAACCGTGAGGAACGTACATTGTAATGGACCCTAAGGACATCTGTTGGGCCCTGATCCATGGGCCTTAGATACATCAAATGGGCCGTACCACATGGGCCTTACATTCATCAAATGGGCTGCATTGATGGGTCTCACCAAGGAGCCTTATGTACATTACAATGGTTCATGACCCATGGGCCTTGAACTACATCAAAGTGGGCCTCACAACTTGGGCCTTAAATATATCAGATGGGCCTACACACATGAGTTTTTAAATATACTAAATGGGTCACTCTATTTACGCCCCGTGTGCATCAAATGGGCTTAATCCCATGGGCTCTTTATCTATCAAATGGGCTTAGTCCCATGGGCTTTTAGATATATCAAATGAGCTTAGTCCCATATGTTTTAGATATATACCAAAGTAGGCCTCAATGAATGGCCATAATTAAGTAAATTGTGGGCCCTAAACACATACCAAGGTGGGCCCATTTGAAACATAGATCTGCCTCATTTTTAGCTCATGTCATGAAATGAGCTCTCAAAATAGGTGGACAGTATGGATGTAGCACATGCATCATAGTGGGGGCCCACATGAAGGCTGGAGGGTTGGGATGCAACACATGCATCAAGGCGGGGCCCACTAACCGTCCAGCAGCCCCAAAAATGGCTGGACGGTGTGGATAATACATACATTCCAGCGGGCTCCACCGTCCGTACGGACGGTAGATTTTAGGCACATACATCACTGTGGGTCCCATGTGGGGCCCACCATAATGTTTACATGACATCCAACCTGTCCATTAGGTCACACAAACCCAAATGAAGGGTAAAAATAAATTTCAGCTTGGTCCAGAACTCCAGTGGGCCTGAAACAAGATTTCAATGGTAGAGTTCATTTCACACTATTTCTTATGGTGTGGGCCACCTGAGGCCTGGATCAACCCCATTTTTGGAGGGGACCCACCTCAGAGGGTGGTCCACCTTATGGACGGCGTGGATACAAAATCTACATCATGTGGGGCCCACGGCAGGGGCTGTGGGCTGCCTGGCGTTCACCCGCCAGTAGTCCGCAGGCGCTGCCTGCTCCGCTGACAACAGCAGCAACAGCTTCCGTTATTGTTTTATTTTTTATTTTTTAAAAAAATCATTTTTCTGGGGTTTTTCTGAGATAGGGCCCACTTTAGAAAAATCCAGTCCATCCATTAGACTCCATGGCCCATAACCCATCCATCAAGACCAATATCGGCCATTTTTCAGCGTGTAGGAAGAGTTTTGGTAGAGTTCAATGGTAATGATACCATTTTTAAAACTATGGCCCACCAAATGCTCCGATCAACCCCATCTTTCATTTCATCGCTTAAAATGAACCGCTAAATGGGATGGACGGCATGGATTGAATACATACATCAAGGCGAGGCCTATGCAAGCGATTCACCCCAATGGCTTGTAAAAATCAAGCTAATATTTGTGGTTTCCTTTTACGCTGGACGTTTTTCCTTTTTTTTTTGTATGTTTAGGTGGGCCACCACAGGATGGATGGTGTAAGTACAATACGTCTAAGATGGGCCCCACTCATGGAGGGCTTGGATAAAATACATATTTCATGTGGGGCTCATTCAAGTGGGCCACATGACCTCATCAACAATCAAGAAAAATAAATAAAAATGAGAGGGAGAGAGAGAGAGAGAAAAGTGGGACACACGTGTGATGGAGGGACCCCGATACTATGGGCCCTCCGTTTCAACCATCTAATCATACATCAAAGGGTCTCATTGCATATGGGTCATCCAAGTAAAAGATCAACGGTGGAGATCCTTTCTCCACCAAAATGGATGGTCTAGATTACCATTTATGTAAAGAAATTAAACATCATGATGGGATCCATGGAAAATGGCCCCATCATGGATTGATCTTGAAATTAAAGTGGGTCATTGGCCACATTTAGGGTCCCAAAATGAGATCCACACCATTGACCAGTGGGCCTCACTTGGCTCATCATAGAAATATGAAAATCTAGCTTATGGAAACACCCACCACTTGATCTTCTTGGTCCGTTGAATAGCTTATCTCCTTACGCTTCACTTTGATGGTGGATATAGAAAATGGATGGCTAGGATTAGAGCTTTTGGGAGTGGGAAGTGGGCCTCACAAATGCACTTTTCTCTCATGGGAAGCCTTGGACGTGAGAGCCTCTCCTTTGCTTGGAAATGGTGTTGGAAAATGAGAGAGAGAGATGGGATGTAAGGAGGAGTGATGGGGTGATGGTTGATGGATGTGAGTGATGGGTGAGGTGATGTGTTAGTTGACTTTGGTGGTTGCTTGACTTGTGGAGAAAGAAAGCATGGTTGATTTATACTTGACATGAAGTGATTGATAGGATTGATTTGACACTTTGTAGAGATTCTCTTAAGAATGTTAACGCGCGGCGTTTTCTCGAACTGAACACCGGCTCACATCTCTTAGTCAGGGTATCGGATCGGTGCGTGAGTCGCGGCGTTGGAACCGCGACGATGGTGCGGTCGCAATGATACAAGTCTTGGATTAAGCCGACTCAAATGTATAGGATACGACTTACGGTCATGCGCAACATCGATTATTAGTCGCAGGTTGCCAAAATTCGATGGGAAGGATCGCGGAAGTTGACGGAACAGTACGGTTTAGGATACGGGTCTTATAGCTCTCCCCACCTAATAAAAATTTCATCCTCAAAATTTATACTACCATCTAAACACAATTCATAAGGGGATAGGGAACTCAACATTATATATGATCAAAACACAGCATATCATCAAAATTAAACATCTTAGAGATGGGGATAATGCTCACGATTTTCAGGCTCTAACTCTCAGGATGCCTCATTAATGAGTAATCTAGCTAGAAGGTGTTGGGGCCATGTCACACGAATCATCAACGACTGCTCCTGATGACTGAGGGTCTTGTTGGACAGCATAAAATCTTCCCTGAGCCTACTGGGGATGTGCAGGTCCCCTCTGAGGTCTTTGCTGCTGCGGTGGAGGTCCCGGAGGCTAGTGATGAGGTCGCTACTGCTGCTGTGGGGGCTGTCGCGGAGGCTGAAACGGTGTCCTCTACTACTGATGCTGTGGTGGCTGTCGTGGAGGCTGAGGTGGTGCTCTCGGCTGCTGTTGCTGCGGATGGGGACACTCATGCACACGATGTCCTGTCCTACAGCATCCAAAGCAGGTGTCAGTGAACGGTCCCTAAGGTGGTGTTGGGGGTGCTACTGGTGCTCCAAATACTGGGTGGGTCATGCGTCGTTGCTGTAGACGATGCTGCTGCGGCTGGGAGCCACTGGAGGGCTCCTTCCTCTTCTGATCTCCTCTTTGGTCGCGAGCTCTCTGCACACCGGCCCAATCTGTGTCATATCTTAGGGCTCTCTCCACTATCTGCTCAAATATCGAAAGCATGTGTCCGATCACACGACTCCGAAGGGCAGGACGTAAGCCGTTCTTAAAACGGCGTGCCTTCCGCCCCTCATCATCAACAAGATATGTCGTAAATCTGGATAGTGCGACGAACCGAGCCTCATACTAGGACACAGACATGTCCCCCTAGACCAGAGTCTCAAACTCTAGTGCGCGCTGCTGTCGTACATGCTCGGGAAAGAACTTTCGGTCAAACCGGTCTATAAAGTCCTCCCAGGTCCACTCAAAATCAGCCGCTACTGATCGAGCCACAAATGCCCACCAATACTGAGCCTCACCCTGTAGAAGGAATACGGCTAATGGGACTCGCTGCTGGGTAGTACATCTCATGGTGTCAAATATCTTCTCCACCTCGGAGCACCATATCTCTGTAGCAGTAGGGTCTGGCTCACCCCGAAAACGTGAAGGATCGTGTTGTCGAAAATCCTTGAGAAGAGCGTTCGCACGCTCCTGCTCAGCCTCGGCCGGTGACACTATGGGACGCCTGCTCTGCCCCTGAAGGATGGCGGTCATCGCCTGCAACATCTGTTATAGCTGAGTAGTACTCACAGGTACGGTCGGATCCGCACCGATCTCAGGTAAAGGGGTGGTATCCTCAGGCTCAAAGGCGGGAATATCTGGTGGTGGAGCAGGAGTAGCAGGTGGTAAAGCAGGAGCTGCAAGTGGTGGTACGGGAGTCGCAGGTGGTGGAGCGGGATTCGCTCGGGTCGTTCTTCTAGCCATAACGTCTCCTACAGGAAGGAACAATGGCCTATCAGCCTTGAGAATTCTCGAAGGCATAAATGTTAAGGGTTCATGTCGAAAAATTGCTAAGTCATTCAGACTTGGAACCTATTTATAGTAGATATGTGATGTGATCCTCAGGTATTCCCAAGTTATGCTCTGATACCAACTTCTGTCGGTACCGGATTCGGCAATCGGGATTCATGTAGATCCGATTTTCTAGTCTGGGGCGTGACACATACACTTAATCGTAATCTCAACTCCCTAACCTAAACCTAAACCAAAACTTGAAAATCCAAACGTAAACCTAATCCCGAACCCAAACCCGATTGATGTAATAATGTAGCCCAATCACATGGTAACAAATAAGAAAATCTTACTTTGTTGGCAAGCATTCTCGAACTCAAGCATCACAATGCTTTATTGTCAAAAGTCCATTTTATTTTCATTTTTAATATAAATGGTAAGTTTTATATCGCATATAACTTTTGATCCTTCTGAGTTGTAGGACACGTGCCAACATGAAAAGGGCTCCGAAAAATTAGGAGAATAATGTGGTTAGGCCAAATTGGGTTGTTACTACTTTTGGCAGAAAACCATGAAGTCTAGTAGGAATGGATATCGTCTGTAAATAGTAAGTTTACTTTTTATAGTAAGTCACATATTTTAGTGTGTTTGAGTTGGAGTTTTGAGTTTAAAAGTCTATCCTAGGTTTGAACACATTACTCATGTTAGATTTTGCCATAGTTTATAAGATTTGTAAGTACATTTTTTATTTCTTTATATATGAGTTTTTTTTTTTTTGTATTTCTTCCTTTTGAGATGTGTACAAAAGCATGCTTGTTAATTGTATCTACAAATGTTGTTTTATACAAGCTGATAAGCTAAAGAAGTCAATGGAGAATAAAATTCATTTTCTTAAGGGAAGGATTTCAAAACTTAAAAGTGATCTTGTGTCGAAGTCCACAGAAGTTACATCTGCAGTTTTAGTTTTAAGGAAAGAAGAAGCTCTATCTTCTGCATTTGCTGAAATTTACCGTCTAAAGGAAGAAAATTTTGTAAAAACATGAGCATTATTGAATGCATATGGAGGGTGTTTACTTTGTGGGAGTGTATTTGTTTCTTGCACATAAGGACACGCCTTAGTTGTAATTCTTATGATAGGTTGAGCAAAGTGAAGTATTATTTATTTAGAAATGTGAATGTAGGATGCATTGTATGATTTGATTATTATTTGTAATAAATGCATCTTTTTTTTCTAATTACATTTTATGTACTATTTTTATCAGCATTAAGCTTAGATGAGTTATCAATCACTGCAGGTTCTTGCAATGGAAACAAGTCGTATTATTACAATTTAAAAAAAAAATAGCTATAAATATAATCCGTAGCTATAGCTACGGCTTTTGTCCGTAGCTATTGATATCTATTGCTACGGATATTGTCCGTAACTATTGGTATCTATTCCTATGGATATAATCTGTAGCTATTAGTATCTATTGCTACGGATATTATTGGTAGCTATTGGTATCTATTGTTACGGATATAATCCGTAGTGTTGATATTTATTGCTACGGATATAATCCGTAGCTAGACCTTTAGCTACCCCACCAATAGCGACGGACGTGCTACGGTCTTTGGCCGTAGCCTCGACCCATTTTTCTTATAGTATACATCTTTCATATTAGTTGTGGATTGGTTTAATTATGTTGTTTACTTTGTATTATGGACATGGTTTTGTGATGGAATCAACTCTAATTCTCATACCTTTCTTCTCTTTGAAAACTAGATCAAAGGAAGTTTAGATTGAGTTTTAATGATATATCTTTCAACTGGATGAAGATAGGACTCGAAGTCAAGTTGAGTTCATGAACCAAGCATAGATCTCCCTGATCTCTACAAGTGGATCCTCTAAATCCCTAGTTTTCCACAATTGAATTCGATAAGTTTTAGAATAATATTTCACCATTATCCCCTCATATTCACTTGATTTAGATTTCATCTTCTCCTAATTCTAGTTCTGATTATTTTCAGATTACGTATAAGGTTCAATCCCTGTGGATTCGACATCGGTCTTACCGAGATTATTACTATATCAAAACCCTATACTTGGGGGTTGAATAGCGTACAGACTCATTCGAGGTAACCTTTGAAGTATATATAATTGACTTATCTAGTTTCGAAGTTTAAAAAAATCAAGTTTAATCTTTTGACTCTCTCTCTCTCTCACTTCGAATCTCAGTAACGAATTTGGTTCAGTCTTCAAGTTAGACATACAATGACGGTCCGAGTATTCGTACATCGAGTGTGTCAGTATGACGAGACAACATTTGAGGATATCCTAAAGATTGATTGTCTAAAATTTCTATTACACTATATATGAAGATTGTCAAAAGAATGATAAATCAGTTTCAAGCTAAGTGACTTTTGTCACTCATCGAATTAAATAAGTTTTCTAAATTCCTCCTTATTTAAATTTCTAATTTCTCATAAAAAAAATTTAATTATGAATTTCCATAATTACGAACACATGTTCAATGTTTGGAAGTGCAAATCTTGATGTAGAATTTTGAATTTGAAAATTCATTATATTCATTATTTTGCACTTGCTGAAATATTCATAAATAAGATGATAAATTTATCTTAGGAATCAAAAATTAAGACCCCACAAATATAATATTTTCACATCTTATTTCTTCATTTGATCCACCATGTAGTGCATCAAATATCCAACCATTACGTGTACCTTAAATTCAAACTATCCAATAATTCGTACAATGACAATTAATAATAATTTTCATTAAAAACCAACACTGATTAATCAGCAAACAATTCTCTAATCAATAATATCCTGTTATCATAGCAACCTGCATCTAGTCAAACTATTTTTAGCATTTTGGATGTAAAGTACATTACGCAACACGTGTACCTCAACTGCATTATAATAAAACATATAGAAGAGAGATGCTCACATCAACTGATTGGACGGCTCATCTATTCTCCAACTACGGAATAATTTCTATCCTATCATGTGTATACAGCCCGAATATATATCACCCCTGGACTGTTTTGGGATTCCAAGGGCTGATACAAGTATCGTCCAGGAGCCATACCTATACATATTATAAAGGCCATATGTACCGTTTTGGTTTTGGACGATACTTTAAATAGTAACATTCGGACCATCGAAAAGTTTAACCCCAGCTAAGGATCTCCTTGTGCAAAAATTAGATCGATCTAGTCATCAAGTGGGCCACTTGAAATTTTATTATATCAGCGGAAATCTATTGTTTTCTAGGTTGAGGCCACTTTAGCAGGTGAAAACCGAAATCGGATTGCGAACTTTAGGCTCTTATCGTACTGAGTAAACTCAGCTGGGCCCACCGTGAATGTATGTAGTCTATCCATGCCGTCCATCCGTTTTTTAGATCAAAATTGAAGCATATCCAAAGATCAAACAGATCATACCACAGTAAACAGTGGGAATAATGATTTCCACCGTTGAAACCTTGCTAGGCCCCACAGTAATGCCTATTTGTCATCTAACCTGTTCATAAGATCACACAGGCATGATGAATGGAAAACATAAAAATAAGCTTGATCCAAAACTTATGTGGCACCAAGAAGTTTTCAACGGTAGATGTTCAAATCACGTTGTTTCCTGTTGTGTGGTCCATTTGAGTATTGAATATGCTTCAATTTTAGGCTCAAATCCTAAGATTATCAGATAAAATATATGGACGGAGTGGATCAAATACATAAACCATGTTGAACTTCGTACAGGTTACTCAGTACGCTAAGCGTACTGAGTTACTCAGCACGCAATCCGCTTCCGTGATGACTGATGAGCCGCATGTGAGCCCTCTTCACGAGGGACGCGGATTGCATTCGACCCCCGGCTCTCTGGACCCGAACGCACAGTTCTATGGGGGGCCACAATGTGATGTATCGGTATATCCATGCCGTCCATCCCTCCTCTTAGATCATTTTAAAGTACGATAACAAGAATGAGGCAGATCCAACGCTCAAGTGTACCACACCAAATAATGAGCTTAGTTGCATTAAATGTAATGGTCCACTTGAGCGTTGGATCTGTCTATTTTTTATTATACCTTAAAATGATCCAAGAGGAGGGATGGACGACGTGGATAAACCGATACATTACAGTGGGCCCGCCGAGCGGGTGTCGGACGCAATCCGCGACCCTACGAGTCTGAACTATTGTACGGTAACTGCCCGCTGTGAGCATCTTTCACGTGAAGAAAGTGGAAAATGAAAAAACACCGTACGGAGGTGGATTGCGTCCTGCCACCGCTGGACAGACTCGGTGCAGACAGGGCTATGACGGACCCATTGTGATGTATGGGTTTTATCCATTCCATTCATCCAGTTTTCCAAGATTATTTTAAGATATGAACGCAAAAACGTGTAGATCCAAGCCCTTGCATCTTAGTTATTGAATATCAACCGTTAAAAAATTCGCTAGGGCTACAGAAGTTTGAATCAATCAGACATTTACGCTTTCCTTGCATCCAGATTTTTTTGGCCTTATGAGCAGATTGGATGGTAAATAAACATCACGGTGGGCCCTTGGAACATTTCAATGGTGGATATGATTATCACTACTACTTCCTATGGTGTGGTCCACCTGAATTTGTGTCTGCCTCATTTTTAGTTTCAAATTCTAAAACGATATGAAAAAATGGATGAACTGCGTGGATAAAACCCATACATCACAGTAGGTCCCACAGAGATCTGCCAGTCCCAAG
Source organism: Magnolia kwangsiensis (assembly GCA_037074715.1). NCBI lineage: Eukaryota > Viridiplantae > Streptophyta > Magnoliopsida > Magnoliales > Magnoliaceae > Magnolia > Magnolia kwangsiensis. The sequence goes on from CM073573.1 coordinate 144,998,855, forward strand.
TCCGTCCAGCGGGGCAGGATGCAATCCACTTGCCACAGTAAAATAACACGTGTAGGGTAAGGTTAGGAATTCACCGCCACAAACACGATATGGTTTCTTCTTCAACGTTCCCATCGTCGGTCTTTTCTATCATAATCCCACACGATTTATCTCTAAACGCTGGCTAGCTGCATATATCTGTGCACCGGATTCGGGTCCACAAGATCCGAGCCTCTCATCAGGCCTGTCTCCTAATGAATAATGATATGAAATTTGGATTGGAAGGACCAACATCACAGATGAATTTGAGCATGAAATATGAACCGTTGGTTGAGTTCATTTCGGTCGTCTATTATTTCGCTCACTGCAGAAGTTTGAATCGTCCAACTAACCAATTTTTAAACCACGTTGCATCGAGAGGTAGTAGATCCATTTAAATGTTTACCCGTGTCCCTTACACATGTTCGTTGCCAAGAAGGTTTGCGTGAATTACAAGAAAACGTCTCTATCCAACCCGGCACGTGGAAGGAAAAAACACCCGACGAGCTTTACTTTTTGGGAGCGATCTGGTGAGACCCGGACTCACCTAAGACAGTGCGGCCCATACCGTGGGGCTTACCTTTATGAATGTATTCTGTATCCACACCGTCCATCGGATTTTCCATATTATTTTAGGCGTCAATCCTGAAATATAGAAAGTCCAACTCTCATTTAGATCCTACTCTAAGAAATAGTAATGATTGAACGCTCTACCATTAAAATACTTCTTAGGTGAAATTTAATGTCTTCATAGTAATTTTACATCCAATCTTTTGATAAGGTCACATAAGCTTAGATGAAGGGAAAAATCAAATATCAACTTGATCAAGAACTTTAGGCTCTCGTTAATAATCAATCACCAATGTTTTCAATGGTATGGTCCACTTAGTAATTTTATCTTCTCATTTTTTAGAAAATTCCCTGAAATGATCTGAAAAAAACGGATGGACGGTGTGGATACGGAATACATACATCAAGGTGGGGTACACTGTAAGGTCTGCACCGTCTTTGGTTAGTCCCGGTTTCACCTAATCCGCTGCCTGCTCTCTCGAGCGGTACTGGGATGCTCAGCGGCATCTCAGCGGCGGTTCAAGTGTTACGCGGGTGATACTACCGTAGTAGGTGTTTACTGAATCTAGGGCCCACTTTGAAATATTTTTTGTATATCAGAGGTGTCAATCAGTTTTTTCATTTCATTTTAGTGTTTGAAAAAAAAAATAAAGTAGATCCAAATCTCAAGTAGAACACACCACAGAAAACAGTAGTCATTAATCATTAAAAATATTTTCGTGGGCCACAAAACTTTTGGATCAAGCTGATATTTGTGTTTGACCTTCATTCAGGTCTTAGTAACATTATCAACAGGTTGGATGGTAAATGAATATTACCGTAGGCCTTAGTAAGTTTTAATGGTGGGTGTTCAATGACCACTGAATACTGTTTCTGTGGTGCGGTCCACTTGATATTTCGATCTCTTCATTTTCAGGTTCATACTTAAAATGAGCTGGAAAAACTGATGGACTGTGTGGATATAAAACACTTACATCAAGGTGGACCATGACCAGGGAACACCCGCTCAGGTTTACCGGATAACACCTGATCCGCCCTAGGCATGCTCGCACGTGTCAAAGACAAGCAACTTACAAGTGTCAATATGATAAACATGTGCGAATATCCTGACCATTCATCAGGGAGGATGAATGGTGCCTGATGAATGGTGGAAGTTTCTTGACCCAGAAAATCTAGCACGTCCTCATTATGAAGATGGACAATTAGAAAATGATAATATACAACCAATAATCAGCATGCATGTGTGACCACCTAGTGAATGGGCCAGCTTTACTTTTGAGTGTAGATCACATTCAGCAAGGGACCTCCTCGTGAAGGTCTACTATTCAGCTTGCAAATGGGCCGAGCTGGGAATTTGTTGGAGCTTGCATTCTGAACTGATTCAAAGCCCATCATGCATGGATATGAATTTCCTGCCACATCTTCTAAAAGGAGCCCATGCAACAATATTTCTATGTGACATTCTAGGGTTACTGAGGATCAACCCCCACTGTTGAAATCTTCTTGAGGCCCACCAAGTTTCTCACGGACCGATTTTTCATTGCACAAACTCATGTATAAGATAATGGCATCCATCATGTATGGCAGCTGATAGCGGAAACGTACGTCATTTCTCTATGGTGGGGTAGTTTCACAATTAAGGCTGTCCATCCAGTCGGCCCTATTATGGATAGCTTTTGTTTCCAAAATGACCAAATAGATACTCCAATCCATCATGTTTCTTCACTTTCTTGAGTGAATATTTTATATTTAATTAATCGTGTTTGTTTGTTCTTGTTATTTCAGATTTGTTGATCCAACGACTTGGATTGCTTATGGATGGTCTCAAATGATATGTCACCCTCCATGCGCTATTAATATTGAGGAGATGACTCTATCTTATCCTGGCTCTTCCGACTCTACTATATTTTCTCACTTAAAAGGTTATATAGGTATCTTCTCTTATGGTGGCCGTCCATCATGACCATGTTCTATATTCTCATAATTGTTCGGCAAGGTATGACAACCGATTGTTTAATTATTTGGCATCACTCACCTTTATCATCTTAGTGTCTATTTGTTAACACTCAATTTTTATACTTAGAAGTTTGAAAAATGTTTCTTGTTTAGTAGTGTTTGTTAACGCAGAAGAAGGAAAGCGCTCAGGGCTTAATGGGGGAATCAAGAGTTCACTAGCCTATCAACACTAATAAATTGCATCAACTAAAGTTCCAGTGCAACTAGGCTTTTAGGGTCTGTTTGGTTTTTGAAAACCCATCTCTGTTTGATTTTTGAAAGCCCATGTAAATAGGGTTCAAGGGATAATTATGATAAAATTCAGGTATTTGAATTTAAACAGAAATACATTGTTGTTTCCGTCAATCGGAAAAAGCGATTTCCCATATATTCTTCCAAAGTCTCCAAAAACTTCTCCTTTCCACTTCCATTGTCATAAGAATCTATATTCTCGGCGAATCCGGATATTATGACCATGTGGCCCAATTAAATTGTAACAAACAAGAATTTTCTAGTTGTGACAAGATGAGGATTTGAATTCCTGGCATAAATATGCTGGGCCGAATGATGAAATGTATTTTCTTATTTATATTATTATGTCTACATGCAGGAAATTCACAGCTATTAGAAACTGGTAGTCTTTTTCTCTCATTCTCCTTCCTCCATCTCCCTTGATGTTCTTGAAAAATCAAAACACTTAAATGATTTTGTAGTCCAATCATCCTATTTTGTGACCAGGTCACATCGAGAGGGCCATTTAGATGAGTGATTGTAAATCTTTACACGTGTCCCTTTTCACATGTTTGTCCCGATGAGGGTTGGCGTGAATAACCAGAAAACCTCTGTTATACTCTACACGTGAAGGAAAAAACGCCGGACCAGCTTTACTTTTTCGAACAGTGCGGACGGACACGGGCGGCTTTTAAGGATAGGTGTTACCCTCGGACGCGGATTGCGTCTATGTGGGCCCAACGTGATGTAAGTGTTTTATCCACGCTGTTAATTGTTTTTATCAGATAATTTTAGTTTATAAAAAAAAACATGAGGCTGGAAAACGACTAAATGGACCACAAAGTGGGGATTTAACTTTTATCATTAAAAACTTCTTGGGAGCCAGAGAAATTCCGGATCAAGCTGACATTTGTTTTTTCACTTCATCCACGTCTACATGACCTTATTAATAGGTTAGATGGTAAAAGAAACATCACGCTGGCCCTTAGAAAGGTTTCAACGGTGGTTGTCATTATCACTAAAACTTCCTTTTGTGTGATCTAGTGGAGCTGTTTGCCAGCCTCATTTTCTGGCTCATGCATTAAAATGATTTGATAAAATGATGAACGGAGTGGATAAAAAACTTACATCTTGCTGGGCCCCACATATCCCTACTTGTACGGATTACCGTTCGGGTGGGGGTAGGACGCAATCCGCGTCCGTTACCTTCGTATCGAGGGTACACAACATCAAACTGGTAAAATCGTGGAACTGAACTGGAACCAATCACATAGTTGGGTTTGGTCCGATTCTAAACTCTATCAATTCTGGTTCTAATTTCAAGAACCATTAGATACAGTTTGATTCTAATTTTAGGGTCATGTAGAACCGAACTGAAATGTGAACCGAACTGTGGACCCTAACTATGGATTTGAACCGTGGATATGAACTTATGTTTAAAACAAAAAATAAAAAATAAAAATCATATCTCTCTTTTTCTCACCGTCTCCCTTTCTCTCGTCATATTTCTCTTTTTCATGTCGTCTCCCTCTCTCTCGCCATCTCTCTCTCTCTCTATCTGTGTGTGGCTGCCCAGGCCTTGCCCACTCTTGGCGTCTCTCTCTCTCTCTCTCTCTCTCTCTCTCTCTCTCTCTCTCTCTCTCTCTCTCTCTCTTGTCGTCTGTGTGTGGGTGCCCAGGCCCCTGCTCTCTCTCTCTCTCTCTCTCTCTCTCTCTCTCTCTCTTGCCATTCACCATCGTCAGTCCGCCACGGCCCACGGCAGCTCTCTCTCTTCATCTCTCTCTTTCTCTCTTTCATACCAATTGGGCTGGATTTTAAAAAGCCCTGAACTGTGGAACCGAACCGATTTTCACAGTCCAGTTTCAATTTGGTTCAATGGTGCAAATGGTCAGGTTTCGATTCTAAAAATCCTAGAATCGTTAAGAACAATTTGGCTCCGATTTCACCCCAGAACGACCGAACCAACCCGTGTGCACCCCTACCTAATATCACCTTAATTGGTGTTTCCCTGACCGTTGAGCCCACCTTGATGTATTTGTTGTATATCCATGCCGTCCATCAATTTTTTCAAATAATTTTATGATGTGAACCCAAAAATTAAATAGATCCGATTTTAAAGTAAACCACACCACAGGAAGCAATGGTCATTGGTCATTGATCATTAAAAACAATTTGTGGGCCACAAAAAATTTGGATCATGCTAATATTTATATTTTCCCTTCATTCATGTCCTTGTAATCTTATCAACAGGTTGAATGCTAAATAAACATTACTCTGATCCCTATAAAGTTTTTAATGGTTGGCGTTTAGTGACAGCTGTTTACATGGTATGGTACACTTTAGATTTGGATCGGCTTTATTTTTGGGTTTACGCCCTAAACTTAGCCGGAAAAACTGATGGACAGCGTGGATATACAACACTTACATCAAGGTGGGCCCCACGGTCAAGGAACACAGGTAACACTTGATCCAACCCCGGCATGCTCACACGTGCCAAAGACAAGGGCCTTACATGTGGCAATATGATAAACTGATGTATAGCGGGTCACGGATAGTTTTATGGCCAAGATGGATTAGAAAAGGCACGGTCAATGACAGAAGTGATCCGGACTGTCAGATCTTAAATCCGACGTATTGCACAATCGAGAATAAGTTATCGGGAGTAAAATATATGAATTTGAGGTAAAATTATTTATAATTAGTTGCAAATTCTACGAGTTTTAGTTACGATATGATTCTGAAATTTCTCCCATAATCTTTATTTGGGGGTTGTGAATTCATTTATTTTATTCATCAATTAATTTTAAATTTTATAGAATTTATTTTATATTTTCTTATTCTTTTCCTCTGGATTCAAAGAGTTTGGAACATTCATCCCCTTAAGGAAGACGGTGGAAGACTTGTCCTCAGGACTTTCCCCGTGTCATAAACATGTGCGAATATCCGGGACATTCATCCAGGATGAATGGTGGAAGTTTCTCGACCCAGAAAATCTAGCATGTCCACTCATTAAGAAGATGGGCAATTAGAAAAGGATAATATACAACCGGTAATCAGCATGTGGCCCACCTAGCGAGTGGGCCAGCCATACTTTTGAGTCTAGAGCACATTCAGCAAGGGACCTCCTGATGACTACGGTGCAACTTGCGGATGGGCTGGGCTGGGTATTTGTTGGAGCTGATTCAAAGCCCAGCATGCACCTCACCTGCTAAACAGTGGCGATGGAACCCCCCACCGTTGAAATCGTCCTGAGGCCCACCAAATTATTTTTGTGTTTCCCTTACTCATGGCAGAAACCTCATTTATTACTGAGTTGGACGCACGTAAAATTCACGGTGGGTCAAAAAGGTTGCAATGATAGGCGTCCTAACCTCATTGGATCATGTGATGTAGCTATTTGAGTTTTAAATCTATCTCGACTTTAGACTAACGTTGTAATATAAGCTCGTGGCCCAATAGATATCTAGTAGGTGCCACGGAGTTTTCATTGCACAAGCTCATGTATAAGAATTTGGCGTATCCTTTGTGTATGCTAGCTGGTAGTGATGAGGCCATCTTGTCCTCCACTCTTGGAGCAACGGATGGCAAACATGTAAGATTTTGGTGGGTCTTATTAATTAATGGTATGGGTTGTCCTAAGATTGGATAGTGAAATCAGAAGTACCAGTCAACTCTACCAAGTTTTGATGCATCTAAAATTGTGTAATGTGTGGTGCACTAAAACTGCATCTCAAATATAATATTCTAATGGAACTGGGATTACCTAATGCATGTGTAGCCTTCCCTAGAAGAGTTTCGATGGGTTCCAAACTCGTCAACCGTCTAAACTATATAAACAAGGTTGGGTCTCCAATCATACATATAACGAAGCTGCAGAAGACTAGTCTAGCCGTCCATTCAGTTCATTGATCTTCATACTCAAGAGATCACTGAGCATCAGGCGAGTTATACCCATTTATTTTCAAGGATAAAATCCAAGCGTAGCTAAAATCACAGGCCTAAAATAATAAAAATATGCATGGTAGAGCCATCTCTCTATAGTGGGGTAATATCACGATTATAGATATAGTATGTGGTTTGAAAATGGCCAAATAGACACTCCAATCCATCATGTTTCTTCACTTTCTTGACTGAATGTTTGAAATTTAATCGTTTTTATTTGCTCCCGTTATTTCAGATTTGCTGATCAAATGACTTAGATTGCTTGATCATATGATGGTCCCAAAAGATACATTGCCTTCTTCATGCGCTATTGAGGAGATGAGTCTGTTGTATCCGGCCCTTCCGACCCTACTATATTTTCTTGTTTAGCAGGGTTGAGAGGAATATTATCTTATGGTGGTCAGCATCATCATCACCTTGTTCTGTATCTATATTCTCGTAATTGATTGGCAAGATCTAACAACTATTATCTATTTATTTGATATCACCTCTCTATTATCTGAGCTTATAAATGATGGGGTTTTTCCTCCTCAGTTCAGAGGAGAGATGGAGCAACAGGTGAAAAATCGAAGTAATTCGTCGCGTTGCTCGACCGGTCGTAGGAGGTCTTTGACCGGTCGTGGGAGGCGCTCGACCGGTCGTAGGTTCGAGCCCTAGTACGACTCAAAGTCCAGCGAGTTTGTGTTATTTTTTTTGTTTGTGCTGTTTTTTCTCTGAGATCTAGACTAGTCGAGGAAGAGCTACGACTAGTCGTAGGTGGTCTAGGACCGGTCGTAGGAGAGCTACGACTAGTCGTAGGTTACGCAGTTTATTCCACGATTTTGTGCGAAACTGCGAATTTGAGTCCTTTTGCAAGAGGGATGCGGAAAGGAATTTTCTAAAACTATAAAAAGGGTTCTCTAGGATTTTTCTAGGGTATGAGAAAAACACAAGAGGGTTATCAAGGGTGAGAGAGAGAGAGGAAGCTTATGGAAGGGAGTCGTCGTCTCAGTTCTTATACGTCCTCGTGATCGGTGAGATCCCTCTGTTTTTTTTTCATTCTCTTATTGTTTATCCGCTCCTGCGTGAGTGACGAAGATTATAACGTTCTACTTCATAGTGGATTATTGATCTGGACGAGGTCCCGTGGTTTTTACCTCTTTGAGGATTTTCCATGTAAAAATCTCGTGTGGTGTGTGATTGTTGCTTTGATTTATTTCATTGCTATTATTATCTCATAATTCTGGTTTGTTCGGGAGGCTAGATCCTAAGGTTTTGTGCAAGGCCCCCAACAAAATGGTATCAGAGTTAAGTTCATTGAACGGGTAGGATCGGTTTGAAATTATGGAAGGTGACTCATTAAGGATGATCAGCCTCAATGGTTCTAACTGGACCATATGAAAGGCTAAGATGGAAGACTTTCTTTATTGCAAGGATCTATATTCTCAAATTTTAGGCATATCAGCAAAATCCAAGGATATGTCTAATAATGATTGGAAGAAGTTGGACTGGAAGGTGGTGGGGTTTATTAGACAATGGTTGGATGATTCTGTATTCCACCATGTGTCTACGGAAACCTCAGCCACTAGCCTATGACTGAAACTACAAGGGCTGTATGAAAGGAAGACAGCCGATAATAAGATTTTTCTGATAAGGCGACTTGTGAATCTCAAGTTCAAAGATGGTGGTTCTGTGGCCAAGCATATGAATGAGGTCAGTAATATAGTGAACCAACTCTCCTCTATGAAGATGGTCCTGGATGATGAATTGCAGGCTTTACTATTGCTTAGTTCGTTGCCTGACTATTGGGAGACAATGGTGAGTCTCTAAGTAACTCCACGCCAGACGGAAAGATATCCATGGAACAGGTTACTAGCTGTCTCTTCAATGAAGAGACAAGGAGGAAGTTTCAGGGGTCTACTCAGTAAGAGGCACTTTGTGACACAGGAACGGGGGAGAGGAAAGAACAGGAAGGGCGGGAAGGCCAGAGATAAATCAAGAGGTAAGTCGAGTAATAGAAAAGATGTTGAATACTGGAATTGTGGCAAGAAGGGCCACTATAAGCATGAATGTCGTAAGGCTAAAAATGACAAGAAAGGAAAAGGAAAGGAGAAGGAAGATGAATCTGATTCCATTGCGGTCACTTCAGATGGCGACGTTGTTATTATTCTTTCCACAGATCACGATATATGTCTCACGGCTACGGGTCAAGACACTGACTGGGTGATAGACTCGGGGGCTTCTTTTCATGCAACTCCACGCAGCGACTTCTTCACAAGCTATAAGTCAGGTGACTATGAGACCGTGAAGATGGAAAATTCTGGCGTATCGAAGATCGTAGGGGTCGGTGATATTTGTGTGAAGACCGATGTGGGCTGCACATTGATTCTCATGGATGTGAGGCATATCCCAAACCTTTGCCTCAACTTGATGTCGATGGGAAGGTTAGATGATGATGGCTATGAAAGCCGGTTTGCTGGTGGGCACTGGAAGCTCATCAAGGGTTCATTGATCGCAGCCAGAGGAAAGAAGTGTTGCACCCTGTACAAGGCAAGTGTCAGTGTATGTAAGGGTGGGTTGAACGCAGCCGAAGATTCAGCTATTGACATATGGCACAGGCGTCTAGGCCACATGAGTGAAAAAGGGCTTCAGCTACTAGCGATGAAGCGGCTCCTTTCGAATGTGATAGGTATACCTCTCAAAACCTGTCTTGATTGTTTATCAGGAAAACAGCATAGAGTTTCATTTGTTAAAACTGCTTCTCATGTTAATAAAGCGCATGCATTAGATTTGGTTTATTCTGATGTGTGTGGTCCTATGAGGACAAAAACCTTGGGTGGTGCATTGTATTTTGTTACTTTTATAGATGATGCATCTCGAAGGGTTTGGGCTTATGCTTTGAAATCTAAGGACGAGGTCTTTGGTGTATTTAAGTTGTTTCATGCTATGGTCGAGAGAGAGACAGGTAGATCATTGAAGTGCATCCGCACTGATAATGGTGGTGAATACATCGGCGATTTTCATGAGTACTGCAAGTCCCTGGGTATACGACATGAACAGACGGTTCCTAAAACCCCCTAGCATAATGGTGTAGCTGAGCGAATAAATCGCACCATTGTTGAGAGAATCAGATGCATGATATCCCATGCGAAGTTGCCCAAGACGTTTTGGGGAGAAACAATGCACACGGCGGTGTATCTGATAAACAGGTCTCCATCAGCCCCATTGAATAGAGAAGTACCTGAGAAGGTGTGGACTGGACAGGATCTATCGTACAGTCATCTCAGGGTGTTTGGATGCAGGGCATCCGTTCACGTACCAATGGACGAGAGGTCCAAGCTCAATATGAAAATCAGGCAGTGTGTGTTCCTAGGGTACGGTGATGAAAAGTTCTGTTACAGATTGTGGGATTCGACTGAGAAGAAGCTCGTTAGGAGCAGAGATGTGGTTTTCTTTGAAGATTAGTGCATTGAAGACATTGGTAAGCTAGAGAAGAACCAGCCTAGTTCAGGTGAGCTAGAGGACATGGATCCGGTTATTCCTCTCGTGGTGTCTGATGACGGGGGAGTACAGCGAGGTGCAGAGGACGAGGGGGTTCCTACAGAAGATGGACCGGGAGAGAAGCACCCACTTGATCCACCTGTTGAGCCACAGGTGAGGAGGTCATTTAGGGACAGACAGCCGTCCAAGAGGTACTCGCCGCATGAGTACATTATGCTGACTGATGGGGGAGAGCCAGAAGATTATTTTGAGGCGCTAACTGATAAGCATAAGGAGGAGTAGTTGAAAACTATTCAAGAGGAGATGAAATCCTTGTATAAGAACCACACCTATGACATGGTGAAACTGCCTAAGGGTAAGAAAGCTCTGAGCAACAAGTGGGTGTTCAAAAAGAAGGTTGAGCAGAAGAATTCACAGACGAGGTTCAAGGCCAGACTTGTGGTAAAAGGGTTCGATTAGAGGAAAGGCATAGACTTCGAGGAGATATTCTCACCAGTGGTGAAGATGACATCCATACGGGTGTTGCTTGGGTTGGCGGCTAGCATGGATCTGGAGATAGAACAGTTGGACGTTAAAACTGCTTTTCTCCATGGTGACCTGGAAGAAGAGATCTACATGCACCAACCAGAGGGGTTCGAAGTCAAGGGTAAGGAACATATGGTGTGTAGGCTTAAGAAGAGCTTATATGGGGTAAAACAAGCTCCACGACAATGGTACAAGAAGTTCGATTCGTTCATGTTACAGCATGGGTTTGATAGAACGGAGTCGGACCACTGTGTGTTCACGCGCAAGTTCTGAGATGGTGATTTTATAGTTCTGTTGTTATACGTTGATGATATGCTCATCATGGGAAAGGACATCAAGAAGATCAACAAGCTAAAACAGGAGTTAGGCAAGTCTTTTGGAATGAAAGACTTGGGCCCAACTAAACAGATCATAGGAATGGAGATAACCCGTGACAGAAGCAGCAGAGAGCTTTGGCTGTCACAAGAGCGGTATATTGAGAAAGTCCTAGAGCGGTTCAATATGAATGCAGCGAGCTGGTCAGTACTCCACTGGATAGTCACTTCAAATTGAGTAACAAGCAGTGTCCCAAGACGAAGGCAGAGGTGGAAGAGATGCAGAAGATACCCTACGCGTCAGCTGTAGGAAGTTTGATGTATGTTATGATGTGTACACGCCCAAACATAGCATATGTGGTTGGTGTTGTCAGCTGGTATCTTGCCAATCCTGATAAAGAGCATTGGGCAGCGGTGAAATGGATACTGCGGTATCTAAGAGGCTCATCTAGGTTGAGCCTATGCTATGGTGACGGTAAACCTGTGCTAGAGGGCTACACAGATGCAGATATGGCAGACGACATAGACTCCAAGAAGTCTACATCGAGGTTCATGTTTACGTTTGCAGGGGGAGCGGTTTCTTGGCAGAGCAAGCTATAGAGGGTCGTAGCATTGTCGAGGATAGAGGCCGAGTATATTGTAATCCAATTCAGCATTCCAAGTCGAAGCACATAGAGATTCGGTATCACTCGATCAGGGATACTTTGGAACAGAAGGTGTTACAGCTTGAGAAAGTCCACACGGACGATAATGGGTCAGACATGATGACCAAGGCTTTGCTCAAGGGTAAGTTTGAGGTTTGTAGAAATCAGGCTGGCTTGAAGAAGGTGAATTCCTCCTGAGTCAGAAAGGGAGAGATTTGATGAAGTTTTTCCTCCTCAGTTCAGAGGAGAGATGGAGTAACAGGTGAAAAATCGGAGTAATTCATCGCGTTGTTCGACCGGTCATAGGAGGTCTTCGACCGGTCGTGGGAGGCGCTCGACTGGTCGTAGGTTCGAGCCCTAGCACGACTCAAAGTCCAACGAGTTTATGATGTTTTTTTTGTTTGTGCTATTTTTTCTCTGAGGTCTACGACTAGTCGAGGGAGAGCTACAGTAGTCGTAGGTGGTCTAGGACCAGTCGTAGGAGAGTTACGACTAGTCGTAGGTTACGCAGTTTGTTACACGATTTTCCACGAAACTGCAGATTTGAGTCCTTTTGCAACAGAGATGCGGAAAGGAGTTTCCTAAAACTATAAAAAAGGTTCTCTAGGGTTTTTCTAGGGTATGAGAAAAATACAAGAGGGTTATTAAGGGTGAGAGAGAGAAAGAAAAGAGAGAGAGGAAGCTTGTGGAAGGGAGCCGTCGTCTCAGCGCTTCTACGTCCTCGTGATCAGTGAGATCCCTCTGTTTTCTTTTATTTTCTTATTGTTTATCCGCTCCTGCGTGAGTGACGAAGATTGTAACGTTCTACTTTATAGTGGATTGTTGATCTGGACGACGTCCCGTGGTTTTTACCTCTTTAAGGGTTTTCCATGTAAAAATCTCGTGTGGTGTGTGATTGTTGCTTTGATTTTTTTCATTGCTATTATTATCTCATAATTCTGGTTTGTTTGGGAGGCTAGATCCTAAGGTTTTGTGCAAGGCCCCCAACAATAAACACCCACAATTGCACCGGGTAGTGTTCCAGTTCAACTAAGCTTATGTTGTTGTTATGAGAAAATTACAGAGAAAAGCTTTGATACCTGAGAAAATACCTAAATTTTTAATTATAATCAACATATGTAATAGTCTATTATGTAATAGACTGACTATGTAATATTCTATTGTATTGCATGCCTGTGAGCTACGTGCCCTTGTTGCCGGTCCACAACCAAGATAAAACAAGGGTTGCATCTGGTTGGCAATCGACATGGAACCCATGCCATAAATTTTTTAACCTCGACGAATACAAGTGCATTCCTATTGCGCTTGTAACTCAAAGCGAAGTGCCCAAATTGTGGACCCTACCTTGGTATGTTGTAAAAATCATTGGCCCTACTTCCATGTGAAATAAAAAATTACACTAAAACTATGGGTTTGTTGGATGATTGGTGATCATGAGCATCTAATGGATCATTAAAGTGATGGACGGTAATGAGTCAGAGTTCATTTAGCATTATTTTCAAGTGGGTCACACATTGCATTAGTGAACGGGCATTAGATTGGATGGTTTGCATTAATCAAATGGGTATCAGGTGGGCACCACAGAGGTATGGTTCATACAATTATTTTTTTGCCTCGGATTACCATACGACCTCTACTCAAAAGAGGTATAAGCAACAGTAGTTCCTCTCCCTGGAGACATTGGAATCTGAGAGAGGAATCCTTCAAGAGATGTATCTTATTATAAAAGTGGTTATTTCAGCTTATGTCGTTGATATTCAAACAGGGTCATGATTACAAGAACCATTCGCATGTTGCAATCTCGGTACAAAAAAAGGAATTATTATGACGTACTAAATTTCACACTAGGTTTGATGTTTAGTCCTGTTATTATATATGATTTAGTTGACTATTCATTATAAAATAAAAGGTCAAACTTTTCAAAATTGGTGAAAAGTGGACAGCAAGTATAGCCTTTGTTTGAGATGGCCGGTGAAGGGTGAATGCTGTTTCATCGAAGTGATTCCAACCAGAAAGAGTATTAAAATTACTTTTGTCTAAAATTCATTTCATAACAATTCAATCTATGACAAGATGCGAACCCTTAACTAAAACTGTGTTGTTGATTTTGCGTACAAAGTGGATGATGCTGCAAACTTTAGGCCTATTTTTAATAAGTGAAATGATGTCCAGTTGAAATTGTTCTAATTTCATTAGATAATTTATCAAATTATCTTTTCAACGAGTAAAAATAATAATAAATAAATAAATAAAAAGATGAGGGTGTTTAGTGCGAATTGAGGTGCACAAATGACACTCCGGATCAACCTCTTGAAGGCCTCCATCATCTATAAATAACCCATGGGGATCCCGTTTGCATGATCCACGATCATTTCCTCTATTTTCTTAGTACTCGGAGCTGAAGAGCGAGAGCTCGTGCTGCTCGTGCTCCATTCCCACAACAGCTGGTCGTACTCCATTCCACTCCATAGCTCCAGCACACATATTTACTTGGGAGTTCCAACGCTCTCATCTCAGTTATTCTACAACAATGCGGTGATCGGCAGGTTTCATACAACAGTTGAATGAGACATGTACGCATGATCACTCCATGCAATCTTGCCTTCATAGAGTCCTTTGTGATCAAGACTGCCCATTTTACTTCACAGATGGCAGTGGCCCACTTCTCCTTAATTGATGTTGTCCATGATGGCCCACCTCGCTAATTAATGCTGAATGCCTGTCATAGTGCATCTACTTGAATCAACGGTTATCCAAGGCCTTCAACGGATGTCTCTCCACCATACAATGTGTATTTACCAGACCCTCCGAGCCTTATGGCCCAAGGCCCATCCACTACCCCTGGCCTACATTTTTGGCCCACGACCCATCTGCACAACTCGGCCTGTTTACATAACCACAGCTCGATCCACAGCCAATAGCCCATTTACATGGTTCACAACTGACGCAGGAAGGACGTGTAGAGAAAGAGCACCGTCAGAGATGCCTCAAATCATGAAGAAAAATAAAAATTAATTCTAAAAATTTAGAAATAATTTTATCGATGATAAATAAAAATAAAAATAAAAAAATAAAAAAAAGAAGAAAAAAGAAAAAAGAAAAAAGAAAAAAGAGTTTACAACTCTTTAAATAAAGCTACGAACCATAGGGAGATGTTTCGGAATTCAACTACAACTAAACTCACTAAAATGGTGACTTACTATAAATACACTATCCTGATTTCTACTTAGAGCACATGGTTTTAGGCTAAAATTAGTAAGTGTCCTATTTGGCCAAATCATGATGTTCTCCAGATTTTTTTAAGCACTTTTCATGTTGCACACAACTCTTAAAGCCCAACATACGAAGCATTACAATCAAACTAAAACTTAATAAAACTAGTAAAAATGAAAATAAACAGGATTTCGACCATCGATCTGATGGAATCTCACAAATTCAGCATGGGCAACCCAGCATAGCAGAGTTGGGTGGTAAATTAGCTCGCCCTACCCCAAAATCATATATGATATGTCTGATAAGCCATTCCGATTTGCGAGATACATCCATTTTAAGTTCTGACGGTCCGGATCACCTCTGTCTTTGATAGGGCCTTTTCTGGTCCATCTTAGCCATGAAAACCCACTTGCCTGGCCCATAGCCTGTTCAGTGGCAAACGGCCCCTGGCCCACCCACTTGGCTACCCTATATCCCATTCAACGGCCAACGGCCCGTTTCAAGGCCCGCCCAGTGGGATGGCCCATAGCCTGTTCAATGTCAAATGGCCCCTTTTCATGGCCTGCCCCACTTGGCTAGTCCGTAACCTCTTCAATGGCCAGCTGTTCCTTTCATGGCCCGCAGCCCATTCCTTTGGCCTATGGCCCATTATATTATCCGACAGCTCACTTGCTACTACCCAGTTTATTTGATTAGTTTGCATGCTAATGACTTATTTAGCTTGATTATTATTCATATGGATATCTCTAATCTATAAATTCATATACGTGCTTGCCGCATGCATCACCTCCATTCATACGCATTATCAGATATTGACACCTCATCAAATGATGATAGCCATGCTGTAAGGTAACGGTTTCATGAGAAACCACTCCTACAATTGTACTTTATTATTATAAAGCTCATTGAATCATGTAAATCTCTACATATTATGATTTAGTTCTTTCCTTTACTAGTTTACGTAGAAAGGATTGCAGACAGTTACAAGATCAAGATGGATTGGAAAAGGTCCATTGGACGATAGAAGTGATATGGACCGTCGGACCTTAAATCAGGCGTATCTCGCAATTTGGAATGAGATATCGAACATAGAATATATGATTTTGGGGTAGAACGGGCTACTTTAGCCAACCAACCCTGCTATAACAGGTTACGCAAGCCAGATTTATGAAATACCGCCAGATCGACGACTGATTCCCTATTTTAATTCTATTTTTACTATAAATAATAAGTTTTAATTTGATTATAACTCTTCATCCATTGGGCTTTAGGAGTTGTGCCCAATAGGACACAATTTTTTGCCGAAAACCTTGCGCACTAGTAAACATCACGACCGTCTATAAATAGTAAGTTTACTATTTATAGTAAGTTATGAATTCTAGGAGTTTTAGCCGTAGTTTGATTCTAATTTCTCTCTCATCGCTTGGTATCCCTATTTAAAAGGTTATGAACTCATTTTTTATTCATTCATCAATCAATTTCAAATTTATTAGAATTTATTTTTATTTTCTTACTTTTTTTTTCTTATGGATTTGAGAAGTCTCTGTGAGGAGTCCAGAGAAGTTCCATGAATTCGAAATAATTATCCTCTTAAGGAAGATAGTGCTCGACCTCACGTCCTTCCTTGCATCAGTTTGATATCAAAGTGAGATTTTTCCTCACGTCAATGGCTTCTAAGGACGGGTCAGGCAACAATCCCATGGGCGGTGCTCCAGGAAATTTATCTTTAACGGCGGCAACTTCCGAAGCAGTACAGCAAGAGAATTGACAAACTATGCAAAGGTTGCAGGCTTCTATCGACCGCATAACGGATCTCTTGACGGAAACCCTAGGACAACTCCGTGTTCCTGGTGGTAATCCTTCACCACCAATTGTTGAAACTCATAATCGACCTGATCGCAAAATAGTACTGGCAGTGCATCCAAGGGTATTCTTAAGGAAGGGGGATCCAACGAGGAGGAGATCAGCGACATAATCTTCCAATACTCTAGACAAGGCAGTGATCGAGTAGATCGAACGGATCAGGAATTCAAAATGCGGGTTGATATTCCTAGCTTTAATGGCCAACTACACATTAAGGATTTCTTTGATTGGCTTTCTTAAGTTGAACGATTCTTCGACTATATGGACATCCCTGAAGCATAGAAGGTGAAGCTTGTGGCCTACAAGTTGAAGGGCGAAGCTTCACCTTGGTGGGAACAACTTCAACTCGCATGAACCAGACAGATGAAAGCATCAATCCACACATGGCAATGGATGAATCAACTACTACGTGTCCGATTCCTCCCTAGTGACTACGATAAGGTATTATTCCAACAATACCAAAATTATTGACAAGGTAGTCGGTCGATGAGAAAATATCCAGAAGAATTTTATTGCATAGCAACGCGTAATGATTTAGTCGAGACTGAATCGCAGCAAGTCGCCCGATTCAACGGTGGATTACGTATAGCGATCCAAGATCAGATCCAGATGCAATCCGTCTAGACGATGAATGATGCAATCAAGTTAGCCACTCAGGCGGAAGCACAACTTGAACGTCCTAATACATGAACCTATCCTACCACAAGGGTCGCTGCAGCAGGTCCACCCCAGAGAGCTCCATAGCCCAAGGGGAAGGAGCCCGTAGGAGCACGCACTCAACCTCCTATGTCTGAGAGCCGAGATCAGGAAAGCGGGAAAGTTAGATCCCAAAAGGGAGTATCGACTGCTATTGGTCTAAGTAGAATCTCAAACCCCTATGCTTGGCTAAGGCCCATCAACTACTATCATTGTGGCCAACCGAACCACCTATCAAATACTTGTCCCTACCGAAAAGTGGTGAACCTCGCCATTAATGATGGAGGCGCTGATAATGCCTATGAAGATCTAGATGTTGAAGAATAGGAGCACACCACTAAGGACGAGGCAGATGAGTCAGGTTGGATTCAGCAAGATTGCAGCGAGTCACTCGTCGTGAGGTGACTATTATATGTGCTAAGAAAAGAAGTGCATTTACAGTGACATAACATCTTCCGAACTAAGTGTACGGTGATTCGAAAGTATATGACGTGATCATTGACAGTGAGATCAGTGAGAACATCGTCTCTAAAGTCATGGTGGAAAAATTGTAATTGAAAACGGAGAGTCATCCCTCCCCATATACAATTGGTTGGATCAAGAAGGTCAGCGAAACAAAGGTAACTGAATCATGCACCATATCCTTTTCAATTGGTAAATATTGTAAGGATGAAGTAGTATGCGAAGTGGTTGACATGGAAGCATGTCACATACTACTTTGTCAACCCTGGCAATTTGACCGTGACGCTACTCATAAAGGGCGAGATAACATATATATCTTTTTCAATGATGACCAGAAGACCATATTGGCTCCTATGGATCTAGAGGGACTACCTGAAACTTCTAAAGTGGATGGCCATTTTCTCTTAACCATACGAGACTTCGTGGAAAAATCCAAAGAAATAAGACAAGCTTATACATTAATTGTAAAAGGGAGAAAACTCGAGCCTACCATCATCCCTAAAAGACTAAGGCCCTTGTTACATGAATTCAAAGAAATTTGTCCCGATGACCTTTCCGATAGGTTACCTCACATACGGGATGTCCAACACCATATCGAATTTGTCCCTGGGTCCAGTTTATCCAATCGTCCTCACTATTAGATGAGTCCGAATGAGTGCGAGATTCTGCAGGGACAAATGGAGGAACTGATCCGTAAGGATCTTATTTGAGAAAGCATGAGCCCATGTGTCATACCAGCTCTGTTAATTCCAAAGAAAGATTGGAGTTGGTGCATATGTATCGACAGGCGGACCATCAATAAAATCACCATGAAATACAAGTTTCCTATACCATGGTTGGAAGATATGTTGGATATACTGGAGGGCGTAAAATATTCTCTAAATTAGACTTAAGGAGTGGCTACCATCAGATTCGAATACGACCGAGTGATGAGTGAAAAATGGCCTTTAAGACCAAGGAAGGATTATATGAATGGATGGTCATGCCCTTCGGTCTTTCGAATGTGCCTAGCACATTCATGAGATTGATGAACCAAGTTCTGAAACCTTTCATAGGGCGGTTCGTTGTGGTTTATTTTGATGATATTTTGATAAACAGTCAAAATGAAACCACCCATATAGAACACCTTAAGAAGGTCCTTCAAGTGCTCACTAAAAATAAACTATATCTTAATTTTAAAAAGTGCAGCTTCATGACTGATAGCCTATTGGTTTTGGATTTTGTCGTAACATCTACGAGCATTAGGGTACATGAGGAGAAGGTGAAGGCAATCAGAGAATGGCCGGTTCCCACAAATATTCATGAAGTGTAAAGTTTTCATGGATTAGTGACCTTCTATCGTCGGTTCGTGAAAAATTTCAGGACTATTGTGTCACTAATTATAAATTGTATAAAAAAATGGCAGTTTCAGTGGACTGACGAAGCCGACAGGAACTTTACTAAAATTAAGCACAGGTTATCCATAACCTCAGTTCTTGTACTTTCCAACTTCGACAAACTATTTAAAATAGAAAGTGATGCCTCATATGTCAGGATTAGGGGAGTTTTGTCTCAAAAAGGTAGGTCAGTAGCCTTCTACAATGAGAAACTTAGCGATACACACCAGAAGTGGTCTACATATGAGATTGAGTTGTATATAAGGGTCCAAGCACTACAACACTAGTGACATCATTTAATTTAAAGGGAATTCATATTTTACATGGACCATCAAGCTCTTAAATTTATTAATAGACAAGATAACATTAACCGTATACATGCTAGATGGATCTCATTTTTGTAAGAATTCTCATTCGTGCTAAAACATAAGTTTATGCAAAAGAATAAAGTAGCCGATGCACTGAGTCACCGTGCAACTTTGTTAGTCACTATGAGCAATGAGGTTGACGGGCTCGAGCGCCTCACGAACACATATGCCGACGATGACAACTTCAAAGACGCATGAGTTAAATGCCAAGAAAGTCACCCTGGCGACTTACATATGCGAGACGGGTTCCTTTTTAAGGGGAATCGATGTGCATCTTCAAAAGTTTGTTAAGGCAACAGATAATCCAAGAGTTACATGGATGTGGCCTTAGTAGATACCTTGGATGAAACAAGATACGTGTCACGCCCCAAACTCAAAAATCGGGCTCACGAAATTCCCGATCGCCGAATCTGGCGCCGACAGCCTCCGTAGAACCCCATTCTCGGCTCCCAGCTCTCATTCGTCAGGTTTCGATCCTGGGATGCTACGAGGAGGATTTTCAACGTCAATTTGATTCGTAATAAGCATGACCAAAGGCATAACCCACAAACAACAACCAAGAACTCCATTACATTTCCACTATGATCAAAAACTTTACAAGTACAATGAGCATAAAGGGAAATACAATGGTGAAGAACAAAAATTCCAAAATGATCTGCAAGGTGCTCCTGCCTCAACGCTGCTGTGAGCCAACGTCACTTGCACGCAATGGTCGTGCATAAGCTTATAGAAAGCTTAGAGGGTGATGAGAGTGTATGCGCAAGGTAGTAATATGAACATGCAATATTAGAGTAATGCGGAATATGCAGATGGATCCATAATATCATTAGTCGTACCAAGGCTATGCGATGCAAGACATGAATGATATCGGCCATCCCAAGGCCATGCAATGTGAAATGCAACTCAAGCATACAGATTCTCATCTATGTCCACTCATCAATACAGCTCAAATCTGAAATATCACCAAGGTCTAGTACACTCTAAACCAGATCGCCGCCTCATCGCGCACAATAAGGTAAGTGGAAGAGACCTCACTATCCGTCTGTTAATATCGGGTTCGACTCGTCGATAGCGGACTCATTCCTCGAGCTGGTCAGACTCAGCCTAGCATTGCCCCTTACACTCGGGCGGGTAAGGCTGCACCCCCTTCCAACTAACCACGATATAGTGGAGAGCGCAACCATCTGGTATTCGGCACTCAACGCTCATCTACCCACTCGGTCTAGACGTTGGAGCAACCTCTTGGTACCATAAGGGTTTAGAGACTTTCACCTAGGGATATTTATAACACCCCATGTAAAATGAGATTTTCAGTATCCAATCCTGCCAACCACGATACGTCTGTGGAAGCTACGGCCCCGATGTCGCTAGGGCGTACAATAACCATGTCACACAATGCGAAATGCATGAATCACACTATCCAATCATGCAACAAATCCTGCGCGTATCGTGCGCTCATAAATGGCAACACCACCTAATCGGGGTCCCATAAACAATCTGCCCGAAGGCATATGCTATGATTAATCACTTCTCATATCAAGCATACATATGATGCGTATGATCATGAGTCATGGAACTATACTAAACATGTTATAATGAAATGAACTATCCTTACAATGCAGATGGGCCTGCACGGCCTATACTCAATAAGTACAGGCCTAATAATGGGCCCTATGGAGAGTCGTAATGTGGACATCCAACCAGCATTACACTCGTAATGTGGACATCAAACCAACATTGTTCCCAAGGCATGACTGTCATAAACATATAATCCGTGCTGGGATCACACATTGCAATAGACCTTAGGTACATCCCATTGGGCCTTAAATACATCAAATGGGCTATATCATATGGGCCTTTTATTTATCAATGGGCCACATAAATGGGCCGAACCAATGGGCCTTATGTGCATTGCAATGGGTCATAACCCATGGGCCTTAGATTGCATCACAATGGTTCTCAACTCATGGGCCTTATATATATCAAATCGGTCACACCGACTGGGCCTTACATATCAAATGGGCCTAATCCCAAAGGCCTTGGAATACATCAAAGTGGGTCCAGTCCCATGGGCCTTAAAATACATCAAAATGGGCCTTATAACATGAGCCCTATACATAGATCAAAGTGGGCCTCAACCATGGGACACAAATACATCGAATGGGCCTCACAACATGGGTCTTACATCTACATTAAAGTGGGCTCCAATGGACTACCACAAATACATTAAGATGGGCCTCAAAACATGCCAAGGTGGGGTCCACTTGGACTATGGATCTGGCTCATTCTAAGTTAAGCCGTAAAAAAATGATATTTCAAATGGTTAGACGGTTTAGATATAACACATGCGTTATGGTGGGCCCCATAGATAGACGGTATGGATGGGATATGTGGGACCCATGGCACAGCAGCAAGTTATGAGGTCCACATAACTGGACGGTGTGGATCATATCCACATGTGCAGCAGACCGTGCTGACATGAATGGGCTAGCTATGTAGCTGCAAAACGAGCAGCCTCTGCTGTTTTAAAGAGGCAGAGGTGGGTCCATGTAGGGCCCACCGTTATATATGCCTACGGTATATAACATGATATCTATATATATATATATATATATATATATATATATATATATATTATATTATATAAAGTTAGCTACTGTTGTGCAGCTCATGTAAATAAAAGTCCAGAGGTGGGTCCCACATAGGGCCCACCCTCATATATATATATATATATATATATATATATATATATATATATATATATATATATATATATATATATATATATATATATATATCCAATCTGTTGCCAGAGCAGTTTATTACTTTTAAAGGAACCAGAGGTGGGTCCCACGTAGGGCCCACCACCACATCTATTATATAAGAAATATAAAAAAAAGGATATATTATAATATAATATACCATATCATATATATAGTATAATATATTAATATTATATTAGCAACATTCCCAATGTCCAGGCCCTGGACGGACGCACGCTAAGGTGGCCCCACCGTCAGGTACGGTGGAGGTCCCACACGCAACACGGTGTGGCCCACCTAATGGATGGACGGCGTGGATGGCTACCATGGGCCCCACCGTCAGGTCGTACCTCACTATCAGCCGTAGCCACTAGGGATCGCTGCCAAGACCTTAGTGTTTGAAACGAGGTATCCTTCGCCCAGCCTACCAGTTGAGCTAGGGTCTGGGTCCCACGTTGCAACGAGGTACCTCCACTCAGTCGGCCAGTGGGGCTATGGATATGGGCGTGCACACGCACCAAGGAGGGCCCCACACTGACGTGGTCCCACCCTCCAAAACGGTGGACGGTTTGGATAAGGCACATACATCATGGTGTGGCCCATCCTTTGGATGGTGGATGGGAGTGGGTCCATGGACTCCACCGTCAGCACACCCTGCTAGTGTACCCACGGCAGTCCACACTTCACTGCTGCCACTCCCCACGTCAGTGCACCCACTGACAGTTACACTTCACTGTTAGCTGCACCCTCCACTGGTGCATCTGCCTAAACCGACGGTGTGGGCGTACACCTCATCAAGGTGGGTCCCACATGGCCCAACCTATTTTGGATCCGGCTAATATTTGTGTTTCCCTTTCCTCCGGGTAGCCCACTATTGGATGACCCATACCAAAAATAAAAAGTCAAGGTGGCCCACTATTTAGATGGTATGGATGAGATACATACATCAAGTGAGGATGGAGGGTGGAGGGGAGGAAGAGAGAAATATCTGTGAGGATGGAGGGGCCCCGCCACTATGGGCCCCTCTTGCATACAAATATATATCAGATGGATCCCTTTACACATGGGACAACCGAAATAGAAAATCAACGGTGGGGATCCTTTCCCCACCAATATGGACAGTCTAGATGACCTTTTTAATGCAAGAAAATAAACCTCATGATGGGGTCCATGGAGAATGGCCCCATCATGGAATGATCATGATGATCTTAGTGAGCCATCGGCCACATCTTAGGGTCCCAAGTGAGATCCAAACCATTGATCGGTTGGTCTCACTTGGCCCAACTTAAAAACATGAAAAATTACTATCATCAAACACCCACCGTTCAATCTTCTTACTCCTAAGGGTTCCTTAGCACCTTAGCTTTGATTTCAATGGAGGAGATGAGGAATGGATGGCTAGGATGGGAGATCTTGGGATGGAAAGGTGGGCCACACTTGGAGTTTTGGAAAGAGAGGGAGAATTCTCATACGTATGAATTTTTTTCCTCTCTTGCTTGGAATGGGTTTGAAAATGAGAGAGAGAGAGACTTGTAAAGGGAGAGAGAGAGAGTGATGGATGATGGAGTGATGGATGTGGTGGTGATGGGTGTAAGAACTAAAAGTACACCTATTATGTGCCCTGGTTTGCCAATTACGTTGTAAGTTGAGTCAGTCGGACGACAGCACCTAACAAGAAGATCAAGTCAAGCGTCTGCCTCTTCTGGATGTGTGGAAGCTCGCCAAAAGGTAAATCATAGCCTCACATCCCATGTCCCAAAACACCAGGTGATTAAACCCTTAAAAAGAACTAAAACATCTTAGGGTTTCTGTGTAAGAAAGTTTTTTATTAAAAAGAAAAATCAGTGAAGTTTTTCTTACACTGTCGATTATATCAATTACCCCTTCGAAATGATCGGCCAGCTCTGTCGATGTCCTCGGCATCTCAATCGATACAATCGAGTGAGGACAGAATGCGTGTAGCAATCAAAACAATCATCTGGACGATTTATCGATTTATCGACTTAAGTGTCGATATCATCGATATTCGAATATCGATCATATCTGAAGTGGATCGATATAATCGACAGACTACTTTCCGGCGCCTCTTTTTTTCTAAAGAAAACTAACATATGCTTCGATATATCGATGACTGTCCGATTCAATCTTAACTCAAATATCGATCATATCGGGAGTCATTCGATCATATCGACTGTGGGGCGCATGTTCTCATCAACATGAATTTCAGGTTGCTTTTAATGTTGATCGGGGTGCATGTTGATAAATCGATATTCATATATCGATCATATCGAGACCAAGTCGATTGGATCGAGTCAGGACATAAATCGTCCAGCAAGCGTACATGTAAATCTATACGATTTCTCGATCCCATCAACAAGATCTCCGATATAATCGATGTATAAATTCCGATGACATCGACTGTTTCCCCGATCATATCTGTGACCTTGAAATTCTTCAAGGCTTCTCTCTTATTTTTCACCTATCGATAGATCGAACCATCACTCGATGGAATCGGAGTTCGAAATCCGATAACATCGATGTGTGTCTCGATCCCATCGACCAGTCGGCGGAAGGTTTCCAAAAGCGAAATGACAATTGAGTTTGTATCATCGAGAGGTCGGCCGATACAATCAAGAGTATACGCTCGATCATATCGACGACTGATCGATGATATCGAACTCTGTCATAAATATGACCGTTTATATCCGTTGGAACCTTTTGCATATAAATAGAGAGAGTAGTCTTCATTGCTGGTAGAGAAAGTAGAGAGTGCTTTTAAGAGTTTTAACCTTCCTATGATTTACCTTAAGCCCTTTCTCTCAGGAAGTTCATCCTCCAATCCACCTTCATCATTGATATCTCATAGAGTGGATTGGGGAATGAACTTCCTCATTCAAGGATCCTTCAGCTACTACCTTAATGACATATCATTAAGCTGGGATGCCTTGAATGCATAGATGATGGGAACCTCTCTATCTTCCTTATAGGAAAATCTTTAGAGAGTGATATTCCATCATAGCCTTGACCCAACCTAAGCCTAGCATATATACATCTTTGTGTTACGGATCAAGGGAGCTGAAGATTCTTCATCAACAAGAAGGAGATCTTCATCGTTGCACTAAAAGGGACTCATCAACTTATCTGTAAGTACTAAGAGTCCAGAGGACACTTGCAATCATTCCTTTTTAGGATTGGGTTTTAATTGTTGCTCACCATTTGAAGTCCTCAAAAGATGCCTCCGACGGGAGTGTACGTGCGGGGTGCATTGTGTGGACTCTTGCTTTATGGAGAGCATAAACATCTAGTTAGGAGTACGCTAACAAAACTCCAGGGTTAGAGGTGAACCGAGTAGAAACCTCAGGGTGCGTTGTGTGGACCCTTGTCCTGTGTGGGCATAAACATCTGGTTAGGAGTACGCCAGTAAAACTCTAGGGTTTGAGGTGAACTGAGTAGAAACCTTTGTAAAGGTTGAAGGTGAACCTAATTTAAAACCTTAGGTTTGAGGTGAACCATGAAAAACCTCCTTAGTAAAATTCGGTCACTCAAGGGTTGAGTATGGAAGCCGGAAGTGGAGTAGACAAGTCGTCGAACCACTATAAAATGATTGTGTTTGAGTTTGATATTATCTTTCATTTATGTGATTGCCTTGCATGTCTTTATATGTAATCACATCCTATGCACACACAGTCATATCCATCACAATCTCATCTATACATTGTTTGTCTTTTAAATAGTTTGTGATTGGATCCTCTATCAGGCTTGGAAGCCAGTAGAGTTAAGGTTGAGTAATCCTAATTAATACTCTGTGATAGGATTAGTGTGATGAGGATCTTTAATAATTTATAAAAACTTTAAAAAGTCCTATTCACCCCCCTCTAGGATATACTGACCTATTCCTACTTCAACTTAAGCGGTCTTCTCCGCTTTTTCAATTAGTATCAGAGAGGGTCTCTCTTTAAGGGCTTCACCATCTAGAGAGTGATCTTGACTGAAGTAGAAATATGGCCAAAGGAGAGGGCTCATCTGTCACTAGACCTCCAGTATTTGATGGATCAAACTATGCTTACTGGAATGCCAGAATGCATTACTTCCTGAGATCTTTAGATCATGAAGTTTGGGATATAGCTGAAAAAGGATATGTGGTACCATCGGAACAAATTGTACTTGAAAATGAAACCACAATCACTAAACCCAAACCGAATGAGAAGTAGACGACGTTTGACAAAGAACAGCGAAATGCTGAAGCAAAAGCAATGAACGCCATCTACTGTGCCGTGTCCCAAGACATTTTCAATTAGATAAGTACGTGTGGGACCTCTAAAGAAGCATAGAACTTATTGAAAATAACCCATGAAGGCACAAGCACTGTGAAGACATCTAAACTACAACTCTTAACTTCACAGTTTGAAAATCTCAGCTTCACAGTTTGAAAATCTCAGGATGGAAGAGCATGAGACATTTATGAAGTTTTTCACAAAATTGAACATCATTTGTAACTCCATGGGTGGATTGGGAGAGAAGGTTCCGGCACCTAAAATATGTAGAAAAATCTTAAGATCCTTACCAGAACGCTTCAATCCCAAGGTAACAACAATTGAGGAGTATAGGAATATTGATGAGATGAAAGTAGAAGAATTGGTAGGTTCCCTACAAACTTTTGAACTACACTTCACACAACCCCAAAAATCCAAAAACACTGTCCTAAAAACTTCTAAGATATCAAAACATGAGGACAGTGAGAGTGAAAAGGAAGATGAAGAGGAAGTGGCTCTGCTGGCACAAAGATTCAGAAGATTCTTTCAAAGGAATCGCGGCCATCCTTCTAGAGGAAGAAAGGTGAACTACAAACTGCAAGCAAATTTGGTAAACAGACCAAAGAACCACAATGTTATGCCTGTCATGAATATGGTCACCTATCTACCGAATGCCCAAACAGAAAAACCAAGGGCAAGGCGATGGCTGCCACATGGGATGATACGGAGGAGTCAAATTCAGAAAATAATGACTCAGGAAGTGATGAAGATCAGAAACTTTTAAAAATTCTTATGGTCTCCACCACTTCAATTATTCCCATGGAATCTGAAAGAAAAGAAGAACAACTAGCCACTAAATCATTTTCATCTGACAATGAGGAAATTGAAAAAGAAGAAGATAGAGAGTAAAATGAATTACAAAACGCTTACAATCAACTCTACATCCATAGCGTTAATATTGTCAAAAGACTTGAAATAGTTGAAAATAAAAAGAAAATGCTGCAAATAGATTTGGATAAATCTTCAAACATTAATACTCATCTAATCACTGATTTGCAGCAATGCCACTCAGATAATGGCAGACTTAAAAGAACTAACAACTCGTTGAAATCTGAGTCAGAAAAATTAAAGAAACAAGTCAAAGCTCTAAATGAGGAATATCTGATCCTTCAAAATAGAAATCATAAACTTCAAAATGATCTAGAAGAATCTAAAAAAATTGTCAAAATAAACTACAAATTTTCTCAGAATGGTGAAAAATTAGAAAAACTGTTAGGAATGGGAAAATATGGAGAGGACAAAAAGGGATTAGGTTATGGAAAGGCTAGAACAAAAACTGATGCATAACTATTTGAAAAATCTGTTGCATCCAGTAGTAACACCAAACCTATCCCAGCTCATTGCAAAAATAAGGAGTCAGTTTATGAGCTAAATAAAAGAAGTGTGCAATCATCACCACTTGAGATAGTTGACAGGATGGAGAAGCAGTTAGGTCATGTGGACAAATCAAATAAGAAGAACAAATCTACCACAAGTAAAACTCTTGTCACAAAGTGGGTGATTAAGGAAAAGACTAATTGCCTTGTTACTCAATCAGATCATTTATCAGGCAATATGGCTAAATGGTACCTGGACAATGGTTGCTCAAGACACGTCACTGGCGACAAATCTCTTCTTTCAAACTATAAGAATCTTCACAAAGGGATAGTCACCTACGAAGATGGAACCACTGCTGAAGTAATTGGTCAGGAAATTATAGAAGGAATTAATCTGTTTAAGAATGAGAATACTTTTTGCATAAAAGGATTGACACATAACTTACTGAGCATCTCTCAAATCTGCGATAATGGGCATGTGGTAAATTTCAACAAAGAAGAATGCGAGATTGTAGATCAATCAGGGAAGTCAATTATAAAAGATCTTCGCACAAATAATCACTACTACATTATTATAGGAAAAGGAAGGAATGATATTGAGAAACACTGAGGATATACTGACCTATTCCTACTTCAACTTAAGCGGTCTTCACCTCTTTTTCAAGAACTTTTTGACTTTGGTGGCCTTTTGTATAAGAAAGGCATGGGTTTGTAAGACCTTTTTGACTTTTATGGTTACTTGGGTATGGTTGAAAGGTGATGTGTACTTGACATGTACTTGATATGTGATGTGATAAGATTTGATTGATTGATAGGATTAATGTGACACTTCGTAGAGATTCTCTTAGGTTTCGCAACGCGTGGCGTTTTCCTCGCACCGAACGTTGGCCTACATCTCTTGACCAGTGTATCGCCTCGGCGCGCAAGTCGCGGCATCGGAACCACAGCGATGGCACGGTCGCTATAGTAATGGTCTTGGGTTGAGTCGATACGGGTTGATGGCATACGAATCAAGGTCGCGCGTAAATATCGGTTAAGGGTCGAAGGTTGTCGAAATTCGACCGGTATGACCGCGGAAGTCTATGGAACGGTACGGGCCAAGATACGGGTCTTACAACACGTGCTCTTGTAGAAGAGCAGTATTACTTGCCACAATTGGTACGTGATGTGGGAAAGACAATCCAACTTGTTATATTTATCAGACCTCCAAGGGATAATCTTATAATACGGGCCTCTACACCCCGTTACCTGTGCCTGACGGCCCTTAAGAGGATTTATCTATGGACTTCGTGCTTGGTCTCCCATGAACATAACGCGACATGTATTCAGTATTCATGGTAGTAAATCGTTTCTCCAAGATGATGCACTTTATTCCGTACAAGAAGACTCTCGATGCAACACACGTGGCTAATCTATTCTTTAGAGAAGTTGTGCGGCTACATGGGGTTCCCAAGACTATTACTTCTGATCATGACATAAAGTTCATTAGCCACTTTTAACGAACTTTGTGGACTCGACTTCAGTTCAGTAGCACCTACCACCCACAGACTAATGGGCAAACCGAGGTTGTGAATCGCACATTAGGAAACCTCCTTCGATGTATTTCAAGAGAAAAACTGAAGCAATGGGATTTGGTCTTGTCTCAAGTAGAGTTTGCATTCAACAACATGGTGAACCGCTCAACAGAGAAATCCCCATTCCAGATTATTTACGGATGAATACCTCGCCACACACTTGACTTGGTCCCCCTACCCAAGCTCCCAAGCATAAGCATTGCAGCAAAACATATGGCAGACAGGATCATGGGCATTCATGTGGAAGTACGGACCAAGATACATGCCTCGAACAAAAAGTACAAGGAGCAAGTGGACAAGAATTGGTGACAAAAGTGTTTGAGGTAGGCGACCAGGTAATAGTCCATCTGCACAAAGAAAGATTTCTAACTGGAACATACAACAAGTTAAAAAATAAGAAGATCGGACTGGTACCAATAATCTGAAAGATCAGTGACAACGTTTACGTTGTTGATCTTCCAGATGACATGGCGATCTCACGGACTTTCAACATCGCGGACCTGACCGAGTATCATGAACAAAAGCAAGATGAGAACTCGAAGATGAGTTCTTTTAAAGTGGAGGAGACTGATGTAGAGAGGGTCGTGGACAGTTATATAGCCAAGATGGATAAAAAAAGGCCCGGTCAACGATAGAAGTGATCCAGACTATCGGACCTTAAATAAGGCGTACCTCGCAATTCGAAATGAATTATCAGAAGTAAAATATATGATTTTCGGGTAGAACGAGCTACTTTAGCCAACCAACCCTGTTATGCCGAGTTGTGCAAGCTAGATTTGCGAAATACTACCAGATCGACAGTCATTTCCCTATTTTAATTCCGATTTTACTATAAATAGTAAATTTTAGTTTGATTATAACTTTTCATCTGTTGGGCTTTAGGAGTTGCACCCAACGCAAAAATAGCTTAGAAAAATTAGGAGAATAGCTTGGTAAAGCCAAATATGACACTTACTATTTTTAGCCAAAAACCTTACGCACTAGTAGACATCACAACCATCTATAAATACTAAATTTATTATTTATATTAAGTCGTGAATTCTAGGAGTTTTACTTATAGTTTGATTCTGATTTCTCTTCCATTGCTTGGTATCCCTATTTAAAGGGTTGTGAACTTGTTTTTTATTCATTCATCAATTAATTTCGAATTTATTTCTATTTTCTTGCTTTCTTTCCTCGTGGATTAGAGAAGTCTCTACGAGGAGTCCAGGGAAGTTTTTGTGGATTCGGAATAGTTATCCTCTTAAGGAAGACGGTGCTCGACCTCATATCCTTCCCTGCGTCACTAGTCTTGCAACCTATATCAATTAAAGCCTCTCATTGATACAATCTTAATGACCCCTTATGCATTTGTATTATTTTTATTCCTTAAACTTTCTTATTTATTCATTATTTATCTTTTATCTTAGAGTGAAGGTTGGTTCTATAAAATATAATTAAGGGTCATGGTATGTCACAGCCTGAAATGCATTCAAACATATATAGATATCAATAAAAGCCTTGTATTTGTAAATGTTTTCTTCTTTTTTGTGAATGTGGCAATATCCTATGAATATCTATTTATCATTTATTCCTCTATTATTATTATAAAATAAAAAAAAAAAGCAAACACTAGTCATCTATTAAATAAAGAATTAGCACAAAAAAGTCCTTATTCATGCTTTAGTGGGGTTCCTATCTAATGTTAGTTTTTGTACCTTCATGTTATTGTTGTGAATATTACATCAGTCAGCTCCCAAGTCAACAACATTTCATCCCTTACCAGCTCTAACTTTTAAGAATTAAAGGATAATTAAAAAATCACTCTAGGGCACAAGGATCTCGACTTATCTTTAATAGAGAAACAACCTCGCTTAAACAAACTAATTCAAGCTCGGATGTCAAGGTGACCAAATATGATAAGTGGGAATGATCAAAGAGGTTGAGTCTAATGATAATTAAACATTCCAATTCGAAGCTTTTTTTATGGGGCATACTTGAAAAAAGAATACGAACTGTTAATCAAACTAAAAAGGATTCATTAAATTTAATAATGCACATTAGTGAACTCATCTCTTTAAAATATAATGGTGATCGAAATACAGGGAGAACAGTATAAAGACATTTGATTTCACCTTGTAATACCTAAGTTTTTCTACTGGCCGGCAGCGTGTCTTAACGCCTATCTCATCTACCCACTGGTGGCAACCTTCGTGCCCATTGCAGTACCCAGTACCCCACATCTTTTTTATGCAGGAGTGGCATTATATACAAGATGACACTTTTACCCTCATCTTTATAAAGAAAACTTTTCATTTTTTCCCATGCAAATACGATAAGGTCACCATCTTGACGGTTTATATCCTATGGATGGCCCATCATTTGATAGTTTAGATCATGTGGCCATGTTGGGGGCTACATAACAAGCTGTTTGGATCTCTTTTAAAATCATATAACCTTTGTTTTTGTGTAAGATCAAATGAATTTATTTTTTCATTTTGATAAATTTAAGGGTAAAAAGTGTTAGTTCATATAATTACGGGATAAATTTTACAATCAATGGTTTATTTTAATAGTTAAATCCAATAAAAGCTAACCACATAATATTATATAATTGTATAACAGAAAGATAAATGTTATCTGGCGTATGGACAAAAAGAAAGATGGTATATGTCAGAAACTTTACAAGATATGTATATCTTGGCCTGAGCCATAGAAATGACATTTTGGAATTGATCATTGGCAGACAAAACAAGAAGGTTTACCAAGGCATTTGGTTCTCTATACGCATAACTGGTTCACCAATTTTTAATTAATGGAAATTTGTTTGTTAAATCTGGACCATTGATTTTTTTCCCTTTAAGAGATGTCCAACGATCAGCTACTCAGGACATGATCTTATCACACATTTAAGGTGGAGCCCATGATTTGGACCCCTTATCAACATATGTTAGCTTCGAAAATTCAAAATGCAGTTGATTAAAATAACTACCATGCAAAACCTTGCACCCCATTTTGCATAGAGTGAGCCCTTTTTGATGATCCTTTTAGAAAGTGCATAATTCTACACAAAAGGTATGGATGTGCATGCGCTCGAGTGTCCGGAGATTCGCAAGAGAAGAAAAGGAGTGAAAAGAGAGAAAAGCCACGCGCACATGCTCGCTTCAACGAACATTCCTATCTACACCTCAGTAGTAGTGCAATATACTGAGTAAGGGTACGCCGAGCAATGATCGTATCTTTCTCAACCGTCTATTACTGGAATCCAAGTTGAAAGGTGATGTGGGGAAGGACGTGAGGTCGAGCACCATCTTCCTCAGGTGGGTAACTGTTCCGAATCCAAGAAACTTCTCTGCACTCTCACAGAGATATCTCGAATCCACGGGAAGAAGAAAATATAAATAATTCTAAGAAATTTGAAATAACTTAATTGATAATTAAAAATGAGATTACACCCCTTCAATTAGGGATATTAAGCCATGGAAGAAGTTTTGGAATCAAACTATAACTAAAACTCCTATAATTCGCAACTTACTAATTATAAATGGTCATGATTCCTATACTAGTACGCATAGTTTTCAGCCAAAGTAAGTGTCCTCTTTGGCTTCGCCACTCTGTTCTCCTAATTATTGTAAGCATTTTTCATGTTGGGTGCAACTCCTAAAGGCTAATAGATGTAGAGTTATACTCAAACTAAAACTTTATATAAATAGTAAAAACAAAATTAAAACATGAATTTGACCGTCAATCTGATGGTATTTCGAAAATTCAGCATGAACAAGCTGGCATAGCAGGTTGGGTGGCTAAATTAGCTCATCCTACCCCAAAAACATATATGGTACATCCGATGGCTCATTCCAGTTTGCGAGATACATCCGTTTTAAGTTCTGACAGTCTGGATCTGACACAAGGATAAACGTGATGAGGTCGATCACCGTCTTCCTCAAGGATAACTACTCCGAATCTACGGAGCTTCTCTGGACTCCTCATAAAGACTTCTCGAATCCACAAGGAAAGAAAGCAAGAAAATAAAAATAAATTCTAATAAAATTTGAAATTGATTAATGAATGAATAAAAACAAGTTCACAATCCTTTAAATAAGGGTACCAAGCAATAGGAAATAAATTAGAATCAAACTACAACTAAAACTCCTAGAATCCACGACTTATTATAAATAGTAAACTTACTATTTATAGACGGTTGTGATGTCTACTAGTGCGTAAGGTTTTCGGCCAAAAATAGTAAGTGTCCTTGGCTTCACCAAACCGTTGTCCTAATTATCCTAAGCACTTTTTATGTTGGACACAACTCCTAAAGCCCAACGGATGAAGAGTTATACTCAAACTAAAACTTACTATTAATAGTAAAAACGAAAATAAAACAAGGAAATGGCCATCGATTCAGGTGTTTCTTTCAAATCCGAGCTATGCTGGGTTGGTTTGCTAAAGTAGCTCGTTCTACCCCAAAATCATATATTTTACATCAGATAACTCATTCCGGATTGCGAGAAACATCCAATTTAAGGTCCAACGGTCCGGATCACTTCTGTCGTCGACCGGTCCTTTACTGATCCGTCTTGGCCATGAAACTATCTGCGACTTGCTCTACATCAGGATCACTTCTGTCGTTGTCGATTGAGCCTTTTCTGATCCATCTTGGCCATAAAATTGTCTGCGACCCGTTTTATATCAAAAAGGTTAGGACATGGTGCCATATGTGTGGTCCATTCACATGTGTGTGCCACAGATCATTGGTATGAAGTGCCCCGGCAATCCATGCCCTCATGAATTAAAATCTCAAAAATTGGGCAATCCTGGCTATAGATTTTTATTTTTTTTTATTTTTGGCCTTCTTTAGTTGAATGTCGACTGTGGTAGTGTTTTATGCTGATAATTTCATAGTCATCTACTTATCCACCAATTAAAGGGTGTTTATAGAAATTTCACCACGAATATAAACTATCTATTCTATTCTGAGGCTATCCCCAAGGATTATTAAGCATTTTTTAGTCAGCAACCTACGTGTTATGAAAAAGCCATGCCTAATTGATGGATAGGATCCTTTTGTCAGGGATTTGCTTGAGCATGCCCCTTGTGTAGTATTACCCATTATGAGAATGGCCTTTTGGGCGAATAGTGGGACCCAATTTTGCTGATCGTGTCTCCATAAGCCTTTCTTATGTTATTCCAACACCAGCACATGTGCAATTTTCATCAAACGTGTCTTCTTTAGAAACATTACAAGATCTTGGACCCAAGCACATTTGCATAGAGTCCAAAATGATGAGAGCCCACCTCTCTCGAGTATCAAGTTGTTTTGAAAGTCGAAGACTGTACAAATATTGGTAGGTATTAAGGAGAATCAAAGATAAGTACTATACATTTTAGCGAAAAGTTGTAAAATAGCTTTCTTTTAAACGCATTTTTATTCACGCGACCTTGTATTCATCATAATATATGTGACAGGCAGAAAAACATTTAAGGATTTTTTTGGAAAAATTCTTCCATGAATCAAATTTTACCAAATAATGCCCAAAGTAGAAATTACATTAGTGGCCTCTGTCACGCCCCAAACGTGGGGCCCACCTTATAGATGTTCATCCATCAGTGGTGGCCCACCACAGCAAGGTCCACCTCAATGTATGTATTTTGTCCAGGGACGTTGGACGTTCCCTGGACGCTGCGTGGAAAAAAAAAAAACAACAACACAAATATTAACTTTGCCATTGGGAGTGGACCATTTGTGTAGGCCCCATCTTGATGTATTTGTACAAATCTAAGCCATCCATTCCCTTTACCATATCATTTTAGGCGTTGAGCCAAAAAATGAGTTCAATCTGATGATCAGGCGGGCCATACCATAGAAAACGGTACCTTTACCCTTCAAAGGCTATTAGGGCCCATCTGGTTGTTTCTACACGCCGAATAAATGCCAAACCTTGAATTTTTACGGCGTGTTTGGGCCCTAAAATCTGGTGGGGGAAGCGGATCTCCTAGGAGTGGGCCCCACATGTGGTTTTTTCTAAACAAACAAAAAAAAAGGGAAGAAAGGTGGCAGCAGCGCTGTCACCGTCAGAAGGCAGCAGGAGCTGTTTGCACTGGCGGATGGACGGACGGACGGACCAGCAGGGTCCCACGGCTCCATCCGTGGGCCCCACCATGACTATATGTGATGTCCACGCCATTCATATTGTGGGCCACCCCCTGAGGTGGACCCCCTCCAAGTTTCAGCCTGATCCAATGCTCAGGTGGCCCACACCATAGGAAACAGTGGAATTGAATATCTACCATTGAAAGCTTCTTTTGGGCCCACAGGGGTTTTAAATCAAGCTGAAATTTGTATTTCCCCTTCAACCAGGTCTGCGTGACCTTATCAACGGGTTGGATGACATCTGAACATTGTGGTGGGCCCCACATGGGACCCACAGTGATGTATGTGGTTTAAGTCCACCGTCCAAGCGGACGGTGGTACCCACCTTGTTGTATTATTTTGGCGTCCACCGTCCGCTGGACGGTGGGGCCCTCTTTGATGAATGTGTTCTGTCCGCACTGTCCAGCGACAGTGGGACCCACCATGCTGCATGTGATACATCCAGACCGTTCATCCACTTAGTAAGATCATTTTAAGGCTTGAGTGTAGATTGGGTGGGCCACCTATGTTTGGGTTAGGCCCATTTGATTTTGTAAAAGGCCTATGGGTTAGGCCCATTTGATTTATTTAAGGCCTATGGGTTAGGCCCATTTGATAGTAAAAGGTCTATGGGTTAGGCCCATTTGATTTATTTAAGGCCCATGGGACTAGACCCATTTGAAATATCCCAAGGCCCATGGGATTGGACCCATTTGATGTGTTCCAAGGCCCATGGGATTGGGCCCATTTGATGTATTTTAAAGCCCATGGGAGTAGGCCCATTTGATATGTATAAGGCCCATGGGTCGAAAACCATTGATGCATTCTAAGGCCCACGGGTTATGACCCATTGCAATGCACTTAAGGCCCATTGGTGCGGCCCATGGATGTGGCCCACTTAATGAATATAAGGCCCATAGTATATGGCCCATTTGATATATTTAAGGCCCAAATGGGATGTACCTAAGGTCCATTGCAATGTGTGATCTCAACCTGATTTATATAAGGATATTCTCTATGGACTATGCCTTGGGACCAATGTTGGTTTGACGTCCACATTGCGAGTGTAATGCTGGTTGGATGTCCACATTACGACTCTCCTTAGGACCCATTATTAGGCCCGTACTTATTGTGTATAGGTAGTCCAGGCCCATCTGCGTTGTAAGGATAGTTCATCTCATTATAACATGTTTAGTATAGTTTCATGACTCATGATCATACGCATCATATGTATGCTTGATATGAGAGTGACTGATCATAGCATATGCCTTCGGGCAGATTGTTTATGGGACCCCGATTAGGCAGTGTTGCCCTACATGAGCGCACGATACGCGCAGGATTTGATGCATGATTGGATAGTGTGATCCATGCATTTCGCATTGTATGACATGATTACTGTACGCCCTAGCGACATCGGGGCTATAGCCTCCACAGGCATATCGTGGTTGGAAGTATTGGATACCGAAAATTTTATTCTACATGGGGTGCTATAGATATCCCTGGGTGAAAGTCCATAAACCTTTATGGTACCAAGAGGTTGCTCCAACGTCTAAACCGAGTGGGTAGACGAGCGTTGAGTACCGATTACCAGATGGCTACGCTCTCCACTGTGTCGTGGTCGGTTGGAAGGAGGTGCGGCCTTACCAGCCCGAGTGTAGGGGGCAAAGCTAGGCTGAGTTTGACCAGATCGAGAAATGGGTCCGCTATCGACGAGTCGAGCCCGATATTGGCAGACGGATAGTGAGGTCTCTTCCACTTATCTTATTGCGCGTGATGAGGCGGCGATCTGGTTTAGAATGTACTAGACACCGGTGATATTTTAGAGTTGAGCTGTATTGACATGTGGACTTAGATGAGGATTGTATGCTTGACTTGCATCTTGCATCGCATAGCCTTGGTACGGCTCATGATATTATGGATCCATTTGCATATTCCGCATTACTCTGATATTGCATAATCATATTACTACCTTGCGCACACACTTTCACCACCTTCTAAGCTTTCTATAAGCTTATGCACGACCGTTGCGTGCAGGTGACGTTGGGGCGCAGTAGCGCTGAGGCAGGAGCGCTTTGCAGATCATTTAGAGTTTTTGGTTCTCCATCATTGTATTTCCCTTTATGCTCATTGTACTTGTAAAGTTTTTAATCATAGTGGAAATGTAATGGAGTTTTTGGTTATTGTTTGTGGGTTATGCTTTTGGTTATGCTTATTATAAATCAAATTGACATTGAAAATCCTCCTCGTAGCATCCCAGGATCGGAACCTGGCGAATGGGAGCTAGGAGCCGAGAATGGGGTTCTACGGAGGCTGTCGGCGCCGGATTTGGCGATCGAAAATTTGTTGAGCCTGGTTTCCGAGTTTGGGGCGTGACAGCTTCGTTTTTTTTTCTTTTTCTTTTTTTTTCTTTACAAAGCGGAGAATCCAAAATTATTGTGCCCACATGGTATGCACCCAACATCCAACCCGTCCAATAGGTGTAAATTAGGTGAACCAAAAATATTAGGGATCCAATCATAGGATGTGCCAATACATAAAAATAATATATACAGCTCAAAACATTCAAATTTAAGTGTAGCCCATCTAATAATTTGTGTTTTAGGTAAAAATGGCTTGATCAATGAGGTAAGATCAAGTCAGACAACACCCGTGCGCATCATGAAGTCGGACTCCTCTGACCACGATCAGGGAGCTCCTCAGCGGCCAAAAAGCAATAATGTTGTTATGAAGAAACTGACTACTCCCACCGAGCTCAACCACGAGGAGACGAACTATCTCCATTTCCATCCAACACTACGCTCGTCCACGGTCCCATCCTCTTTTGAGGTAATGATTGGAACATCCCGAGGTGACAGCGTCCAGAGCACGACCTCTAGCCAGACTAGGTCAGCATAACCTCAGGTCGAAATAATCGTCCATTCCGGACCTTCACTACACACCTTTGCCGGTCTTGACCTACCCACGACTATGTCTAGCTAAAGTTCCAGCCGAGGATTTAGGGAGGCAATCGCCACACAATCTGCCAAAGATCTCAGGAGATCCTCACAATATATTCGGGATCTGAATTCAACTACAACACTTCCCTACTAAATAGGGAGATCTCTTCGACACCACAACCTCTTCTCACCAATAAAGAGGAACACCTCCAATAGTGAAACGTATGCACAATCTTTAGCCTAAAACTACATTTACAACCAGACCCAAA
The DNA here is from genome assembly GCA_037074715.1 of Magnolia kwangsiensis. Taxonomy (NCBI): domain Eukaryota; kingdom Viridiplantae; phylum Streptophyta; class Magnoliopsida; order Magnoliales; family Magnoliaceae; genus Magnolia; species Magnolia kwangsiensis. The sequence continues at coordinate 145,037,831 of CM073573.1, forward strand.
CTCCCTATCTAACTTAGGCATCGGAGGGTCCCTAGTCTATCCAAGGTCTCCTTTATCTTCTTCCCGTGCAGGTATGCGACGGTCCAGGGAAGGCTAACCAAATTTCTACATAAACAATTTGTCGTTGTCTGTGGGAACGACATCGAAACTCATTCTCATAATCCACTAAGGTACTATAATGGCGAAAGGGAAAAAGAAAGTTCAGACCTCCACTATTGCAACCGATCTTGCGCCACCAGAATAGTCTGTTGATCAATGGGATTCATCTTCCCAACTTCAGGCTAACTCTACGACTGCAGGACTGACACAGCAATTCTGGAATAAGGAAGGATGACTTATCTCTCTCGAACAACAAATTGAAGCATTGACTAACAACATCAACTCGATAAAGCAACTTTTAGAACAACAAAACCCTCCCCTCGTCCAGGGGGCTAGGGCAGTAGCGGCTCGAGTAGTTAAAGAAATTACCACTCCACTTGAAGTGCCTGCCGACTCTCAAAGGAGCAAGCAGAAGGAAATATCAAGGCCGGTGCCCTCCCACGTTTCGGGTACTGGCGCACTGGCTGCCTCCGACTTATGCCATGAGTTGTAAAAGAAGAGGAGCAACAAAGCTCCCAAAATCGTGGTCGAGGCAACGGCCGAAAGCAAGGACCGGTGCGAAGCCAATCTCAACGAATTGCGAGGCCAGATCGGTGACATCTGACAGGCTTACAGCACACACTCATCGACTTCGGTAGAAGCAATACTAGAAGAAACCAAGCCTCCTTTTACTGCCGACATCATGCATGCTCAGCTCCCACCCCAGTTCCGATGTCGCACATCGCCCCTTATTCCGGGACCACCGGCCCGTTCAAGTACCTGAAATCTTTCAGGACTTGAATGGAACTTCAGGGTGCATCAACTACGGTTATGTGCCGAGCGTTCTCCTTAAACCTAACAGGAGCGACTTAGAAGTAGTTTTGGCAACTGAAGCCACAGTCTATTAGCTCGTTCACACAAAGCATTCATTACTAACTTTATAGGAGGAAATGAGAGGCTCGAGCCAACTACTCACCTCCTCACTATTATCCAAAAGGAAGATAAGATACTAAAGGACTACATCAAGCACTTCAACCTGGAAGCAATACAGGTAGAAGGATAATCGGAAGAGTTTACCTAGCTGCCATGATGGGAGGTCGAAGAGAAGGGAAGTTCCTCTTCTCGCTCAGCAAAAACCCACCAACAACATTAGCCGACCTCCTCAATCGAGCCTAGAAATACTCCAACGCTGAAGAGCTTTTCAACTCGTAGAAGGTTGTTCGAAAAAAGGGAAGCTTGGCCAGGGAAAAGCGGATAAAGGAAGAACCGACCTCGACCAATAGCAACAAAAGAAAAAAAGACGACGAGCTGACTAGAGGCCAACGCCTGAGCAGGTGACTTGAGAGTAGGTTTAATTCGTACACCCCCCTTAATGCGATGCTCGAACAAGTCGTCATGAAAGTTCGAGACAAATGAATCCTCAAGTAGCCGAATAAGATGAAATCCGATGTCGACAAGCAGGACAAGTGGAAGTACTGCCGCCTTCACTGTGACTACGACCATTCGACCAACGACTGCTTCAATTTAAGAGAGGAGATCGAGGCTCTCATTCGCAACAGATACTTGCAGGAATATGTCAACAAGAGGGAAGAGCAAGCGGATCCAAAAAAATGAGTGACTTATCAACAATGAACCTACTGGGGAAATCCGCATTATCTTTAGCGAGCCCGCCGGGGGAGGAGACTCGAACCAAGCTATCTACGTCACCAGTCGGCCTTTGAAGGAATAGAAAGTGGTGTCTTGTGATTTGACCTTCAATGAAGAGGACGCCCGGTGTCACGCCCCAAACTCGAAAACCGAGCTCATAAAATTTTCGATCGCCGAATCTGGCGCTGACAGGCTCCATAGTACCCCATTCTCGGCTCCCGGCACCCATATACCAGGTTCCGATCCTGGAATGCTACAAGGAGGATTTCTACTATCCATTTAATTCGTAATGAGCATAACCATAAGCATAACCCATGAACAATAACCACAAGAACACCATCATAAAATCCATTATGATCAAAAACTTTGAGTACAAGGTGTATAAAGGGAAATACAAGATAGTGCTAATAACAAAACTTCAAAAGCTCGACTGCATGCTCCTACTGCTACTACGCTACGGCTGCGTCCTGACGTCACCTGCACGCATCAATCGTGCATAAGCTTATAGAAAGCTTAGAGGGTGGTGTAAGTGTGTGCGCAATATGAGCGTGCATGGAATGTAAATGCGAAAATATGATGATGGGTATTATGAATGCAATCAGCCGTACTAAGGCTATGCGGTGCAAGATATGAATGCTATCGGCCATATCGAGACCATGTGATGCGAGATGCAAGTCAAGCATATCAATCCTCATCCACATATCAATGCAGCTCCTTACTAGAGCATCAAGTCAATACAGTTCTCAGTTTGGATAATCACCGGGGTCTAGTACACTATACGTCAGCTTGTCGTCCCTATCCAAACGCACAACTTGGAAAGTAGAAGAGACCTCACTATCCGCCTGCCAATATCGGGCCCGACTCGTCGATAGCGGACCGATTCCTCAAGCTGGTTAAACTCAATCTAGAAGTTGCCCCCTCACTCAGGCGTGTAAGGTCACACCCCTTTCCAACCGACCACGACACAATGGAAGAGGCGGCCTACTGGTATACGGCCCTCTCGCACTCGTGTATCTACTCGGTCTTGATGTTGGAGTCATCCTCTGGTACCATCGGGTTTAATAATTTTTACCCAGGGACATCTATGGGGCCCGTATGCTAGAACCGAACATTTCTAGTATCCAATCCAGCCACCCACGATACATCTGTGGAGGCTATGGCCCTGATGTCGCTAGGGCATACATTAATCACAATCATACAAATGCAAGTGCATGAGTCACACTACCAGTCATGCAACAGTCCTACGTGTACCATGCACTCATATAGGGCAACTCCGCCTATCAGGGAGTCCATAAACAGTTTGTCCGAAGACATATGCTATGATCAGTCGCTTCTCATATCAGTCATACATATGATGCGTATGATAATGAATCATGAATCTATACTAAATATGTATATAGAGATGGGCTCTGCGTTTAACTGAGATGGGCCGAGACAGCCTACTTACTACAAGTATGTCCTATTAGTGGGCCTTAGAGAGGGTGACAATGCGGACATTTAACCGACTTCATCCTTACAATGTGGGCATCTAACCATCATTGTTCCCAAGGCATTACTTGCTATAAATATCATTATATGTCATGGAGGGATCACGCATTGCAATAGACCTAGTTGCACCCAATTGGGCCTTAAGTACATCAATTGGGCTGTATCATATGGGCCTTACATTCATCAAATGGATCACCTCAATGAGCCTCACCAATGGGCCTTAGGTCCTTTGCAATGAGCCATCGCCCATGGGCCTTAGAATGCATTAAAATGAACCCAATCACATAACTTTATGTGTATCAAATGGGTCAATCACATAGGCCTTATATATATATACCAAAGTGGGCCTCAATAATGGGCCATAAATACCTCAAATGGGCCTACACACATGGGCCCATATATAACAAAGTGGGCCTTAGTGGGCGGGCCACAAATACATTAAGATGGGCCTCAACAATGGCCTTAAAATAATCTCAAAATGGTTGGACGGTTTGGATGAAACTCATGCATCATGGTAGACTCCCATGTGGGCCCACTATAACATTTATTTTCCATCCAATCCTGGGCCCACTGAAATGCTTATTAGCCACCCAATCTGTTGGTAAGACCACGTGAGCAAGGGCTCCACTATAATGTTTATTTTACATCCAACCTGTTGATAAGGTCATGTGGAAAGGGGCCCACCCAAAATATTTATTTGTCATCCAAACCTGTTCATATGGTCACGTGGGACCAGGGGCCCACTGTGATGGACGGCGTGGACACAATACATACATCTAGGTGGGGCCCACGACCATGCCAGTCCGCCCGCTGGGAGCTGGCACATCTCCAGCAGCAGTGTGGGCCCACTGAAATGTTTATTTTGACATCCAACCTGCTCATATGGTCACACGGTCAGGGGGGCCACCGCAATGTGGTTCACAATCTAGCCCACTTATTATGTGTGTCCCACTTAGCTAGGGGTTCAGACCAAGTTTCAACCTCATCCAAAATTCAGGTAGGCCCCACCAAAATGTTTATATGTTTTAGGCATGTCTTCACATGATTTTAGATGGTATGGCCGACCTGAGTTCCGTATACAGCCGATTTTTGGGTGGCCCGTAGCCAGGGAGGAGGCCCACCCAATGCACGGAGTTGATGCTGGAAACGCATCACGTGGGGTCCACAGCTGGGGTCGTAAGCCCCAGCCAGTCCGCCCGCCCGTTCACCAACAGCGGCCTCCTTCCTTTATTTTATTTTTTTTTTAAAACTAATAATATGGTGGTTTTTGATAGGTGGGGTCTGCCTAGGAAAAATCCGTCCCATTCATTATATGTGTCTCACCAGTTTAATGGTCCAAATCGAGTTTCAAGTGGATCCAAACTGCATGTGGACCCCAGCATTCGATTTCATGTGATTTGGCATACCATCACATGAATGGTGATGGTGTGGACCATCCGAGAACTGTTTATGGTTGATTGTTGGAGCCTACGCATCATTACAGGGTACCTATTCAATGAACGGCATGGATCTAGAACATACATCATGGTAGGGTCTACAACAGGGGCCAATGCGGCCATCCTCTTTAACGTAGACGTCTCTGGACGTCATGGCACAAAGTCATACAAATATAATTTATTTTTATTTTTTATGCTAGGTGGGACCCACATTAATCAGATCTATCCCGTCCATTGCATGTGTCCCACAAAAATAGGGGTCCAAAACAAGTTTCTGGTGAGTCCAAGCTTCTGGTGGACCCCAGCAATCATTTTTCCAAGTTTTAAAGGAAAATACGAGCTTTCTTAATGCCACGGCCCGCCAGATAATTGGATCGGTCTCATTTTTCGGCTCAACGCCTAAAATGATCCCGAGAATAGAATGGATGGCTTGGATTAAATATATACATCAAGGTGGGACCATGTTAGAGTGGCCCACAATTTCCCTTCCTTTTCTTTTTTTTTTTATTTTTAAAGCTTGTAAGTACACACCCCTGACAGTACACACACTCCACGTTAACCACTTCACTTCCATGCCTCTCGGACGGCATGGATGAACACATCATCATGGTGGGTCCCACATGTACGTGGCCCACCATATACATATACATATATATATTTATATAATATTAATATAATATAATATATATGTAAATATATACATATATTATATCACCTAAAATGTGGTGGACCACACCATTGATGAATGGAGTGGATTTAACATGGCCCACTTCATTCTAGGGAGAGGAGAGAGAGAAAAAAAAAAGAGAGAAAAAGAGAGATACGATGAGATAGAGGGGAGGGTCCCCGCCACTATGGGCCCTCCATAGTTACAACATATACATCAAGTGGGTCCCACAACAAGTGGGCCCTTAAAAATTGAAATGAAGGATGATCACCCACCTCTAAGCCTCCTCCTTGCTCCCTTGGCCTCCAATGCTCCTTGCCTTCGCCTTGGACGGTTGATGATGGACCTTTGATGGTGTGGATGAGAGATGAGAGGGTGGGCCACACTTGGCCTTTGGGAAAGCTTGGGAATGCTTGGACGTGTGGAATTTTTTGTTGCTTGAGAGTGAGTTTTTTTTTTGAGAAATGAGGGAGATAGAGAAATGATGGGTTGATAAGAAGTGATGGAGTGATGTGTGATGGGTTTGGTGATGGATAAAGTGATGTGAGAGTGGACTTTGGGTTGCTTGTGTAAGAGAAAGGTATGGGCATGACATGGGTTAGTTGTACTTAGGTGTGGAGTGAATTGACTTGTACTTGACATGAGTGATTGATTGATTGATGGGACATCTCGTAGAGATTCTCTCGTGATTCGCAACACGCAGCGTTTCTTCAAATTGAACGCGGGCCTACATCTTTTACCCTGGGTATCGAGTCGGTGTGCGAGTCGTGGGGTTAGAACCGCGGCGATGACGCGGTCGCTAAGGTATAGGTTTCAATTTTAGCCATCTTAGGCATACAGGTCTCAGCTTAGGATCACGCGCAAATATCAGAAAGTGGTCGAGGATTGCCCAATTCGATCGGAAGGATCGCGGGAGTCGACGGAACAGTACGAACTAGGATACGGGTCTTACACCCGGGGTGTCCAACATCCCCACGATGATGCACTAATGGTGACTATGACCATAGCTAACTGTAAAGTGCTTTGGATATTGGTGGACACTGACAGCTCAGCTGACATCCTCTTCACTGAAGCTTTCGACAAAATGGGGGGTTGGGAGGTCTCGACTCCGACCTGTTAAGACCCCCTGCTTGGATTCGCAGAGGATAAAGTCACTTCCGAAGGATCCATTTAGCTCCTAATCACGGCAGGGGAAGGACAGAACTAATAACGACAATGATTGACTTCCTTGTACTCTACAAGTAATGGTATCAACATACCATCTCGCGATGAAATTCCCGACTAAGCACGGCATCGAGCTATTCTAAGGAGATCGACAAGAGACTTGGCAATGCTATTCCATGGCATTAAGAACACAGCATCAAGCGATGGCTATCACCTCCCTCGATCCTCAGGAGGACTCCGTCAAAAGTGGATGCCCAATGGAAGACCTCGTGACCATCTTGCTCGAACAATCTAACCCGACCCACACAATACAGGTCAGCTCATCGCTGACTCCAGCACTACGGGATGAGATAATGAATTTCCTCCAACGACATCCTAACATGCTTTCCTGGTCTCATCAGGACATACCCGGCATCAGTCCAAAAATAATGGTTCACAAATTAAACGTTGACCTCGACTACCGACTAGTCGGGCAAAAACGGAGAGCGTTCGAGCCTGAACAATATGCTATCATCAGGGAAGAGGTTAGAAAACTCCTTAAAGCGAGCTTCAGCGAAGAAATCTACTATCCATACTGGATAGCCAACGTCGTTTTGGTGAAAAAATGTAAAGGGAAGTGGCGTGTCTGTGTTGATTACACCGACCTGAACAAGCCTGCCCCAATAATAGTTTTCTCCTCCCCACGGATCAACCAGCTCGTTGACAACACAGTCAGGCACAAACTTCTAAGTTTCATGGATGCCTACTCGAGCTACAACCAAATTGTTATGCACCCCTACGAGAAGCAGAAGATGACCTTTGTCATCGACAAAGGTCTTTACTGCTACAAGGTCATGGCCTTTGGGTTGAAAATCACTGGGACCACATTTCAGCGACTCGTCAATAAGACGTTCGCTCAACAAATCAGATGCTCCATGGAGGTCTACATCAACGACATACTCGTTGAAAGCATCGGAGTTATAAACCACATCGCTAACCTTGAGGAAATGTTCATGATATTGCGAAAATACCAGATGAAGTTAAATCTGAGTAAATGGGCCTTTGGTGTTAGTTCGAAAAAAAATTTCGAATTCTTAGTCAGCTAGAGAGGGATTGTTGAGGATCAAGTATTGCATATTAGACCCCAATTATTACCTTATTTTATGAACATGATACTGTTTAATGCCCTATTTTAATCATGTTTGTGTTGCAAGGTGAATTCAGGAACCTAGACTGAAAAAGGGTACTAAAAATATAGATTTAATGTTCATAAATCACCAAGACAAGCGACGGATCCCAGGAGACCAAGATCAAAGAATTTACACGCTAGAAATCTGAGAAAATCAAGCAATGCACGCTAAAGAGACCTAAAAATCATTCAAAATGCAAGATCACAAGGTTCCCACCATCCGTTTGGCTCGAAACTTTATATATGGCCCGAGGACCATAAATTAACCGTACACATCAAGATCCCTCTAAAAGTGGCCCAACGGATAGATCAACCCACATATCAGCGATTTAGGGCCCACTTGATCTCTGGATATGCTTCAATTTTGGTCTTAACCCCTTAAATTAAATGAGGAAAGGGATGGACGGAGCGAATTTCTTATAAACATCACAGTGGACCCCACCTGGGGATGTGCGCACATTCAGTGCATGCACACATGCAATACACCGAATCATCCAACCTAGTCAACAGAGGGCTAACTCGACTCTCTCGTTAAGCAGCACAGCATTCGTGAAAATCGGACGCTGTGATCAGTAGTGAGCCACCATCATGGTCCCGATGGATGATCGGGATCGTCCATTCAACTTAGGGAGAGGCCAAGACCGTACCCATGGCGTCTTCTTAGTCCTTTGCGCATGTACCCACACAGATCGCTGTCAAATGCAGGATGAATGGCGGGGTGATTTGATACAATAGGCCACTCCAAACTTGAGCAAAAATACCACTTTTCGATTATTTTTTCACCAGGAATCCAATGGATGGGGTGGATTCACCGTGGGGCCCACTAAACACGTCAGCGGCCTCTGTTTCCACAGGCCCTGCGTCCATGAAAACTGGACGCAATGGGCCATTTTTTGATTAAGGGCAGGTTCGAATTGATGATCTAGACCGTCCAAAATATTCACAAGTGGGTCTTTACCCCAACCATGGAGAAAAATTGGATACTGGAACGGTTTTCTGCCTGAAATTCTGAGTCGAACACAACTCGATTTGTGTTATTATTTTTGCTGCGTAAACAAGGAGATGCATGAGCTCCAATCGACTCTAGCTCCTCCACCGCCCAGCCAACCCTTGCTGCATATAAAAGGTGAGAAGAGAGATCCTTGGATCATCTTTTAGACGTGAAGGCTAGACGTGGGAGAGAGAGAAAGAGAGAGCGGCGACGGCTTCCTCCTTCTTCCTTTTTTTTCTACTGGTTTTGTTTATTCCTTTCCTTTAAGAGTTTTAGCATGATCATGTCAGGCTAAACCTCTTAGCTAGGGCTAAGATGTGAAGCTTGTAGTGTGTTGGGAGTTTTCTAGGGTTTTGATTCATGTTTATGAACTCTCTTTGATTGTAGTTTGATTATATGGAATATTTTTAGTCTTTAATGGTTTATTGTGACTTAAATTACAATGGATCTGCGATAGCTCTGAGCATGTTCTGTTCATTATAGGGATTATAAATGTGGGAGCCCTGTTGTTCACCATCATCTCATGGGCATGGTTGGATGATGGAACCCTTCCTAACGTTCATAACTCCCTTAGATTGGATGTGAATTAGCTAAATTCTGTTGTTTAGTTTGTCTTATGGGCATGGTTTTGTGATGGAATCAAGTCTAATTCTCATACCTCTTGTCTCTTGAAACTATATCAAAGGAAGTTCATATTTAATTTTTAATGTTATATCCTCCGACTAGATGAAGATAGGACTTTAATTCCAGTTATATTCTTGAATCAAGCATAGATCTCCCTGATCTCTACAAGTGGATCCTTGGCACCCTAGTATCCCACCTTTGAATTTTACAAGTTTTAGTCTAATATTTCACCATTACTTCTCTTAAAATTACTTGATTTTGATTACGTCTTCTTCTAGTTCTAGTTCGAGTTACTTTCAGATTACGTACAAGGTTCAGTCCCTGTGGATTCGACCTCGGTCTTACCGAGATTATTACTATATCGCAACCTTATACTTGGGATGGTGAACAGGGATAGAGGCAAACCCTAACAAAATCCAAGCTCTGCTCGACATGACCTAGCCCAAGACGACGGAGAAAATCTAATGCCTTATAGGAAGAATAGCTGCACTCAACCATTTCGTCTCTTGAGCCACTGATAAATGTCTTCCCTTTTCAAATATTTGAAAGGAAAACAAAGGATAGAGTGGAAGGAAGAATGCGAGCTCGCCTTCCAAAAACTCAAGCAATACATGGGTTCTCCACCCCCACTCTCAAATCCCGAGTAAGGAGAGCCACTTCTGCTATACTTGTTAGTTTCCGCAGACGCAGTCAGCTCGGCCCTCATCCAGGAGCAAGAAGGGAAGCAGCTACTGTTGTACTATGCCAGCAAAGCCCTATTCTTGGTAGAGACCATGTACCCAAACATCGAAAAACTCACCCTGGCTCTAGTTATCTTGTCCCATCGTCTGTGACCTTACTTCCAGGCCCATACCATCGTAGTTCTGACCAACTAACCTCTCTATCAGGTACTCTAAAAACCTAAGGTATAATAGGCACTCATGAAATAGTCAGTTATGCTCAGCGAGTTCGACATCAAATATCGGCCCCTAACTGCCATCAAAGGACAAGCAATTACCGACTTCATTGTTGAACTCATGCATGAGGCTGACTTGGGGACCAATTTTAACAACCAGCCCAACCAACCCGAAGATCGGGCAGCCGGGTCAGATCTACCGATATGGACCCTTCACGTCGAAGGTTCATCTAATTATAAAGGCAGCGGGGTCAGGACAGTCCTTAAGGCTCCTAACTAGACCTGCATATAATATGCCATGAGATTTGGATTCCAAACATCGAACAACATGGCAGAATACGAATAGCTATTGGCCATGCTCAGACTGGCAGGCATAATGGGAGCCCAATACCCGGAGGTCCATAGTGACTCATAGCTTGTCGTCAACCAGATATTCAGCGAATATCAGACCAAAGAAGAGAGAATGGAGGCCTACTTACAAAAGGCTCAAAAGCTGATTGGAAAATTCTTAAAGTGCATTATTGCCCTGATCTCCAGGTTAGAGAACTCCAAAGCGGACATTCTGGCAAAGCTGGCCACTGCAGCTGAAGACGACATCCCAAAACGGATCCTAATTAAGTTCTTTACCAAACCAAGCTTCAGCAGACCCGATCTAGGCATGGTCCTCCTGATAGATTTAGAACTAACTGTTGATGGTCAAATATTGCATATTAGACCCCAATTATTACCTAAATTTACGAACATAATACTGTTTAATGGCTTATTTTAATCGTATTTGTGTTACAAAGTGAATTTAAAAGCCTGGACTAAAAAAATAATACTAAAAGCATGGATTTAACGCTCCGAAGTCACCAAGGCAAGGGAGGGACCCTAGGGGACCAAGACCGAGGAATTTACATGCCAAATATTCGAGAAAATTAAGTAATTGAAGTGCGAGAGGCCTGAAAATCGTCCAGAATGTAAGATCACAAGGTTCTCACCATCTGTTCAACCCGAAACTTTATATCTGGCCTGAGGACCATAAATTAATCGAACATGTCAAATTTCAGCCATTGGATCCTTATGGAAGTAGCCTAACAAACATATCAGCCCACAATACTTTGATCTTGGGCGCACCTGATATCTAAATATGCTTTAATTTTGATCTCAACCCCTTAAATGGGGTGACAAAACGGATGGACGAAGCAGATTTCGCATACGCATCGCAATGGACCCCACATGAGCATGTGGGAGTGTACAGGCGGTGCACTCCCACACCACGCCGTGACTGTGGACTCGGTCAACACCTCCTTCCACGACCCATCTCATGCAAGCGTCCAGGGAACGCACCTGCCACCGCCGGTTGTTCTCAATGGGCCACACCCATAGTCCAAACGGATGATCTGGACAGTCCAATGTGTCCACGGGGCATCGACCACAACCATGCTTTCCTTTTGGTCTCATGCACGTGTACATATGCAGATCGTCATCAAATACAGGATGAACGATGGGGTGATTTGATACAGTGGGCCGCACCAAAACTGGACTAAAACCACCCCTTCCCGACTGAAATTTCACTACGAATGTCATGCCCCAAACTCTGAAATCGGGCTCACAAAATTTTCGATTGCCAAATCTAGTGTCGACAACCTCCGTAGTATCCTATTCTCGGCTCCTGGCGCCCATACGCCAGATTCTGATCATGGGATCCTAAATGAAAGATTTTTCAACGTACATTTATCTCATAAGAAGCATAACCACAAGTTTATCCAAATCACAATGGCAACATCATCATCACATATCCACTAATATAAACAGTTAAATACAATGCTGAAAGAAAAATACATATATTGAAAATCAAAGATCCAGAAGACAGCCGCACGCTCCAAGCTCAATGTTGTTGCGACTGAATGCCGCCTACACGCATCTATCGTGTATAAGCTTATAGAAAGCTTAGAGGGTGGTGAAAGTGTGTACTCAAGGTAAGTGCCAAGTATGCAATATCAGAGCAATGCAGAAACATGTTGGTAAGTTCATAAATACCATCAACCTTATCCAAGCTATGTAATGGAAAAACATAATAAGCCAATATCATATACTAAGGAAGCAATGTAGATCAGCTATATAAGGCGAAGACATAGTAAGCCAAATATTAAATATCGAGGATGCAATGCAATATACAAATCCTGACGAATCCATGAATATTATCAACCTCATCTAGGCCATATAAATGCATAAACATAGCAACCAAAAATGTTATACGCAGTGGCTGTAATGCAATATGCGGTGTGAATAAAATGACCAAGCTGGAGTGTGAAAGGGGATGATAGTACGTAGTATTGTAGACTGTGGGGTCTATCACAAGAGACTTCTATCTAAACCAGTCTCATACTTAAATTTGGATAGCCAGACTCAATGTGTTAAACTCCTAATCTCAGGTTGGTTACCTGCCCCAACCAAAATCCTGACCATTGAGAAGGTACACATAACAATTAGTTATGCACTACCAACCCAAGTGGATAGTGAATGAATGAATGAATGAGTAAAATGTTGAATATACAACTCCTGCTCAATAAGTCCACACATTAGTACCGTACTTCTTTGGGATCATCACGAGAGTCTAGTACACTCTACGCCACTTACCGCCCCATCATGCGTACAACTGGGTAAGTAGAAGAGACATCACTATCCGCCTATTAATATCGACCCGACTCATCGATAGCGGACCCATTTCTCAAGCTGGTCAGACTCATCCTAACATTACCTACTCCCTCATATAGGTAAGGCCACACCCCCTCCCAACCGACCACGATACAGTGGGAAGCTCAGCCTCCTGGTATTTGGCACTCGGCGCTCATGTCTTCCACTCGGTCTAGACGTTGGAGTATCCCCTAGCCACAGGAGTTTAGAGACTTTCACCCATGGATATCCAAAGTACCCATATGCTTAAACTAAACATTTTCGATGTCCCATCTGGTCATCTACGATATGCATATGCAGGCCACAACCCTAATGTCGCTAGGGCGCCAAATGATCATGTCATAAAATGTGAGACGCATGAGCCATACCATCCAGTCATACATCAAACCTACGCATACAGCGCGCTTATGTGGGTTAACTCCAACTCTCAAGGAGTCTCATAAACAATCAGCCCAACGGCACATGCTATGCTCAATCACTCCTCATAATAAGCATGTGAATGATGCGTATGGGCATGTATCATGAAGTATACTAAGCATAATTATAATCACATACATCATGGTGGGCCTATATAAGGCGGCCCATGGCCCATAATAATGAACAAATGGCATACACACAATCACATACACATGGTGGGTCTCAAACATCATAATTGGGCCTCGCACATACAAGGAGCTTCACACAATCACAATGGGCCTCATATAATCATAATGGGCCTCGTACAATCACAATGGGCCTCATATAATCATAATGAGCCTCATATAATGTAACATCCCGAAAATCGGGGGGTCGAGCGAAAACCCAACTCCCGAGTTCCAAAATGTTATTTATGCAACATAGATATGTATGATTGAATGTTGTCTGTGATAATGTATCAAACATGAGTGAGATTAAGCTAGAACAGCATATCATACTCCAGAGACAGTTAAATTAACAAGCGGAAGACTGTGATAGTACGTATAACATATATAAACTGTTGTATGTCTCCAGAGTGTGAACATGTTACCAGGTTATATATACATACATGTATACTCCAAAAGTAAACCAAAAGGATATACATGAGTGTTCTAAAAATATAAAATGACAAGTGTCAAGGTATCTAATCAACCTCCCTGTAATCCCGTCAATCAGATCACGCATAAAGGAGGAATCCTCCTCATCATCATTAAGTCCATCTCCACCTCGCAGGCCGCACCATTATCTGCAATCACAATAGGGACTGGTGGGTGTCCGGAAACACCATCCCGTAACGTGGGAGTGAGTAGCTAACTCAGTGGAATAATAGAGCAAGGATTAACATGTTCTCAAATCAATCATGCGATAATAGTAAAGCAATAAATCATACAATCCTAATACCGTTGTTAATGCAATATGACATGACGTGATGTATGCCCTCACCGACGATCTCCCTCATACGGAAACATCTTACGACCGCGGCATGCCACACTCCCTAGAGTGCTCCACATCTTCCAGGCACATGCAATGTTATGGTGATATGATTTCCGAGTTGTTATTAGTCCATTCAAACAGCAGGATTGGAAAACTAAGGTACTTCCCTTATATCAATCCCAACACAGATCCTGTCTAGGGTCGTCACTCCTAGTAATCTCATACGATGTATATTTCGTAGGTCGCTGCAAGGGCTGTCAGGGCTGTTGCACGCACTCGTTACTCCGCTCTCCCATCACCTTATCAATACAGGCCTACTGTACTCTACTGCTACGGAAGGGTCGTCGCCTCCCGTAGACTCAGAATACGCTCGCGGTCACTACAAAGGGCTGCCAGGGCTGTTGCTCGCACTCGTTGCACCGCTCCCTCATCACCTTATCAATGTAGGCCGACAGCAAGAATATAGTGTCCCATACCACCATAATCTGCTCACGAGTCTAGGTGCTCACTGGTCACTACGGGGAGGTTTGTGGCCCCAGCGTAGGCCGACAGCTCGACCACGGTGTCCCATACTACCATGCCCGGCTCATGAGTCTTTATGGATCAAGGTATCATGGTTAACAGGGTTTACAATGGTAAGTTCAGTACCCTAGGTTCAAGCAGTTATGACTCATGCAGGGTGAACGTACAACCGCCAGTCGGGTTACTTGACGGGCTCGACTAGCACGATCGCATCGCAAATCGAACGACATGAAGTGCGTAAAACACTTCGCGTGGCCTAACCACTGCCGCCAACTCCAACACGACTCGCGTTCATCGACGCGACCTTCGTGGCCAAGATAAGCTAACCACGAATTCGTTCGGTTGCCGACTGCTTGGACTACGTATAGTCCCAAACACATGAATCCACGTCAGCGATCATGTGAGAGTATTGGAAATGAAACACAACCGTGTGAGCATGTTAACACATGTTATATCATACAACTTAAGTAAATCATCTAACACATGCCTTTTGTACATATAATGAACTTATGCATATCGCCAACATATAGGAAATCATTTCCATCAGCATATTAATTGAGAATTCAATCTCAAACTAAATCAAAATGAAATCATCAAGCACATGTTATAACATACAGCTTAAGCGAATTGTCAAGCACATGCATTTCATTCATATTATGAAATCATGCATATGGCTAACATGTAGGAAACCATTTACACCAGCATATTAATTGAGAAATCAATCTCAAACTAATTCATAACACCATTTAATTCAATACATACTAATACAAGCATTTATACAAACACATACACTACACACTTAAGTCTACATATAGTATGTCGACCCGAAGTGCGCAATTAGGCGAATCTCGTCGCCAAACTAATTATGCACGCATTCCTAATATCCTAATGCGACAAGAAGCCATGTCAATCACGTCAGCAAAATATGAATGAAAATAGTACTTCCTACAAATGACTAAAATGCCCTAAATCTCATATTCTTTGTTGGTTTACGAAACAGAAAAAGGACAGCATGTTGTACATGTCAAACGGCGTTGCCGTCAAGAATCTACTATTAAACGACATTGAAAGCTTTGGAAACAGTCAATCAAAGTGTCTAAAATCACATTTTTCCTTATAGGTGAAGTGATTCGAACGGAGCGTATACGCTTCGTATACGGCGATCAGACAACCTGATACACATGTACATCAGCTACTATTCTATTTGAATCGAAGAAATCCCCAAATCAGCAAGTGGTTAGGGTTTTCCTTACCTAGAAGTGCGTTGGAATCACCGGAAAAGTGATCGGAGTGCGTCGCCTAAGCACGTGCAGCAGTAGCAGCAGGTGGCAGGAAAATCACTCCCACTATCTCTCACAAACTCTCACCTTTTCTCTCTCCCAATCTAGGGATTTTTGCAATTTCGGATGGGAGAGAGGAGTGAGGGTTTCAACCCCTTTTATAAGCTTAAAAATGCCCGAAATAGGCTCGGGAACGAAGTTTACTTAGTGCATATCCAATTTGGGGCTGTTTCGGTCCAAAAGATGCTTTCTGGTGGTCCCCTGGCCGAATGCGATCGGACTTAAGCTCACGCGTACCAGATCTAGCACGTATTAAGTTTTCAGTCCGGCTGGGTCCGCAGATCGCACGTGGCGGACCAGTTTCAGTTCAGCGGTCACCGCACGTAGATCAGGGCTGAAAGTCTCATGATATAAAATAGAAATCTCTCCTGATCTGAGGGTGTAATCTGGCTGAATTCTGACGGTTAGAACGCTCAATACTGACGCGTCAAGTCGTGTGCCAGATTTGAATTTGAAATTCCAATTCTGTCCCTATTCGCACTCTCTTCGGTCCGGGCTCAATGGAATGGCCTGTGATTATCGGTTTGACTTGATTTTCGAAATGAGTGTCAAGTCCAGTTAGGCGGTTCTAACGGTCTAAGATAGGAGGTATCAGACTTTCGACACGCGGTCTAGATCCAATACAAAGATTCAAAGCGGTCCAGAGAACAAACCGGTTTAGAGTTTGATCCCAGGTTATAGAGTATTATAGAGTTATTGGTTCTACTCGATTTGAGTCTTGTAGAACGTATTTAAAGTGATCAGGGACTATTTTCCAGCTACTTTAGCGTCGCGCTAGCTAACTTACACTTATTTTCCAAAGGAATTTATCCTACGTGATTTCTTTGGCTATGGAATTGGGTTCTGAGCGATTTCTCAGGTGTTTTAGTTAACCCATTGCCTAAGGACGTCTAATCCCAGATTAGCCAAAATCCGGGGTGTTACAATCTACCCCCCTTAAAACACAATGTCGTCCCCGACATTGGCGAAGGGTAAGGAATACTTTTCTAAGGGAGGTTCAATCCTACTTAATAACTTAATCGTACGTATATCCGAACTCAAAGGTTTCGATCTTGGGCCAGTGGGGAAGAGGCCGACCACGCTTCCGCTGCGCCACTCTAATCGAACGGGAGCATTGACTAACCTAACTGGATTGGACTCCATACGTTCTACCCCCTTTAAAACTTGGTTTTACTTAAGTTCAAGAATCTATGCGTCGCTCCGTACATCAGAACGAGGTGCAACTTAAGACCTATCCTTGACATAAATTGGGAAACAACTTCTCTACATGGTTTTCCTTGCTAATAATGCGTTCTATGGCATTGGTACCTATGATCATAGAGATGAGCCTAATCTCTATTGTGGTTAAGTTCAAGGGCAGGTATGACTTGGTGGCAAGATGTCGAATTCTCTACTGGCTTTAAATCCTCGCCATTTATCAAGGGCAAAGAAATAACTTGTGGCTGTAGGTGGTCGGGCCAACACGGAAGAATAGTTGTGTAGTGGGTCTGAGCCGGATACATAGACTTTCTGTCTAGCTAGGACAGAAGATTTATTGTATCAATTCTTAATCCGAGTCGATGTCGATCTTCTGCTTGATCAGAGCATTGGATTTATTGGTAACCACTAGGATTAGGAAGTCGATTAAAACCGCGAATACATCGCTTACATGTAGTTCCTTTATTCCGCGTTCCCGAATGCAATAAGCCCTTGGGGAAGGCAATTCTAAGGAACGTGCTAGTACATTCTAAGTTCATTCTGAGGGATTTATAAATGGTCCCTAAGAGTAAATGGCTCCTTCCTATGGGCAACAATAAAAGTCTATAAGTCATAAAGGGATCCATCGAAGGAATAAGGTTCTACTTCAACCAAATCTAACCTACAATTCCTTAGCATATACAGGCTTTACACTTAAGGTAACTAGTAGGCTAGTCTATAACTCAGTAGCTATAATCCAAAGCCTAAGTTTATACGTTAAATGGTTCCATACCATTTTCACTACAAGGAGTTGTTCTATTGCTTAGGGTCCAGATTGTCTCAATAGAATTGGCTTTCCTATATCGTCAGATCCTTCAAATCTAGGAGCGTTATCTCTAGGTCCAAAACGCCTAGGGCCTATGTGGCTGGTAGCGCTTAGTTGTATTAAATGGAACCACATTCCTAGTCCCATAGCGGGATCGGAAGTGACATGCTTGGTAGGAGGGTGGGGTGGGATAAAAATTCATTTGTAGACTGAATCCCGGGAGTTACTATACTCCCAATCTAGGGACAATACCTTACAGCGAAATGAAACGGCATGTATTCCATCTAACCAAATTTCACCACAATATATGGAATAAAGTTCCACATGGATTATGACAGAGATGCATTCGGCTATGCTAAGCCCAAACCACTAACGCAACACATTGTCTACCAGTGACATCACTAGACCCAATAACAACAAAACACAGAAATCCTTAAAATAAAAATCAAACAATCTACAGGGCAAAGGCATAGATGCCTAACTCTACCAAAGGACTTTACCACAGTCCCGACTTACCTTCTTTATCCCTGTCGAGTCTAATACTGTCTGTTGCTCACTAGAGCTCTCTCGGCCCTATATTTTCAGTATCCCTTAAGCAAAGAAAATGGAGAAATAGGATTGAGAGGGAGGATGGTGAAAAGAGAGAAAAAGGCTAAAACAGCTTAACAATAGCCATCAAAAATGGGGGAAATGCAAGGAAATGGCTAACCAAACTAGAAAAGGGAGATCTAGGCGTTGTAGAGGGATGCTTCAAGCTCCCCTAGGATGTATTTTCAGAAAGAAAAGAGAATGAAAAAGGGGAATGGAGCACCTCACGATTTCAGCTCGATTTGGGCGTTGTAAGAGCTCCAAACGATGAAATCTTCAAGAGGAAGGGCTGCAAACCAAAATAGAATGGTGAAGAGTGGTCGTTTTCAACCAAGGATGAATTTGGGAGTGATTTAAAATCACAGTTTTTGGAATAGGGCAGTAAAAACAAAAATGGAGCTTGGAATGGGGGCCGTTTGTGAAGGAAGTACATTTTTTAGGGGGTTTCAAGGTACGGACCGCATACCAGGGGGCTACCCTAGCCCCCAAACTCCCCCAGCCCAAAGGCTAGACCCATCTGATGAGTTTGACAGGCGATGCATCGCCGAATCGGCGATGGCATCGCCGGTGAACTTTCAAATTGGCTAATCAGGCCATATGGGATGGATTTCCCTTGCCCTAGGGATTCCAAAAAGGTATGGTTCCCAACTTGGTTCATTATAGATTGCCCTAGGGAGGCCCAAACATCCATTCAAGGCTTTTCAGGGCCAATCTGCAATCCCAAATACAAAACCCTATCATGCAGCATATGATTTTAGGGTAGAAGGAGCTAGTACATCCATCTAGTCCATTATTTGCTAAAGAAAGTGAAGTTAGAATGTCCTTATGGCTATTTTTCATGAAATTTAACTATTCACTGTAAAATTTTATGAAAGTATGATTTTATATTATTTTCACATTAGGATTGATGCCTAACATGAAAATTATAAGAAAGAATTGAAGATTGAAGTGGTGAGAGGAAGAATTTTGAAGATTTCTGGTGAAACGGGGTTTTTAAGCCCTGGCGATTGAATACAGGAGTCGTGGTCATCCCACGGCCCAAGAATTTACTTTTATGGGTTTAAAATCATTCAAAGAACGTCTCAACCCGACTTCCTATGACCTAAGAGCTATTCGGGTTGCTTCACGCGACCCGATATGCGTTACGGACTCGATCACGCGATCGATTCGATTAGTCTTCGCCTATTGGCTAATCTGCGATCATATAGGTATTTCTAGACGCCTCTCGCACCCACCTAAGTCAAAGGAAGTGACATCGTGCGTCGTGTGACCATAACCCAGGCCCAGTTTAATCCAAATCATGCTCTAATACCATCTGTAACATCCCGAAAATCGGAGGGTCGAGTGAAAACCCAACTCCCGAGTTCCAAAATATTATTTATGCAACATAGATATGTATGATTGAATGTTGTCTGTGATAATGTATCAAACATGAGTGAGATTAAGCTAGAACAGCATATTATACTCCAGAGACAGTTAAATTAACAAGCGGAAGACTGTGATAGTACGTATAACATATATAAACTGTTATATGTCTCCAGAGTGTGAACATGTTACCAGGTTATATATACATACATGTATACTCCAAAAGTAAACCAAAAGGATATACATGAGTGTTCTAAAAATATAAAATGACAAGTGTCAAGGTATCTAATCAACCTCCCTGTAATCCCGTCAATCAGATCACGCATAAAGGAGGAATCCTCCTCATCATCATTAAGTCCAGCTCCGCCTCGCAGGACGCACCATCATCTGCAATCACAATAGGGACTGGTGGGTATCCGGAAACACCATCCCGTAACGTGGGAGTGAGTAGCTAACTCAGTGGAATAATAGAGCAAGGATTAACATATTCTCAAATCAATCATGCGATAATAGTAAAGCAGTAAATCATACAATCCTAATACCGTTGTTAATGCAATATGACATGACGTGATGTATGCCCTCACCGACGATCTCCCTCATACGGTAACATCTTACGACCGCGGTATGCCACACTCCTTAGAGTGCTCCACATCTTCCAGGCACATGCAATGTTATGGTGATATGATTTCTGAGTTGTTATTAGTCCATTCAAACAGCAGGATTGGGAAGCTAAGGTACTTCCCTTATATCAATCCCAACACAGATCCTGTCTAGGGTCGTCACTCCTAGTAATCTCATACGATGTATATTTCGTAGGTCACTGCAAGGGCTGTCAGGGCTGTTGCACGCACTCGTTGCTCCGCTCCCCCATCACCTTATCAATACAGGCCTACTGTACTATACTGCTACGGAAGGGTCGTCGCCTCCCGTAGACTCAGAATACGCTCGCGGTCACTACAAAGGGCTGCCAGGGCTGTTGCTCGCACTCGTTGCACCGCTCCCCCATCACCTTATCAATGTAGGCCGACAGCAAGAATATAGTGTCCTATACCACCATAATCTGCTCACGAGTCTAGGTGCTCACTGGTCACTACGGGGAGGTTTGTGGCCCCAGCGTAGGCCGATAGCTCGACCATGGTGTCTCATACCACCATGCCCGGCTCATGAGTCTTTATGGATCAAGGTACCATGGTTAACAGGGTTTACAATGGTAAGTTCAGTACCCTAGGTTCAAGCAGTTATGACTCATGCAAGATGAACGTACAACGGCCAGTCGGGTTACTTGACGGGCTCGACTAGCAGGATCGCATCGCAAATCGAACGACATGAAGTGCGTAAAACACTTCGCGTGGCCTAACCACTGCCGCTAACTCCAACACGACTCGGGTTCATCAACGCGTCCTTCGTGGCCAAGATAAGCTAACCACGAATTTGCTCGGTTGCCGACTGCCTGGACTACGTATAGTCCCAAACACATATGAATCCACGTCAGCGATCATGTGAGAGTATTGGAAATGAAACACAACCATGTGAGCATGTTAACACATGTTATATCATACAACTTAAGTAAATCATCTAACACATGTCTTTCGTACATATAATGAACTTATGCATATCGCCAACATATAGGAAATCATTTCCATCAGCATATTAATTGAGAATTCAATCTCAAACTTAATCAAAATGAAATCATCAAGCACATGTTATAACATACAGCTTAAGCGAATTGTCAAGCACATGCATTTCATTCATATTATGAAATCATGCATATGGCTAACATGTAGGAAACCATTTACACCAGCATATTAATTGAGAAATCAATCTCAAACTAATTCATAACACCATTTAATTCAATACATACTAATACAAGCATTTATACAAACACATACACTACACACTTAAGTCTACATATAGTATGTCGACCCGAAGTGCGCAATTAGGCGAATCTCTTCGCCAAACTAATTATGCACGCATTCCTAATATCCTAATGCGACAAGAAGCCATGTCAATCACGTCAGCAAAATATGAATGAAAATAGTACTTCCTACAAATGACTAAAATGCCCTAAATCTCATAATCTTTGTTGGTTTACGAAACAGGAAACGGACAGCATGTTGTACATGTCAAACAGCGTTGCCGTCAAGAATCTACTATTAAACGACATTGAAAGCTTTGGAAACAGTCAATCAAAGCATCTAAAATCCGCACCTTTTCCCTTATAGGTGAAGTGATTCGAACGGAGCGTATACGCTTCGTCTACGGCGATCAGACAACCTGATACACATGTACATCAGCTACTATTTTATTTAAATCGAAGAAATCCCCAAATCAGCAAGTGGTTAGGGTTTTCCTTACCTAGAAGTGCGTTGGAATCACCGGAAAAGTGATCGGAGTGCGTCGCCTAAGCACGTGCAGCAGCAGCAGCAGGTGGCAGGAAAATCACTCCCACTCTCTCTCACAAACTCTCACCTTTTCTCTCTCCCAATCTAGGAATTTTTACAATTTCGGATGGGAGAGAGGAGTGATGGTTTCAACCCCTTTTATAAGCTTAAAAATACCCGAAATAGGCTCGGGAACGAAGTTTACTTAGTGCATATCCAATTCGGGGCTGTTTCGGTCAAAGATGCTTTCTGGTGGTCCCCTGGCCGAATGCGATCGGACTTAAGCTCACGCGTACCAGATCTAGCAGGTATTAAGTTTTCAGTCCGGCTGGGTCCGCAGATCGCACGTGGCGGACCAGTTTCAGTTCAGCGGTCACCGCACGTAGATCAGGGCTGAAAGTCTCATGATATAAAATAGAAATTTCTCCTAATCCGAGGGTGTAATCTGGCTGAATTCTGACGGTTAGAACGCTCAATACTGACGTGTCAAGTCGTGTGCCAGATTTGAATTTGAAATTCCAATTCTGTCCCTATTCGCACTCTCTTTGGTCCGGGCTCAATGGAATGGCCTGTGATTATCGGTTTGACTTGATTTTTGAAATGAGTGTCAAGTCCAGTTAGGCGGTTCTAACGGTCTAAGATAGGAGGTATCGGACTTTCGACGGGCGGTCTAGATCCAATACAAAGATTCAAAGCGGTCCAGAGAACAAACCGGTTTAGAGTTTGATCCCAGGTTATAGAGTATTATAGAGTCATTGGTTCTACTCGATTTGGGTCTTGTAGAACATATTTAAAGTGATCAGGGACTATTTTTCAGCTACTTTAGCGTCGCGCTAGCTAACTTACACTTATTTTCTAAAGGAATTTATCCTACGTGATTTCTTTGGCTATGGAATTGGGTTCTGAGCGATTTCTCAGGTGTTTTAGTTAACCCATTGTCTAAGGACGTCTAATCCCAGATTAGCCAAAATCCGGGGTGTTACATATAATCACAATGGGCCTCATACAATTACACAATGGGCCTCATGCAATCACGATGGGCCTCACATAGTCACATTAGGCCTCATACAATCACAATGTTATGCTAACACATACTCAAGGCGTATACCAATCATAGTCGTAATCAATAATCAGCCTATATATATAGCGGGGTTCATAGAAAGACAACAGATCTAATCCATAACATAAGGATCGGTCATCGACCGTGGATATATCAAACCTGATACTACTGATCTTTCCATGTATGGTGACGATGTACTCTCCTTATATCAAGGATGGGCCTAGATAGCCTACTCATATCAAGAATGGGCCTAAGAACAAGGAGCGGGCTTCTTTGCCCGTTCCATCACATAATAATCTGGGCTTCCTACGGGCTCAATAAGCACAAGGTGGGTCATATTCTCTATGGAAGGCTCAGTATGAACATAAGATGGGCGTCAAGGCTTAGGTGGTACTACAGGGTATGGTGGAAAGCATCATTTTCAAATGGAGGCCCAATGGATTGGGATAGCCTACTCAAGGAAAAGATGGGTAATATAATCATTAATGGGAGCCCAACGGTTTGGGTTAGCCCATTAAGGGGAGATGAGAATGGGTCTAACAACAAGCCCTAGGGAGAGTTACAATGTGGATATCTAACCATCATTGCTCATACAATGTGGACATTAAACCATCATTGCTCCCAAAGCATGGCCCATTTAATATTAACTAGGAACATGGATGGGCATCATAAATATTATTACATACATCCTGGTGGAATTGCACATCACATGAGCCTCATATACATCATGTAATATCCTGAAAAAATCCGTACAAAGACTCGAGTACCACCTCAAACAAAAATCACTAAGGGCTAAATCCTTTAAAAATTAAACGAGAATTAACTGGCGCTAAACCAGATTACGTGAGAAATTAGCACCAATCACTTTAAATATGATCTACAAGGCTTAAAACTTGTAGAATTGTTAACGCTACATTACCCTGAAACCTAGGATCCATCTCTAAACCTGGTTGCTATCGGGAGCACATTGAAACTCCGTATCGGACCTATATCGCACATCAAAAGTCTGATAGCGACGAACTTAGACAAATATGACCGCCTAGTTGGACTGGACAATCACCTTAAAAAATCAAGTCCAGATGATGTCCTGAGACTATTTTCTTGAGTCCAGAGTGAAGTGTGTGAGAAACGTAAATATCTTTAGAAATTAAATCCAAATTTAAGTAATCTAAGTCATGTCGCTTGTGGGCCAATTATAAGCATTCAGTCCATCAGAATGTGATCCAAATACACCATCGGATCAGGGGAGTTGTCCCACACGTGCCAATATACTTGTGGCCCTGATCGAGTATCGTTGACCATTGAACTAAAATTGGTCCGCCACGATCGATCTGTAAATCCGATCGAACTGAAAACTTAGCTTGATCAAGATCCAATATCAGGGAGCTTAAGTCCGACTGCATTTAGTAAAGGGACCTCTAGAAATACTCCGTTGGATTGGAACAAGCCCGATTTGGATAGAACCTAAGTATACCATGGCCCTGGGGCTGTTTCCGTCAGTTCTGGGCCTATATAAGGGCCTTAAACACCCACTCTCAAATTCCATACGAATTCTAAAACCCTACCTAAGAAAAGAGAGAGAAAGTGAGAGAGAAGTTGGTGTAGATTCCTGGGATTCTTCCCTGCTAATCCACCTGTTGAAACGTCAATCCCGTATAGTTCTTCTAGTAGCTCCAACGCCATACTTGAGTAAGTAAACCTAACCCTAATCCGTTTTAGGGTTTCAAATAGTCTAAGTGCTAAAATAGCTAAATTATTGCGTACTATAGGTGGCCCTCACTTCGTATGCACTGACTTGACATACAACTAAGTTCGATGCGCGTTTACCGGAGTAAGGTGCGAACTATATACATATATGTTATGGTTTTCAAGGCTTTCAATGTCAGTTAATGATTTATTACTGACGTGGATGCTATTTCACATGCCAAATGTGATGTTTGTTTCGTGTTTCAGTTATATATGAACTATGTTGCGTTTAGTATATTTCATGTATTTGTACAAAGGATCGTATACGTATGAAATTTGAAATTGCGTTTGTCATGATTAATTATCATGTATATATGCTAGTTGTATGTGTAACAAATTCTTGGCGAAAGGATTCGCCCTAATACATGTTATGCCAACAAACGTTGTGTATGTTATATTGTGAAGCCTAGGTGTTTGTGAAAATGTCTGAATGAGTATAGAATGTCTATTCGTGCTCGTCATAATTAACTATTATGGGTGTATGATTGTTGTGTAGACGACACTTCCTTGATGAAAAGATTTGTCCTAATACGTATTATAACCAACGTATGTTATATATGTTGGAAGGTGTAGTCTAAGTGTTTATAAAAATGACTGAATGAGTTAGTAGTTAGTAAATTGTGATTTGTAGGGAGTAGAGATACGAATCCCAACTACCTTAGTTGTGTGTGTGATTTCCTCCACGTACTGTATACAATTCATGTTTAACTGAGTGTATGATTTCTTCCATGTACTATATAAACATGTTTAAGTTATATTCCATAGTATGCTCAAATGATTGTAGGATTTGACTTAAGTCTTCATTACTACTTTGATTATTTCATATTCTTATTTGTTATGATTGTACGTGGTTGGGACTATATCACAGTCTAGGTAATCAGTAATAGTTCTCAAACTGGTGGTTGAGGTTGTTTTCGCCACGCAGGACGTGTTCGATGAATCCGGGCCATGCTTGGAATGACGACAGTGGTTAGGCCACATGGAGGGCTTACGCACTTCATGTCAATCATCTCAATGTGTGCTCGTACCAGTCGAGCTCATCAAGTAACCCAATTGACCCAATGTATGTTCACCATGTATGCATGTTACTTCTTGAACTTAAGATATCAAACTTACCAGTGAAATGTCCATTTAACCTTGGTACCACAATCTGCTAAGACTCATGAGCCGTGCATGGTGTTATGAAACACCGTGGTCGAGCTGTCGTCCTACGCTGGGGCGACGAGCCTCCCCATAGTGACCAGTGAGCAACCCAAACTTGTGAGCAGATGTAACACCCCGAATTTTGGCCAATCTGGGATTTGACGTCCTTAGGCAGTGGGTCAATTAAAACATCTGAAAAATCGTTCAGAACCCAATTCCATAGCCAAAGAAACCACTTAGGATAAATTTCTTTAGAAACTAAGCATAAGTTAGCTAGCGCAACGTTGGAGTGGCTGGGAAACAGTCCCTGATTACTTTAAATACGTTCTACAAGGCCCAAAGCGAGTGGAACCAATGGTGCTATAATGCTCTAAAACCTCGGACCAAACTCTAAGCAGGTTTGTTCTCTGGACCACTTTGAATCTTTGTATTGGATCTAGACCGCGCGTCGTAAGTCAGATGCCTACCATCTTAGACCGTTATGACCACTTAGCTGGGCTTGGCAATCGTTTCGAATATCAAGTCCAACTGACGATCACAGGCTATTTCATTGAGCCCGAACCGAAGAGAGTGTGAATAGGGACATAGTTGGAATTTCAAATTCAAATCTGGCACACAAATTTGACGCATCAGTATTAAGCGTTTTGACCATCGGAATACAGCCAAATTACACCCTTGGATCAGGAAAAATATCTATTATATATCACGAGACTTATAGGCCTGATCTTGGTACGGTGACCGTTAAACTGAAACTGGGCCGCCACGTGCGATCTGGGAACCCAACCGGTCTGAAAACTGGATGTGTGCTAGATCCAGTATGCATGAGCTTAAGTCCGACCGCATTTGGCCTGGGGACCTCCAGAAATGCCCTTTTGGACCGAAACGGCCCCGATTTGGTTAGGCACCAAGTAAACATTGTTCCCAAGCCTATTTTGGGCATGTTGTTGGCTATAAAAGGGGTTGAAACCCTCACTCCTCTCTCCCATCCGAATTTGAGAGAAGCCCTAGCTTGGGAGAGAGAAAAAGGTGGGAGATTGTGAGAGTGTGGGAGAGTTCTTCCTGCCACTTGTACTACGCGTTGCACGTGCTTAAGCAACACACCTCTACCGCTTTCCCGGTGATTCCACCGCGATCCTAGGTAAGTAAAAACCCTAAATAGTTACTGATTTGAGTCTCCCTTGTTTCCATAGCGATGTAGCTTATGGATCTTGTGTATTAGGCTCCTTACTCGCCGTAGACGAAGCGTATACGCTCCGTTTCAATTCCCGAGTCTACAAGACATAAGGTGCGGATATTAGACGCTTTGATTGACTGTTTCCAACGCTTTCAATGTCGTTTAATAGTAGATTCTTGACGGCATCGCCGTTTGACATGTACAAAATGCTCTCCGTTTCCCGTTTCGTAAGCTAACGAAGAATATGAGATTTAGGGCATTTTAGTCATTTGTAGGAAGTACTGTTTACATTCATATTTTGCTGATGTGATTGACATGGTTTGTTGTCGCATTAGGAAGTTAGGAATGCGTGTATAATTAGTTTGGCGAAGAGATTCGCCTAGTTGCGCACTTTGGGTCGACATACTATATGTAGACTTAAGTGTGTAGTGTATGTGTTTGTATAAATGCTTGTATTAGTATGTATTGAATTAAATGATGTTATGTAGTGGTTTGAGAATGATTTCTTGATTAATATGCTGACCTAAATGATTTCCTACATGTTGACCATATGCATGATTCCATTACATGCATGGAATGTATGTGTTTGAAGATTTTCTTAAGTTGAATGTTATAACATGTGTTAACATGCTCACATGATTGTATTTCAATTCCAAAACCTTTGCATATATTGTTAATGTGATTTCATGGATGTGTGGGACTAGTCTTAGTCCAGGCAGTCGGTAACCGAGCGAATTCGTGGCTGACTGGTCATAGCCACGAACGACGCGTCGATGAATGTGATTCGTGTTGAGAGTTGGCTGCAGTGGTTAGGCCACGCGAAGTGTTTTACGCACTTCATGTCGTTCAATTCGAGATGCGATTGCGCTAGTCGAGCCCGTCAAGTAACCCGACTGGCCGTTGTATGTTCACCTTGTATGAGTCATAACTGCTTGAACCTAGGGTACTGAACTTACCATTGTAAACCCTGTTAACCATGGTACCTTGATCCATAAAGACTCATGAGCCGGGCATGGTGGTATGGGACACCGTGGTCGAGCTGTCGGCCTACGCTGGGGCCACAAACCTCCCCGTAGTGACCAGTGAGCACCTAGACTCGTGAGCAGATTATGGTGGTATGGGACACTATATTCTAGCTGTCGGCCTACACTGATCAGGCGACGAGCCCTTTGTAGTGACCGCGAGCGTATTCTGAGTTCACGGGAGGCGACGACCCTTCCGTGCAGTAGAGTACAGTAGGCCTGTATTGATAAGGTGATGGGGGAGCGGTGCAACGAGTGCGAGCAACAGCCCTGGCAGCCCTTGCAGTGACCTACGAAATGTACATCGTATGAGATTACTAGGAGTGACGACCCTAGACAGGATCCGTGTTGGGATTGATACAAGGGAAGTACCTTAGTTTCCCAATCCTGCTGTTTGAATGGATTAATAACAACTTGGTAATCATATCACCATAGCATTGCATGTGCCTGGAAGATGTGGAGCACTCTAGGGAGTGTGGCATGCCGCGGTCGTAAGATGTTGCCGTATGAGGGTGATCGTCGGTGAGGGCATACATCACGTCATGTCATAATTGCATTAACAACAGTATTAGGATTGTTTGATTTACTGCGTTACTATTATCGCATGATTGATTTGAGAACATGTTAATCCTTGCTCTATTATTCCACTGAGTTAGCTACTCACTCCCACGTTACGGGACGGTGTTCCTGGACACCCACCAGACCTTTTGTGATTGCAGATGACGGCGCGGCCTATGAGGCGGAGCTGGACTTGATGATGAGGAGGAGGATCCCTCCTTTATGCGTGTTCTGATTGACGGGATTACAGGGAGGTTGATTAGATACTTTGACACTTGTCATTTTATATTTTTAGCGCACTCCTGTATATTCGTTTTGTCTACTTTTGGAGTATACATGTATGTATATAACCTGGTAACATATCCACACTCTGGAGGCATACAACAGTTTATATATGTTATACATACTATTACAGACTTCCGCTGGTTAATTTAACTGTCTTTGGAGTATGATATGCGGTTCTAGCTTAATCTCACTCATGTTTAATACATTATCACAGACAACATTCAATCATACATATCTATGTTGCATAAATAACATTTTGGAACTCGGGAGTTGGGTTTTTGCTCGACCCCCCGATTTTCGGGATGTTACAGATGGTATCAGAGCATGATTTGGATTAAACCGGGCCTGGGTTATGGTCACGCGACGTACGCTGTCGCTTCCTTTGACTTAGGTGGGTGCGAGAAGGGTCTAGAAACACGTCCAGGATCACAGATTCGCCGATAGGCGAAGTCTATTAGAATCGATCGCAAGATCGAGCCTGTAACGCGTCTCGGGTCGCGTAGAGCAACCCGAATAGCTCCTAGGTTGTAGGTAAGTGGGTTGAGCTGTTCTTTGAACAATTCTAAACCCGTTAATGTGAATCCTTGGGCCGTGGGACAACCACGACCCCTGTATTCAATCGCCAGAGCTTAAAAACCCCCGTTTCACCGAAAATCTTCGAAATTCTTGCTCTCACCACCCCAATCTTCAATTATTTCTTATCCATTTCATATTAGGCATCAATACTAATGTGAAAATAACATAAAATCTTACTTTCACGAAATTTTACAGTGAATAGTAAAATTTCATGAAAAAATAGCCATAAGGCCATTATAAATTCACTTTATTTAGCAACTAATTGGCTATATGGATGTACTAGATCCTTCTACCCCAAAATCATATGCTGCATGATAGGGTTTTATATTCGGGATTGAAGATTGGACCCGAAAAGCCTCGAATGGATGTTAAAAATGTATTGGCCTCCCTAGGGCAATCTACAATGAACTAGAGTGTGCACCATACCTTTTTGGAATCCCTAGGGCAAGAGGAATCCATCCCATATGGCCTAAGAGGCCAGTTTTCAACTTCACCGGCGATGCCATCGCCGGTTCGGCGATGCATCGCCGGTCAAACTCTTCGAATTGGTCTAAACTTTGGGCTGGAGGAGTTTGGGGGCTAGGGTAGCCCCTTGGTATGCGGTCTGTACCTTGAAACCCCCTAAAAGATGTACTTCCTTCACAAACGGCCCCCATTTCAAGCTTCATTTTCATTTTTGCTGCCCTATTCCAAAAATCGTGACTTTAAATCACTCCTAAATCCATCCTTGGTTGAAAAAGACCACTTTCCACCATTCTATTTCAGTTTGCAGCCCTTCCTCTTGAAGGTTTCATCATTTGGAGCTCTTACAACGCCCAAATCGAGCTGAAATCGTGAGGTGCTCCATTCCCCTTTTTCATTCTCTTCTCTTTCTGAAAATACATCCTAGGGAAGCTTGAAACATCCCTCTACAACGCCTAGATTTCATTCTGTCCCTTTGGGCGACCATTTCTACATTTCCTCCATTTTCCATGGCTATTGTTAAGGCTGTTTCAGCCCTTTTCCTCCCTTTCCATCGTTCTCTCTCTCATGTCCCTTTTATTTGAGCCTTTACCCTCTTTTTGGGTCTCAGAATCATGCTAACCTCAAATCCCATTTCTCAACTTTCTCCGTTTGAGAAGTATTGAAAACACATGGCCGATAGAGCTCTAATGGGCAACTGACAGTATTGAACTTGATAGTATTCAAGAAGGTCAGTCGGGACCCTGGTAGAAGTCCTTTGGTAGAATTAGGCATCTATGTCGTTGCCCTTTAGCTTGTTTGATTACTGTTTGAAATTTCTGTGTTGTTTTGTTGTTAGGTAGAAAAATGTGTTTGTGTTGTGGTTTGGGCTTAATATAGCCAAAATTTGTTGAATGGAATGCATGTTGTTTCATTTCGCTATAAAAATATTATCCCTAGATTGGGAGTATTATAACTCCCTGAGATCCAGCCTACAAATTAATTTTTATCCCCACCCACCCTCCTACCAAGCATACCACTTCCAATCCTGCCATGGGACTAGGAATGCAGTTCCATTTAATACCACTAAGCGCTACCGGCCACATAGGCTCTAGGTGTTTTGGTTCTAGTGTTAGCACTCCTAGATTTGAAGGGTCTGACGACATAAGAAATCCAATTCCATTTAGACAATTTTGATCCTAAGCGATAGAGCAATTCCCTGTATTAGAGATGGTATGAAACCGTCTAGTGTATAGGCTTAGGTTTTGAATTATAGCGAATGAAATACAGACTAGCCTACTAGTTACCTTAAGTAGTGTACAGCCTGTATATGCTAAGGACTTGTAGGTTAGATTTGGTTGAAGTAGAACCTTATTCCTTCGACAGATCCCCTTATGACTTATAGACTTCTGTTGTTGCCCATAGGAAGGAACCATTCACTCTCAGGGAACATTTATAAATCCCTCAGATTGAACTTAGAATGGACTAGCACGCCCCTTAGAATTGCCATCCCCAAGGGTTTATTGCATTCGGGAACGCAGAGTAAAGGAACTGCATGTACGCGATGTATTCGCGGTTTGAATCGACTTCTTAATCCTAGTGGTTCCCAATAAATCCAATGCTCTGATCAAGCAGAAGATCGGCATCGACTCGGATTAAGAATTGATACAATAAATCTTCTGTTCTAGCTAGACAGAAAGTCTATGTATCCGGCTCAGACCTACTACATAACCTTTATTCTGTGATGGCCCAACCACCTACAACCAAACGGGATCACATTGCCTTTTGGGAAATGGCGAGGACTTAAAGCCAGTAGAGAATTAGGCATCTTGCCACCAACTCATACCTGCCCCTGACCTTAACCACAATAGATATTAGGCTCATCTCTATGATCATAGATACGAATGCCATAGAACGCATCATTAGCAAAGGAAAACCACTGTAATGAGAGGTTGTTCCCAATTTATGTCAAGGATAGCCCCTAAGTTGCACCTCGTTCCGATATACGAAGCGATGCATAGATTCTTGAATTTAAGTAAAACTAAGTTTTAAGGGGGGTAGAACGTATTAAGTCCAATTCAGTTAGGATTAGTCAACACTGCCGTTCGATCAGTGTGGCGCAGCGGAAGAGTGGTTGGCCTCTTTCCCACTGGCCCAGGATCGAAACATTTGATTTAGGTTATATGTACGATTAGGTTATTAAATAGGATTTGAACCTTCCTTAGAAAAAGTACTCCTTGCCCTTCGCCAATGTCGGGGACGACATTGTGTTTTAAGGGGGGTAGATTGTAACACCCCGGATTTTGGCCAATCTGGGATTTGACGTCCTTAGGCAGTGGGTCAATTAAAACATCTGAAAAATCGTTCAGAACCCAATTCCATAGCCAAAGAAACCACTTAGGATAAATTTCTTTAGAAACTAAGCATAAGTTAGCTAGCGCAACGTTGGAGTGGCTGGGAAACAGTCCCTGATTACTTTAAATACGTTCTACAAGGCCCAAAGCGAGTGGAACCAATGGTGCTATAATGCTCTAAAACCTCGGACCAAACTCTAAGCAGGTTTGTTCTCTGGACCACTTTGAATCTTTGTATTGGATCTAGACCGCGCGTCGTAAGTCAGATGCCTACCATCTTAGACCGTTATGACCACTTAGCTGGGCTTGGCAATCGTTTCGAATATCAAGTCCAACTGACGATCACAGGCTATTTCATTGAGCCCGAACCGAAGAGAGTGTGAATAGGGACATAGTTGGAATTTCAAATTCAAATCTGGCACACAAATTTGACGCATCAGTATTAAGCGTTTTGACCATCGGAATACAGCCAAATTACACCCTTGGATCAGGAAAAATATCTATTATATATCACGAGACTTATAGGCCTGATCTTGGTACGGTGACCGTTAAACTGAAACTGGGCCGCCACGTGCGATCTGGGAACCCAACCGGTCTGAAAACTGGATGTGTGCTAGATCCAGTATGCATGAGCTTAAGTCCGACCGCATTTGGCCTGGGGACCTCCAGAAATGCCCTTTTGGACCGAAACGGCCCCGATTTGGTTAGGCACCAAGTAAACATTGTTCCCAAGCCTATTTTGGGCATGTTGTTGGCTATAAAAGGGGTTGAAACCCTCACTCCTCTCTCCCATCCGAATTTGAGAGAAGCCCTAGCTTGGGAGAGAGAAAAAGGTGGGAGATTGTGAGAGTGTGGGAGAGTTCTTCCTGCCACTTGTACTACGCGTTGCACGTGCTTAAGCAACACACCTCTACCGCTTTCCCGGTGATTCCACCGCGATCCTAGGTAAGTAAAAACCCTAAATAGTTACTGATTTGAGTCTCCCTTGTTTCCATAGCGATGTAGCTTATGGATCTTGTGTATTAGGCTCCTTACTCGCCGTAGACGAAGCGTATACGCTCCGTTTCAATTCCCGAGTCTACAAGACATAAGGTGCGGATATTAGACGCTTTGATTGACTGTTTCCAACGCTTTCAATGTCGTTTAATAGTAGATTCTTGACGGCATCGCCGTTTGACATGTACAAAATGCTCTCCGTTTCCCGTTTCGTAAGCTAACGAAGAATATGAGATTTAGGGCATTTTAGTCATTTGTAGGAAGTACTGTTTACATTCATATTTTGCTGATGTGATTGACATGGTTTGTTGTCGCATTAGGAAGTTAGGAATGCGTGTATAATTAGTTTGGCGAAGAGATTCGCCTAGTTGCGCACTTTGGGTCGACATACTATATGTAGACTTAAGTGTGTAGTGTATGTGTTTGTATAAATGCTTGTATTAGTATGTATTGAATTAAATGATGTTATGTAGTGGTTTGAGAATGATTTCTTGATTAATATGCTGACCTAAATGATTTCCTACATGTTGACCATATGCATGATTCCATTACATGCATGGAATGTATGTGTTTGAAGATTTTCTTAAGTTGAATGTTATAACATGTGTTAACATGCTCACATGATTGTATTTCAATTCCAAAACCTTTGCATATATTGTTAATGTGATTTCATGGATGTGTGGGACTAGTCTTAGTCCAGGCAGTCGGTAACCGAGCGAATTCGTGGCTGACTGGTCATAGCCACGAACGACGCGTCGATGAATGTGATTCGTGTTGAGAGTTGGCGGCAGTGGTTAGGCCACGCGAAGTGTTTTACGCACTTCATGTCGTTCAATTCGAGATGCGATTGCGCTAGTCGAGCCCGTCAAGTAACCCGACTGGCCGTTGTATGTTCACCTTGTATGAGTCATAACTGCTTGAACCTAGGGTACTGAACTTACCATTGTAAACCCTGTTAACCATGGTACCTTGATCCATAAAGACTCATGAGCCGGGCATGGTGGTATGGGACACCGTGGTCGAGCTGTCGGCCTACGCTGGGGCCACAAACCTCCCCGTAGTGACCAGTGAGCACCTAGACTCGTGAGCAGATTATGGTGGTATGGGACACTATATTCTAGCTGTCGGCCTACACTGATCAGGCGACGAGCCCTTTGTAGTGACCGCGAGCGTATTCTGAGTTCACGGGAGGCGACGACCCTTCCGTGCAGTAGAGTACAGTAGGCCTGTATTGATAAGGTGATGGGGGAGCGGTGCAACGAGTGCGAGCAACAGCCCTGGCAGCCCTTGCAGTGACCTACGAAATGTACATCGTATGAGATTACTAGGAGTGACGACCCTAGACAGGATCCGTGTTGGGATTGATACAAGGGAAGTACCTTAGTTTCCCAATCCTGCTGTTTGAATGGATTAATAACAACTTGGTAATCATATCACCATAGCATTGCATGTGCCTGGAAGATGTGGAGCACTCTAGGGAGTGTGGCATGCCGCGGTCGTAAGATGTTGCCGTATGAGGGTGATCGTCGGTGAGGGCATACATCACGTCATGTCATAATTGCATTAACAACAGTATTAGGATTGTTTGATTTACTGCGTTACTATTATCGCATGATTGATTTGAGAACATGTTAATCCTTGCTCTATTATTCCACTGAGTTAGCTACTCACTCCCACGTTACGGGACGGTGTTCCTGGACACCCACCAGACCTTTTGTGATTGCAGATGACGGCGCGGCCTATGAGGCGGAGCTGGACTTGATGATGAGGAGGAGGATCCCTCCTTTATGCGTGTTCTGATTGACGGGATTACAGGGAGGTTGATTAGATACTTTGACACTTGTCATTTTATATTTTTAGCGCACTCCTGTATATTCGTTTTGTCTACTTTTGGAGTATACATGTATGTATATAACCTGGTAACATATCCACACTCTGGAGGCATACAACAGTTTATATATGTTATACATACTATTACAGACTTCCGCTGGTTAATTTAACTGTCTTTGGAGTATGATATGCGGTTCTAGCTTAATCTCACTCATGTTTAATACATTATCACAGACAACATTCAATCATACATATCTATGTTGCATAAATAACATTTTGGAACTCGGGAGTTGGGTTTTTGCTCGACCCCCCGATTTTCGGGATGTTACAGCAGAATATGGTGGTATGGGACACTGTATTCGAGTTGTCCTCCTATACTGGCGCAGCCTAGCTGTGGTCCCCAGTCAGGTTGGTGACGAGCCTTCAAAAATAGACTGTCAGTTGGTAGGACGTTTGTGGGGTGACCTCGAGTATGAATAGGCCTACCTCGGCATAGCCTGGCTGTGGTCCCCAGTCGGGTTGGTGACGAGCCTTTGAAAATAGACTGCCAGTTGGTAGGGCATTGGTGGTAGTGACCTGAACTTGCCTATCGTATGTAATTAACTAGGATTGACGACTCTAGATGGATCAATGTTGGGCAAATGATAAAAAGGGTAGTACCTTAGTATCTCAATCCTACTGTTTAAAAAGGACTAATAAGAACTTGTTAATCATGCTCATAACATCGCACTGCATGTGCCGTTTGGCGTTAGGCAGAACACCGAGAAAGTGATTGACATGCGTGACCGTGAGATGAAGATCGCAGAGGGAGTGTACGCGAGGGCATGCATCATTTATACATACCATTCTTGCATTAACAAGAGTAACTAAGATATGTCTGTTGAATTGCTTTATCATTACTGCTTGATTGAATCGATAACATGTTAACCTTTGTTGTATAGTTCCACTGAGTTGAGCACTCACTCCCACGTTATGGGACGGTATTTTAAACACCCACCAGACCCTGATTTCATTTCAGATAATGGCGATGCATGCGAAGCGGAGCCGGAGTTTGAGGATGATGAGGAGGCATTCTCTTACATGCAATTTTTGGGTAGATTCGTGTGAGTCGAGTCCGGATCGACGAGGCTTCAGGGATTATACTTGTAGAGGACTATTACATTCCCTTTTGACATTTTGTATCTTGACACACCACTTGTAAATATTAGCCTGGCATTACATACATACTTTGGGGCCTTACACTAGTTTATATATTCATTTCAGTCTTCCGCTTGCGTATTAAACTGTCCTTAGATTATGTTTGCTGATTTGGCTTAATCTTATTCATGTTTCATACACTAATACAAACAACATTCATCCATCATTGAAATTGTTGCATAAGTGATGTTTTGGAACTCGGGAGCTGAGCTATGCTCGACCCCCGATTTTCATGGCGCTACACATCACCTTGGGCCTCACATAAGGGCTTTATATACATCACATTAGGCCTCACATATGGGCCTCACATACATCAAATGGGCCGCAATACATGGAACTCGTATACATCAAATGGGTCGCACTATGTGGGCCTCATATACATCAAATGGGCCACATCACATGGGTTACACTAATGGGACTCATATACATTAAGTGGGCCATATCACATGGGTTGCACTAATGGCCCTTATATACAATAAGTAGGCCACATTAATGGGCCGTACCAATGGGCCTCATATACATCAGGTGGGCTTTGCATATAGCAGGTGGGCCCTGCGTATACATTAGATGGCCTCACTAGACGGAAGGCTTAGATACAATACATACATCACAATTGGGTCCCACTAAATGAGTCACAAATACATCACATTAAGGTGGGCCTTGCACATTCCAAATGGGCCTCAAATACATCACAATGGGCCACTTCCATGGGCCTCAAATATATCACAATGGGCTGCACAAGTGGACAGCATAGATGAAACACCTACAGCATAATGGGCCCTGCATTCACACAGCAGGTAGGCCCTTCATCCATGGCCAGACGGTGTGATTTACAACACATACATCATGAAGTCCCACTGTCTAGCTGAGGATATACAACACGTGCATCATGGCTGGCCTCACGTCCTAGAAATGGACCAACGGCCAGGATATAAATCACATACATCACATAGGTCCCATCCTATGGACGGTGCAGATAAGACCCATATATCACGGAGTCCCACATGCAGAAAACAGGTGGATGGTGGGATTATACAATACATACACTCAAGGTAGGCCCCACCCCACATGTGCCACATGTGTAGGGCGGGCCCCACCATCCAACAAAGGGACGGACGGTCTAGGTATAACATATACCTCACGATTAAGCCCACATAACTTGTTGGCATCTTTATAGCAGTTAAATAGTTGCTATAAAGTACACCACCAATCCGTTAACAAAGGTGGGTCCCACATGGGGCCCACCATAAGGTTTATTTTCCATCTCATCTGTTCATAAGGTCACGAAGACCTGAATTAAGAGGAAAAATAAACTTCATTTTGATCCAAAACTTCTGTGACCCAAAAACGGCTTTAATGGTAGACGTTCAATTCCCTGCTGCTCTTGTAGTGTGGACCACCTGAGTTCCATGTACAGCTAATTTTTGGGGTGACCCGTTGATTAAAGGAGACCCATCAAATGCACGATGTTGATGTTCCATATACATCACGGTGGGGCCTGTGGTGGGACCCATGGTCCCACCCTTCAACAAGCAATAAGGACACTGCTTGCTGCAGCGTCCAGAGGACGCTGGTAGCAACAGTGTCCAGACCCCCCCTCCCCTTTTTTTAATATCGGTGGTTTTTCCTAGGTAGGGTCTACATTAGGATGATCTAGTCCGTCTGTTGCATTCTTCGGCTCGTGACAGATATAATGAGCCCAATATTTGATGTGTTTTGATGCACAGAAACATCACAACGGGCCCTAATAATTTATCATTATTAAAATAGTCTGTTCGATGGCGTGGCCCACCAGGGATTTGGATTGTCTTCATTTTTCAGTTCAAGGCCTAAAATAAGCTGAGGAATTGGATGGACAGTGTGGATTAAATACATACATCATGGGAGGGGGCCTGTTGTGGTCCCACAGCCCCTCTCTACTACAAGCAAGCCGGACGCTTCTTGTTGCAATGTTCTTTAGATGCTGGCTGCAGCGTCCACCACACACCATCACACTCACGTTGTTGTGGGATTTCACCATCTATGTTAGACCACTTAGTGGATGGCCTGGATGGTCCACTAGATGGATAGCGAGGATCAAATAAATGTGTCAAGGGTGGGCCATCAATAGGGAAAAAGAGAAATAGAGAGGATGAGAGGAAAAACAAGTGATGGTGGGCTCCTCCACTATGAGCCTTCCAAGCATTTACAATACATACTTCAAGATGGGTCCCAAATGGGATCCATACCATCAATCGGTAGGCCCCACTTGGTTCATCATAAAATTTATAATCTAAACCTACAAAACACCCACCGATTTCGCTCCTTTTTGGCTCATTGGACTCCTTAGCTCCTAGGCTTTGATTTTGATGGAGGATGATGAAGATTGAAGGGTTAGGATGAAAGATGAGGGGGTAAGAAGGTGGGCCACACTCTTAGCTCTCTCTTGAGAAGCTTGGAAAAATGGTGGAGAGAATGAGAGAGAGAGGAGATGTAAGGAGAGAGGGATGGTTGATGGATGGAGTGATGGGTGATGGGTGGTATGGATTGTGCAAGAGAGTGACATCAAAGGCATGAGTTGTGTTGACTTTTGGGTGAGAGAGGGATGTGTGTTTTACTTGATAATTGATAGGATTGATTTGATAGATTGTAGAGATTCTCTTCTCAGGATTGCAATGCACGGCATTTTCTCGAAATAAATGCGAGCTCACAACTCCTAGCCTAGGTATCGCAACGGCACGCGAGACCCAGTGTTGAAACCCAGGCAATGGCACGGACACAAGGGTACAAGTCTCGAGTTAAACCAACTCAGATCTATAGAATGCAACATAGGGTCGTGAGCAAACATTGATTATAGGTCGCGGGTTACCGTAATTCGACGGGGAGGACTGCGAGAGTCTACGAAATTGTACAGACTAGGATATACAAGGAATCTAATGGACAGTGGATTTCTCTTAAAACATCACTGTGGGGCCCATCGAGCATCTCAGCGTAAGAAACCTCCCACGTATGCACGTCTGGACACCGTTTCCTCCATGGGCCGTTTTGCGAGTGTGATCACAGTCGGATCTCTGATCTGGACTGTCCAGAGGAGAGCAAGGGTGGCCACGACCCTAAACATGTCGTCAGAACAGGTTCTTAGATGCTCCTCTTGCCAAAAATTCCATTCAAATGCAAGGAGTTTGCGTTTCTCACTGCGCACGCACGTTGCTGTGTAAAGGAGCTACTCTCATCGACTCTAGCCATTCCATCGCCCCTATTCTTTATAAAAGGGAGAGAGAAAGAGAGAGGGGCCATCAGATCATCCAAGGAGGGATGTGTGAAGAGGGGAGAGAGATAAAGAGAGAGAGAGAGCGGGCGTGGACTGGCCTCAACTGGGAGTTTCTTCTTCCTCTTTGGTTTCTTCTTTTCTTCTAATGTTTTTCAAAGGATTTAGCGTCATCATGGTGATGATCGGTTAAACCTCTTAGCTAAGGCTAAGAGGTAAAGCTTGTATCATGATGGGGTGTTTTCTACGACTTTGATTCATGTTTTATGAACTCTCTTTGATTATAGTTTGATTATATAAAAAATCATAGTTTTAATGGTTTACTTGCATATAGGTTATGGTCGTAGGAATCCTGTTGTTCACCATCGTCTCCTGAGCATGGTTGGATGATGGAATCCTTCCTAACATTCATACATCTCTTAGATTGGTTGTGGATTGGTTAAATTATATTTTTTGCTTTGTCTCATAGGCATGGTTTTATGATGGAATCAATTCTAATTCTCATACCTCTCATCTCTTGAAAGCTAGATCAAAGGAAGTTCAGAGTTGATTTTTAATGTTGTATCGTCCAACTCGATAAAGATGGGACTCTAAATATAGTTGTGTTTATGAATCAAGCATAGATCTCCCTGATCTCTACAAGTGGATCCTTGAAAACCTTAGTTTTCCATCTTTAAATTTTACAAGTTTTAGTCTAATATTTTACCATTATTTCTCTTAAATTTCTTAATTTAGATTACAACTCCGTCTAGTTTTAGTTCTAGTTACTTTCAGATTACGTACAAGGTTCAGTCTCTGTGGATTCGACCTCGGTCTTACCAAGATTATTACTACATTGCAACACTATACTTGGGGTGTGAACAAGTTTTTGATACCGTTGTCGGGGATTGACGGTTATGTTGTTGTAAAATTAACTAGTTTTGGAATTAGGTTAAGATTACGGTTTTCTAACTTAGGTTTAGGTTTTTCTGTTTTACTTTTTTTTAGAAACTAGCCTAACTTTCTAATTTTGTAGGACTTCGAGATAGACTTTCTAAATTGGTAATCTCTTTCTAATTCTTCTATTTTTTCTATTTTTTAGGATTAGGGTTTTAGTTTTTTATTTTTAGAAATTTCTAATTCTAGGATTTTCTTTTTAGAAACTAACTTACTTTTTAACTTTAGGATTAGGGTTTTATTTTTCTATTTTTAGAAATTTTCTAATTCTAGGATTTTCTTTTTAGAAACTTACTTTTTAACTTTAGGTTTAGAACTGTCTTAATTATTTTTAGAAATTTTCTATTTTTGGTTCTAAAAATTTTTCCTTTTTAGAAACTAGTTTACTTTCTATTTCTATTTTAGGAACATTCTAACTTTAGAATTTCTCT
The DNA here is from genome assembly GCA_037074715.1 of Magnolia kwangsiensis. Lineage (NCBI taxonomy): Eukaryota > Viridiplantae > Streptophyta > Magnoliopsida > Magnoliales > Magnoliaceae > Magnolia > Magnolia kwangsiensis. The sequence continues at coordinate 145,079,251 of CM073573.1, forward strand.
TTTTAGAAACTAATTTCTTTTGTTTTCTTTTGTAGGATTTTAACATAGGAACTTCTAATTTGGTAACTTCCAACTTCTCCTCCTCTTACTTTCCATACTGTTGTAGGATCTTTTCTTTTATTTTTCTTAGGATTAGATTCAAACTTAGGGTTTCACCTTGGAAGAGTGGGTATGTCAATATGCTAAGATGGATAAGAGATATTGGGGAGGAAAGTATAATGATTATGATGAAATTCAACCTATATCTTAAGACCTTCTTTAAACCATCATCGAGAACCAACTAGAATATCTATCGGCTAAGAAGTCCTTATGCGATCATAATTATGGAAATGAGTATTATTATCAACCATCATATTCTCCCACCTATGATCCGTATGACTATAACCAGTGGAAACATCAAAATTGGGAAGATGAACCATCAATACACCCTAATGAACATTCTCTCGGGTCTTCTACCTTTGAAACCCAATCAGAAACAATTCAAGAGGAGTCACTTCAGGGTAACATATATGATTTTTTAGGCGTTAGAAAAATGATAGAAGCACTTGCATTGCCCATCGATAAGACATTGGAGGCTAGTTTATCCCAACTACAACTCAATCCAGAAGCACAATGTGAGGAAAGTGATCATAACTCGCTTTTGAAGAACTCTAGAATTTAGAATGAAGAGTTGGATTATGTTAATGAGCATATGGTTCAATTTTCTAAAGAGTCGATCTCGATGACAGTTCAAAAGAATGATCAAGAGACGTGGGTGTCTCTCAAATATAATGATGATGACACACTTCACTCGCATGACACACTTGGGTTCAATGATGAAGGAGAGGTTAGTTTATTCGAACTTCAACCTAATTTAGGAGTAGAATGTGAGGGAAGCAATCTCATCCCAAATGACTGCACTAAATTGGAAGATGATGAGTTTTGGGATGATAATCATAAATGTGCAGCCCAAATTCCTCTGAAATCAATCTCAAATTTGGTCCAAGTCAATGATCAAGGGGTACAGGAAGTGGCTGACCACAATGATTTACTCCACCCAGCTGACATGACTGATCTAAATGTGGAGGATGAGCATCTTACAAATCGACCCTTCTAACCCTTGTGAGACATGTTTGGACCACTTCCGTAAATTGAATGATGATATGATTTGGGAGAGAGATAAGTTGCTCGATATGACTCTGGAATTTGAAACCACCCAGTTGAGGCCACCATCTGACCTGTACACTTTTGACAATTCAATTCTTCTTTTGACTAGTATCAATGAACAGAGTCCTCACATCAATACTTCGTCTACTGAACTTCAATTTGTCTATGCAGGGCTAAAGCAAGAAAGCATACCCCAATCTACTTTTAAAGATGATGAAGTCCTTGAGCATCTCATTATAGATTTCAATATGGAAAATAAGTCACTCTCAGATGAATTTTCCAACTCTTTAGACAATTGCTTAGCACACTTTTCAGATTCGAATGATCCTATGGTTAAAGAAATAATGAATGCCTCACAAGAGAATATTTCGGTAATCGTTACTAATCGAGAGAACCCTTATTCTGAAGCATCTCCTTCTCCATATCCTGAACATTTACCATTAAAGGAGGAGGAGCTAAAAATTGAACGAAGTCTGAAACTTTAGAATGTGTCGAGACTACATCACTTTCTGAGAATTTTTTTGAATTTTATCTACTTGTAGTCTTTGATTCACCATGGAGTACTAACATTGACACTTTTTTCGTCACAGGTGAATCATATCTCCTTTGGATACCTCAAGCGATTCAACGACAATTTTTTGATGAGGTACATAAGTTTCTCTAGAAAGTCCAGGGCATCCAAGCTTATTACAAAATGGGCTTTTGGATGATCCTGTTGAGAAATCTACTAAGAAATTTATCAAGATATTGGCCAGAAGAGGAACCTTACGGCATGACTGAGTAGCTTTTCCTTTGTTTTCATATGACTAGGGTAGTTTGCTTTATGTCGTTCTAGGATAGTCGGCTTAATGCCATTAGGATAGTTTGCTTTCCAGTGTGCTAGGATAGTTTACTCTTGTGTTGACCCTCTTTCATGCTGAGATCTCTTTGAAAAAAGCCGTTCAATTTTCTTCATAAGGTACTATCTTTCCTTCACTTCTCCTTCAATTTTGTTATCTCACATGCATTGTATGCTCATATCTTTTACATTGAGGACAATATGGATTTTAGGTTGGGGATGGGAGATTAGGTTACCTAATCAGTATATTCTTGGCCTTGAGCAAAAATTGTGAAATTTTTTAAATTTTTTCTAAAAATTCTTGTGAATTCGAAGTGATTTTGACGGCCGTCTTTGATTTAAAAGTAAAAGATACATAATGTTGGTAATTTATGACTCTTAGATTCATCTATCTGTTACATTTCACAGTTAAGTTCGAATTGTTAATCCATGATTAGAAGTTTTAAACATTGATTGAATCATGATTTCACTTACCACACCTAGCTTACACATTAAGGCTTCAGTTTGATATTGAATTGTTAACCTGGTAGTCACTAGACATGGAAGGAGCCAACATGGGGAATTTATCCATCATGTTCAAAGAAGAAAAAAATAATATCTAGCTAAAAAACAGTTGTCTTCGAAAAGGGTAGGGCAAATGGTCTTCACCATAGGTTTGCTCCTTATGAGTGAGGGTTTAATTCCCTAAGGTTGACACGGCATGAAAGCCGCCGATAAGAAAAAAATTTGAACTGTAAGGCAAGTTTTGGTTTAGGTTGGAATATTTAGGAATGCTCTGTTTGATTATCAAAGTTATCATGAAAATTGACGATTGGACTCTTAATGATGATAAGCCGAGATTACACTACATACTCATGGAACTTAATGTTTAGAATTGCTCTAATCGATGGATTAATACTTCGAACTTGACTATGAAGTTTACAATGCGCTTGAGTCCAGGTGAAAAGTAATGCCCAACATTGATGTATCTTAAAATTCTATGATATAGATTACTTTTCCAAAATCGGTTGAGTTTATAAAAATTTATCTTATAATTCTCAACTTTTTTTTGCATACTTTTTTCAGGACTAGCAAAATGATGGTTAGAGATTATGTTGAGGGTCAAATATTGTATATTAGCCTCAGTTATTACCTGAATTTACAAACATAATACTGTTTAATGGCTTATTTTAATCGTGTTTGTGTTGCAAGGTGAATTTAGGAGCCTGTACTGAAAATGGGTACTAAAAGCATAGATTTAATGCTCCGAAGTCACCAAGGCAAGGGATGGACCCCAAGGGACCAAGATCGAAGAATTTAAATACCAAAGATCTGAGAAAATTAAGTAATTGAAGTCCAAGAGGCCTGAAAATCATCCAGAATGTAAGAACATAGGGTTCTCACCATCCGTTCGCCCCGAAACTTAATATATATACTAAGGACCATAAATTAAATATACACATCAAATTTCAGCTATTAGATCCTTGTGAAAGTGGCCCAACAGACATATTAGTCCACAATACTCTGATCTAGGGCCCACCTGATATCTGGATATGCTTCAATTTTGATCTCAACCCCTCAAATGGGGTGAAAAAATGGATGGACGAAGTGGATTTCGCATACACATCGCAGTGGACCCTACATGAGCATGTGGAAGTGCACATGTGGTGCACTCCCGCACCACACCATTACCATGGACTCGATCAACACATCCTTCTACGACCCATCTCACTTAAGCGTCCAGCGAACACACCTGCCGCTGTTGGTTGTTCTCAGTGGGCCACACCCATCATACAAATGGATGATCTGGACCGTCCAATGTGTTTAGGGGGCGTCAACCACAACCATGCTTTCCTTTTGGTCCCATGCACATGTACACATGCAGATCACCATCAAACGTATGATGAACGGAGGTGTGATTCGATACAGTGAGCTGCACTAAAACTTGACCAAAACTACCCCCTCCCAACCGAAATTTCGCTAAGAATCTAATGGATGGGCCCACCAAGCATCTCAGCACAAGAAACCTCCCACGTACACACATCCAGACGCCGTTTCCTCCATGGGCAATTTTTGCGAGCGTGATCACATTCGGATCTCTGATCCAGACCGTCCAGAGGAGAGAGAGGGTGGCCACAACCCTAGCCATGTCGTCAAAATAGGTTCTTCGATGCTCCGATTGCCAAAAATTCCATTCAAATGTAAGGAGTTTGTGTTTCTCACTACGCACACATGTTGCTGCGTAAAGGAGTTGCTCCCACCGACTCCAGCCATTCCACTGCCCCTATTCTTTATAAAAGGGAGATAGAAAGAGAGAGGAGGCCATCAGATCATCCAAGGAGGGACATGTGAAGAGGAGAGAGAGAGAGAGAGAGAGAGAGAGAGAGAGAGAGAGAAAGAGAACAGGCGTGGGCTGTCCTCAGCTGGGAGTCTCTTCTTCCCTCTTTAGTTTATTCTTTTCTTCTAATGTTTTTCTGAGGATTTAGGGTCATCATGGTGATGATCGGCTAAACCTCTTATGTAGGGCTAAGAGGTGAAGCTTGTATCGTGATGGGTATTTTCTACGACTTTGACTCATATTTTATGAACTCTCTTTGATTATAGTTTAATTATATGGAATATTCATAATTTTTAATGGTTTGTTGTGACTTAAATTACAATGGATCTGTAATAGCTTTGAGTATTTTTATGCTTGTATAGAGGTTATGGTCGTAAGAATCCTATTGTTCACCATCGTCTCCTAGGTATGGTTGGATGATGAAATCCTTCATAATGTTCATACATCTCTTAGATTGGCTGTGGATTGGTTAAATTTTGATTGTTTGCTTTATCTTATGAGCGTGGTTTTGTGATGGAATCAATTCTAATTATAATACCTATCATCTCTTGAAAGTTAGATTAAAGGAAGTTCAGAGTTAATTTTTAATGTTATATCGTCCAACTGGATGAAGATGGGACTCTAAATCCAGTTGTGTTTATGAATTAAGCATAAATCTCCCTAATCTCTACAAGTTGATCCTTGGAAATCCTAGTTTTTCACTTTTAAATTTTACAAGTTTTAGTTTAATATTTCACCATTATTTCTCTTAAAATTCCTTAATTTAAAATCCATCTTCTTCTAGTTCTAGTTTTGGTTACTTTCAGATTATATACAAGGTTCAATCCCTATGGATTCGACCTCGATCTTAACGAGATTATTACTACATCACAACCCTATACTTGGGGTGTGAACACTAACCCAATCCATGCACTATCCATTTAGCTAATCGCAATCGATGCTAGTTTTTATTAAGAAATTTGTAAGGTTTTTTAAAAGGATTTAGTCCATCGGATCGCAAATTAATGGTCACAATTTATGCTAATTTTTATTAAAAAATTTGTGGGGTTTTTAAAAATGATTTAGTCCATCAGATCACAAATCGACGATCACGATCAATGCTCGTTTTTATTTAGAAATTTATGAGGTTTTTGAAAATGATTTAATCCATTAGATCGTGAATCGATGGTTACGATCGATGTGGGTTTTTATTGGGATATGTTTAGTAGATTTTATACCTCCTTTCTCCTCCATGACCCTCTTTTGTAGGCGATCAGCATTGACATAAATAGTGGGAGAATGGTGATGATGATGATTGTGTGGGCCATTTGTAAGGGGATTTAATGGGCATTCAATCCTTCTTTAGCAGCTTTGTACATAATTTCTCTTATATTCTTCTTTGACGGATCAGGAATTTGTACTTGTACGACCCAAATGGTCGTGATGATGAAATGTACCTTTTACTCCATATCTTGGTCATTTGATGAATGTTCTTGATGTATTGGGTCTTGAGGAAGCTGATTGATGGCATGGATCATTTCTTGATGATGCTTTAATGGTTCGGATCATTCAGGTCCACCTTGATCATCATCTAAGCACTTTCAAGTCTGGTAGGCCTGTTTCGAACCCACATCTTCATGATTTGTCACTTGAAAAAGGTTTTAGACATTTTTAATTGTATTTTAGATGAAGTAGAGGTCCATTCAAAGCATGGGCAGCAACCAGGGTGCCTCCGGCTAATGTCACCTATCATTTTCACCTACCGCAGGCCCTAGAGTCAATCCCGCAAAAGCGAGGTTAGAATGTATGGACCAATGGCAACCTGGTCGTCACCGGTCTTACATCTATTAAGCTGCTTTGGCTCATTATAATTGGACAAATACAACATTCTCCTTTTGCTGGTCTTCATTCCCTTCTGTCAACGAACATTCGATTCCTGCCATGGATCTTCTTCTCGTCTCTTTCCTTCTTTTTGTCCTTTCTTCATCTTGGCCATCCTCTTCATGGGCCACCTAAGATGGATTTTTGGGTGATATCATTACTGGAGTTAGTAGGTCTCACACGTCAGATTCCCCTCTTTGCTTGGATGATGGAGATATTCTTCTCATTGATGGCTTAGATGATGCATTAGTGAGGGGTAGTAATAGCGGGGTTAATGAAGGCTTAGAGGTGGTGGTTGGGGTTGGATTAAATGCCTCCATCAATGGAGGATTTTGAAGAGGCCTTGGATTAAGGTTTTGATGGTGGGGACAGACTTGAAAGAGAGGTTATGGGTCCCATCGGAGTAGGCCATATAAATGTGACTTTGGATGGTGAGGATGAAGCCATGATTGATGTTGAGGGGTTGATCTACCAGTTTGATGGCTTGAATAGCTAGGGGACCACCTTGGATGGCTTAGATTGTAGTGTGGATGATCCGAATGCAAGATCCTTTAACTTGATTAGTCTTAATGAGATTCCATCCACGGTAGATGGTAATGTAGCTCCTCTCAATATTTGACAGTGTGGATGACTTGACAGCTCTTTAGATCGATCAGGATGATAGATGGATGCATACCTCTCTTCAAGATGGGCTGATCGGTGGAGATCTCAACATTGGTGCTTCGATCGAGCCCATGACAATGCCCTTGGTTGGCTCAAATGATGCGTTAGATGGTTCAAATCATTGCATGGCATCTTTGATGGATCACGAGGCATTTTTGGACAGTCAGATCAATCCCGTTTGCGGTGCAGTTTTTTTACAACATCTCGACAGTCAATCTTGATTGTGGTGATCATTCGTTGTTTCTGTCTCCTCTTCGCTTACAACGGCAGATGTACCCGTGCGATCCACCTATAAGATAGATGTGTCTTCCCGAGCTGTTGAGGATAAAGCTGAGTTATTAACCGTGACCCCTGGAGTGCTTGATGTGGCAACTGGAGAGTTCCCAACTTCGAAGATTGCATTTGTTGACCCTCTTTGGTCTGATGTTGATGTTAATATTCAAGATGAGGGGATGCCACATTTTAATAAGTTTCCTAGTTCTTCTGAGATGATGGTTCTTGTTGGCGTTCTCATGCATACTTGCCGACTCCAACTGCGATCGGTCTGCTCTGATTGGCTGCGGAGCTTGTCAGACTTCAAGCTCCATGAGATGGAGTATTACATCTTCGGAAGGGTCCTTCGGCTGATTTAGATAAATGTTGACTGAAGGATGCTCCAGGCATCTTTGGACAGTTGGGTTCCAGCGTTGAACTTATTTGAGTTCAATGATCTGGAGCTAGGACAGTCCTTGGAGGAGATATCATACATGACCGAATTACCCTTGGATCATTCACCTCATATCATAGAGAGATGCCATGCGAAGGCAGATGATTCTCACCACTGGTTCGGTATTCCATATCTAATCCGAGCTGAAGTTTATGGCTGGGATGCAGTCATTTTCTCCTCGGATGCTTTGTATGACGCCTTCTCGATTGATAAGGTCTTTCTGGGGACTACGCGATCTTTAGAGTGTCGCACTGCCCTTATCTTTTTTCTGATCATCGAGCTCTTATTCTCTAGGGGGCATCGATTGACTCTTCCACCACTCTTTGAGGTGTTGAGCTACGCATACTTCCAGAAGAGCATTGCATCCTTAGTCCATGCTAAGGTATTTAAGGGATTGACTAACTATAGTCGTGGCCGTATTTGTGTCCTGTGGGGTTGTTACACCTTCCACCAGGTATATATCCTTCTTTGCACCATCATTCTTTTGGATTTGTTGCTATTGCATCTATTCCTTTTGCATCTTTGTTGATTTTACTCATCTGATCTTGACAGTTGTGGCTTTAAGAGAGGTTGGTGATGACAGGTCCACTTTCTTGATCCATTCCCCGGGCCGATATTCCTTGCCATATTATGAGGCTTCCTCATAAAGCAAGTATGAGCGAGTCATTATATCACTGGATGTTTGCGCAATTGTATAGTTGGGAGATCCGTTGGGAGTCTTCCTGGCTTACTTGTCCACTCGTCATTTGCAGTGCCCTGAAGAAAGCCTCTGATCATCGTGGGGTTACAGTCGTATTTTTCCTATCACCGAATTAGATTCCTCTAGTTCAAATTCTGGCAGGACATTCCAGCTTTTGCTTATTTGGGCTTAAGAAATTGTCCTCTTCCACAAGTGACTCGAGGTCTAAGCACTCAAGTTTGTATACTCTAGGATGGCTGCTTGATGGCTATTGCGCTGGGATTTGAGTCTTGGGGGGCCACCTTTAGAGACTGTTCCATATCTTCAATGGGTAGCAGAGTAATTATTTTATCATCACCTTCTAGGCTGGCTTCTGACGAATGAGATAACTAAGATGGACTTTCCTAATGTCAGGTCCGCTATCGAATTTTATGAGCCCTTTGAGGAGTAGCCTTTCATTGATCTTGGCTTCCTTGTATCTACCCATGGCCATCTTTTATCAGAGATCTCCTCATTGCGTTATATGTGTGTTGAGATGTCTCAACGGCTTTCATCTTCTCATCGGGAGGATGAGGAGGAGAGAGTTGCTTGGCAGTTTAAGCTGGAGGAGCTATATTACCTGCGCATAGAGATTAGTAGGCAACGAGAGCGGTTAGCTAAGCTTAAGACCGAGGAGTGGCACTTACCTGGTGAGGAGAGCTGAGAGTTTTCTTATATGCTTTTTTATTTTGAGAAAACATTTATTTTGTTTTTAAAAGACACATGCATGTAATGAAAAAGTAAATGAAATGAGAAAAGATTTTTTTGAAAACTTTGTGCCCTGTATCATCTATGTGTACATGTGTCTGGATTTTTGTGTCAGGTTGCAGGAATCAAAATTGTGGCTGAGCCAGTGTTTTGACTTATGACTTGGAGTAGTGCCTTGGGAGAATCCTTGATTCCCTAGGGGAGTATATAGCTGAGACAACTGCCTTTCAGAGTTTATTAAATGTAGTAGAATCTTTATCTTTGATTGTACTTCCTCTTGTTCTTGACTTGAGGCTTTCTACTACCTGTCTTGGACTGTCTTTTAATACCTACTATTTCTTTTTCTTTTCTTTTCTTTGAGCCATTTTTTCCTATAACGCCCTTTTGGGTTTTCACTACAATCGGATTTTCTCATCATTTTTGCCCATGGCCCTTTCGAGTTTTCACCACATCCCGGGTATTGATCTTACCTGTCCCTTAGTGGCTGTGTTGTTTTTCCCTTAGTGCCCTTTCGAATTTTCACAAAGTTCGTTATGTACTCATTGTCTTCACTCAGAGCTCCCCTTCAGGTTTTCACTTCACCCTCTTTGTTTAGGAACTTTCTTTTTCTTTTTCTTTTTCTTTTTCCATGGTGACTAAGGGGTCAGAATTCCATCGTTGTCGGCCAAATGACGGCTATTCTAACCTTTTCTTGAGTTATAATGGTAAATTTGTTGACCTTAGCCTGGCTCATCTTAAGGTGGAGGGATGATGGTTTTTTTTAGGGTCTGAACTACACACTCTTTATTTTGCCCTTATTTCATTCTCTCTCTCTCTCTCTCTCTCTCTCTCTCTCTCTCTCTCTCTCTCTCTCTCTCTCTCTCTATCCTTTATTCGAAGCTCTATTTTTGGTGGATGGGAAATGGAATTTTCAGGATGACCAACTTTGGTCAATTAACTTCAATTTTACTAATGTAACTGTAGATGATATTAAATAAACTTACCCGTGAAAGATTTTCATGTTGTCAGTGTTGATTGGCTTCAAAAGATCCTCTCCCTTCATATTGGTGAGCCGGAGAGCACCTCTTGGAAGTATTTTTCTGATGATTAGCGGTCCTTCCCACAAGGATTTAAACTGTCCTTAGGGATCTGGAAGATGAGATGGTAAAATGTGTTTCATGACCATATCACCAATCTTGAAGCTTCTCTTTTGAACACTTATGTTGTAGGCATAAGCAATTTTTTCTAATAGCTTTAGGAATGACTTAGTTCACACATGCACTTCTCGTCTTCTAGGTGTAGCTAATCTTATCTGGCCTTTAGTCATTCCCCTTCCTCGATTTCACTCTCCATTCATATTCAAAGAGATGGTATTTGCACTTCAACTAGTAATACTGCTTCCATTTTGTATATAAGCTCAAAAGGAGTTGTGCCTGTAGTAGACCATACATACCTCCGATAGGCCTAAAGTGCATATGGGAGCATCTCAAACTAATCTTTGTATGTCTTGACTAACTTCTCGAGTATCCTTATAGTGTCTTATTAGCAACTTTCACTCCTTTATTCATCTAGGGGAAGTTGGAGGTTGACCATCGGTGCTAAATCTTAAACTTTCAAAGGAAGCCTTTCATCTTCTTGTTGACGAAGGGAAAACCATTGTCAGTGATGATAGTGTGTGGGAATCTATATCGGCTAATGATATTATTCTTTATAAATTTGATTACTTGAGACGTTGTTATAGTGGTGTAAGATGTTGCTTCTACCCACTCGGTGAAGTACTCAACTGCCACAAGTATATACTCATGACCATTTAAAGCTTTCTGATGATATAGATACCCCAAAAGGAAAAGGGTCATGACATAGTCAAGTTATATAGCTCTAAGGTTAGGGCATGTATTTTATTTGCATACTCTTGACACTTGAAACACTTCCTAACGTGTTGGTAACAGTCTATCTCCATAGTCATCTAATAGTAGTCAAGTCATAGAATCTTCTTCACCATCATGTGTCCATTCATGTGCGGCCACACACTCCGTCATGAATTTCTTCCATAATCTTTGCAACTTTAGATTCGTCGATGCATTTGAGGAGGATTTGATATAAGATCACTTGAAGAGAATTTCACCGTTGATTGTGAACTGTCCTGCCAAAAGTTGGATGGTTCAGTGATCGGATGATGTAACTTCTTCCGGGTACTCCTGGCTTTCCAGATACCATTTGATGTCAGTATACTAGGGTTTGCCTCTAGGGGTGGCTTCGGCTTCTTCAATTTACAAGCAGAAGGCATGTTCATCAAAAAGTTCAAATGTGAGCTCCCATATTGATGCTCCTCTTGGAATTTCTACCATTCATCTAATGTAGCAAGAGGGTCTGCGAACTGGTTCTTTGCTTATGGCATGTATGAGAAGGTGACTTCTTTCAAATCTTTGATTAGATTTTTGCGATATACGTGATATGCTATCAACTTCTCATCTTTAGTCTTCTAGTCACCATTGGTATGGTTGATGATAAGATGTGAGTCTTTGAAAACTTGTACCTTTTTTACACCTAAGATTATGGCTTCTTTCAAACCGACAATGTAAGCTTCGTACTCTGCCATGTTGTTGGTGCACTTGAATGCTATTCGTCTGGAGATAGGAATTAGGATATCTTCAAAGAATAACGTCCACTCGTCTACCTTTCTTTCTTCTTCTCCCTCAATGAGTAAGAGATGTTCATCAAGGAAGAAGATCTTCAGTAGCTGATAATCGGGCAGTGAATGGGCAATGAGATGATCAGCAAGGGTCTGTCCCATAATTACCATTTGAATGACATAGGTGATGTCAAACTCAAACAAAAGTATCTTCCATTTGGCTATCCTTCTAATGAGTGCTAGCTTCTCAAACAAGTACTTGAGCGGATCCAAACGAGAGAGGAGAAGGATGGTATATGTGATCATGTATTGCTGAAGTCGCTGAGTTTCCCAAACTAGGGCCAGGCATGACTTCTCAAGTGTTGAATATTTGATCTCGTAATCTGTGAACTTGTGACTTAGATAATATATTGTTTGTTCCTTCCTATTTTGTCATGTTGGCCTAGGATGTTGTCAATGACGTTTGCTATTACTGAGATGTACAATAGTAGAGGTCATCCGGGAGTCGGTAGTACTAGAACTGGAGGATTCATGGGATATCTTCTGAAATGATCGAAGGCGACTTGACAATCATCGTTCCATTCCTTAGGCAAATTCTTCCGAAGGGGCTTGAATATCGATTCATGGATAGGACTGATTTATGCAATGAAGTGGCCGATGTACTAGATTCTACATAGGAAGCCATGAATTTCTCCTTTTTTTTATCTTCAGATGTGGCATTTCGATGATGGCTCTTGTCTTTGTTTCATCGACTCTAATGCCTTCCTGTAATGCCCTGAAAATCGAGGGTCGAGTAGGAGCCCAATTCCCGAGTTCCAATGCATCACTTATGCAACATAGATAATGATGAGTTAAATGTTGTCCGTATTAGTACTTTAAACATGAGTGAGATTAAACTAAAGCAGCATATCATACTCCAGAGATAAATTTAAATTACGCCAGCGGAAGACTATAATAAATATGTATAAAGAATATAAGAGATGGTACGTCTCCAGAGTATAATCATGTTCCAGGTTACACAATTACATGAACCGTTCAAAATACAAAATGTCAAAATGTGGTGGTCCAATATCTAAACCCTGCAGCCCCATCGATCAGAACGGTCTACATAACCCGCTTGACAACTGCATATAAGAGAACGCCTCCTCGTTGTCCTTGAAGTCAGGCTCCGCCTCGTAGGCATCGCCATCACCTGCAACTAAGACAGAGTCTGGTCGGTGTTTAAAATACCATCCCAGAACGTGGGAGTGAGTGATCACCTCAGTGGAACAATAAAGTAAAGGTTAACATGTTATCAATTCAGTCAAGCAGTAACGATAACGCAATACAACAATTAGGTCCTAAGTACTCTTGTTAATGCAAGAATGGTATGCGATAATGATACATGCCCTCGCCTACACTCCCTCAGCGTCTTCATCTCACGGCGCACATGGCAAACTCCCAAAAGTGCTCTTCCTCGCCAAAGCACATGCAGTGCGATGCATGCTCATGTTAGCCCATACTTAATTAAATTGATTCATATAGTAGTGTTAAGAAGCTAAGGTACCTCCCATATATCAATTTCCAAACAATGATCCTTTCTAGGGTCGTCAGTCCCAGGACATCCCATACGATGTTGCGGTTCTAGGTCACTATAAAGGGCTCGTCACCTGATCAGTGTAGGCCTAGTTTATACTCTAGTGGCTATAGAAAGGCTCATCGCCTCAACGCAGTCTCAGAGTATGCTCGAGGTCACTACAAAGGGCTCGTCACCTGATCAGTGTAGGTCAACAGCTCGAATACAGTGTCCCATACCACCGTATTTGGCTCACGAATCTGGGTTGCTCACTGGTCACTACGAGGAGGCTCGTCACCCCAGCGTAGGCCGACAGCTCGACCACGGTGTCCCATACCACCATGTCCGGCTCATGAGTCTTAGCGGATTGAGGTACCAAGGTTGAACGAGTTTTCACTGATGAGTTTGGTACCTTAAATTCAAGCAGGAGCGTCAATACATGGTGAACATACATTGGATCAACCGGGTTAGTTGAAAAACTCAACCGATACGAGCATATGTCGAGTCGATCAACATGGAACGGGCAAGAAACTCCGTGTGGCCTAACCACTGCCGACAAGCAGTGTACAACTCGAATTCATCAGGCATGTCTGTCATGATCAAGTAGTTCAACCACCGATCACATATCATTACCGACTGCCTGGACTACATCGTAGCCCCAAACACACTTCAACAATAAGCGTTCATGTTTGGTAATTGAGATAGCATGTAGCAAACAAATCAAATGTAAGTTCCATATAATCATCCTAACAAACACATAGAAAACATGTTAACATACATATGCATTCATCCATACAGCACATAGTAGTAAAACAGATTTCATGAAGGAAACCCTAGCCATAGATAAGGTTATTAAGAATCCTATCTCAATGGCCTCCTTTCATGTATTTACACAAGCATTTTCATATTCAGGCATTTTATCAAACACTTAGGCTACACATATCATATACATGTCATAAGGTAATTATAACAAGTATTATAGCAAATCCCTTTTCAAAAGGGTTCACCATACGTACAACAATCATGTACTCTCAATCAATAAACATGGAGAGCACAAATCATAATTCCATATTCATTCAGGCATTTCAACAAACACATAGAATGCATAAAAATCAACATAGTTTATATCTATATGTAATATATGAAAAACTTTGTATCTAAACACATGTGATAGCAATCAAGTCAATCATAAACCATTATTGACATTGAAAGCCTTGAAAACTATAACCTAAGTATTTATAGTCGGCACCTTACGCCGATAGACAAGTATCGAACTTAGTTTGTAAATCAAGCCTTTATCTACGGCACGATGACCACCTATAATAGGAAATAGGTTAGCTATTCCACCATCTATTCTATTTGAATCACTAAAAAAGGTTAGGGTTAGGATTTTTTACCCAAGTATAGAATTGGAATCACCCGTATAGCGATACAGATGGACTGATTCGGCACGTGGAGCAGCAAGGAAGAATCTCAGGAACAAACTCCAACTCTCTCTCACAAACTTTCTCTCTCTTTCCTTCTCTTTCTTCTCTTCTCTCTCCTAGGTTTAGAGAATTCGTATGAAATAGAAATGGAGTGGGTTTAGGCCTTTATATAGGCCCGGGACTGATGGAAATAGCCCTAGGGCCAAGGTATACTTAGGTTATAGCCAATTAGTGTTTGTTCCGATCCAACAGAGCACTTCTGGAGGCCCCTTTGCTGAATGTAGTCAGACTTAAGCTCCCTAACATTTGATCAAGGTCAAGCTAAGTTTTCAGTCCGATTGAATTTACAAATCGCCCATGGTGGATCAGTTTCAGTTCGACGATCACCGGTACTCGATCAGAGCCACAAGTGCATTGACATATGTTGGAAATTTTTCCTAAGCCGAGGGTGTAATTAGGTCAGATTCTGACAGTCTGAATCCTTAGATTTGGCCTGCAAGTGAACTGACTCAATTCACTTAAGTTCCAGTTCATTTCCTAAAAGTATTCACGTTTCTCACACACTTCACTCAAGGCTCAAGTTATGCATTTCTGGGTGTTATTAGGACTTGATTTCTGAGGTGGTTGTCAAGTCCAGCAAGGCGGTCATAATCGTATAGTTTCATAGTTATTGGACTTTTGACGCACGGTCCAAGTCCGATACGGAGTTTCAAGAAGCTCCCAAGAGCAATTGGGTTTAGGGATGGATCCTAGATTAGGGTAACATAGCGTTAACGATTCTACAAGTTTTGAGTCTTATAGATCATATTTAAAGTGATTAGTGTTAATTTTGTAGGTAATCCAGTTTAGCACTAGTTATGTTTCGTTTAATTCATAAAGGATTTGGTCCTTAGCGATTTTTACCTAAGGTGGTACTCAGGTCCATGTATGGATTTTTCTGAGACGTTACACTTCCTCACTAACTATGAAGCTGAGAGGTTTGCCTCCAATTGTACCAAAGACACATTTCTGAGGGTTAAGTTAGAGCTTATACTTTTCTAACATATCAAAGAGCTTATTCAGCTCTTTAACGTGTCTGTCAATTGTACGAGACTTGACAATCATGTCATCAATGTATACTTCCATCTCCTTGTTCATCATATCATGGAACAAAACTGTCATTGCTCACTGGTATGTATCTCCTACATTCTTCAGACCGAATAGCATAACCCTATAGCATAATGTTCCCCATGGCGTGATAAATGAAGCTTCTCATGATCTTCAACGGCCATCTTAATTTGATTGCAACCTAAGAAACCATCCATGAAGGAGAAGATCTTGGGCCCTATAATGTTGTCGACCAGAGTGTCAACGTGTGGTAGGGGGAAGTCATCTTTAGGACTAGTTTTGTTGAGATCTCGAAAGTCGATGCACATTCGAACCTTGTCATCCCTCTTTAGTACTGGTACAATGTTAAAGAGCCATTCAGGGTAGTTCGAGACTACCAAGAATCCCATGTTGTATTATTTGATGACTTCGTTGCGAACTTTTAGGGCTCATTCTAGCTTCGTTCTTCTAAGTTTCTATTTTACTCGCTTCATCTTTAGCTTTGTTGGTAGATGGTGTACAATGAGTTCTTCATCGAGCCTGGGCATGTCTTCATATGAGAACACGAAATTGGACAGTCTTGGAGTCAAGAATTCTACCATTTTCTGCTTGAATTCTAGCAGCAAGGATTTCTCAATGTGTACTTCTCTAAGGACTTCGTTGGCTCCCAAATTTACTTCCTCGAAGTCGTCAGCTATAACATTGGCTTTGGTTTCGAACTTTTTGAGGAGATCCTCAAGTTCGGGAGCTAGGTTATCATCTTTCCCACTCGAAACTTCGTCCAGACCCATGAGTTCGAAATCTAACTCGATGTCAAAATCATATGTGTCAGTCATGTGGCACTCCAAACAAACTAGGCATATTTATGAATGTAGGAATTGAAATGCTCTTTAATTTATTGTAATGCCCTGAAAATCGGGGGTCGAGCAAAAGCTCAGCTTCCGAGTTCCAACGCAGCACTTATGCAACATAGATAATAATGATTGAATGTTGTTCATATTAATGCAGTAAACATGAGTGGGATTAGACCAAAACAGCATATCATACTCCAGAGACAGTTAATTTTTGTAAGCGAAAGACTGTGATAGATATATAAAATATATAAACTGTTGTAGGTCTCCAGAGTGTGAACATGTTACCAGGTTAAATATATACATATATACTCTAAAATAAAAAAAAATGAATATACATAGGTATTCCTAACAGTGCAAAATAACAAGTGTAATGGCGTTTAATCAATATCCCTGTGACCCCGTTGATCAGAATATGGTTTACATAAACCTGCCTGATAGCCGCATATAAGAGAAACCTTCCTCATCATCATAAAAGTTTAGCTCCGCTTCGCAAGCATCGCCATCATCTGAAACTAAAACAGGAATTGGTTGGTGTTTCAAACACCGTCCCGTAACGTGGGAATGAGTGATCAACTCAGTGGAATAATAAAGCAAAGGTTAACATGTTATCAATTCAATCAAGCAGTAATGATAAAGCAATACTATCAAACATCTCTAAGTACTCTGATTAATGCAAGGATGTATGTAGAAATGATGCATGCCTCACCTGCACTCCCTCAGCGTTTTCATCTTACGGCGCGCATGGCAACCACCCGAAAGTGCTCTTCCACGCCAAAGCACATGCAATGCAGTGCATGAACGTGATTACCAAGTTCTTATTAGTCCTTTTTTATACAGAAGGATTGGAAAACTAAGGTACTACCCTTAATATTATTTGTCCAACATTGATCCATATAGGGTCGTCAATCCTAGTTAATCACATACGATAAGCAAGTTTAGGTCACTACCACCAACGCCCAACCAACTAGCAATCTATTTTCGAAGGCGCGTCACCAACCCGACTGGGGACCACAGCCAGGCTGCACCGAGGTAGGCCTGTTCATACTCGAGATCACTCCACTGACGACCTACCAACTGGCAGTCTATTTTCAAAGGTTCGTCCCCAACTCGATTGGGGACCACAGCTAAGCTGCGCCAGTGTAGGCCAACAACTCGAATACAGTGTCTCATACCACCGTATTCAGTTCACGAGTCTGGGTTGCTCACTGGTCACTACGGGGAGGCTCGTCACCCCAGTGTAGGCCGACAACTCGACCACGGTGTCCAATACCACCATGTCCGGCTCACGAGTCTTAGCGGATCGTGGTACCAAGTTTAAACGGGCATTTCACTGGTAAGTTTGGTATCTTATGTTCAAGCAGTAGCGTTCATACATGGTGAACATACATCGGGTCAATCGGGTTAATTGATAGGCTCGACTAGGACGATCGCACGTTGAGTTGAATGGCATGAAATGCATAAGCACTTCGTGTGGCCTGACCACCGCCGACATCCCAAGTATGGCTCGGATTCATCGAACACATCCTGCGTGGCAAAAGTAACCTCAGCCACCAATTCGAGAACTGTTATCAATTACCTGGACTGTGATACAGTCCCAACCACGTACAATCACAGCAAGTAAGCATATGAGATTTGTCAAGCAGTAATGAATAAATAATTCCATCCCACAATCATTTAAGCATGCTATGTAAACATGAATATACAGTACATGGATGTAATCATACACACAGCTAAACATGAATCATATACAGTACATGGATGAAATCATACACACAGCTAAGGTAGTTGGGATTTATATCTCAACTCCCTCATAAATCACACTTTACTAACTACTAACTTATTCAGATATTTTTACAAATACTTAGACTACACTTTTCAACATACATCACATATGTCGGCCATATTACATATTAGGGCAAATCCTTTTGCCAAGGAGTTGTCGCATACATAACAATCATGTTCCTATGACAATTAATCATGGCAACCACAACATCAGATTTCAAATGTATACAAACATTCCAACAAAAATAATAAACAACCTATACACAACATAGTTCATATATATATATATATATATATATATATATATATATATATATATATATATATACGTAAAACGAAACAGATATCGCATTTGGCATGTGAAATGCCACCCACGTCAGTAATAAATCATTATCTGACATTGAAAGCCTTGAAAATCATAACCTAAACGTTTAAAGTCCGCACCTTAAACCGAAAAATGCATAACGGATTTGATTTAGACGATAAGTCTTTATCAATGGCGAATTAGCAACCTAGAATACGAAATAGGTTAGCCACATAAACACTTAGACTATTCTGAGCTCTAAAATAAGTTAGGGTTTAATTGTCTTACTCGAAAATGAATCTAGAATTGTTGAAACGGTGACATGATAGTGTGGATTCGACACTTAGAACAGCAGGGAGGAATTCCTATAGCAACACCCTAAATTCCCTCACCTTTTCTCTCTTTCGTAGCTAGGGTTTGAGAATTCGTACAGAATTTGTGAGGTAGGGTTTAAGGTCCTTACATAGGCCCAAAACTGATGAAATTAGTCTCAGGGTCATGGTATACTTAGGTTATATCAAATTCGGGCTTATTTCGATCCAATGGAGCATTTCTGGATGTGTTTTTGATAAATACGGTCAGACTTAAGTTCACAGATACTGGATCTTGATCAAGTTAAGTTTTCAGTCTGATCGTATTTCCAGATCGACCGTGGCGGACTAGTTTCAGCTCAGCGGTCACCGAAACTCGATCAGGGCCACAAGTATATTGAATATGTGGGCCATATTTCCTTAACTGAGGGTGAATTTAGGTCAGAATCTAACGGTCAGAATGCTTATAAATGGTGCGTAAGCGACACGACTCAGATTACTTAAATTTATATTTAATTTCTAAATAGATTCACCTTTCTCACACTCTTCACTCCAGACTGAAGCAAATTGTCTCAGGACATCATCTGGACTTAATTTTTGAGGTGATTTTCAAGTCCAACTAGGCGGTCATATTCATCTAAGTTCATCACTATCGGACTTTCGACATGTAGTCCAGGTCCGATACGAAGTTTCAATGTGCTCCCGAGAGCAACTGGGTTTAGATATTGATCCTAGGTTTTTAAGTAACGTAGCATTAGTGGTCCTACTCATTTTGGATCTTGTAGTTCATATTTAAAGCAGTTCAAGCTAATTCTACCAAGTATTCAGTTTAGTACTTAAGCAAATCTACCCTAATTATGGAAGAATACGGTCCTAGGGCCATTCTATGCTCCATTTTTGGTACTTCTAGTATTATATTATTTTAATTATTTTTATAATAGTTTATCATCAAGTTTACCCTATCTCCACCAAATTTCATGAGATTTCATATTGTAAAAAAATTCTAAAAATTCCAAAAGCAGCAGCTGTCCAACAAGTAATTTTCAGATAGTTGTCATAACGACCTAATTTAAACTATATTAAATATTTTATTATATTTTTCACATATTTTTATATAAAACTAGACTCATTTATCTTCAATCTAATTTTTGAATCAAAATCGGAGTTATAATGAGGGAGATATGATTTTTCAAAGTTTGACAAAATGCACAAAAAAATACAGAAAAAGGGCTGTCCAATCCGCTGTAAGGACGAGGCCTCGCCAAACCGGCGAGCCCCTCGCCGGTCACTGGACATTTGGGCGAGGGTTCACCCCAGGGGAGATGTCCTCCCCCCCCCCCCCTTGAGGTTGCCGGAAACATGTGGGACCCACCCCGAGTCCCCCTGAATTGAGTCGTTTGGGCTCACGAGTCCGTCGAGGCATTATCGGGTCTCATTTGCAAACCGGAATGAGTTACGTGACGTACAATATATGATTTTAGGATAGAAGAAGCTAATCTATCCAAATGTTCTATCTATATCATGAAATTCTAAAAATTTAATAGTCAAAATCCCATTTTATTCATGTATGTACCATTTACAGTAAGTTTTAGTTTAAGTATAGTTCTTCACCATTTAAACTTTAAGATTTATGTCTAATATGAAAGTACTTGGAGAAATTTAAAGAATGAGGTGGTGAAAGGTGAGATTTTGAAGGAAATGGTTTGAAAAAAAAAAATTTAGACATTGGAATTGAGCTCTGAGAGTATTATGGTTGACCCATTTCCTAAGGACGTCTAACTCTAGGTTAGCAAAAATCTGGGGTGTTAAATTTATTTTTTTTTAAAATGAAATTTGAAATACTAGAAAATTGCAAACCATGACTTATCTTGACCTAGCTAAAGGTGTGAAATGCTACTTAAATTGGCATTTAAAAAAAATGGTGCCCTTGGATGGCTCACCGGCTGACTCAATTGTTAAGGGAGTAGTTATCCAGTTGAGACCCTGCACTCCCTCTCCTAAAGAGGTGAGGGTCGATGCATTACAAGGAGGATCACAGTCCGGCCTAGTGACCATGATTTCCTCTTGGTCAGGTTCAGGATCTGAGTTGTACTTAGTCCCTCCCGAGTCACTTACCGTGCATTGAAGCACTTCTTTCTCCATCGTCAGGTATTGTTGTAGGATTTGCACATCAGACCAATCCAGGACCGACCACTTCCCCTTCTTGATCCGATGGATTGGACCATCATGGTCATGACTAGATAATAGATGTGGCATGAGCATGGCATGCCCTTGGTTGATTACTGAAGCTGAGATAGGCAGGGTGTGCCCCTGAATGGTTAAAGCTGAGACAGGCAGGGTGTCCCCATGGTTGGTTGAAGCTAAGACTGGCTGGGTGTGGCCTTGGTTGATTAAAGTTAAGACAGATAGGGTGTGCCCCTTATTGATTGAAGCTGAGACAGGTAGGGTGTGCCCCTAGTTGGTTGAAGCTGAAATAAGTAAGATGTGCCCCTAGTTGATTAAAGCTGAGACAGGAAGGGTGTGCCCTAGTTGGTTGAAGCTGAGATAGGCAAGGTGTGCTCCTAATTGATTGAAGCTAAGACAGGTAGGGTGTGTTCCTATTTTATTGAAGCTGAAACTGATAGGGTGCGCCCCTGGTTGGTTGAAGTTGAAACTAGCAAGGTGCGCCCCTAGTTGATTGAAGCTGAGATTGGCAGGGTGCACCCCTAGTTGGTTGAAACTGAGACTAGTAGGGTGTGCCCCTAGTTGATTGAAGCTAAGGCCAGTAGGGTGTGTCCTTGGTTAGTTAAAGTTGAGACTAACATAGTGTGCCCCTGGTTAATTGAAGCTAAGACAGGCAAGGTGTGCCCCTAGTTGGTTAAAGCTGAGACTGGCGGGGTGTGCCCCTAGTTAGTTGAAGCTGAGACTGGCGGGGTGTGCCCATGGTTGATTGAAGCTAAGACAAGCAGGGTGTGCCCCTGGTTGATTGAAGCTGGTGTGCCCTTGGTTGGTTAAAGCTGAGGCATTGATGACATGTATTAAGGCTTCCAGGCATCCTTTGAAGTGTGACACTCGATCATGTTCATGGTCTGAGTGACTTCAGGATGAAAGGCTCAACCAAGTGTTAAATATGCCTTGTTCGATTCAACGGGAGCATTAAAGAGGAGGTCATAGACGACTCCTAAGGAAATGACATCTAAATCCTTTATGAATGTCTCCTAGTGGAAGACTATAATGGAGGAGGAAGATGTAGACATGGTGATCGAAGGAATATAGGATGAGAAAAGAAGCTTGAGTGAGAGAGAAGAAATAAAAGGTGCAAGAAAGCAAACATTAACCCCATGTAGTGTTTATATATCACCCGCAATATGTGCGCATTAATGAAAGGGCAATCATGGATCCTAGTAGAAGATGATTGTATACAAGTGTCACAAGGATATCCGACAGATAAGAGGTAGAGACCCTCATTCGGTTTAGCCTCGGTCGGGTGAAATTAATGCGTATTGACACATGGATGAACGACCATTAACATTAATTGCATCGGGTAACTAAACAATGTCACTTTCACCTTTTACCCAAAGGTGAAGCAACGTGGGGGGGCAATATTGTACCTTTTTTTTTACCTTTCCAGGAAAAAGCCAAAGGGGAGGTGATGTGTAGCATTACACGAGATATGGGAGGTGTATAAAAAGATTTTATGAGATACTTGGAGCATTTTGCATAATTATTGCTGACATATATTTAATAATGCATGTCATTATGTGACCGATAAAGTAGTGCGACCAAGACATCCAAGAGAAAAATGCGGTCGAAGAGCAAGCCATAACTAAGAGGAATAGAGCTTGGTTGAGAGTAGATGAACAATCAATAAAGAAGAGAAACATTTGAAGAATAGCTACAAAATATATCTATAAATAACAGGAAGAGAAGCAAAGCAAAACAACAATAATAAAATTTAACAAACAAATCAACTCTATCAATTTATCTTAGCTCAATCTATCTTAAGAGTAGTAATAATCCAATAGCAATAATTTCTTAGCTGTAATATAAGTTTATGCTCATACGTTGGACTTGATCCTTATCCAAGACAATGAGTTCTTTCAAAAGAAGCATTCTTGCAGTTGTTCTCAATGACCGACTATAAGTTTTTCCTTTTGTTTGATTATACCAGTACACTAAAAAGTCTTTTCTTATGAAAGGCAAGGTGCAAGCCATCTTCAAATGAAGAACTCCATCCTTTAATCACTTAATCATTATAGATAATCTGCGAGTGGATGAGTACATGACTAGTCTCTCATGTTCGGTTATATACCGTCAAATTTAATGTATTTACCTATTTTGGTGCTTAGAGTCAAAGTTAATTAGTTTGAATCAAGCTGCAATATCGATTATGGCACGCCCGCACACACTACATGTAACGCCTCGAACTTTTCGATACATGAGCATCAAAAATTCTCGAGCATTTTTTTTTTTCTCATCAAAAATTCTCGAGTGTTATCATAAGATTCGACCTTAATATATACGTGTGTAAGATACCAATCCAACTATCCTTGCCCTGACACAAACCTAACCAATGGGAATGGTCTTCATTTATACATCAAGTCATCCGACCATTAATCACGTAGTTTAATACCTGTACGTTCCTCTAACTAAATTTACAAATGACCCATCATCCATGATAAATTAGATGTAAATTCTTTTATAAGAATTACTTAGAAACGTGCTTACAACCATGTAAAACCCTTAGATCTCACAAAACTCATAGATCAACAATAATTATGAAAATGACGTTAGCCTAAACCCGAAATTCTAGATCACATAGTTCCCATTATCTGATTAACATGAAATTTTATACCATACCTAGGAATCCTAAATTAATCATACACATTGAATTTCAACCCTTATATACTTGTAAAAGTAACCCAATGGATAGATCAGCCATTAACGCTCGATCTTGGGGCTCACTTGATCCTTAGATATACTTCAATTTTGAGCTCAACCCCTTAAACCAGGTGGAAAAATGAATGGATGGCGTAAATCTTGCATTACATCACAATGGGTCCCACACTTAGGAGGTGCATGTGCACATCAGGAGCGCACCAGCGATGCACCGAACTAGACATCGTGTCAAACTAGGTTTGACCTGATGAAAACATTCGTTCGCAAAGTAGTTGCAGATGTTCATCCGCTGTGATGATGGTGGCCCATCCAAATGAATGATCTGAACCATCCATCGCAACCAGAGGATGGATTAGACCAACACCTTACCATCCGTGTGCATCCATGCACACTCATGAGCACGGCAGCGTGAACAGACAACGTCTGCTTGAGGACGCTGGTGGGCCACCACACGACAATCTGAACCGTTCAATAGATTCACAGGAAGAATCCGACCAAAACCACGTAGATCTATCCTAGGGCTACACTATAGTGTTGGCTTGAAACTCCCTTCTGCTACCACCACGAGCTGAGTTCGATACATCAAACAAAAATATGGATCACTGTCCATCTGGTGGATCCCGCAGCATTCAACAGTCAAATCTAAACCATTCATGTGTCCCAGATTATAAGATCATGCAATAGATCCAAATTCGCCATTAATGAGGACAACATCTTCTCCGATTTTTCATAAAACCCACCACGTTTCAGTGGGCCCCAGTTGCTAATCTGGATCGTTCGTCAAGTGGGCCTCTATGCCAAAAATCCATCTATGTGGACATTTTAGAGCCATGCAAGGTGTTGGACAGATTAAGACTGGCTACACATGCACACTGCAACCCAAAGAATCGTGAGGTTAACGCCTCTACGAAACTGGATTTGTGAAAGGGAACATTTCCGATTTCCCTGCTGCGTAAGAAGAGTTGCATAAGGGAATACGCAGACGATTCCAGAAACTCTCATACATATAATACACTTACGTCCGACGAGAAGAAGAAACGCAAGTAAGAAATGAGAGAGAGAAAAAGGGGGAGAAAGGCCCGATTCATCCAGACTTAAAGACGTCCAACAAGTAGAGAGCCACATCCAACTGCTTGCTGGAAGTAGCAGCAAGGAAAAGAAAAGAAAAAGAAAGAAAGAAGGAAAGGAAAGGAAAGGAAAAGAGAGAGAAAGAGAAAGAAAGAAAGAAAGAAAAGGAAAGAGAGAGAGAGAGAGAGAGAGCTGGGTTTCGAGTCAACTTGCTGGGTCCTGAACTGAGTCAGGGCCAGATTTGAGTCGAGCTTCAAGTGAGGACTTTATCCTTTAAGCTTACATTAATTTAAGGTGTTATATTTATCCTGCTTTTTACATGCATTCATGTTATTTTAACTTACATTGAACATGCCTTCATATTTATAAGACCAGTATCCTAGCCTGTACCATTCCGTAGGCTTCCTCAGTCCTACCGGTAGAATTTCGACGACCCGTGACCCGTAGATAACAGTTGCGCGTGATCCTGAGTTGTATTTCGTATTCCTGAGTTGGCTCGACCCGAGACTTGTCTCCTTGCGACCACACCGTCGTCGCAGTTCTGACGCTGCGTATTACGTGCCGAGGCAATACCCAGGCCAGAAAATGTGGACCCGTGTTCAGTTCGAGGAAACCGTCACGTTTTGCAAAACCCAAGAGAAATATCTCATCAATCACCTCACATGTTAAGTAAAACACCCATCCCCAAAGTCAACTCTCTCTCTCTCTCTTACACACCTTTACATGTCAAGTACACATCACTCACCTTTTCACCCATCACACCTATCCCTCTCTCTTACACCTCTCTCTCTCATTACTCCCAAGCAACTCCATGAGAGTCCAACATCCAAGCTCCATGAGGGAGAGCTAGATGTGGCCCACTTCCTACCTCCCATCTCCACCATACAAAGATCATCTTGATCGTTGAAATCGTTCCCTTGGAGCTCTAGAGCCTTAAGCGGATGGAGGAAAGAAGGGATTCGAGATGGGCGATTTTTTGTTTAGATTTGATGATTTGAGGGCCCACATGTGGTGGAACCCATTTGATGTATGTATAGAGGGGCCCATAGTGGCGGGGCCCCTCCCTCAACCGATCTCTCTCCCTTTTTTTCTCATTTTTTTGTGGTGTTGATGGTACGTGTGGCCCACTTGATGCTTGCATGCCATCCATCACGGTGGAGCCTACCTTGGTGTGTGTGAGAAATCCACACCGTCCAGCAGATTTGGACGGTGAGACCCACTTAATGTGTGGATTTTATCCACACTGTCTGTCCATCTGGACGGGACCCACCTGCGTGGAACCGGATTGGCTGGTGTAGCTCGCACCAGCTATGTAGCTATTGCATTGATGTGAACTGTGGGTCCCACCTACCTGCTGTGATGACGTCAGTAGAGGGTTTGATCATGGGGTATACATGATATCCAGACCGTTTATCCCCACCGTCCACTGTCTAGGACAGTGAAAATTTCACCTTAATGTATATGTTTTAGCCACGTCGTTCAGACTGCTGGACGTGCGGCCCACCTTAATGTTGTGGACTATCCAGCCGTCCATCACGTGTGTTGCATCATGATGCATGTGTTTTATCAATGTTGTTCATCTGTATTTTGTATCTGGGTCGTCCATCTAGACGGCCAGCAGCATCAACTACTACATTTCGTCACCTAGTTCTGTGGGCCCTAATCATGGGGTATGAAGTAACCGTCCAGTTAGGGGACGTGGACCCCACCCTGAAATCTGTGTTGTATCTCCACCGTACATTCCTTGATGAATGATCTAGGCCATCCAAATTACGTAGGGCCCACCGTAATGTAGTGTTTTATCTATGATATGCGTCCAGGGGTGGGGCCCACCTTTGTATATGTGTTTTACCTTGGCCATCCACCTCCAGCCACATGGAGACCCAGTAACTATATCTGTTGTTGGCATCAGCAAGTTCTGTGGGTCTGAGACCACATGGTATGTGGGCCACCATGAGGAATGTGTTTCATTCTACCATCCACCCATTTGTAGGCGTGGGCCCACCCCACATGTGTGACACGTGTGGGGGTGGGACCCACCTAGATGCATGTATTTTATATTCCCACCATCCAAAGATGTCTGGAATGTGCAGTGGAAATCACACCGTGATGTGTGTAATGTATGTTGTCCATCTGTGGAGTCTCACACGTGATGTATGTGCTCCACCCACACCGTCCACACGTGCACGTGGGGCCCACCATGATGTTTTGTCCTTACCGTCCAGTGGAAGGATAGTGAGTCCAGCCGTGATATGTGTATTCTCCACGCCGTTCATTTGATCATCCAAGTTATGCTTCCATTTTGCTAGCATGGGACCACCATGATGTATTTATTTCATCCACACCGTCCATTTGTGCAGCCCGCCGTGATGTATGTATTATATATCTACACCATCCATTTGTGCGGCCCGCCATGGTGTATGTATTGTATATCTACACCGTCGATTTTTGCGGTCCGCCGAGGTGTATGTATTGTATATCTACACCGTCCATTTGTGTGGCCCGCCATGGTGTATGTATTGTATATTTTCATTGTCGATTTGTGCGGCCCGTCGTGGTGTATGTATTGTATATCTACACCGTCCATTTGTGCGGCCTGCTGTGGTGTATGTATTGTATATCTACATCGTCCATTAGTGCGGCCCGTCGTGGTGTATGTATTGTATATATACACCATTCATTTATGTGGCACGCCATGGTGTATGTAATGTATATCTACATCGTCCATTTGTGCAGCCCACCGTGGTGTATGTAATGTATATCTACACCGTCCATTTGCGTGGCCCGCCGTGGTGTATGTATTGTATATTTACACCGTCCATTTGTGCGGATTGCCATGGTGTATGTATTTTATATCTATACCATCCATTTGTGTGCCCGTCGTGGTGTATGTATTGTATATCTATGCCATTCATTTGTGCGGTCGACCATGATGTGTGTGTTGCATGCACACGGTTCATCCACTTTTCTAGGCCCATTGGTGCGACCCATTTATGTGGCCCACTTGTTGTATATGGGGCCCATTGGTACGATACACATGATGTGGCCCATTATGATATATATGAGGTCCATGTGATGTGGCCTATTGTGATGTATTTGTGGCCCATATAGCAAGGCCCACCTTGATGTATCTATGGCCCATCCATGAGGCCCACCTTAATGAATTTTTCACCCATTTGGTAAGGTCCATTGTGATATATTTGAGACCTATGGGCAAGGCCCATTATGATGTATTTGTGGCATATGGGCAAGGCCCATTGTGATATGTATTAAGCCCATGACGTGTGGCCCATTTAATGTATTTGAGGTCCAGATACGTGGCCCCTTTTAATGCATTGAGACCCATGTGTAGGGCCCACATGTTATGTATTTAAGGCCCATGAGCAGGGCCCACTTGCTGTGTATATGAGGCCCATTAATGCATCCCACTTGATGTGTATGAGGCCCATTGGTGCGGCCCATTAGTGCAATCCACTTGTTATATTTAAGGCCCATGGGTTGCGGCCCATTATAATGTACTGAGGCCCATGGGTCGTGGCCCATTGAGATGTATATTCAGCCCATATGGCATGACCATTGTGATGTTTTTGTAGCCCATTTAATGAGACTCATTATGATGCGCATTAGGCCCATGGGTTGTGGCCCGTGTGATGTATCTGAAGCCCATGTGTAGGGCCCACTTGTTGTGTATATGAGGCCTTAAGAAGTGGCCCATTATGTCACGCCCCAAACTCGGAAACCGGGCTCACAAAATTCTCGATCCCCGAATCCGGCGCCGACAGCCTCCGTAGAACCCCATTCTCGGCTCCTAGCTCCCATTCGCCAGGTTCCGATCCTGGGATGCTACGAGGAGGATTTTAAATATCAGTTTGATTCGTAATAAGCATAACCAAAGGCATAACCCACAAACAACAACCAAGAACTCCATTACATTTCCACTATGATCAAAAACTTTACAAGTACAATGAGCATAAAGGGAAATACAATGGTAAAGAACCAAAAACTCCAAACGCTCTGCAACGTGCTCCTGCCTCAGCGCTGCTGCGATCCAACGTCACCTGCACGCAACGGTCGTGCATAAGCTTACAGAAAGCTTAGAGGGTGGTGAAAGTGCGTGCGCAAGGTAGAATATGAACATGCAATGTCAGAGTAATGTGGAATATACGGATGGAACCATAATATCATGAGCCGTACCAAGGCTTATGCGATGCAAGACATGAATGATATCGGTCATCCCAAGGTCATGCGATGTGCAATGCAACTCAAGCATACAGATCCTCATCTATGTCCATACATCAATACGGCTCAATATGGAATATCACCGGGGTCTAGTACACTCTAAACCAGATTGCCGCCACATCGCGCGTAATAAGGTAAGTGGAAGAGACCTCACTATCCGTCTGCCAATATCGGGCGCGACTCGTCGATAGCGGACCCATTCCTCGAGCTGGTCAAACTCGGCCTAGCATTGCCCCCTACACTCGGGCGGATAAGGCCGCACCCCCTTCCAACCGACCATGACATAGTGGAGAGCGTAACCGTCTGGTAGTTGGCACTCAACGCTCATCTACCCACTCGGTGTAGACGTTGGAGCAACCTCTTGGTACCATAAGGGTTTAGGGACTTTCACCCAGGGATATCAATAGCACCCCATGTAGAAAAAGATTTTCGGTATCCAATCCTGCCAACCACGATCTGTCTGTGGAGGCTACGGCCCCGATGTTGATAAGGTGTACAATAATCATGTCACACAAATGCGAAATGCATGAATCACGCTATCCAGTCATGCAACCAATCTTGCGCATACCGTGCGCTCATGTAGGGCAACACCGCCTAACCGGGAGCCCATAAACAACCTGCCCGAAGGCAAATGCTATGATCAGACAATTCTCACGTCAAGCATACATATGATGCGTATGATCATGAGTCATGAACTGTACTAAACATGTTATAACAAAATGAACTATCTTACAATACAGATGGACCTGGACGGCCTATATAGATAAGTACGACCCAGTAATGGGCCCTAAGGAGAGTCGTAATGTGGACATCCAACCAACATTACACTCGCAATGTGGACGTCAAACCAACATTGCTTCCCAGGCACGATCTTCTTAAACATCACTACATAATTGGTATTGGGATTACACATTGCAATGGACTTTAGGTTCAACCCATTGGGCTTTTCATATATATATCAAATGGCCATATCCTATGGGCCTTTTATTCATCAGATGGGCCACATAAATGGGCCACACCAATGGGTCTTATGTGCATTGCAATGGGTCAAACCCGTGGGCCTTGGATTGCATCAAATGAGCTTAGTCTCATGGGTCTAGTATGTGACCCATGGGTCACACCAATTGGGTCCCACATGTAGATCAAGTGGGCCTCAACCCATAGACCTAACATGAGTCAAATGGGCCTAAACCCCTAGGCCTATCATGAGTCAAATGGGCCTAAACCCCTAGGCCTTAATCAAATAAAATGGGCCTAACTCATGGGTCTCAAATAAATCCAATGGGCCTAATCCCATGGGCTCTTTTTATAATCAAATGGGTTTAGTCCCATGGGCCTTACAATATATCAAATGGGTTCACTTTTATGGGCCTTGAGTACATCAAATGGCCTAGTCACATGGCCTTAGATCATATCCATTGGGCCTAAACCCATAGGCCTTAAATATCAAGTTAAGCCCATAGGCTTTACATATCAAGTGGGCCCAAGTTCTTAGGCCTTAAATGAATCAAATGGGCCTAGCCCATAAGCATTTCATAAATTAAATGGGCCTAGCCCATAGGCCTATTGCAAACCAAATGGGCCTAACCCATATGATATAAAATGTAATATTATATTATATATTAATATAACAATATATACTATATTAATATAATTTAATTTAAAGAAAATGAAACGTCCCGGCCCTGGACGGCCTGGACATGCACCTGCATCAAGGGAGGGCCCCACCGTCCGCTGGACGGTGGAGGAAATTTTGCATCAAGGTGGGCGCCACCGTCCACTGGACGGTGGTCTTAAAAAAAATAATAAAAAATATCATGGTGGCTCCCATGTGGGGCCCACCAGAATTGTTCATTCGAAATCCGACCGTTCACAAGGTCCCTTGGACCTGGATGAAGGGAAAACATAAATTTCAGCTTAATCCAATACTTCTGTGGGCCCCAAAAATTTTTCAGTGGTAGAATTTAATTCACACTGTTTCGCGTGGTGTGGGCCACCTGAGTTTTGGATCTGACTCATTTTTGGAGGGGGGCCCACCACTGGGATGGCCCACCTAATGAACAAGTTGGATGACAAAATAAACATTGCTGTGGGGCCCACGAGCAGGGCCGTGGGCCACCTCCCCACGCCCGTCCGCCTGCCTGTACAAGGCTGCACGCAGGAGCGTGCAGCTGCTGGACGTTGACAGAGGCAGAGGCAAGGCCTCTGCCATTGTATTTAAAAAAAAAAGGAAAACCTGTTTTTCGGGGTTTTTCGCATGTGGGGCCCGCAAAAGTAAAATCTGCCCCGGCCATTACGATCAGTGGCCCGAAACAGACGAAATGAGTCCAGAGTTCAAATTTTTTTGATGCTTGGAAGTGAAATCAATTAAGAAAATAGAGTTTGAATGGTGAGGACGCAATATTTGACGTTATGGCCCACCAGGTGATTGGATCAGCTCCAAACTTCTACCCAACGGCTAAAATACCGTGGGTAAGAGGATGGACGGCTTGGATCGGACATAAACATCAGGGTGGGGCCTATGTAAGGGGGCCACCCCAAAAGCTTCCCTTTCTTTCTTCCTTTTTCTTTTTCCTTTACAACGTCCAACGTCCCAGACGCTGGACGGTTCAGTATACAATTTATTTTTTTTAAATGGTGGGCCCTGATGAAGTGGGCCACCACATGATGGGTGACATGGGTTTAATATTTAAGGTGGGCCCCGCTTGAATAAAATAAATATATCAAGGTGGGATCCATTCAAGTGGGCCACACCATCCTATTGCATAAAAAAATAAAATAAAATAAAATAAAATAAAATAAAAGAGAGAGAGAGAGAGAGAGAGAGAGACATGGAGAGTAGGACACGGCTTGTGATGGAGGGACCCCGACATTATGGGCCCTCCCTTACAAGAAAATTATACAATAAATGGATCCCTTGCACATGGGACCATTGAAAATGTAAATCAACGGTGGAGATCCATTCTCCACCGATATGGACGGTCTAGATGACCTTTCTAAATGAAAATAAACATCATGATGGGGTCCATGGAGAATGGCCCCATCATGGAATGATCATGATGATCCAAGTGGTCCATCGACCACGTATTAGGGTCCCAAGTGAGATCCACACCATGGATCGGTGGGCCTCACTTGGTCCACCATAAAAAAATAAGTAAATCTACCCTATAAAGGCACCCACCGTCCGATCTTCTCGCTCCTAGGGGTTCCTTGGCACCTTAGCTTCAACTTCAATGGTTAAGATGAAGAATGCAGGGTTGAGATAGAAGATTTTGGGGTAGGAAGGTGGGCCACTTGGAGCTTGGAAATTTGGAGAAATTCCATACTTATGGACCCTTGTTGCTTTGAAATTTTTGAAATGAGAAAGAGAGAAAGAGAGAGAGTGATGTAAAGGGAGAGAGAGAGAGAGATTGATGGATGGATGGGTGAGTGATGGTTGTGTAAGAAAAACTTGACTTTTGTGGCTTTTGTGTAAGAGAGGTATGGGTGGTGAAGACTTTTGTGGCTTTTTGTGTAAGAAAGGTATGGGTTTAGGAGACTTTTGTGGTTGCTTGGGAAAAGGGATGGAAGTGATGTGTACTTGACATGTGATGGATTGATGGGTGATTGATTGATGGGATTGATGTGATTGATGTGACACATCGTAGAGATTCCCTTAGGTTTCGTAACGCGCGGCATTTTCTCGCACCGAACGTTGGCCCACATCTCTTGACCAGGATATCGCCTCGGTGCGCGAGTCACGGCATCGGAACCGCAACGACGGCGCGGTCGCTATGGTATTAGTCTCGGGTTGAGTCGACTCGGGTTGTCAGCATATGAATCAGGGTCGCGCGTCGATATCGTTTAAGGGTCGAAGGTTGCCGAAATTTGACTGGTAAGACCGCGGAAGTCTACGGAACGGTACAGACCAAGATACGGGTCTTACACATTATGATATATAATGTGGTCTATGAGCGAGGCCCATAGTGATGTATATTAAACCCTTGTGTGAGGTCATGGGCCATGATACGTTTGGCTCTATGTAGGCCACTCCTTAGGAGCAATGTTGGTTAAATGTCCACATTGATGGGCAATGATGGTTGAATGTCTATATTGTGACCTTCTCTTAAGCCTTGTTAGGCCCATTCTCATCAAGGCTGATTGTCGAGGCCGATTTCGATTGTCGAGGACGATTGTCGAGGCTGATTGTCAAGGCTAATTTAGAGGCCGATTCCGATCGTCGAGGCCGATTATCGAGGTCAATTCTGATTATCGAGGTCAATTCTGATTGTTGAAGTTGATTCTGATTATCGAGGCTGATTCTGATTGTCGAGGCCAATTGTATAGGTTGATTATCGATGCTGATTATCGGTGCCGGTAGTCGGTACCGATTATGAGTATGTGACAGCATAGCATCATGATACATGCCCATATGCATCATCTGCATATTTGTTATGAGATGTGATTGACTATTGCATATGCCATTAGGCAGGTTGTTCATGGGGCTCCCTGATAGATGAATTTTCCCCACATGAGCACACGGTATGTGCAGGATTGATGCATGATTGGACCGTGTGACTCATGCATCTTACATTTGTGTGACATGACTATCGTACGCCCTAGCGACATCAGGGTTGTAGCCTCCTCAGGCATATCGTGGATGGCTAAATGTGACATCAAAAATTTGTTCTACATGGAGTGCTATAGATATCCCTGGATGAAATTTCATAAACCATCTTGGTTCTAGAGGTTACTCCAACATCTACATAAGTGCATGAGGACCGTTTACCGTTAGGCCACATTTTTCACTGTGTCGTGGTCGATTGGAAGGGAGTGCGGCCTTACCTGCCCGAGAGGAAGTAGCAAAGCTAGGTTGAGTTTGACCAATTCAAGACATGGGTCCGCTATTGATGAGTCAGGCTTGATATTGGCAGGCGGATAGTGAGGTCTCTTCCACTTACCTTATTGCACGTGATGGGGTAGCAATCTAGTTTGGAGTGTAATAGACCTCGGTAATTTTTCAGAGAAGAACCATACTGATCTGTTGACTTATTAAGTAGGAGTTGTATATTCATTTATTCATTCATTCATTCACTATTTACTCGGGCTGGTGGTATGCAACTAATTGTTGTGTACCTTCATGATGGCAAGGATTTCTGTTGAGGCGTGCGACTAACCTGAGATTAAGAATCTACTACATTAAGTCTGGCTATCCAAAATTTAGATATGAGAGTGATTTGGATAGAAGTCTCTTGTAATGGACCCCATAGCCTACGATACTACGTACTATCATCCCGACTTCACTCCAGCTTGGTCATTTCATTCGCACCATATATTACATTGCATTCACAGCATTTAGCATTCTGCGTTGTCATGTTTCTGCATTGATATGGCCTTTAGCATTCATGTCTTGCATCACATAGACTTGGTACGACTGATGACACTCATGGACTAATCATTATATTTTCATTTACTCTGATATCGTATGATTCATGATCTTGTCAGTATTTTCGCTTATTTCGATATTGTATGATTTATGGCATTGCATTGCATACTTGGTATTTACCTTGTGCATACACTTCTGCCACCCTCTAAGCTTTCTATAAGCTTATGCATGATAGATGCGTGCGGAGGCATTAGGTCGAAGCAGCGTTGAGCTTGAAGCGTACAGCAGACTTCTGGAGCTTTTATTTTGATATATATGTATTTCCCTTTTAGCACTGTATTTAACTGTTTATATTAGTGGATATGTTATGATGATGTTGCCTTTGTGATTTGGGTAAACTTATGCAATGAAGTTCATGTACATGCCACATGTGTCAACATGGTACCATAGGTCCAATGTCCAATCCATCAATCAGGAGGGTATCATTATATTGATATGCTATCTCAAGAATTCAATACCATTATATTAATGCCCTAGCTAAGTTGATCCACCTGCCAGGTGGGCTTAGTAAAACACTATGTATGGTAAAAAACACTTGGATGAGGTTTTTCCCCACCCATCCACATGTGTTCTAATATTAAGTCCCGCATGCTAACGAAATTAGATTTTCATTTTGAGAAAACATATATAAGGTTAAAATAGTTAAGCTAGTTAAACTCACCTGATGGATGCACATGCCATGTAGGCACGTGTGGTGTGTACTCGAGCTTTAGGGCACACATGTGTGTGTTTACCTCAGCTCTTAGCTTTTTTAATACCATTCTCCTGTTTCTATCTCATTTCTTAAAATAAAATAAAATAAGAGCAAATAGATCATTTGATCCTCATTTGTAGGTTTGGAAGTACATTTCGTAAATATGAAAGCTGAAAGCATTTCTTTTGAAAACACAATTGTGAAGAATTTTCAAATAAAAATCCTAAAATACTTCTTATAGAAATTGAACAAAAATATCCCAAATGCAAGGACTTCAAATATACTGAGGTCGTTTGGATGCCTATAAAGTACTTAAGTAGGAATCTGTTTACAGATAATCAAATTATAAGAGGTGTTTGGATGGGTATATCTGCCTATTATCAGATTGCATGCTATAATCCGATTATAGCTTTTAGCCGTAATGTGAAATATGAGAAAGGTCATGTTTCATATTACATGTAAAGGGATTTTATGCAATGACTATAATTTTAAAAAAAATTCAAAGCAGAAAGAGTTACATATCATCTTCCAATGGCTAAAAAGTCCCAAAACAAAAGAAGAAGATGATGAAGAAAAAGAAAAAAAAAAAAAAAAAGAGAGAGAGAAGTTAAACATCTCTGTGTTATCGTTGCTAGAGTTGAAATTTCTCATACGTTGGGATGTTCTCAAATCTTAGTGTCGTATTTGAATTAGTATGCTCACTTCTGTGACTCACTAAATGATTTGTTTACCATAAAAATTGGTCATAGGCTTTCCTGATTTGGGCTTATCTAAATGATTTATCTTTTATATATCTTTTAATTATTTTTAAATGATTTACCATTTTAAGTTCTTTTGTAAGTGAATGCCTAATTACAGGTTGTAAATAGATTTCAAGTTATTTAATCATAAATAATTATTTTCTTGTAATTAGATTATAGCTTAAAAGCCAAACATAACTTCATATAAATACTTTACAACTATAACTATTTTTTTGTATTCAAATTACAACTCAATGACTTTACGAGCATCTAAACGACCCCTTAAGATAAAGCTTGTAAGGCGTCCTACCTATTCCCATACAGACGTGAAGGCATAAAGCACAACTCTGAGACCTGAGCTTTCAATCGCATGATAAAAACTATTCAGAGCTTCTGGCCAGAAAAACAGTCTATTAAACATCATAGGTGGGCTGCGCCTTAGAAAACACTGATCAACCACCCAAAATCTCGAAATTCATGTGGCGGCCCATGCGGTTGTTGCATTGACCTGATATTAGGGGCCCGGAACTTTAACGATGCGACACACACTCCACGGTGGGCCCATGGGCAGCTTTGTTTTTAGAACATGCTCATTATACAACGACTTCAGGAGGCCGTTTCCACCTACAGGATGGTTTTCGTTAATTGTTCCTTTGTACGTCATTGTATTGATGATAGATAAGAAGAAATTTCCGACTGTACGACCCATTTATGGCCCATTTACGAGACAATGCACACCTCATTTTCCCTCGCGAGAATACGCCCTGGCTGTACGGACACCTTGCTAAAGGTCGAAAATGCCCTCGCCTTTCCTCGAACTCCAAGTTATACAGACGGCTCAAAAGATATCAAAAGTTACATGGCACCACAGTTACGTATTTATTATGTCCACAATGTTCATCCAGATTTCAAAATCATTTCGGACCTTTATTCAAAAAAAAAATTTAATACCCAAAGATCAACCGAACCACGCCACAAAGAGTAGCAAAAAATTAATTTTCACTGTAAAAACTTTGGTAGGGCCTACCATAACATTTATTTTCCATTCAATTTATTTATAAGTTCACAAAGATCTGGATGAAGAGGAAAAATAAATTTTGTAATTATCCAAAACTTTCATGACCTCTAAAAGGATTTCAACGGTAGAAGTTCAATCCTCCACTGCCTTTTACAATGTGGTCCACTTGATAGCTAAAACTGTCTTATTTTTCTTCTCAAGACTTATAATGAGTTCACTAAATAGATGGACGGTTTGGATATAACACATACCTCATAAAAGGACCCACAAAGGTGATAGAGATTATAAGGGGAAAAAAAAAAAAAAAAGCCTGGAATCTATAGCCATAACTGCAACCTATGCTTTTTTTATATATCCTTTGTTATGTCTTCGATTAATTGAAAGTCTTTCGATTAATTGAAAAAGGCCCAAAATTGTCCAGCGAATTTGCATAAAAAATCCTGTAATTTTCGATACATATTGAATATTATCGAAGAGATAGCTACGGATTTTAGCCGTAACCATAACTATAGTCCGAAAAAGTCTATGCAAATTTTTTTAATTTTTTAATTTTTAATATTTTTATTTTTATTTTTTACATAGAGAACTTTATTCTACCTATAATTTTCTCTAATATATATTTATATAAATACGCATATATAAGCATATAAAAATTTTTCTCTCTCTATTTTTCATTTCTTTCTTTATTCATTTAACAAGAATATCTTCTAAACCAAAATTAGTTACTTGATGTACCCTATATGATTTTGGGGTAGGAGAAGCTACTTTAGCCAACTAACCTAGTTATTTTCCAAGATTCCATCAGGTCGATGGTCAAAAATCCAATTCATATTCACTTTGCAGTCAATTTCAATCAGTTCGCGGTCAATTTCATTCATTTCATTTACTTCACGGTCATTTTCATGCATATCACGATCATTTCCGCCTATTCTGTGTTGATTCACGGTCCTTTCGGCACATTTCACGGTCAATTCCCTTCACTTCACGATCATTTGCATGCATTTCACGGTCAATTCACTTCAATTCATGATCACTTTCATGCATTTCACAGTCATCCGAAACAATTCCGTGTTGATTCACGGTCATTTCGAGGCATTTCGTAGTCAATTCCCTTCACTTCACGGTCATTTGCATGCATTTTGCGGTCAAGTCGCTTCAAACCATGATCACTTTCATGCATTTCACGGTCATCCGAAACAATTCCGTGTTGATTCAAGGTCATTTTGAGGCATTTCGCGGTCAATTCCCTTCACTTCACGGTCATTTGCATGCATTTCGTGGTCAATTTACTTCAAACCATGATCATTACCATGCATTTCACAGTCATCCGAAACAATTCCGTATTGATTCACGGTCATTTCGAGGCATTTCGCGGTCAATTCCCTTCACTTCACGATCATTTGAATGCATTTCGAGGTCAATTCGCTTCAAACCATGGTCACTTTCATGCATTTCACGGTCATTCGATACAATTCCGTGTTAATTCACGGTCATTTCAAGGCATTTCGTGGTCAATTCCCTTCACTTCACGGTCATTTGCATGCATTTCGCGGTCAATTCGCTTCAATTCATGATCACTTTCATGCATTTCACGGTCATCCGAAACAATTCCGTGTTGATTCATGGTCATTTCGAGGCATTTCGCGGTCAATTCCCTTCACTTCATGGTCATTTGCATGCATTTTGCGGTCAATTCGCTTCAATTCATTATCACTTTCATGCATTTCATGGTCATCCGAAATAACTCTGTGTTGATTCACGATCATTTCGAGGCATTTCGCAGTCAATTCCCTTCACTTCACGGTCATTTGCATGCATTTCGCGGTCAATTCGCTCCAAACCATGATCACTTTCATGCACTTCACGGTCATTTACATGCATTTCGCGGTCAATTCGCTTCAAATCATGATCACTTTCATGCATTTCACGGTCATCCGAAACAATTCCGTGTTGATTCACGGTCATTTCGAGGCATTTTGTGGTCAATTCCCTTCACTTTACGGTCATTTGCATGCATTTCACGGTCAATTCGCTTCAAATCATGATCATTCCCATACATTTTATGGTCATCCGAAACAATTCCATGTTGATTCACGGTCATTTCGAGGCATTTCGCGGTCAATTCCCCTCACTTCACGGTCATTTGCATACATTTCGAGGTCAATTCGCTTCAATTCGTGATCACTTTCATGCATTTCACAGTCATCTGATACAATTCCGTATTGATTCACGGTCATTTCGAGGCATTTCGTGGTCAATTCTCTTCACTTCACGGTCATTTGCATGCATTTCGCAGTCAATTCGCTTCAAACCATGATCACTTTCATGCATTTCACAGTCATCCGAAACAATTCCATGTTAATTCACGGTCATTTCGAGGCATTTCACGGTCAATTCCCTTCACTTTACGGTCATTTGCATGCATTTCGCGGTCAATTCGCTTCAAACCATGATCATTCTCATGCATTTCACGGTCATCTGAAACAATTTCGTGTTGATTCACGGTCATTTCGAGGCATTTCGCGATCAATTCCCTTAATTTCACGGTCATTTGCATGCATTTCGAGGTTAATTCGCTTCAAACCATGGTCACTTTCATGCATTTCACGGTCATCTGAAACAATTTCGTGTTAATTCACGGTCATTTCGAGGCATTTCGCGGTCAATTTCCTTCACTTCATGATCATTTGCATGCATTTTAAGGTCAATTCGCTTCAAACCATGATCACTTTCATGCATTCACGGTCATTCGAAACAATTCCGTGTTGATTCATGGTCATTTCGAGGCATTTCGCGGTCAATTTCCTTCACTTCACAGTCATTTGCATGCATTTTGAGGTCAATTCGCTTCAAACCATAATCACTTTCATGCATTTCACGGTCATCCGATACAATTCCGTGTTAATTCACAGTCATTTCGAGGCATTTCGCAGTCAATTCCCTTCACTTCATGGTCATTTGCATGCATTTCGCGGTCAATTCCCTTCACTTCATGGTCATTTGCATGCATTTCACGGTCAATTCGCTTCAATTCATGATCACTTTCATGCATTTCACGGTCATCCGAAACAACTCCTTGTTGATTCACGGTCATTTCGAGGCATTTCGCGGTCAATTCCCTTCACTTCACGGTCATTTGCATGCATTTTGCGGTCAATTCGCTTCAAACCATGATCACTTTCATGCACTTCACGATCATTTGCATGCATTTCGCGGTCAATTCGCTTCAAACCATGATCACTTTCATGCATTTCACGGTCATCCGAAACAATTTCGTGTTGATTCACGGTCATTTCGAGGCATTTTACGGTCAATTCCCTTCACTTCACGGTCATTTACATGCATTTCGCGGTCAATTCACTTCAAATCATGATCATTCTCATGCATTTCACAGTCATCTGAAACAATTCCATGTTGATTCACGGTCATTTCGAGGCATTTCGCAGTCAATTCCCTTCACTTTACGGTCATTTGCATGCATTTTGAAGTCAATTCGCTTCAAATCATGATCATTCTCATGCATTTCGCGGTCAATTCGCTTCAAATCATAAACATAAGTTCTTTAGAGACTTGTGGACCTTTTTCGTTATATCTAGTCATATCTTGTCGCATTCTCTCGTCCATTAACATCTCCTGCACCCCCATCTGTATATAAACTGGGCTCCTTGCTAAGCAGATGGTGGCCCACTCCTCCACCTGAAATCCCTCACCAGAACATGAAATGCGCCGAAATGACCGTGAATCAACATGGAATAGGCTAGAATGACCGTGATATGTATGGAAATGACCGTGAAGTGAAGCGATTGGACCGTGAAATGCACGGAAATGACCGTGAAGTGAAGGGGCATGACCGTGAAATGTGCCGAAAGGACCGTGAATCAACACGGAATAGGCAGGAATGACCGTGAGATGCCCATAGATTTAGGTTAGGTTATAAGTTTAGGTTTAGGCTTAGGTTAGGTTTAGTTTAGGCTTAGGTAGGGAGTTGAGATTAGGATTAGGTGTAGGTTTAGGTTTAGGGATTTGAGAATACATTTAGGTTTAAGGTTTATGTTTAGGTTATAGGTTATAGGCTTAGGTTTAGGTTAAGGTTTAGGTTCAGGTTTAGGTTTAGGTTATAAGCTATAGGTTTAGGGAACTGAGAATAGTTTAAGGTTTAGGTTTAGGAAATCGGGTTCAGGTTCGGGATTGGGTTTAGGTTTGGGTTTTCAAGTTTAGGTCTGGGTTAGGGAGTTGAGATTAAGTTTAGGTGTAGGTTTAAGCTTAGGGATTTGAGAATATATTTAGGTTTAGGTTTAGGTTTAGGTTATAGGTTATAGGTTTAGGTTAAGTTTTAGGTTTATGTTATAAGCTATAATTTTAGGGAATTGAGAATAGGTTAAGGTTTAGGTTTAAGAAATCGAGTTCGAGTTCGGGTTCGGGTTCGGGTTCAGGTTTAGGTTTGGGTTTTCAAATTTAGGTTTAGGTTTAGGTTTTAGGTTATAGGTTAAGGTTTAGGTTAAGGTTAGGTTAAGGTTTTAGGTCATAGGTTTAGGTTTAGGTTTAGGTTATAAGCTATAGGTTTAGTGAATTGAGAATAGGTTAAGGTTTAGGTTTAGGAAATTGGGTTCGGGTTCGGGATTGGGTTTAGGTTTAGGTTTTCAAGTTTAGGTTTAGGTTATGAGTATAGGTTTAGGTTAGGTTATAGGTTAAGGTTTAGAGAATTGAGTTTAGGTTATAGGTTCAGGTTATAGGTATTGGGATTTGAGAATATGTTTAGGTAATAAGTATAGGTTTATGTTAGGTTGTATGTTAAAGTTTAGGAAATTGACCGCGAAATGCATGCAAATGACCGTAAATTGAAGGGAATTGACCGCGAAATGCCTCGAAATGACCGTGAATCAACATGGAATTGTTTCGGATGACCGTGAAATGCATGAAAGTGATCATGGTTTGAAGCGAATTGACCACGAAATGCATGAAAATGACCGTGAGGTGAAGGAAATTAACCGCAAAATGCCTCGAAATGACCGTGAATTAACATGGAATTGTTTCGGATGACCGTGAAATGCATGGGAATGATCATGGTTTGAAGCGAATTGACCGCAAAATGCATGCAAATGACCGTGAAGTGAAGGGAATTGACCGCGAAATGCCTCGAAATGACTGTGAATCAACATGGAATTATTTCGAATGACCGTGAAATGCATGAAAGTGATCATGGTTTGAAGCGAATTGACTGCGAAATGCATGCAAATGACCTTGAAGTGAAGGGAATTGACCGCGAAATGCCTCGAAATGACCGTGAATCAACACAGAATTCTTTCGAATGACCGTGAAATGCATGAAAGTAATCATGGTTTGAAGCGAATTGACCACGAAATGCATGCAAATGACCGTGAAGTGAAGGGAATTGACTGCGAAATGCCTCGAAATGACCGTGAATCAACACAGAATTGTTTCGATGACCGTGAAATGCATGGGAATGATCATGATTTGAAGCGAATTAACCACGAAATGCATGCAAATGACCGTGAAGTGAAGGGAATTGACCGTGAAATGCCTCGAAATGACCGTAAATCAACACGAAATTGTTTCGGATGACCGTGAAATGCATGAGAATGATCATGATTTGAAGCGAATTGACTGCGAAATACATGCAAATAACCGTGAAGTGAAGGGAATTGACCGCGAAATGCATCGAAATGACCGTGAATCAACACGGAATTGTTTCGGATGACCGTGAAATGCATGAAAGTGATCATGGTTTGAAGCGAATTGACCACGAAATGCATGTAAATGATCGTGAAGTGAAGGGAATTGACCGCGAAATGCCTCGAAATGACCATAAATCAACACAGAATTATTTCAGATGACCGTAAAATGCATGAAAGTGATCATGGTTTGAAGGGAATTGTCTGCGAAATGCCTCGAAATGACCGTGAATCAACACAGAATTGTTTCGGATGACTGTGAAATGCATGAAAGTGATCATGGTTTGAAGGGAATTGACCGCGAAGTGCATGCAAATGACCGTGACGTGAAGGGAATTGACTGCGAAATGCCTCGAAATGACTGTGAATCAACATGAAATTGTTTCAGATGACTATGAAATGCATGAAAGTGATCATGGTTTGAAACAAATTGACCGCGAAATGCCTCGAAATGACCGTGAATCAACACAGAATTATTTCGGGTGATTGTGAAATGCATGAAAGGGATCATGAATTGAAGCGAATTGAGCGCGAAATGGATGCAAATGACCGTGAAGTGAAGGAAATTGACCGCGAAATGCCTCGAAATGACCGTGAATTAACACGGAATTGTTTCGAATGACCGTGAAATGCATGAAAGTGATCATGGTTTGAAGTGAATTGACCTCGAAATGCATGCAAATGACCGTGAAGTGAAGGGAATTGACCGCGAAATGCCTCGAAATGACCGTGAATCAACACGGAATTATTTCGGATGACCATGAAATGCATGGGAATGATCATGGTTTTAAGCGAATTGACCGTGAAATGCATGCAAATGACCGTGAAGTGAAGGGAATTGACCGCGAAATGTCTTGAAATGATCGTGAATTAACACAGAATTGTTTCGAATGACCGTGAAATGCATGAAAGTGATCATGGTTTGAACCGAATTGACCGCGAAATGCATGCAAATGACCGTGAAGTGAAGGGAATTGACCGCAAAATGCCTCGAAATGACTGTGAATCAACACGGAATTGTTTCGGATGACTGTAAAATGCATGAAAGTGATCATGGTTTGAACCGAATTGACCGCAAAATGCATGCAAATGATCGTGAAGTGAAGGGAATTGACCGCGAAATGCCTCGAAATGACTGTGAATCAACATGGAATTGTTTCGGATGACTGTAAATTGCATGAAAGTGATCATGAATTGAAGTGAATTGACCGTGAAATGCATGCAAATGACCTTGAAGTGAAGGGAATTGACCGTAAAATGCGCCGAACGGACCTTGAATCAACACGGAATAGGCGAAATGACCGTGATATACATGAAAATGACCATGAAGTAAATGAAATGAATGAAATTGACCGCGAACTGAATGGAATCTTGGAAAATAACTATGTTAGTTGGCTAAAGTAGCTTCTCCTACCCCAAAATCATATAGGGTACATCAAGTAACTAATTTTGGTTT
This sequence comes from Magnolia kwangsiensis, assembly GCA_037074715.1. Classification (NCBI taxonomy): domain Eukaryota; kingdom Viridiplantae; phylum Streptophyta; class Magnoliopsida; order Magnoliales; family Magnoliaceae; genus Magnolia; species Magnolia kwangsiensis. The sequence continues at coordinate 145,123,348 of CM073573.1, forward strand.
AGAAGATATTCTTGTTAAATGAATAAAGAAAGAAATGAAAAAAAGAGAAAAAAAATTTTATATGCTTATATATACATATTTATATAAATATGTATTAGAGAAAATTATAGGTAGAATAAAGTTCTCCATGTAAAAAATAAAAATTAAAAAATTAAAAACTAAAAAATGAAAAAAAAAATTGCATAGACTTTTTTAGACTATAGTTATGACTATAGTTATGGTTATATCTATAATCCGTAACTATATCTTCGATAATATTCGATATGTATCGAAAATTACAGGATTTTTTATGCAAAGTCGCTGGACAGTTCTGTACCTTTTTTGATTAATCGAAGACATAACAAAGGACATATCAAAAAAACATGGGCTTACGGATTATATCCTTAGTTATAGATTCCAAGCTTCTTCTTTTTTTTTTTTCCTTGTTGTAATCCCTATCGTCTTTGTGGGTCATTCTATGAGATATGTGTTATATCCAAACCGTCCATCTATTTAGTGAATTCTTTATAAGTCTTGAGAAGAAAAATAAGACAAATTTAGCTATCACTATAAAAGGTAGTGGAGGATTGAACGTCTATCATTAAAATCCTTTTAGGGGTTATGGAAGTTTTGGATCATTATGAAATTTGTTTTTCCTCTCTATACCGGTCTTTGTGTCCTTATGAATAGATTGGATGGAAAATAAATGTTACGGTGGGCCCTACAAAAGTTTCAATGGTGAAATTAATTTTTTGCTGTTTTTTATGGTGCGGTGTGGTCTAGTTGATCTTTGGATATGATTTATTTTTAATAACGGTCCGAAATGATCTCGGAATATGGATGAACGTTGTAGATATAATAAATACATAACTGTAGGGCTACGTAAGTTTGATATCTTTTGAGCCGTTCGTACAACTTGAGAGTTCGAGGAGTATCAGCGCTCATCTTCGAGCAGCAGCCGATCCGGTTGAAGGAAAAAGCAGGGGCAATTTTCGACCTTTGGTAAGGTGTCCGTACAGCCGGGGTGTATTCTCGCAAGGGAAGATGAGGTGTGCGTCATCTCGTAAATGGGCCATAAATGGGTCGTACAGTCGTAAATTTCTCATAAATAAGGGTGATACCAAGGCAACAACAAAATTGACACCCTTAAGAGTATAGTAGATGATACACGGGCACTTAAAAAACTTAGCAATCAAATGCATGGAACGCAAGTCGAATTAAACTGGCCATATGATATTTCCCAATTTAGATGTATAATGTCCCGAAACTTGCACTTATTTGATTATCTAACTATTAGTTTGGTGGACGAACAGTTAAGAATAAAAACCATCTAGCAGTTCTATTTTAAAAATTAAGTATCCGTTAATCACAGTTCAGGATTTTTCAACCAAAATTATCTTAGAAATGTAACATGGAGACCATGGGTAGCAGAATTTAGACAGGTATGAGTAAATGTATGCAGCTCGCTATCCTAACTAGGTGAAATAACATGGTGAGATACAATCAGTGGGGTCATATACCGTCGACGATGGTTCAAGCAGGTAGAATGAAAGCTTTAAAAAAATGTCTAAGCCTATATATAACCGCATATGGATCCACCAATCAATTTTGGCCGCTTTATTTGAGTCTGACCATCCAATCCATGTCCATTCAAACGCAAGCATCATATACCTCCTAGACAAAATAATTATAGCAGATGGTACGGTGGAGTGGGACAACATGGAATGATTTTTGATAGGGTGCATTTTCCCAACATGGTGATTTAGACTATGTACGGAAATGATAATGAATGATGAAAAGTAACCCTTTTAATGGCATATATTGAAATCTAAGAATTTGAGATGAACATGAACGGTGAAAAGTAACCCTGGCAATGAGACATATTCAATCAAAGGTTAGGATCTTTTGTAAAGGGTTATTATAAAATCAAAGCTTCTATACTGATAATAAAAATATAAATGGTTGGCATTAATCCAAAAATGTACCAATGACGGAGAACCACACTGATAGACACCGACTTGTCTACCACCCCATTATATCACGATAGATTGACGGAGTGAGTTTCACGGCCTATATGAAGTTTTAGCTTGGGCATGAGACCGGCCACACAACTCAGCTAGTGACCCCAACATGGACTAGCTAGGTGGTGCCAAAGCTCTATGTAACTACTATGATGTATGTGTTTTATCCATGTCCTCAATCTATTTGCTAGCTCATTTGAGGGCATGAGCCCAAAAATGGGACCCATCATGATGTGTGTGTTTTATCTATGCCCTCAGTCTATTTCGCTAGCTCATTTTAAGGCATGAGTCCAAAAATAGGGCCATCATGATGTGTGTGGTTTATCCATGTCCTCTCTCCATCTATTTCACTAACTCGTTTTAAGGCATGAGCCTAAACATGGGAGCCATCACGATGTGTCAGGAAAATAGTGGAGATTGATCATCCATCGTTTGACTTCTTAGGGCATTTTTTTTATTTTTTTAACACCCCCACATTCATGCTTTAGTGGGATTTTGTGACCTATGGATACTTGAACCCTTGACCGGGTGTTGAAACTTGAGAGAGTTTACCACCGAAGCAAGAGTAAGGATCCATAAACTTCTTAAGGCTTACTCTAATGTTTATTTTCCATCCAACCTGTTGATAAGGTCACATAGGCGTGAATGAACAGAAACCATGTATATCATCTTGATCCAAAACTTCTGTGACCTCTAAAAACAGTAAGTGCAAAATCTCCATTATTTCTTGTGGTGTGATCTGCCTAAGATTTGGGCCTGCCTCATTTTTGAGCTCATGCCCTAAAATGATGGACGGCATGGATAAAACACATACATCACGGTGGACCCCAACGCCAGTCCACATCCACAGCCAGGTACCATGCCAGGGATGCAGCCACCCATTTAAAACTAAACTGAATACGGTAGATGTCTTTTTTCCAAACCGGTAGGGTGATATTTAAATTAAATCCACCCACATGCAGGGCCCTAGCATGAATGGTCAAAAATGCAGTGGCATATATGGTTGAAAAGTAGTGGACAGGATTGTTTCATTGGTCTTATTTTGAAAACATAAGCCATCGCCTAGTGCAAGTCAATGGGTGGACCCCATCAATAGATCACGCTGCAACATGTCTAATAGAGAGAATTGTACTATTTTTTTGGTGTATGTCTCATTCACATGGTGCCCCTCCTGATTGAATGGCCTAGATCTCTGACACGTGTGCCATTCGTACTGATCCCAACTCGTGTGTTACTTTTCACACAGGATCCTGCTCCCTAATCACTACTTTATCTCATGTACACCGTTAATATTCATGGAATCCTTGCAATAAATGCTTACTTGTAACTGTAATTTTCTCATTTGGTCTAAATAGCTATATTGACCCTATGTCAAAGGTCCTTTGTATTAAAAACATTAAAATCTAATACATGGCATATTATCCATGATTAGAGGATTATTTGAATAAAATTCCTAAAAGTAAGGTTATTTAAATAAATTTCCTATGTCTAATTGTTGTTCGATAATGTATTTTTCTTCCTTATTTATTCAACTCCATGACCAATAAATGGATTTTTATTTTTTATTTTCTAGTGACCTTCTCTTCCCTTATAGATCTTTGTTAAATAATAATAAGGATCCATGCTGCGGGGCCCACTCCAACGGTTGGATGGCACTTTTTTCATGGATACGAATATTTATCAAGTAGTGCACACTGTGTAAACATAACATAAACCGAAAATAATAGTATGATAATCAAGCGAACCTGACATGATGTTGAATTAATACTTAAAGGTTTTTATTTTCGAAATTCCTGTTCTCCACAAACAAGTGTCGTCTTCCTTATCCTCTAACTAATATTATTTTTGGTCAAGGAATATTCACAAATGCATGCTACTTGACAAATAGTTTGGAGCACTAACATGCATGCCAACTAGTGGCTAGGACGGGCTCCACGTGGTAGCTATATATGAAGGAGGCTGATTTTTTATTTTTATTTTTACTTTGCCAAATAAATCTATAAAGTTTGTACATGATTCAAGTAATTCAGCGGGTGGCCCTTGATACACGTGCATCCCGACCTATGAAAGAGGGGTTATAACATTTTATTTGAATGGTGTATTTTGCATATGCTAAAAGTGTAAAAACAACTACTGATGGGTTCTTAATCTTGCCCTGGTGGTAGACTCATAAGAGTTTCAACACCAGGTTAAGGGCTTGAGTACTCATAGGTGGTGAAATTAATCCCACTATTGTATAAGTGTGTGCAGGTGTGGAAAAAAAAAAAACCCTCTACTGATGTGGATATTCGCACTTGCTCAAAAAATGGGTATGAAAATTCTCGGGTGGCCATTGATCTCATGCATGCTAAACATAGTTACGTTTGCCTCTTATGATTTGAATGCCTGTTAGGGGTCATTTGGCACCATGGATTTGGGAGGATTTTAAATCCCCTAGTTGTTTGGCTCATAAAGTAACTAGGGATTTCAAATCCCCCTCAAACGGTGAAAGCTACGATTACATCTAAAAGTCTTTAGAGAGTTGCATGTGTCATGTGTGTCACTATACTATTAATCTATAGGACATGTGACCCACTAATGATATCCCTAAACAATTAGATTATTAATTGCATCACTATAATTACTTTAATATGATGATCAGCACCGTCCAAACATTGTACATGTAAATCAATGGTTAAAAATTGTCGAATAGACTCATATGTGATCTCGTGCTTGTGGCCCATCCGAGACTTGAAATTTCATCTTTTTTGGGCAAATAAATATTTCAACGGGCTTATTACAATATTGTGTCAAATATTACTTACATTCACTAATTAGAGGTATTAAAGTTGATTTAATAATTAAATTCAAACCCCTGTGGATATGCATGCATAGTGATTAAAGTTAGATTTTGAATCCAGGCTGCCAAAAACAATAGGAGGATTTCAATTCCAGGGGGTTTCAAATCCATGCTCCCAAACAGGCCCTTATTAAGCAGGATGAAATGAAACTTTTAAAACTTTAAAATGATGAACAATGAGATATTTGAAAATATCTAAGGAATGAGACATTTTCCATAACCTCCTTCCAATTTTTACTTATCTTTCTTTTATGAGTTAATTGTAGCTACCTCATTTATGTTTTATGTCTCCTATGCTCTTTTATCATTAAAAAGTGTTAGAGGAATGCGTACTGAATGGTCGAAATACCCTCCACCAATATAAAAATGTTAGTTACTGTGCAACCTATTATGGTGTACGCATGTTGTTGTAGGGAAAATGTGCCGACCAATGATGAAAGGTCAGATTCGGACCTTGCACACTTCTCCAGGCCGAACACGACAACGGATTCGATCCCCAACTCAGAACTCGAGAAAGAAGTGAGATCAAGCTTTTATGAGTTAATTGTAGCTACCTCATTTATGTTTTATGTCTCCTATGCTCTTTTATCATTAAAAAGTGTTAGAGGAATGTGTACTGAATGGTCGAAATACCCTCCACCAATATAAAAATGTTAGTTACTGTGCAGCCTATTATGTTGTACGCATGTTGTTGTAGGGAAAATGTGCCGACCAATGATGAAAGGTCAGGTCGGGACCCTGCACACTTCTCCAGGCCGAACACAACAGCGAATTCGATCCCTAACTCAGAACTCGAGAAAGAAGTGAGATCAAGCTTTTATGAGTTAATTGTAGCTACCTCATTTATGTTTTATGTCTCCTATGCTCTTTTATCATTAAAAAGTGTTAGAGGAATGTGTACTGAATGGTCGAAATACCCTCCACCAATATAAAAATGTTAGTTACTGTGCAGCCTATTATGGTGTACGCATGTTGTTGTAGGGAAAATGTGCCGACCAATGATGAAAGGTCAGGTCGGGACCCTACACACTTCTCCAGGCCGAACACGACAGCGGATTCGATCCCCAACTCAGAACTCGAGAAAGAAGTGAGATCAAGCTTGACATCCCATCACTAAATTGGAACACCTACCTACCCGCCCAAACACCTGAAAGAGCATTGCCTCCGTCGATTCCAAGATTTTCAAAGTTTGTCAAGAGCACCACATCCCCTAGCTCGACTAAGGAGATAGGTTGACATTATGCAGGTCGGCATCACCCAGGTTGAGACACTTCAGGTCGGTGTGTCCCAGGTCAAAACACTTCAGGTCGACTCAGCCTGCCTCCCATCAAGGACTAACTACATCTGCTCGAGATCTTAACCGAAGACCCGGGAAATCCATTACGACGGGGATCCGTCCAAGGTCTTCAGCTAAGCTCCATGACACGCTCGGGATCTTAAGATCTTCGTCGAGGATCTCGAGAGATTCACCACATACTCAGGATCTGAATCCCTCTCCAACACGCACTTACTAAATAGGGAGATTTCCTCTACACCGCTGTCTCTCCTAAAACTATAAATAGAGATACCTCTAATGGTGGAAGGTAAACACTATCTTTAGCCCTAGACCTTCAACACTTGACCAGACCTAGATCCCTTTCTTGACTTTGGCATCTGAGAGTCCCCTGCACGAGCCAGGGTCTTCCTTGTCCATTCCTTGTGCAGGTACACGACAATCTAAAGGCGGCTAATCAGATTTCTACATCAACACATGTCATCCCACTCATATAACATGGACCATTCTACCACAAAAATTGGACATCCAGAAGTTTAATGTAATCCAAACATTAGGTGGACTAGCCCATAGAAAATAATGGACATCTAACCTAGAACCTCAAATTCACATGGAAGCCTACTTAAATGGTCAGATTACCTTGATTTTTGGGGGGTGTTATGCTTATGGTGGGTTGACCTAGTTGGACACACACAACATGAGAGCCCCACATGTGCCTACAACGAAGTGCTTATGAGATAAGGATAAAATGGTCATTTCCTAAAGATGCAGAGGGGAGGTAAATGCAATTAACTCTTCTTTTGCTTATTTTATTTAAGTTTGGGATGGGAGGAAACAGATAAAGAAGGTGCAACTATATGAGAGAGAGAGAGAGAGAGAGAGAGAGAGAGAGAGAGAGAGAGAGCAACATCATGGTCTCAAAGGTGGGGCAACTCATGCCACCATTTTGGTGCTCCCAGTTTTAGATCAATCTCATTTATAGGTAAATGTTCTGACATGAGCTAGCACAATATCTGTATAACTGAATGTCACATAGATATCATAGCACTCACAAAAAATGCTTTATTCCACTAGTTCCCTCATGTTAAAATGTCTATGCGGACTATATGAGCAAATGGGAAATATGGTAATGATCAATTGTATGAAAGAATTAAAATAATAAAAATACACTCAATCGAAGGGTAAACACATCTTATTTTCCTTTTAAGATTAGCAGTTTATGTCACTCTTATAACTAATTGTAGGAAAATTTTTAGACAAACAGAAGATATTATGCAATCCTTTACTAAGAATACAAACCATATTATATTGATGGACTCTCAATATGTGGGTATAAAGATATTCCAGTGATCAAGGATGTGTGGGGCTCTTAGAGATGCATGTGACAAATCCACTCCATCCCTCTATTTTGCAAGCCCACAATAGGACATGACTCTAAAACCCAAGTAGATCTAAAACTCATGTGGACCATACCACATGAAACAGTGAGGATTAAACAATACCACATGAAACAGTAGGGATTAAATGCCTGAGTTAACAGATGTTTTATATCATTATGATATTTTTGCCTATAGTTTATCTAACTTGTACTAACCTTATGGATGGTCTGGATGGCATATAAACATCATGGTCAGCTCCTCAAAGGTTTCAATGGTGGACATTTCCATTCTCACAATTTCTTTGGTGTGGCCCACCTGATTTTTGGATCTGCCTGATTTTTAGATTTCAATCCTATTGTGATCTTTCAAAACAGATGGACGGAGTAGATTTGTCACGGACGTCTTTACGGATCCCACACAGCCCCAGGCATAAGTATATCATAGACAATTGCCTTCCCTCAACACGTATAAGTGAGATATTATTCAATGCCGTTTGATCTAAATAAATTCAACTTAGTATGCTTGAATTTTATTTTATTTTAATTATTTTTATTTTTATTTTTTTGGGGTGGGGGGAGGGGATTCAAATCCCTTGGTATGCTTGACACCATAAAATGAGTTTCAAATCCTCTTAAAGAGGGGGTTTGAAATCTAAGATAAAAGCTTGAATTACATCTAAAATCCTTCCAAAAGTTACATGTAACATATGTGTCACTAGACTATCAATCTATTAGGCACATGGCCCACTGATAATATCCTAAAACAATTAAATTATCAATTGCATCACTATAATTACTTTAATACGATGATCCATACTATCGAAACATTGTCCATGTAAAGTAATGGTTAAAAATCATCGATTAGTCACTCGGATGTGATCTTGTGCTTGTTGCCCATTCGAGGCTTGGAATTTCATCATTTCATGCAAAGTATATATTTCAACGGGCTTATTACAACCATTGTATCAAACATTGCATACGTACACTAATTAGAGACATTAAATTTGATTTAATAATTAAATGGAATATACTATCCATAACAACTTTTGGATTATAAGGTAATCAAAATCTATGGTTCTAAATACGACGGTAGGCTTTCAAATATAGGGGGTTCCAAATCCCCTAGATTTCAAATCCCTTAGTATGTACGCCACCATAAAGTAATTGGAGGTTTCAAATCTAAGAAGTTTCAAATTCCTTCAAAGAGGGGGTTTAAAATCCAAAGTAAAAGCTTGGATTACATCTAAAATCCTTCCAAAAGTTGCATGTGTAACATGTGTGTCACTAGATTATTAATCTATTGGGCACATGACCCATTGATGATATCCTAAAACAATTAGATTATCAATTGCATCACTATAATTACTTTAATATGATGATATGCATTGTCCGAACATTATCCATGTAAATCAACAGTTAAAAATCATTGGTTAGTCTTTCAGATGTGATCTTGTGCTTGTGGCCCATCAGAGACTTATAATTTCATCATTTTTAGACAAAGTATATATTTCAACAGGCCTATTATATTGTGTCAAACATTACACACGTACATTAATTAGAGATATTAAAATTGATTTAGTAATTAAATTCAAACCACTATGAATATATCATGTATAGTTACTTTTGGATTATATGAAATTCTAAACCCATGATGCTAAATACAATAGTATGATTTCAAGTGGATGGGTACCAAATCCATGCTCCTAAAGAGGGCCTTCTAATATTTCCCCAACAGTAAAAATCTTGCCTAATGCATCAAACTTTTTCTTTTATGGGTGAACACGGATGCTGCTGCTTTCTCTTTCTGAACACACATCTGTGGACGTGCAGTGAGACTTTATGATCGTTGATGACCATCCAGTGTGGAATTAGACAGACCGGTCATCTGACCATTGAATCACATGTCTAGCCAAAAATTGTGTCTGGTTCATGTCCAAAGGTTGAGAGGGTATGAATCCTTTGCAAATAGCTGTTGATGTGGACCACTTCATGGACAGCCTGCTTGTTCATACTTCAAAGAATGGTGTAATTTCTTGGCCTAAGAATTTCTCAATAAATATTCATATTTTGTCATTTTTCTTAGGATATCATTGGGAAGATGTGTCTAAATATAAAATATTAAAAAATAATTTAAAAATAAATATAAATATTTATATATTTTTTTAAACTTCTAATGTTCTATTTTAAAAAATGTGATAATTTGACGATAAAATCATGAGAAAACCTGGATGATATTTTCTAAAATATGATAATTTTATTGAGATTATATCGTTTCATCAATTTTTTACGAGAATATCGTGCGATATTCATCATCAAGGCAATATTTTTTCACAGTACTTTGCGAGTATGAGGTTTTGAATGATATGGACCATCCAATCAACATTCCTTCATTTAGCAAATGTGAATGGTGATTTTCACCGTTGGTTGATGGGCCATGTCGTCATCATCCACACAGTTGAATTTCTATGGTTTTACTGCGTTAGGTATCACTAATTGGTCCATCCTTAATGATTAGGTCTCACGAACTACACTTTCTATACGCTCTCGCAGCGTACCTTACCTTTTTTGAAATCCCTGCACCTCGTGGACTCGGATTGCGTCGGAAGCAGATTGACTGGTGTACCACACACCAACAATATAGCGGCCGTAGGTACGTGTCGCGTGAAGACGAGCACGAACGCTCCTCGAGCTCCAAGTTGTATGAATGGATCATAGGAGATCAAAGTTACATGGGCTCCACGGTGATGTATTCATTATATCTACACCGTTCATCTATTTTTAGATATCACTTTAGCCATAATTCAAAAAATAAATCATATCCAAAGATCATTTTGACCACACCAAAGATAATAGTGAGGATAATGATTTTCACCATTTAAAAATTCGCAGCACCCACCATAATGTTTATTTTCCATCTAATTTGTCTGTTCATAAGGTCACAAAGACCTAAATGAAGAGGAAAAATAAATTTTATATTGATCTAAAACTTTTGTAACCCCAAAAGGGGTTTCAATGGTAGACGTTCAATCCCCCACTACTTTTTGCAGTGTGGTCCACTTGATAGTTAGATCTGTATTATTTTTCGTCTTAAGCCCTAAGACGAGCTTGCCAAATGGATGAATGGTTTGGATATAATACATACCGTATGATCAGAACCAAAGAGCTTGCTGACGTCAATACACCAGCTATAGCTAGTGTCTGGTACATCGGCGAATCCACTTCTGATTGTGTCCTAACCCGGACGTGGATTTCCTGCAAAAGCTTTCGCAGGAAGTTCCTATGTTGGAAACACAGGTGGGACCCACTATGATGTTTTTGAGAAATCTTCACTGTCCATCGTTTATATGAAATCATTTTAGGACGAGGTAAAAAATGAACCGTATCCAATTCTCAAGTGAGCCGAAAACGTGATATTTAAACATCCACAGTTGAAATATTTGTGGGCCAGAGGAAGTTTTGAATCATTCTAATATTTGTATTTTCAGTTCATTCCAGTATGAATAACACGTCATGGATGGCATGTAAACATCATTATTGAAGAGATTTCAAATGTATAAATTTCCCTAACTACTTTTTCCTTTATTATGGCCCACTTGAGTCTTGTATTCTTCTTAAGTTTTGTCTAATCTCGTATAATGATCTAAAAATAAAAATAAATGGATAGTAGATTCCATCGTCTATATGAATTCATTTTAGGACGAGGTAAAAAATGAACCGTATCCAATTCTCAAGTGAGCCGAAAACGTGATATTTAAACATCCACAGTTGAAATATTTGTGGGCCAGAGGAAGTTTTGAATCATTCTAATATTTGTATTTTCAGTTCATTCCAGTATGAATAATACGTCATGGATGGCATGTAAACATCATTACTGAAAAGATTTCAAATGTATAAATTTCCCTAACTACTATTTCCTTTATAACAACCCACTTGAGTCTTGTATTCTTCTCAAGTTTTGTCTAATCTCCTATATGTAAGAACTCTATTTAGTGGGCCTCACTAATCAACGGTCTGGATTGTCATACAGTTGGACTGGATGATTGAGTAGACCAGTGGGCCCCACTTCAGGTGATACGCTGCGTAGTCTATCTGCGCAACTCTGCGTACTGGGACTAGAATGTTATAGCTGTCTTACGCAGACAGCAGTTTGAGTTGAACTGGGATATTACAATGTGGAGTAGGGGAGGGAGAGTTTTGATGGGTTTCAAACTCTCTCCAGAGTCTCTATAAAAGAGATCTGGGTTCCCGATCCACCACCACACGGCAGAAGTCTTGTCCCATCTATGGTTTTGTAGAAAGGGTGGAAGAAGAGGAAGATCCCAGCTCTATCAAAATTTTTGGAATTCTTATCCGGCTTCCATGGCGGCATCTAATCTAGGTACGCTATCTAAACCCCTGATCGTCATGTCCCATGCACAGACAGATCCATGGACCTATTCCGCATACATATTCAGTCCCATAGCTGGTATCAGAGCAATCTGTGCATAAGTATGGATGATCACACCACTATATTTGATCATATCAGGGATTTTCGAATTCATGAAACAGTTGTGATCAGGGATTTCCGAATCCTTGAATCCACAAATTTTCAGATTAGGGATTTGAATTTTAAAAACCCTAAAGACAACTATTCGAATTAGGGATTTCGAATTCAAATCCCCAAAGCTAGATGACTATAGGGGTTTTTCGATTCGGAATCCCCAAAATTGTGAATTTAGGGCTTTCATATTTGAATCCCCAAATTGAGAGAATTAGGGATTTCGAATCCCAAATTGGGAATTTCGAAACTGAAACCCTAATCCAGTTAATAAGACATTTATAAATCCCTCAATCCAGAAATATTTAATTAGGGTATCCCGTCCAAATTCGAATTAGGGATTTTAAACCTCAAATTCGAATATTGGGGATCCAGATCTCAAAACCCTAAATCGGAGAAAAATTAGGGATTGTTTGAAATTCCAAAATCCAAATTAGGGATTTCAGACCTACAACCCTAAATCCAGTTTCATTTAGGGATTTTAGAAACCTCAAAATCAGAAAAGGGATTTCAAATATCAGTAGGGTTTTAACACCCAAACAAAAACATCAGCTAGGGTATGCGCACCTTTTTTTGATTATCCCACAGTCGATCCTTTCGATCTCGATTCGCCTCTACTAGATTAGTGATTGATCTTGTAGCTAGGGCTGGAATCATACATGAACAGGCCACCATGAAGGTAGTGACTCAATTTCTCCAGTCTGCCTTCGTCAGGAGATGGAGTTTTACTCCATTATTATCTCATGGCTGTTGACGACCCCATCAGGACTTCCTCCATCACATCTGCCCTTGAGCCTTGGAGTTTAACCAGATCGGTGTGATTCCAGGGACGACAGCCATTATCAACGTCCTGATGTCGTAGTTGAGAGTGCGACAGCCATGGTTGAAGATGGCCGGTCTTCTCTTCCATTGTCAACAGAGAGACGATCTCTCTCCTCTGCTGCTTGCGGAGTGAGACGAAGTGCGTCTCAGAAAGGTCTTTTACAATATTATTAACATTCGGGTCTGCGGACCCGATTTATTTGGACTGCGGGTCCATTAGCAGGACCCGAGAATAGATTTTCTATGGGCCTCTTCTTTGGGCCAGAACCGGATGTCTGGATCTGTTATGGGCTGTTCTTTGGGCCAGAACCGAATTTCTGGATCTGGAAGTGGGCCTGTGCCGGGCCTTAGGTCTGATCACCTTATGGTATAAGTCTTTAATTGGGCCCAAACTTTTGAAGGCCAATCTATTTCAGATCAAATTTGTGGGCACACTCCAACAAATCTTTGCGCCCAATCAAGGCAAGGTGATTGTACATATAGAGATCCTAATTTAAGTCCAAACTATTAAACGTACACAATTCCACTAGACAAACATTTAGATTCAACCTTGTAATGTTCATTTATCATGCAGTCTTGATTTGGTTTCATTATAGGCCCATTACCCATCTTTAACGAATTGATATAGACTATTGGAACATAGAGAATGATACATATTCATCTGAGGTTACTTTATTTTCCAATAATCAATACCAATGACCTTGTGAGCCGTATCAAGACTAATTAAGACAATCCATTGTGGCAGGATTATAATCGCAATCTTAAGTGTATATTTGTAGTTTTCGATTCGGTTGTGTTAGCCACCATAGTGACCTTAATCGATGAAAATATTATAAGTACAGACTTGTAACATTGGGATAAAGAGGATTGCATACAGTTGCGTCTACATATTCATGTGTATGGTAACGAAAACACAGACGATTACTGTATGACAAACATATGAACGGGTGAAGTAAATGGTGGTGGTAATGTAAAGCTGAAAGACTCATCTCACCCACAGGTGTTGAGTGTCTCAAATTTACATGACTAACATCACTTAGCTTCATGTTGAGGAGGATCACTAGCATGTTATTATTTTCACCCACAGGAGGAATAATGATGATGTAACAGATTCTCACCAGGATAAGATGGTTGGGCCCATCGTCATCTTAGATAATTCAGTTGATGCCTCTCTTAACAACTGAATTGATTTAATTTTCCTGATATTCTTTGTTTATAATCACGAAATTGTTTTGTGAAATAATAAACTAATGTGAGTATATGTGTATCTCTTATATTTCAGTTTCAATTTTCAGTAATACACATCAAGTCCCTGCCCTAAATGGGTCTAACTATGCTCAATGGAAGAACGTCATTGAAGGTATACTGGGGTGTCTACAATTAGATCTTGTCTTGATAACTCCAGAACCGCCAGAACCATCTGATGATGCCATTGAAGCTGAATATAATCGATGGGTTGCATGGTTTAGATCAAATGATACTTGTCTAAAAGTAATTAAGTATTCGATTTCTGAATCTATGAAGGGCGTCATGCCTGATACAGATAAGGCCAAAGTTTTCCTGACTGAAATAGGAAAAAGGTTCAAGAAATCTGATAAGTCTGAGGTGGGCATTCTTCTGAATAAGTTGACTCGCTCGTCCTACGATGGAAAAAGCAACATCCGTGAATACATTGTAGAGCAGATCGAAGTTGTTTCTAAGATTTGTGCTCTAGGCCTTGTACTCACTGATGATCAGTTGGTTCATTTGATCATGAATAACCTACCTCCCCAATTCGATACGTTCCTGGTGAACTATAACACTCTGAAGGACATGTGGACATTTGATGAACTTATCACTCAGTGTGTCTAAGAAGAAGACAGAATCAGACAGACGGTTAAAATTCAAAATGTTAATATGGTGACCTCACGTCATGGGCAAGGGCAAGGGAATAAAGGTAAAAGGAAGAGGAAACAAGGTTCTAATAATGGATTCTCTAGTCCTCCATCTGGAAACCAGAAGAATCAATTTGAAAATGGATCTAAACGCAAACGGGTTAAAGGGAAACCGTGCTTCTTTTGTAATAAGGCGAGTCATTTCAAAAAATACTGCGAAGGCTTTAAGAATTGGCTCATAAAGAAAGGTAATCATTTTGTTCTTGTCTGTTTTGAATCTAATCTAACTGATGTGTCAGCGGATTCCTAGTAGATAGATTAAGGAACTACTATTCACATATGCACTTCTATGCAGGAATTACTACAGGTCAGGCCACCAACTGATGCGAAGCGCTCAGTATACATAGGCAATGGTGTCAAAGTTGACGTGGAGGCAATAAGAGTCTATAGGCTTAAGTTGAAGTCTGATCATTTTTTGAATTTAGTAGATACATTTTGTGTGTCATTTATAATGCACAATTTAGTTTTAATTTCCTGTTTAGATAAGTTGAGATATTCATTTCACTTTGGAAATAAAAGTTTTGGTATTTACTTTAATTCGATTAAAGTTGGAACCGGCTCTTTAGTAAACAACTTATACCAGTTAGACTTGATTGCGTCTCACGTCTATAATATTAATACCTTGCATGGAAATAAAGAGGGATCCAAGCGAAGACTAGATTATAAGAATTCCTCCATGTTGTAGCACAGGCGGCTATGCCATATATCTCGTGAGAGATTAGACAGGCTTGTGCGAGAAGGAATTTTGCATTCTCTAAACTTCTCTAACTATAAAGTATGCATGATTGCATAAAAGGAAAACAAACTAGAACGAGAAAGAAAGGTGCAACCAGGAGTGTAGGTCTGTTAGAGGTTATACATACAGATATCTGTGAACCATTCTCTACAACCTCATGGAGTGGCCACAAATATTTCATTACCTTTATAGATGACTACTCTCGCTTCAGGTATCTATACCTTATCAGTGAGAAATTAGATGCCCTTGATGTTTTTAAAATTTATAAGGTCGAGGTTGAAAATCAACTCGATAAGAGAATTAAAGTTGTCAGATCTGACCGGGGTGGTGAATACTATGACAAATATGACGAATTAGAATGTATTCCAGAGCCATTCGCTAAATACCTACAAGATTGTGGCATTATAGCTTAATACACTATACCTGGTACTCCAGAGCAAAATGGTGTGGCTGAAAGACGTAATCGCACCCTTATGGAGATGGTGCGAAGCATGATCAACAATTCAACATTATCAGAATCTCTGTGGGGTGATGCGATCAAAACCGTAGTTCATATACTAAACAAGATTCCCAGTAAAGTAGTAAGTAAAACTCCTTTTGAGTTGTGGAATGGGAGAAAACCAAGTCTCTGATATCTACATGTTTGGGGTTGTCCTGCTGAGGCCAAAGTTTATGACCCGCATGAAAAGAAGCTTGATCCTAAAACCGTGAGCTGTTTCTTCATTGGATACCCAGAAAGATCAAAAGGCTATCGATTCTACTATCCTTCCCACTCTATCGGGATTGTTGAGACTGAGAATGTCAGATTTATTGAGGGCACTGAAAACAGTGGGAGCATGAACATAAGAATTTTTGTATTTGAGGAACAAAAGACTGTGACTCCTGTCATAGTCAATCTAGATCACGTGGACATTAATGATGCAACTGATTCTGCAGTCACTACAGAGCGCCACATAGAACCTCATATACAAACCACTGATGAGAAAAATCAAGATCAAACCCAACAAACAGAACCATTAAGAAGATCTGAAAGAGAGAAAAGGCCTGTAAATCGAGATGATTATATCGTACACTTACAGGAGCACGACTTTGACATAGGGGTGAAAAAGGATCTTGAATCATTTACATAAGTCAAACAAAGTGTTGATCCTTCTTGTTGGTTTGATGCCATGAAAGATGAGTTGAAATCCATGCATGACAATAAAGTATGAGATCTTGTAGAGTTACCTACTGGAATAAGGCCGATTGGTTATAAATGGATATTTAAAACCAAAAGGAACTACAAGGGTAATGTCAAAAGGTATAAAGCCCGACTTGTTGCCAAGGGTTTTAACCAAAGTGAGGGCATTGACTTTAAGGAGACTTTCTCACCAGTATCCAAGAAAGACTCATTCAGGATCATAATGGCTCTCGTATCTCATATGGATTTAGAGTTACATTAGATGGATGTAAAGACTGCATTTCTCAATGAGGATCTAAATGAGAATGTATACATGTTGCAACCCAAAGGTTTTGTAGCTACTGGCTTAGAACATTTGGTTTGCAAACTTAAGAAGTCCATCTATGGGTTGAAATAGGCATCGTGACAGTGGTACCTTAAGTTTCATGAAGTAATTTCCTCATATGGCTTTGTAGAAAACACTGCAGATGAATGCATCTACATTAAAACCAGTGGAAGTAAGTTCGTTATGATGATTTTGTATATTGATGACATTCTGTTAGCTAGCAGTGATACCAGGATGTTGAGCGATACAAAGAATTTCTTATCTCAAAGGTTTGAAATGAAAGACCTTGGTGAAGCTTCTTACGTCATCGACATTGAGATTCGCCGTGACAGAATACTTGGACTGCTCAACTTGTCACAAAGGGCCTACATTATTAGGGTACTCGAAAGATATGGCATACACAATTATGCTTCAGGAAAGTCGCCTATTGTGAAGGGCGATAAATTTAGTCTATTTCAGTGTCCAAAGAATGATTTAGAAAAGAATCGAATGAAGGGATTTTCGTACGTATCAGTAGTAGGGAGCATCATGTATGCTCAAGTATGTATGCGACTGGACATTGCCTTTTTCACTGGAATGTTGGGAAGATATCTATCCAATCCAGGAATGCAACATTGGATAACTGCAAAGAAAGTGTTATGGTATCTTAAGAGAACAAAAGACTTCGGACTCACATACAGAAGATCTGATCAGTTGGAGTTGGTCGGGTATTCAGATGCAGATTTCGCAGGCTGCGTTGACACTAAGAAGTTTACTTCAGGATACATCTTCATGATGGTGGGAGCAGCTGTGTCGTGGAAAAGTGTGAAACAGTCTACCACAGCCTCATCCACTATGGAAGCTGAATTTATTACTTGCCATGAGGCATCTAATCAGGCACTATGGTTACAGAGTTTCTTCTCAGGTTTGTGGGTACTGGAGCATATCCTGAAACCATTGAGAATATTTTGCGATAATTCGGCTGTTATTTCCTTCTCTAGTAACAACAAGCATTCGTTAAGGTCGAGGCATACCGACATCAAGTACCTTATTGTAAAGGAAAGGGTTCAGAATCATCAAGTGTCCGTGAAATTCTTCAGCACTAAGCAGATGATTGCAGATCCGCTCACTAAGAGGCTCCCTATCACGCCATTTCGGGAGCATGTGACATCCATGAGAGTCATTGATCCTACAGATGTTTTCAGTTAGTGGGAGTTGATCGTATTTTGATTCTCACAGACACTTAAAGATCTCGTTTTATGCAGTTTATTTTGGATGATTTTGATATAAAGATTTATTTCTGCTTCTCTATATATATGCGCAAATTTTGAGTAAGTAGAACTATAGTAGTGTCTCGTTGGAGATATGTAAAAGCTTCAGGACCTCTTAAGGATAGACACATATCATCACACTAAAATGTATAATCCTTATACCACATTTCCTAGTTTGTAATATATGTCGTTAAGATTGAAAGTATTTGTGATCGCGCTTAGACTCACTTCGCCTAAATTAAATGTTGTGATGACTACCGCTTTTCGATACTGACTGTCTTGATGGACCAGATTGAAATAACATTACTCATATTGTCCAACTGTTTTTATTGGTTAATCATTTGGATATTTTCTTAAAAGATCAAAACTATTTTTCAAAATAATTATATATGACTATCATTGATGTTGCTCAATGAGGCTCAAGTGGGAGAATGTAAAAACTCTATTTAGTGGGCTCACTGATCAACGGTCTGGATTGTCATATAGTTGGACTGGATGATTGAGTAGACCAGTGGGCCCCACTTCAGGTGATATGTTGCACAGTCTATCTGCGCAGCTCTGCATATTGGGACTGGAATGCTATAGCTGTCTTACGCAGACAGCTGTTTGAGTTGAATTGGGATATTACAATGTGGAGCAGGGGAGGGAGAGTTTTGATGGGTTTCAAACTCTCTCTCCAGAGTCTCTGTAATAGAGAGTTGGGTCCCCGATCCACCACCACACGACAGGAGTCTAGTCCC
The DNA here is from genome assembly GCA_037074715.1 of Magnolia kwangsiensis. Taxonomy (NCBI): domain Eukaryota; kingdom Viridiplantae; phylum Streptophyta; class Magnoliopsida; order Magnoliales; family Magnoliaceae; genus Magnolia; species Magnolia kwangsiensis. The sequence goes on from CM073573.1 coordinate 145,142,362, forward strand.
ATCTATAGTTTTGCAGAAAGGGTGGAAGGAGAGGAAGATTCCAGCTCTATCGAAATTTCTGGAATTCTTATCCAGCTTCTATAGCGGCATCTAATCAAGGTACGCTATCTAAACCCTTGATCGCCATGTCTCATGCACAGACAGATCCGTATGCCTATTCGGCATACATATTCAGTCTCACACTATAATGATCTAAAAAAAATAAATGGACGAAGTAGATTCCATCATTTATATGAATTCATTTTAAAATGAGGTAAAAAATGAACCGTATCCAATTCTCAAGTGAGCCGAAAACGTGATATTTAAACATCTACAGTTGAAATATTTGTAGGCCAAAGGAAGTTTTGAATCATTCTAATATTTGTATTTTCAGTTCATTCCAGTATGAATGACACGTCTGGATGGCATGTAAACATCAATGTTGAAGAGATTTCAAATGTATAAATTTCTTTAACTACTTTTTCCTTTATTACGGCCCACTTGAGTCTTGTATTCTTTTCAAGTTTTGTCTAATCTCTTAGAATGATCTAAAAAACTAAATGGACAAAGTAGATTCTAAACATCATGGTGAGCCCATCTAAGTTTAGAGCGCAGGAACTTATTTGTGTCCGTCCTACCCGACATGTCTCCAACTGGAAATAGGTAGGAGCTTTGAGTGGCCACCATGATGTACGGTCTTATCCACGTCATTCTTCCATTTTTTCATATCATTGTAGATTATGAGTCTTAAAGTAAGGCAGATTAAAGGCTTAAGTGGACCACACCATAGGAACCAGCGGTGATAATGATTCTCCCTGTTGTAACCTTTTTAAGGCGCACAACACAAATATAAGCTCCATCCAAAACTTGCATGGCCCCAAAAAGTTTTCTAACGGTAAAAGTTTAATCGCCATTGTGTAGTCTAATTGAGCATGGATTTGCCTCATTCCTTGGGCTTTTGCTATAAAATGATACTAAAAAATGAATGATCGGCACGGAAATACATCACGTGGACACTCAAAGCTCCTGGCCGTTACCGGCCGAGACGGGTTTCCAGTCCTAGCAACTAGGGACATTCTACGGTAATCCAGACCATTGGTATGGAGCATCCCTCTGCGATAGGTCATGTGCTGAATTGAATATCGTATCCATCAATCTTGAGGTCTTTTTAATTACGGATTGTATTCCTATTCTAAATGGCTTACCATACGTCACAGACCGACATGTTCTGATTATCCTGTAAAAGAGATTATAGTGAATTGTTCATCTGCGCATTAATGGCCCATCGGGGCTCAATATACCAAGCAAATCCAAAGTTTAAATGGACCACACCACGTGAAAAAGTGTGAACCGAGTATTATGATTGAAAAATAATTGGGAGCCACGGAAGTCTTGGATTAAGCTTATATTTGTGTTTTCCCTTGTCTATGCTCGTGTGATCTTATGAATAGGTTGGATGACAAATAAACGTTACTTTGAGGCTTAGAAGGTTTCAACCGTGGAAATTATTATTTTCATTGTTTCCTGTAATATGATTCACTTGAGCTTTGGATATACTTCAATTTTGAGATCAACCCCTTAAATGAGCTGGAAAAATGGATGAACGGTGTGGATGAATCACATACATTCACGGTGGGCCCAATTGAGTTTACTCAGTGGGATAAGAGCTCACTGAGTAGCTCAGTACAATCCCATTCCGAGATGTATTGCAACTCCCGTGAAAAGACGTAGGCTAACCTGATTCGCGCAAGCAATGCATGGATGTTATTATCAGGTGCCCTTCACTCAATTCGCACACCTACCTCTCCCGCACGTGATCCTGGCCGTTCATTTTGTTGTTCCTCTATGGATGGAAGCGGATTGGCTGGTGTACCGCACACCACCGACGTGCTGGTGTGGGTACGTGTCGTGCGACCGGGTTGTGCCTGCGGTTCAAAAGAGATTAAAGTTACATGGTCCAACAATTACGCGTTGATTATATCCACATTATTTATCCCTTTTGCGAGATAATTTGAGAGCATGAGCTGAAATGAATCATATCTAAATCTCAACTAGGCCACACCACATATAACAGTAGACAACAATTCTCACCGTTAAAACATTCATGGTTCTATCGTAACATTTATTTTCCATTTAAACTATATACGAGGTCATACAGATCTTGATGAACAAATATCATATTGATCCAAAACTTCTGTGACCCCAAAAGGGTTTCAACGGTAAATGGTGAATTCCCCCACGGCTTTTGAAGTGTGATCCAATTGATTTTTTATGTCTTATTTTTAGGCTAAGGGTTGAGTACAAGCACGCCAAATGGATGGACGGTCTGGATATAAGACACAGCTCATGATGGGACTCAAAAAACTTGGTGACGTCAACGAACCAGCCAGGTCGGTGGTGTGTGGTACACCAGCCAATCCGCTTCGTCTATGGATTGGCCTACCACCAAGAAAATCGTTGATTACAGCATCTTATACGTTCTATCTGCGATCCTAAAATGGACGGCAGAAAATAATATCGCCAGCATCAATCATGAAAGGCAGAAAAGGCTTCCTGCCATGAAAAAGTGGAAAGCCGCACCTGAGTGGCGAAACAGAAGCAGTGTACCAATGTCCGCGTCCATTGCGTTGCACCTGATCGCTAAATCTAGAGCACTAGCTCATGATCGTGGCCGCTCATTAGGTGGGTCCCATCTATAGATTGGCCCCACCACCAATAATTCATTGATCGGACCATGTCTAGGTTGTATCGACCATCCTAAATGGACGGCAGAAAATGATGTCGCCAATATCCGTCATAGAACAGAAAAACTAACCAATCGAATAGATAACCTCATCCAACACGTAAGGTCCATTTACGTTTCGATCTCAGCAACGGTCCTGATTATGAAGGAGCGCTCAGCAACGGTCCGGATCATGTACCCTCGCGCCACGCCACCAGATCGACTGGAGCGCACTAAAATGGAAAACGCTTGCGTACTCGCTAGGTACCTGCCGGGTTAACTTTTCTGACGTGTGGAGAACAAGTGAAATCCCACCCGTCCAGGCACACCACCGCTCGTCCGGCCTCGTTAACAAAAAATAGGTCTGATGCAACGCTCAGGTGGACCACCCCCACAGAATTACACCTTAAACCTCTAAATTCATGTGGTTTGCCCACCTAAATTTTGAATACAGTGATATTTGGGCAATTCTTTCGTTGAGGCGCATCAGATGAATGGATTGGATAGCATTTAAACACCGTGGTCGACCCTACTCAAAACTAATGGTGGACGTCCGATTCGACCTATTTCCTATATTGTGGCCCACCTGAGTATTTTTTCATCATGGTATGTATTTACGAAAGTAAATACGTGGCAACGTAGCTGATGGACGGATTGGATCTCATGAAAGTTCAATCCACGTGGCTCTCGTTTAGCGAAAGTAATTAGCGCGACGTACGCTAGCGATTCCGCCGGAAAAGGTTATCGATGCTCCGCGCACATGTAAGACTTCCCTACGTATAAAAGCAAGATTCCTATCTTGGATGAAATAAAAAACCAACCCCAACGCCTAAAAACCAAAACCAAAACCAAAACCAAAACCCTTCTCCTGAATTTGATTTTTCCCCTCCTCCGCCCAATCTCTTCGTCCTCCTAAACGCCTCTAACCCTTTCCTCTCCTTCGATCAGATTCTTCTCTTCTTCTTCGATCTGATTCTCCTCGTTTCCCTTTGCGTGTCGTTGTGTTTTCCGTTGCCCTAATCCCGTTTTCTCCGCTAGCAAAAACATAATAGCAAGAATTTTCTAGGGTTATATTCTGAGGAATTGTAGGTAATGGACTCGGAAGACGACATGCACGACGCAAACGACGTGGAATCGTTGGAAGATTTCTACAGTGGTGAGACAGCCAATGACAGCGATGATGCTGATGGGGAATATGAGTTCGATAACGACTCTGATGATTCCGATGACAGCACTTATCATCGGCAGCAGGTTAAATTAAAAAAAAAAAAATAATCATATTTTTCCCCTATTTTTGTGGTCATTAATGTAAAAATCAGTCCTTTTCATGTTGTGGTTGTTCTGTTGGTCGAAATTTTATGCTGCCGGATGAATTTTTTATGGCTAATTGTGTTTTTTTCTTATTTATGGCTTTGTTTCTTTATTTTATTGATGAAATTCGATTTCAAAGCTAGGATTTTAGATATGTTGAAAGTCTTAGGGCCAGTTTGGATTTTTGGGAAAAGAAAAGATAATAAAAGTCTAGTGATTCTCCATTGATAGTCCTATGGATAGCATGAGCACTATTGAAAAGTGGATTCTATTATTGGGGGTTGTGTTTGTATAGCAAGTGGAAATCTCATATTCCTCTCACAATGGTCACATCAACTAGTGATTGCTATTTTCCAATCTCACAATTTCCGTTGATATCCAAACAATGCAAAAGGTCCAAAAAAAGGGATATCCAAACAATGCAAAAGGTCCAAAAAAAGGAAAACGTTTTCTTTTCCCACAATCCAAACAGGCCCTTAATTTAATCCAGTGCGGGAAAGACTCGTGGGAGTTTGCTACACCGAAGGGAGTGTTAGCTATACATTCATGGTACAATGTGGCTTATATCTATGAGAGATCAGGTCACCCAAATAATGGGTCATATTTATGGAATATCTCCAATAATTCCATCCTGATTTGGCAATCCTCGTCTTCCAATTGGTGATCATTAAATGAGCGGTTTGACAGAAAATAGTCAATAGTCCAAATTCAGTAGGCCGAATTGTTGGGCTAGGATTGTCTAATCAGTGTGTTTTTTTGGGCTTTGCTCCACACCCAATGGAGCCCATCATTATGGTCTATGTTTTTATTTTTTGAAAACTTTTATGGTCCGGCTGTGGATATTGCTGATGCCTACTTATGGTATAGAGAACTCACACCATAGTCAAGCCTTCTATCAATATTTCAGCTTGGTTAGTGCAGCAGCATTCTGGTTTTATAGTAATTTCGATGGATTTAATGCTAAAAAATTATTTCAACTGACATGGAGGTTTCAATACTCAGGCCTTTTCTAAAGAGTAAAGGTTTGTATTGTTTTAAAATACTATATTTGCTGTTTGTGTGTCTGTCTCTTGTTTCTAGTGGCCTGGTGTTTGTATTGTCTTCCTGCTAGAAATTTTCTGTCTTCTATTGTTGTTATATATTTTATTATTTTTATATAATGTTTGCTGTTTTTCTCATACCAGCACAACTACACGATTTTGAGCGAAGCAGATATACAACAGCGTCAGGAGGAGGATATAACAAGGATAGCTACTGTACTTTCCATATCAGGAGTTTATGCAAGCATCCTGCTGCGCCATTATAATTGGTAAAGAGTTTCTTCTCTGCGATAGTGATGTTAATGGTGTTTATTTGAGAATCATGTAAGCCCATCCCTCATCTGCTTTTCCAGATGAGGTGACCAGTTTGAGTATCTGTTGTTGATTATACAAGCTCTTTTTGCTCCAAGAGTTTTGATTTGCTTATTGCTGTGTAATCATTCATTTGTTTGTAAGACAATGGAGGCACTAGTTAACTTCTTAGAGATCCTTCAATAGCTAAAATTTATTGCACACAAATGTATAAGCAGCAAGAGGGTAGGGTTATATATAGAATGGTTGCTAAGGTGCTCAATATGAAACTTTGGATCATTGTGTATGTGTTTTGTCTAATTCTCAAGAAGTATTCTGAAAGGAGATGGATTCTTGGTGGTGTGTGCTCAATGCCAATGAGTGCTTGCATTTTGGACAGAGCCGATACAGAAAAACCATTTAATTATGTGGATTGGAACTTTTTGGCAAGGGGTTCCTCATTCCTCCAACTTTACTATCATGGCGGAAGTTTTAGTAGGACAATTGGTAGTGCCTAATCTTATGGGCTTATGGAGAGGTTTCAAGTTGGCAATGTAGAAATCAGTTTCTCAACTTTAATTGTTGATGACATGGCTGTCTTTTGTGGTTCTTGAGCTACGGTTAGCAGGGAAATAAGTGCTTTTGAGATTGTTCTGAAGTAGGGTCGGGCCTTAAGTTATTTGGAAAAAGATTCAGTTGTACCCGTAGCAATTGGGCAGGTGATGGTATTATGTATGGGCTTACAGCGTCATGTAAATAAGAGGAATTTTGTGCCAATAATCAATTTCGGTCTTTGTCTGGCAGTGGGGACTCTGTCCATGTCCTTCAAACCTAGTGGTGGAGTGAATTGAGAGGAAGCTTTCCTCAAAGAAGTATGTATTTTGCTCTTGAGTGATTTCCTATTGGTGTCTAACTTGCTTGGAAACCAAAACTGGTATGACTTACCCTGCTCATTTTGTTTTGGTCTGGTGACTTGTCCAATTCCTACCGAAACAGTTACACAACTTGGGCAACCGAGTCATATTGGTGGATATTTTGAACCATCTCATTGAAGGAATTTCTAGTTTCCAAAATGCATATGATGCATAGGGGTCAGGAATCCATTTTTCCCCGAGTCATATTGGAGAATATTTGGACTTTCATTGAAGGAATTTTCAGTTTATGAACATGCATACGATGCAAGGCACAGGAGTCCATGGATCAGTTCTGCAGGGGCTTGAATAATTTTATTTCTCTCTGGCATCTTATGCCATGTCCTACAAATGCAGCATTGGTGGCCAAAGGATGGTCTGTGGTTAGGTGTTGTCTTGTGATGGGATCCTACCCTTCTCTTTAAGTTGAAGGAATTGTAGAATCTTCCGCGAAAAAGTTGCTTTGTGTGGGATGAGTGTGGAAAGAATTAAAGCCTCATCATTTGGTGCATCATCTTTGGGAAATACTTCAGGTCATTAGAGTGGGATGAAGTTGTTTGGATGGGACAAGTGCATGAAGAATTTAAAACTCACCATATCAGTGGGTCATCTTCAGGAGGGAGTTGCAAGGTGTTTAACTCTTCAATTTGCTGGAGATTTGAAGACTGGGTGTTATTAGCAATGAAACCGAGAGGTGGTTGTACAATTTGAAAACGCCTCTTTTGGGCATTGTGGATCTCAATTTTGATGGAATCGTGTTTGGGTTTTTGGGGTCTTTTGGTATCATGGTGTCACTAATTACGGATGCAGGGGTAACATTGGCGTTCTTTGTCTGATTGGGTTTTAAGGGCTAACAAAGCAAAAGCCAGATCTTTACTAGAGGAACTAATGATTTTCTCCTGATGTTCTCATTGGGTTCTCATGCTGTTGAAGGCAACAAGAATACGTGTGGGTCTCAACCAAGGGAATGATGCTGGGGAGGCTTGCTTTCATCCGTAATGAGCTTTAGACCCGGCTGATTTTGGGGTTTGGGTTTTTGTGTTTTTAGGGGGATGACAAGATAGCTGATGGGAGTAAGTTGTATAGTTTGCCATATCTTTTGCTGCTATAATAAAACTTGTTTCATCAAATAGAATTTCTTTCAAAATATTTACTTTATATTTTAGCCAAATGACACTTTGAAATTGTAGATCACCTAATTTGTCAAATTGCATTGTCTAATCCATCTGTCTTGGCCTGGGCGGATGTGACTGAATTCTTATTTTCGGAACATTCTTTGTTGGATCATGTACTTTTGCAGTGCAATGTTTAAAGTTCAAATCATTTTGTGGATACATAAATAACTGCTCAAGCTAGACATGGTACTGATTGAAAAGAAGGAACAAAAAAAGAAGATAAAATAAAAAGAGAAGAAAAATTGTAAATAAAAGGAACCAAAGGACTTTGAACATTATGTGGGGCCAAGCAGTTACTTTAATTGCTTATAGGATTATAAAGACGCATCTCTAAAGTAGTATCTGGACCTTTGGCATTTCCATTTTTTATTATGTATCTATAATCAGTATTATCTGACTGTTGATTGCTGAGCACTGCATCTTGATGTTCTGAAAGATGTTGGTCACTGCACAGGAGTGTCACTAAAGTTCATGATGCATGGTTTGTGGATGAAGAAAAAGTTCGCAAGGCTGTAGGGTTGTTGGAAAGACCAGTTGATCCATTGCCAAATGCTGGGGAAGTAAGTCCCATGTTGTTTTAAGATTTTTATAATTTATAATTTATGGATATTTAACACTTCAATGCTTTTTGCACGGAACTTGGGATCTCTTAAGACTTGGATCTTGCATTTTCCCTTCATTCTTTCCTTTCTTTTTGGCTCATTCATGCCTCTATAATGGTGTGGTTTTATGGTGGCAGCTCACCTGTGGTATTTGTTTTGAAACCTATCCCCGTGGTAGGATGAATGCTGCTGCTTGCGGCCATCAATTTTGCAGTGCATGTTGGACAGGTTTGTTTCTTTGCACAATGTTTATACTTAAATTAGTCTCTTCCTAAAAAGTTGTGAAGTTTGTGTCCTTGCTTAGTTCCAGTTTTCAGTTTGAATCACCCCTTTAGTTGGCAATATCAGGACCAATTTAAATATGTGGATAATGGGTAGAACATACCAATTACTTTGACTCTTTTCAGCTTTACAGCTGTTTGGTTGATGCTAGTATGGACAAGTATGATAGGTTAACCAACACCTGACTAAAGAAGCTCCCAATTTCCAGTAGACCTGCATTTTATGACTTTAACGTTGGGATGCCAAAGGTTACCTCTTTTCAGCATCAGTCTCTTCATGTGGCAGTGATCTCTTTATAGTGGAACTACTATTCAACATGCCATCATAATAACCTCATTTCCCATTTGTGGTCCACTCGAGTGTCTGATCCCCCTATTTTTTGTGTTGACACCCTAACTTGAGCTGGCATATCAGATGTACAAAGTAGATGTAACACAGTCATCATGGTGGGCCCCCCATGGAGCCTCTGTTGCACAGGCTTCTTGATGCCCGCTTCCTTGTGGGCTACATTCAAAAGGGAGGAGAACAGGCAATGGACTTAGGTGTAGAATGCCTTTGAGAGACTGCCTCTTCCCTCACTACTTGCAACGGCAAACACTACTTAGGTGTAGAATCTATGCCGTTGTTGGCTTTTTATGGGTGATATCTACACCTTACAACTGACAACAACAGCCACAATATTCAGTTCTCATAATACCCTACCTTTATTTGAAATGTCTTCCCAAGCCTTTTGAATATCAAAAGTTCTCCACCCTTGGGAAACTAATTGTGGCTACGTAGTAGAGATAATTTTTACCTTTGATAATATTATGAACTCCATTTCCCATAGGATTTGAATCCCTTTCTCATGTTGTGAATCTCAGGTCCTACTGTTGATCACAAAAATAAATAAATAAATAAAAATAGAAAGGTCCTACATAGTTTGGAATGAAATGGATGTATCTCTCACACCAAGGCCCTGTTTGGTAAGCACCTAAAAATGTGTCCATGTCTTCTCTACCATATATAGTACCATTAGCCTTGGATGTTTTTGCCCCCCCTCAATTAGAAAATTCTGTGTGCTTGACAATTGACGGACAGGATTTTATCCACACCCTCCCCACAACAAGCTTGCCCCTAGCTGATCTCTCTCTCTCTCTGAATCTCTCAAGCTCCACCCTTCTCTCTACCAATCTCTCTTTGAATATGTGAATCTCTATTTTTCTCCTCTTAGCTCAATAGATTTCTCTCGCTTTCTCTTTGGTGAGGTTGAGGGAGACGGAGAAGAGGAAGAACATTGGTATTTTTAAGTATCTCTCACTCTTCCTTCTTCTCCACACGCGTCGCCATACACCCTAGTTTTAGTTAACACTAATTATGTAGGATAAGTAATGTTAAAATGGACTCATTGTGCGTTAGAGATCAAGATTAATACATAATTACTGTTAGCTAAAATGAGATCATTTGATTTTTTGGCGTCTACCAGACTAGGCCTAAAGTTCTTCAAAGGATTTCCATTTTCTTATATATTACTTCTGACATTTCTCGTAACGAATTTTTCTTTATTGGTTTGAAACTCATTAGAAATTGGCATGGTTTCTCTATTTGAAACTGATTATTGTTTTGTTTGAATTGCAAAATTTACTTCTCAAAGTGATTTTTTTTTTTTTTTAATAACTTTTGCAGGTTACATTAGCACATCAATAAACGATGGTCCTGGATGCTTGATGTTGCGATGTCCTGATCCAACCTGTGGTGCTGCTGTGGGTCAAGACATGATCAATATACTGGCTTCTAATGAAGATAAGGAGAAGTATTCTCGTTACCTTCTTAGATCTTATATTGAAGACAATAAGACGGTATATCCAGGACTTGCAACCTTGATGTTTGCATCATCCAACATTTTCTTTTTTGCTTCACAAAAGATGTTTTGCAACATTTCTTCTTCAATGTCTTTTTGTTTGCTTGCCAGCCAAGTGCTACTTAAAATAAAGTTAGAGAATTGAAAGCATGGGCACATTTCATTGGCATCTTGTTCTTCTAGAATGATAAACTGCAGTATCGTTGGAATTGTGTTTCATGGTGTTTCAACATTGCTCTAATTATTTCATCACATTGTTCCAATTGTGCAGCTATTCCGTTGCATCTTTCTAAGAGGCATTTACCTCTGGACTATTTGAACATGCTTTTCTTCCTTATTCTTGCAGACAAAATGGTGTCCTGCACCAGGGTGCGAGTATGCTGTGGATTTTGTCATGGGTAGTGGGAACTATGATGTTAGTTGTAACTGTTCGTATAACTTTTGTTGGAATGTAAGTACTGTGGGTTCCGGATGCAATTTCTCAAATATGTGCTTCGGTTGCCTTTAGTTTTCGTTACTCTCTGCTATAAGAGTGCTCTAACACTTGAAAATTTATCACCTTTTACAGTGTACTGAGGAAGCTCACCGGCCAGTGGACTGTGGCACGGTTGCCATGTGGATTTTGAAGAATAGTGCTGAGTCCGAAAACATGAATTGGTAGGGAATGAATTGTAGAATATAAATTTGTTAGCATGCCCAACGCCGTACATTATGTGTTCTGTTTGATTACTGGACTGGGTTTTTTAGACCTGGCTGAATTTATTGTTATTTTGGCAAACTTGATTCTTGTTTGTTTGGATTGTTCTCATTGGTGCACATTCTTCTAACCTTTTCATGTATTCTGTAAATAACATGAGGATGGTTGTTCATTGCTTCCTTCTAAATAACATGTATCATTTGAAGTTTGAACCATGTTTCTTAATAGAAATTTTAAAACTTGTGTATATACATATTTAGGACAGATTTCTTGCTTGCTTGGTCAGTCTGTGCTTGATATTATCTTACTCCAAAGTATGGCTCCTGTTGTTTTGAGCACTGTTTTGCATTGACAATTTGGCAATTGATGTTAAGCAAATGCCTTATCAACCAGATGTGTTCATGAGTGTATGATGGCAAATCTGTGCCTTTATAATTTTTCTCCATTTGCAAATAGCTTTAACCAGCTTGGTATTCCACAGACTTTAGATGTATGAAAGGGTCTCAAGGGAAGTTGTATCACAAGGTATGTTACCTGAGTGTGTCAGACTGTCGGTATTGAGTGTGGCCAGCTATACAGTACAGTTATGAGGGATCATCTGAACTTCAATTGTTAGGGTGTGGGTATGTCAGATCATAACTAATTTGTTGCTGTAATGCTGTGTTAAAAATTTCCTCAGAGAAGTGTTGGTAGATGTACTAGTCAACCGCATGCACAAATTCATGTGGGACAGTTTAACAAATTAAATTATAAAGGTAAATAATTTTAAAAATCATTAAAAGATTTTTCCTAAGGGCAGTTCATTAAAATTTCAGTAAGCTGGAGTTCCAAGTCATGGTAAAGGGGAAGGAGAGAAATGATTGTTAAAACTAAGGGGTCGTTTGGATGCATGGAAAGCTCCAGTTAAGATAAAAATCCCCAGTTCCAAGGGAGGTTTCCTTCGTTTGGCTGCTGTTGTCACTTAAGATAGAGTTTTCATTGGACATGGGTGTCTACAACAATGGAATATTCTGCGATCCATGTGGTAGACTGGGATGTAACTATATCCATGGGCAAAAGGTTTCCACAGAAGTTATTACTCCACATTCCTGTTGCAATTGTACTCCAGCAGATGCAATGAAATGGTACATGGACCGGATTTCAGGAGAGTGCAGGTTCACATTTTAGGACCTACTTATTACATGGCAAGTATCTCATACTCATATGCCAAGTGCACCTCCTCAATAGTTGCTCCAGTGGTACCCTTTTCAGGAAAAAGGGTTCCGGGAGGTTTATCTAAACACAATTTCAATCTCACACTAGTATGCCATGTCGGCACATGCCACAATGCACCTCAACAGATGCTCCTCTTGTACACTCTTCAGGAAGAAGGGTTCTAGAAGGTTCATCCGAAAACAAGATTTCAACATCCACATATCACCCTAACATGCATGCAAATACAAAATCTCAACATCATTGAAGTCCATGCCCATCCCCTGCAAGCCCCTATCTACACATCTAGATGACCTCTAAAAGTTCATAGAAGGATCCCTTATCCTTCCATGAGTATACATGTATCCAAGCTGCATTCCGATTGTTTGAATGGTTGATCACAATGGAGTCCATGTCCGGGATTTAGAGATCCATAGACAGACACAGACTTTCCCCTTATCCATATTTGTGTGACCTTATGAACCGGTTAGATTAACAATAAACATTAACGTGGACCCAACAAAGGTAACAACTTTCAACGATGGACATTCTAAGGCTACTATTTCCTTTAGTGTGGCCACTTGAACTTTGGATCTGCCTAATTTTTTAGCCCACACCCCAAAATGTTTTGATAAAACTGATGGACGGTGTGAATATGCCGCATATATATTATGTTGGGGCTCATAAATTTAAGTCAATCTTTTAAAACCGGTTTTCAAGGAGGAAATACAACCCAATTTTCAAACAAGCTAAAATAGTAATAATTGCCTATTTACAGCTCATTTACGGAGAATTTGAAAAATCAAACAGGCCCATAGAGTGATGAATCACTAAGAAGATGACATGGATCTCTTTGGAATATAGCCTATGAGTAGTGGGAAGGAGTAGGATACACTAGGGCTTCTAAATCACCAAAATCCATCAAGTAAGCCAAGGTGTGAATGCTCCTTTTATAAGAAAAAGATTTGCAACGGCTATGAAACAGGCTAAAAATGCTACTTTGATCGATTGAGCGATTCTTCGATTGATCGAGGCTTCTTAGAAATGTCTAGATTATTTTTTGGACGGTTTCGGCCATCTTCGATTGGAACCCTTCTATCAATTGAATCTAATCAATGGACTGTCGATTCAATCAGCAGTCTCCAGAATTCTGTTGTTTGTCGTTTCTGGTTTCCATCAGTTTTGAACCTTTATAAGCCTAGCTTATAATGTTCATTTTGAGGCTAAGGCTTGGGATGATCAAACTAGGATTTTCCTATGGGAGAATGGATCATCCAGAGGTAGGTTGTTTTGGAATTTAAGGGGTCTAGGGCTAGGATTACCAAGGCACTTCAATTTACCTATTGTCTCCAGGCCTTGATGCTTCAAGTCTTCGAGTCTTTGGTCTTCAATGTCTTCCAATAGAGGTGGACCAATGGAGGCTCCATTAACTTAAGACTCCATAGCTCACGTCATTGACAAACCGAAACACTAACACCTAGAAGGATCCCTTATCCTAACATGAGCATGCAAGTATCCAAGCTCCATTCCAATTGTTTGAATAATTGATCACAATGGAAATGTGCTTATAAATGAGTATATGAGTATCCAAGCTCCATTACAATTGTTTGAATAGTTTATCACAATGGAAATGTGCTTTTATTTTGTAACCAATGTTAGAAGCTATCTTGACGGATGTAGTTATAGGGGAAAAAAAAAATCACAATGGAAATGTGCATTGAAGTCCATGTCCGGGATTTAGAGATCCATGGACACATACCTTCCCCTGCAAACCCCTATCTACATATCTAGATAACCTTTAAAAGTTCTAGAAGGATCCCTTATCCTTACACAAATATGCTAGTATCCAGGCTGTGTTCCAATTGTTTGAATAGTTGATCACAACGGAAATGTGCTTATATTTTATAACCAATGTCAAAAGCTATCTTGACGCATGTAATTATAGACTGTAGAAAAAACTAGTTATATCTGTTGGATTGTAGTACTTGTATGGGAGTGTGAATGTCTGCTCTTTAGGTGCCTAGGATGGCTCTAGTGCATGTGAGGATGCTTTTTGGTGGACTTTGTTACTTTGAAGACGTTTTGAGGAACATCAGAGATTTGTGTTGAAGGGCTTTGTCCCTGTTACCCTCCAAATGGTGGAAAAAATGGAGAACATTGAAAGCTGTCTTTATTTCCTGCAATATACAAATTTTTGTAAAGTCTCCAAGGGTTATGGGAAGTTTTCAAGGAGGCTTGAAAACTTCTTTGTGAAGTTGTACATGTGCATTCCGTTATACTGAATTTTCATTAATAACTAGGTAGTGAAAAGGGCAACCTTTGATCATTTTTACCAAGTTGCTTCCAACATATTGGCAAACCCCTTCTTAATTGGTAACTTCTTGGGTGAGTCCATATAATTGTTTTAAGTTCATGTCTAGTGAATTGTTATGTAAAAGTGATTCTCTTAGATTCGATAGGCTAAACGATGTACATTGCTGTTGCTGGATCTTCATCACTTGCCCTGTTGCTTTCCTTTCATTTTCTGCTCAATACTTACGTAAATTGTTGATTTGATGGACAGGATATTAGCTAATTCCAAGCCATGTCCAAAGTGCAAGCGGCCAATTGAGAAGAACCAGGGCTGCATGCATATTACATGCACCCCGCCTTGTAAATTTGAGTTCTGCTGGTAAAGCTTTATATCTTTTATTTTGTGGAGTATTATAAATTGGGTCATTCGTTACTCTTATTTGTTTCCCACTCAATGCATGTCCTTTTTCAATATGCTGGCAGGCTGTGTCTTGGTGCATGGTCAGACCATGGTGAGAGGACTGGTGGTTTCTATGCCTGCAATCGGTATGAGACAGCAAAGCAGGAGGGAGCGGTATATTTCCTTGTTTCTACTGTTTTGTTTCCAGTTCACATGTCTTCAGTGACCTTGTTTTTTTTTTTTTAATTTTTTTAAAGAGTCTTCAGCGACCATTTTTAGTTCATCCATAACATTATCTTTTTAAATATTTTATTGCTTACAGTACGATGAAACTGAAAAAAGAAGAGAAATGGCTAAAAATTCTTTGGAGAGATACACACATTATTATGAACGATGGGCAACCAACCAGTCGGTATGTGCAGTTTTCTTTTCATCTCCATTTATATACTGATCTTAGCTCATCATTTTGCATCCTTTAGTTGTTGGCATATACAGTTAAAATCTCTCTATTAACTCCACAACTAATGTACATCATTGGAAACTCCACATACGCCTCATATAATGAGTCTCCAAGATACTTTAAAAAAGAAAATCTAAATTAAAGGATTTATCTTGCAGCTTGGTGGATCTAGCAATTTCTATCTACTCTTTCCCAACCATGGCTAAAAGACCCGCGTCTCGGACTGATTCACCCACTCCGAGTCGCAGCTTGCCTGATTTGGGAGTGACTTGTTGTGTCGAGCCGGATTGGTTCTGAGTCTTGAGTCGACTCAGATGAGTTGCATCCAACTTGTCCTTAATGCACATCCCAACATGATAGGCAATAGTGATTTTGCTTGTTATGGAAAGTGTCTTGTCATAGGTGTTTTCGAGTGCTATGATATATGGATTTTTTTGCCTCATCAATATTGCATTTATTAATTTAGACAGAACTTGTATTTGCTCTATTCTGATATGCTAGCTCCCGAAAGAAGTGATTTTTCTTGTATAAAAATGATTTGATGTAACAATTTTGTTTGACACATTCTTTTTCTAGGCCTTCATTTACATCTGAGTTTTTTTTTTTTTTTTTTTGAGAGGCCATCTAAGTTTTGCATTTGTGCAGTCTTGTTAAGTTAGCTTTCTAAATTTAGCATGTATCTGAATGGAATCTGAAATCATGTTTCTTAATTGGCAGTCAAGGCAGAAGGCACTATCAGATCTACAGCAAATGCAAGCTGTGCAGGTAAGCAACGTTTCCTTGATTCTTCTTTTTTTCTCTTTTCTTTTCTTCTCCTTTTCTCCTTCCTTATTTTTATTTTTATTTTTACAAAAGAGGCGTGGAGTCTCCAACTACAATGCTATTGAGGCTGAATCCCTCTTTGGCTAAATCATGTGCTACAAATTTTACATCCTAGAAACATGAGAGAAGACTACTGAGATGGTCTCCTTTAACTCTCTAATCTCCTCCACCCATCTCCCCAAATGCCAAGGGCAGGCTCTTGAAGAGTCTGCCTGCGGAATCACGTTAGCTGGACCTCCTGTGAGTGAGCTTGAACCTGAATAAGTTACTTTGGATCCTGCCAGAGAGTTTGTCTCATTAGCACAGGCAAATGCGACGAATTTGTCTTTTGTCCCTTTTTACCAGTTGGACCAGGGTTACCACTATAGCTGCCATCAAAACTGAGCCTCCACATCCAATTTGGGAGTGCAGTCCAAACCTCATGTACTTATGAATGATCCCTTTGAGAGCCTTAAGAATTGAAGCCCACGGGATCATCAATTCTTTGGTCATCTCAACCACCTGAGAACCAAATACTAAAAGCCTTGTTGTTCTGCTCCTTCCACAGTGATCACTTGATCGTGGGAAGATCCAAATGCCAAAGAAAGCCACCACTTATTTATAAAGCCACCCCTTACCAATTTATAGCTAAACTTCCAACCTTCGAGAAGATCACCGACTGCCTTTGGCATCACCTAACCACACCAAACAGACTTAAGATGAGTACCATGCTCCTTGAGTAAATTCCACAATGAATAACATATGGCTGACAGATTCCCCATCTTGCATGCATAAGAAGCAAACCATTAACAGTGTATTTTTTAGGGGGTTTAGTGATCCAAGGATAGGATTTTATTTAGGCTAGCTATCCAATAAAAAGCAGCAGACCTAGGAGGGTGCCCAACCTTCCAAATCACATCAGTTGGGGCCTTCTGCTCACTCCAGAAACCTGTCTATAAAAGGATCTTGCTTTCAAGCGGATCCCATTTCCAGTTTTTCTTACCCCTGCTGAGTATTGAATGAACAATCTTCGATCAGCGAGAGGAACACGATAATCAATTTCTTCATCTGTGAGGTTACATCTGAACTGCCCTTCCTCAAAAAACGATTCTCCATAGTTTTATCCTTCTTCCTTGTCAACTAGTGAAGACTATAGAATTGGCAAGATTTGGACCACCAAATAACCTCCCATAAACAGACTCCAGAATCATTTTCAAGTACAATCTGATTTCTTCCATGAATAAATATTCCTGTTCTTTGGATGAAACCCTAAATATTCAATTATTGTGGAAACCCATGTCCAATGGAAGCCTTTTTTTGCAATACTCAAGGCATCCAAACCACGGAAGCCTTTCCTATCCATGGACATTGTTGTCTTAGTTGTCTTTGGTGTTGGTACCACACATCCAAATGATCCCCAATGTTTTTTTTTAAAATTTTTATTTTTTTATTTTTTTTAAAGGATAACTGAGAATTAGATTAAAAGTAAAAAAAAGGACAGAGAAACAACAAAAAGAAAGAGGACCCTGCTGAGATAGCAGAGAACCTAACAGCCAAGAAACAACAAATTGTCCTGAAACAACCCATTTACATTACCTGCCCATTCAAATGATCCCCTATGTTGTGATCATAGTTTTAGGATTCTTCCATCCACCTAATGCTCCCTCTTTGTACTTGCAAATCTGTTGTTTCACTTTGGATTCTTATAGTGACCATATTCCCTCCAAACATTTGGGCGTTAATTTGGATTCTTGTGGGAATCATAATTCTCATTCTAAAGATTTGGGCTTCCTATTGGCTATTTAATGCAGGGGCATTTTCACACCGGGCTCGAGTGGGGTAACCTGTGGGATGTAGGGACACACTTGGGGTGGGTGGCCCGTGTGAGGCAGGCCCCACCTGTGTGAGGTGGTACCCATGTGATGTGGGGCCCACGAGGGGGGTTCGGCCGAGGTCTCAACCCATGTGATGTGGGGCTTGACCTATGAGATAAATGGATTAATTCACCATGCTCAATCAGTTCAAGCTTTTAGAGTAAGTGGTTAATTGTCCTGCATCAAAGTGGTATTAGAGCGGGATGTCTCGTGTTCGAGACTCCTCAGCGGGGGTGATTAATGCAAGGACATTTTCACACCGGGCTCCGGGCTCGAGTGAGGTTGTGGGATGCAACCTCCTTTCAAACCATTCAATCACTTTGTCCGATAGATGTTTTGGTGGTCCGAGATATGATGCAGGAAAGGAACCCTCCTCACGACCAAATATGCAATCGTACATCTTCAGCTCCTCCTTGGGAATTCCCACCCTCATATAAAATTTCCACATTAGTTAACAGTAAGAACTGATTTTCCAATATGAAAATAGAAAAATTAGGATTTTCACTTGAGCATTAATTTTTCACTACAAATCCATGTTGATGCACGAGAATCATGCTAAGGTGTGGATTTTCACCGCAATCCATGCTAACATTTAAAAAAAGTAAAAATAAATGAAGCTTCTATGGATTTTTCATCACGTTTTGAATTCTGGCCCATCTTTTAGATTTCTCCCCAGTGTTTGTAGTATCAGAATTGTTAAAAGTATCGCTGGCTGAGGATACCGAAACACGTATCGGTATCGCCAGAAATTCTCCCCTCAAATCCAAACTTTTATTCAATAAAAAACATGAGTGAACAAATCACCTAAGAACCAAAATTCCAAAAAAATCCAAAAAGTGGAATTATTTTTTTTTTGGGGGAGAAATTTCCCACTTTTTTTGTCAAGTTCTTGCTATTTACAGATGTTTCCTGGGTATCGGAGATATCATCGCTGGTATCAATGATATTATCGACCCTATCACTGATACCAGGGAACTTTTACAATGGATTCTTCTCAAAGTATCGCTTATATCGAAAATATCACCAAGTATTGCCAATATTTGGAAATTTTTATACTTTCAGCAGGTTTGTTTTGCTGACCCGCTGATACTGATAATGTTAGTAATATTATTGATAATATTGCTGATATTTGGAATACTGGTCTATTCTCATTTCAATTTGTTTCATCCCCTTCTGTATGGTAGCTAGTTGTGTGAGACTTCTAGCAGGTGCCCTTTCTTAGATTTTCTCCATCCAGTAGTCACCAGCCATATTACTGGAAATTCTAGACTGATAGTTTACATGTCGAAGGAATAAGAATAGTTGAGTTACAAAGAAAGAAAAAGAAGTTAATGCAAAGCTCCTGTATATGTTGTGTTTTCCGACTATCTTTAGTAAACCAGGTCATTTCTTTGATGGGGGTAAACTGATGCCTTGTTAACAAGCATGCCATTATATTTGTGCAGAATGTTCTCATTCATCTCTTTAACTTTGCAGCTCGAAAAGCTGAGCGACAAACAATGCCAACCAGAATCTCAGCTCAAGTTCATCACAGATGCCTGGCTACAAGTATGTTTAAGTCCTTCCATTTAGAGCCCTTTTTATTTTAAACTCACTGCTCTCTCTGTTTAACTAAATCTAGCTCTTTAATGGGCAGATTGTCGAGTGTAGGCGAGTACTGAAATGGACCTATGCATATGGTTATTACCTACCTGAGCAAGAACATGCCAGGAGACAGTTCTTTGAGTACTTGCAAGGTGCTTATTTCGATCTGAAACTAGGTCTTCATTCCATATGTGCTTTTAATCAGAGATAACACCCTCTCTTTTGTTCCTCACCTCTCTTTCGTTCCTTAGGTGAGGCTGAGTCTGGGTTAGAGCGGCTTCATCAATGTGCAGAGAAGGAACTACAAGTTTACCTCGATGCAGAGGGGGGCACATCCAAGGATTTCAATGAGTTTCGCACAAAGCTAGCTGGACTCACCAGGTGCTTTCTCCCTGAAAAACCTTTCTAACCCTTATGGAAGTGTGTTGGATCTTGGGTTGTTCTCCAAATAGATATCTCAATACTGCTCTTATGATTAGTTTTAGAAGCCTACTCGTGGGCAGACATGCTATTTTGGCATGTGTTGCCGGATGTGGGACAGGTGGGCCCCACTCATTTGCCCTGGCTTGAAAAATCATGCTGGCATGCTCATTACGTGGGGCAATCTTGTATGGTGGATGTGAACCTTTGGACAATTTTATTAACCATGCATGTTTCCCATACACATGGCTCACCAGAGGAGTCAACAGGGTTTTATATATATATATATATATATCCTTTTGGGCTATGCAGCTTAAATGGTCCATATCTAACACTTCTAGTACATTTGCTTGCCTGTAGGATTTTTGTTCTATCTAACACTAATATCCATAGCACTGACTGTTTTCTGCCAACACTGGTTTCCTTCTCTAATGATGGTATGCTTGTCATGGCAGCGTGACTCGGAACTACTTTGAGAACCTCGTACAAGCACTGGAGAATGGTCTATTAGATGTCGACACCCATGGTGCCTGCAGCAGGACAACAAGCTCCAAGAGCCTGGGTGGCAAGGGGAGAGGTGGCAGGGGCAAGGCAGGAAGCTCCAAATCTGGCCCCAGCCGTGGCTTGGACGACGCTGGTCACTGGTCCTGCGAGCACTGCACCTATGCCAATGTCAGGTCTGCCACCGAGTGTGAAGTTTGCCGCCGACGCCGGTGAGCGCATGAACCCTTTTCAGTGTTTGGGCGGTGCTGACCAGAATGCCTCAACGGGCAATGTGTTTCACCACCAGTCTCAATGGTAATTTTCCGATGCACTGTGATCTAAAGGGTGTAAGCCAGTTTCAGGCCTTGTTATAATCCACATGAAAGGGAAATAAAGAGGTGGCTGGGGTAGTCAGGCCTGTTCTTAGCGTTTTTGCATGTTGAAGGTACTGAGCTTAGCTACTCCATTGGCTGTATATAATATATATATAATCTATCCCTGCTTTTAACTTGTTTTGTTATTCGATTATAGTATAATCGAAGAGCAAAATGCAGATGTGCTCAGCCCATCTGTTGTTTTCAATGTTACTGTATTCTCCCGGGCCCATGGATAGCCTCTTCTCCTGGGAACAATGGAAATGTAAATGAGCCTTCTTTAGCAGATACACAACTTCAGGAAAGAATCCATGTTACGTAGTGTATGGTGTTTTTGGGCATTTTGATCTGTGTTTAGATTGCAGTAATTCCTTCATTCTCCATTGGGGAGCTTTGCTAAAGTGAAACATGCATCTCCAGTTCACCTGCCAGAAATGTGTTCTAACACAACACGAGCCATGTGCAAGATCATAGCTGGCTCATCACGCAGGTCCTGTTGTGTAGATGCCCTGGCCTGGTCATCAGGCTGGGGTAGTTTTCAGGTGGGCCACACAAGTACAGTAGTGTGCGTTTGAACTGTTCATTATTTTGATTCAAGTTTTGAAAGAATCCCCACTGTATTTGGACAAACTTGTGCTTACTGATGATTTAATCACTAGTAGATGTCATTGGCTATCCTTGTGCTTGCTTACCTTCCACTGTACATAGATGGTTACAGACCACTTCAAATTGGGTGCAGACTTTTTATTTATTTATTTTCTTCGTTTTCACAGAAGTTCTGTACAATAGAGAAACTGTCCCTGGAGTCTCTTGAGCCATTGGGATATTCCAGTTGCAACCCTGATGAGTGGCAAGGTCAACAAATGAATGTGTGCACCCGTATGCCTCGTGCTACACTTTTTTTTTTTCCCATTTTTTTTTTTTTTCCTTCTGCCCCTTTTACACTTGGCTTTGGAAGTAGGAAACTCCAAGCGGGAAAGGGATGGGAAGGGAAGGGAAGGCAAGCCGGACTTGAAGCCGGGATCATTCTCTCCTTGGGGATGTTTCACTGCCACTTTTCAAGACGTGTGTTGGAATTCCAGCTTCAGCTTCTCATTATATCCTTCCCTCTTGCTTCTTCAAATTACAAATCAAAAATGTATTATAGAACTTGAAAATAAAAAAGATAAGGAAAAAAGACAGATAATACAGGCTGAGGAAAACAACGGTTAGGTAGTGATATTGTTTCTTGCAGTCTTGATTGTTCATATGGCTGTTGATCCCCCACAGGCCCTCCCATTTGATGATCCCAACCGTTTGGGGCTGGACTTGTCCACCAAGTCTGTTTTGACCACCACCCATTTGCTAGTCACTAATCAGGCAGTTAAGATTTTCTCATGAAAAGGTCTTGGAGCAATGGCCGTGTGATGATGAAGCTCGATAGTATTTTTTCCAGGTTAGGGAAAGGGGTATATGTTTCTTCTTTTCTTTCTTTTTCCCTAAACACATTGCTGCCATCATATTGCATTAGTGCATTCTAAGTAATTGCCTATCAAATTGGCACACGAGATTATAGTAATGTTAAGTTCACAGATCCTGTTATCTATAAGGAAGATGGTAGTTTATGGAAAAGGAAGTGGAAATGAGAAATTCAATTAGATTCTTGATTGAATCAAGAATGAAATTTTGGATGCGGTATGGATAGAAGTTCTTCCACTGTTACACTTTCAATTTCCGACTATGGATCAGAAATTGTTATTCATGATATTGATCCGTTTCAGTATAAAGGTAGAGCATCTAAAATCACTTTTCCATCTTTTCTTTTTTCTAGAAAGAGCTTTGAAGATGCTCTTTTACATGCTGTAACCCTGTAATAACAGTTGCATTTGTTATTCCTATATCAAGATCAGAGTAAGCTGAAACATTATCTCGTCCAATTGCTAAGATTTTCCGGTGTTCGATGTGCTAATAATCAGGATTTGATAGACACAACAAAAGGTGGGCCCATCGTTAGTGTTGCAGGCTCTAACAAACGTCGCATACTTTGTTCAATCGAGCAAATATGTCACATGTAAAAGGCATTGTAGAGATAGTTGCACGGGTAGGATTTTAGGACTGAGTGTGGCATACATGCACAAGTTCTGGCTGTTCATCAGGTGGGTCGAACCTTCCATGTCCCCTGGGTCAACAATCATGCCAGTCTGTACATCGAGAGGTTCTGAAGTGTTTGAAAAGTGGATGTATAATAGAAAATTTACCAACCTGGATGGTTTTGCTTGGTTTTTGATCAGGCAAGTACTTGGCTGGTCCCGCTTTTGGAACGGCCAGATCTCCATTCTAGTATGCGTGGAGAAGAGTAGAATTCTAACTCTATTGAGCTCTCGTAGCCACCACATTTCTCATAACTAGAGCTGTACATGAGCCGAACGAGTTGAGCTTGCCCCAGCTCAGCTCAGCTCGACTTGGCCAGCAGGCTACCCCAGCTTGAATTCGGCTTGGCTCGGTCCTCGAGCCTGACTGCCTAGCTTGGCTTGGCTCGGTCAGCAGCTCGGGCTAATTTGAGCCGAGCTTGAGCTCGATATTTTGAGCATAGTTTGAGTTCGAGCTTACTAGTTGAGTTCGAGTTTAGGTTTTAGGATTTTTAATATATATATATAATATATAATTTATTTAAATATATAAATATTTAAAAAATATTTATATTAAGTGAACCCAATCTAAGTTGAATCGATTCGAACCGAGTCAAGTTCTGAGATGAGTTGAGTCGAGTCGAGCTCGACTTGGCTCAAAATTTTCTTGAGCTTAAAAAATCAGCTCGAATTGTCTCAAATCTAGTTTTGAGCCGAGTCGAGTCAAGCTTTTCTGAGTTGAGTCAAGCAAGTTAACCGAGCTAACTCTGCTCGTGTAAAGCTCTACTCATAACAGCAGCACTATGGATGAAATATGCAATGTTTGCTTGAATTATTAGCGTGGCATGTGTTCCGTGGTTATACGTCTCTCTCAGGGATCCAGGCCTAGCATCTGGTGGACCCAACTGTGTATGGTGATGCTGCAAAGAAGACCATGGGATGATTCCAAATGCATAGTCAGAGATCCACATTCATCGAGAAATGGATAGATGAATGGGATAATCTGTGCAGGAGATTTTCATGTGATTAGTCTTCACCACCCATGCCATGCCAACCCCATGAACAGTCCAATCCAGATCACTGAAGGACCCTACAATTACCTCCTAGCCTTAACTGAAAATATTTGCCATTAATTTTAAAGGGATTCGTTCGTATAAGGGGTCTATCTTTTGGTCCAATTCCAAATAAGAACTTATCCTTCTAATATTTTAAAATAAGGGTCTTAATTCCCACAACAGTTTAAAAAGACAAGGAATGACATGATAATCACTTGCCATGCAACTCATGCCAATTCACTTATTAGGTGGGCCACTCTTATATCAAACAAATGACATCCAAACAACATTTTAAGGAAAAAAACACAAAAAAGAAAAAAAAAAAAAAAAACAGAAAATATCATCCAAACAGTATTTCCAGATAAAATCAATTTTCAGGAAATGATTCGCAAACTCATCAATTTTAGATAATTTTTCTTTTAATTATGAGAAAATAAGCCTGTTTGGATACCACCAAATAAGTTACTTCTCTACTGACAGCAGTAGATAAGTGACTTATTTCAAATAAGTTTGGTTTATGATTAGTTATTAGTAACTTTTCTACTTAAAAGTATTTAATCATTTCAGTTATTTTTTAAAGCTATTTTTACATTTCATAAGTTGCCGAAGAGATGCAGCAGGAGAGACGAGAGATGAGAGAGAGAAGAAGCATAAAAGTATGTTGTTTGCCAAACATACTTATATATCTTCTTAATAAGAAGAAACTAAGATAAACTACTTGTGGCGTAAGTATCTTATCTTAAGCAACTTACCATCCAAACACCCCCTAAGTGATATTCAAATTTGCTCAGTGGAACGCCAAAATAGTGTCTATGACTCTGACTACCTAATCACCGGTTCTATTTGTAGAAATTTGATTGATGGTCTAACCCACATTGGATTATTAGCCAAAAATCATAGTAGTTGGACAACTCTGGCAATCTAGTTGTGAGTAGTACTGGTTGAATGTGGAATTTAACTCAGACTATATAGCCTCGTCTGCCTAATCCCTTCAGACTACATTGTGTCTGATTAATTAGATTGACAATTGGGATAACTGTGTCATTGCTATGTGTGCTTTGATTGAGAAGTATAATCAACAACATTTGCTAATTGGCCAGTCAATTTGGAGTAGATCACGGAAGCTGATTCCAACACGAAGTCTCTAACAATCTACCTTACACATCTATTAATTTAGTAGAGGATGAAGAGCATAGGCCTTACGTCACTTCAATACAACATAACACTATTGTTGGAGTTAACCGATTCGTCACTCACACCAATACAAATTTTTGAAAATTCGCATGTGGTGTAATGAGATTACCATGCCTGCACGTGCGGAAGCTTGGTGGAGCTAAAAAATAAATGTTATGCCCTATAGGGAGTGATTAAGACAAAATAAAATTTTTGTCATTTTTAAACCACAATTGTTTACTTATGCTAATATGAAAATTAAGCTAAGGAAGACAATTAACTCTAAGGCTTCCAAACCAATAGAGAGTCCAATCACAAACTACAAATGATATGCAATAAGCAACTAGTTTATAACATGACAGTGTATATATGTGTGTGAGATGTGCTAACTATTAAATCTTAGCATTTATCTAATCATGCATACAAATAATTAAATATTCAATTACATAAGTATAATTAAACAAATGCGCAAATGATAATCCTAAATACAAGAATGTATAGTAGTTTGGTTTCCCTACTCCACTCCCGGTGGATGCACTCAACTCATAAGTGTACCGGATTTCACTATCAGAGGTTTTAAGTAAGGTTATAACATCTAACCTTTACAATCTCACACAAAGAAGGGCTCCCACAAGAGACTTTATATGGTTTTTTATATATTCATCACAAACATCGGTCTTACATAAGAACCTGCTGACGTACACTCCCGTCGAATGCTCCCGCAAGAGACTTTAGTTGATTTTTCGTATGCTAATCAACAACCGTAGTTCTAGTTCAAGGACCTACGTTTACTCTTACCGAAGGCCCCCACGGAGACTAATACGTACACGCCTGTGTCTAATGACCTATATAATTACTTGATTTAGGCCTTACACAAGAGCCCATGTCCTACACAAGAACCTATGATTTAAGCCCTACACAGGAGCCAAGGTCCCACACAAGAAGCTGAATTTAGGCTTTACACAAGAGCCAATGTCCTACATAAGAACCTGAGATTTAGGCCCTACACAAGAGTCAAGGTCCTACACAAGAACCTAGTCGAGTTTAGGTCACAAACTCTTACCCTCAATCCCACACAAGAAAAGGGAGTATGCAGACTCTTACACTTGACAACTTATTGGATTGAGCTCCTTTTGTAATGTCGTCTCAGATTGCTTGATTGATGCTCTCTCGTGCTTCAATCAACTCCCATTTGCTCATCCGATCATGATGTTGATGATTTGCTAAGGCTCTAGCTCTGAGATCAAATACCTTGAATGTAGTACTCCTTTGAGGTGACCAAGGTGATGAGAGGTTCGTTGAATCTCTTACAACTAATAAGATGTTGTATTTTCTAAATGATTCACCTAGATGGGTCTTCTAGAGAGTTTAGATAATGGTATGTCAATATAGGTTAAGTTTAACCTCTAGTAAATTGAGGAAATCAAGCACATCTTCAAGGTGGAGGTTAGAATCCTTATTAGAGTGTTAATCTCAAGGAAGATACTTAGAACTCTTTAGTTTAGAAGCTTGGGATGAGAGATATCATCATGGAATCACCTAAGTTTATATCGCACAAAAAATCCATCCATATGCACAAGAACCAAATATTTTTTATAAGAAGTTCAAGTTCCAACTATTAGAAAACGGGAAGATAATGGCTTTGTCGATGCCATTGAAAAGTCTTTAATGCCATCGAGACAACCTTCTATACCATTGAGAAAATTAGATAATATGATATATTTCTTACTGGATATATTTGAGTTACCTTTCAATGCCATCGAGTGGTCTTCGATGCCATCAAAGTAAAGCTTCGATGTCATCGAATGAGACATTGATGCCATTGAAAAAATCAGATTAAATTCTTGTTGAACATATCTGACTTCCTGTTCAATGCCATTAAGTGATATTCGATGCCATCAAAGTTTCGATGTCATTAAAGGAGGCATCGATGCCATCAAGAAAATCAGATAAAATGTGAATTCTTATTGGATATATATGACTTTCATTCGATGTCATCGAGGGGATCTTCGATGCCATCAAAGAACTCTTAAGGTCCGCTCAATGAGATTGAGCACCACGCGAAGTATGCTGTTTTGGGTATATATTTTCACAGCAGCTCCACACCTCTTCTAGCCTTATAATGTTCCAATTAGGTTCGTAAAGCTAAGGAATGATTAATACGGTTTACCTATTAAGCCAAGATCATTTAGAGGTTCAAAGGTTATTTTGGGTCAAGAGTTAGGGTCACCAAGGCACTTCATTTACCCGTTCTTTGCTCCTTGATGCTCTTGTACTCTTGTGTCTTCAAGCTTCAGCTTCTAAAGAGTCAACTGACTACATGACATAAGGACTCACATGAATGATTGACAAACAAGATGCACAAATCAACAAACCCATATCAATTCAAGGTATTAGAAATTTAGATCTCATATCATTGTCAATCCGTGCGCTTTACGGAATCACGTTCAACGAAGATAGAACACTTAAATAGATAACAAAACAATCAAGTAAACACATAACATAAATTTTACATGAAAAACCCTTGCAAGAAAAAGCCACAGTAAAAGTGATAGAGATTTCCATTATAATCAAAAGCCTTAGAGTTTACGCCACTCACCTTCTTTGATTATAGAGTCACTTGATCTCCCCTTGTGATGTGCACATAAGAAAACCTTAGTCCCTTGAGAAAATATATTCTTAAGCCTTTACAAGTGTCAAGAACGCTCTCACCTCACAAAATCCTTGCCTTTAGAGAAAAAACACTTGTATTACCAAGCCCTAATTATAATTAGGCTTAAATACCCCGATTTCTGTAAAATCGCTTAAGTAATCAGTGTCCGTCGATCAAACGGATGGTCAAACCAACACTAACTATCGATTGGATTAACAAAGCCCAACTTTGGTCCCAAATGAAGAAATCATGTAAGTTATCGGTTGGATCGACACTCTCTTGGTACGACACAAAAGACCTTGTTCTGTTTTCCAGACTATGCAG
Source organism: Magnolia kwangsiensis (assembly GCA_037074715.1). Classification (NCBI taxonomy): domain Eukaryota; kingdom Viridiplantae; phylum Streptophyta; class Magnoliopsida; order Magnoliales; family Magnoliaceae; genus Magnolia; species Magnolia kwangsiensis. The sequence goes on from CM073573.1 coordinate 145,170,404, forward strand.
AATCCAAGGCATCTGCATAACAACTACTCTTTTTAGTGCAACGCTGCCTATCTTTGTCCGCCATGGATACTTATCATCATCATTATTATTCAATTTAACTCCTCCACTGTTATCCAACAAAATGTTGTAAACCATCTAGAATCGATTAGATTATAATTTATCTAGCTTGCCATCTTATGTCCATGATTACATCGTTGGACCTAATAAGATCTCTAGGTCTCGAATGGATGACCAATGAGGCCATCATTCCATGTAATTAGAGATTCCACTTGACCATCTTGCCATGAAGTTTGACTAAAGTAACAAATTGGTTGCCGTTTAACTACGATTTCCTCGCCATGAAGCCCAATCGAGTGACGAATAGGTAGTCATTTGACAACAGCTTTGCTTACGGAGTCAGGTTCTAAGTCACAAACTAATAATTGTTCTCATGACTATCTCATCATGAAGAGAGGACCCAAAGCGACGAATGGGTTGTCACTTACAGACCTTCCCGCCATGAAGTACGTGGCTAAGTGATGAATGATCAATTGTTTAACCATGACCAACTCACCCATGAAGCTTAGCCGTGTGGAGTAACGAACGGACTATTGTCTCCAACGACCATCTTGCCACAAAGCCTAGCCATGAGACTAACAAACTGTCAACGATTAGGTTGCCATTGGCTGTCTTGCCATAGAACCGTGCAAGATCATCATGATAATTGTCGAACTACGAAGCTAGCCATGTGATGGACAAACTTTCACCCCCTCTTATGAACCATGATTATCTCACATAATGAAGCCTAGCCATGTAACGAACGGACTATTGTTTCTAATGATCGTCTTGCCAGGAAGCAGCTAAATAGGCGATCCACCTTTCTTGCTTCGCAACTTTCTTATCTATGGAGCCTGGTATTTCACTAGATGACAAACGAATTATTGTTAGTTATCCATTTTAATTTTCCTTTATTATCTTTTCAGCTAATTGTAAATACATTTATATTATTAATTTCATCGGCTTTAGCTTATTTTATTTATTTCAAGTTATATTATCTTAGTATTAAACAATGTAATCTATAATGCGCTTAATTGAAAGTCCTTTCTCCAAAGGCAAAAAAGAATTCATTAGAAGCATGAAGCCTCCTCTTCACCAATCGCTTGATTTTGCATAATCATTGGCTAGATAGATGTTCGATTTTCACATATTTAGTTTTAATGAATATATTTCAGTGCTTTGAGTCATAAAGTATTTGGTTGATTCAAGCTGCATTCTACTTTGGCACACCTGTCAGTATACATCATATGAACAATCAAATATAAGTCGAACACATCTTAGTGGGAATCGCCTTCTATAATGTTGGTGTCTTCCATCACAATGTGAATTACTTTATGAATAGGTTAGATGGGATCTAACCATCACTATGAGCCCCAAGAAGGTTAAAGTGGTGAACGTCCCGATATCGACTTTTCCTATGGTGTGACTACATGAGGTATGGATCTAACTAATTTTTTTAGGCTCACTCCAAAACAAGTTGGCACAGATGATGTACGGATTGGATGTCTCACAAAGGTTAGGGTTGATGTCTTACAAATGTTAGGGTCGATGTCTTACAAATGTTAGGGTGGGCTATTTACTTCTGCTTGTTTTTTTCTCGTGGAATGACCGACATGAATTATAAATCTACTTAATTTTTGTTGTGTTTTGTTTTTATAAGAAAAGTAAATTTCAAAAATAAAATATTTAATTTTAGAAAGTAAGTAAATATGTTATATATGAAAACTTTTTTAAAGAGTAATAATCAGAATACTGGAAAAATGAGAGGTTTTCACCATAGAATGTGGGTTTAAAGCTCCACCGTTCATGCATGCACGTGGCATAGGCTATGGGGGTGCTTGAGCATTTTTAGCATTTTATTAGACACACTTCGCAAGCTTGAAGAACCTATTCTTTTTGGCACATAGTTTGGACCCATCTGAGCCATTGTGCACTTAGAGTGTGAATCAGCTTCTAGTAGGAGGTTTAATCCATTGGTGGCTAAGGTTCTAATCATAGAGTTTGTTGAATGTACTTGACACATGGTTGCATATGTAACATCGGTGTGACATGTTGCATACATGCGATGGTTGTTAACTAGAATTTGGGTGGTAGTTATATATGTTGCTATGTGATAACAATTTCTTAATGTTGTATAATTTTCTTGTCTAAAAAAGATAGAAATAACTGCTACAAACAAAATTCATATCCATTCATGAAGAAGTGATTGTTTGTAGCAAATGAGTATGCAATTGTTTTAAAGAGGTACAAGAGTGTCTCTCCAAGAAGGATTTCATATCCCTTTAGATTCTAAATATCAAAATCCCAAATCAATCCATCTAAAGCCTTGTGCACTCATATATGGTCCCTTCAATTGTACTTTAAAGACCTTTATGTGTAAGTGTTGAGATGTAGAGCCACATCTGGACAGGGCCACTTGACTCAAAGTTCAGCGAGCTGTAATTTTTGGTGTTTGAGGTGCTCGACCAGTCGAGGCCCATGCTCAACCGGTCGAGGGTCCGCTCGACCAGTTGAGGTTACGCAGATTCATTTGTGGATTTGATGCGAATTTCATAAATTTGAGGCGGTTTCGCAAAAGTGCGGAAGGGAAGTTGCCTAAACTATAAATGGGGGTCCTAGGGTTATTTTAGGGTATGGAAAAAGAGTTTTATAAGAAAAGCTAAGGGTTTTCTCTGTGCATGGGAGCATCGAAAAGGTTAGTATATTGATTGTAATCTTGATTTTTCTTCATAGTGGAAGTTTGCACCCAAGGTTTTTTTTACTCTTATTGGGGTTTTTCCACGTATATTCTATCTTATTGTTTGTTTGAAATGTTTTGATTCTTCTTCTAGATTATATTTTTTTATGCTTATTGTTTATGGGTGAGACTGGAGATTGGATCTCGGTTCACTAGCATTGTTGGCGTGTTGCGCAACAATTGGTATCAAAGCTATTAGTTTAGTTCTAGTGGGAGCGATGATGGAAGAAGGGAAGAGTAGAATTGAGAAGTTTGATGGTTCAAACTTTGCCTTCTGGAAGATGCAGATAGAGAATTATCTGTATCAGAAAGATCTCTATATTCCTCTAGGAGAAAAAGAGAAGAAACTAGAGAAGATGACAAATGATGAATGATCTTTATTGGATCGAAAGGCTTTAAGAACGATCTAACTCTCTTTGTCTAGGGTGAAGACTACAAAAGAATTAATGGAAGCCCTAGTTATGATGTATGAAAAACCCTCAGTGTCCAACAAGGTTCATCTTATGAAATAACTATTCAACATAAAGATGTCAGATGGTGCGAGCATGACTGAACATCTAAATGAGTTTAATACAGTCACGAGCCAATTGGAATCTGTTGGCATTATTTTTAAAGAAGAGGTCAGGGCATTATTGATCTTGTCCAGTTTGCCAGACAGTTGGGATGGTTTGGGGATTGCTATGAACAATTCTTCAGAATCGAAAAAGCTGAAATTCAATGATGCAACCGGTCTAATTCTCAGCGAAGAATCTAGAAGAAAGGCATCAGGAGTTTTAGGAGATTTGGAGAATGTTCTAAACATTGAAGGAAGAAGAAGATCGCTGAACAAAGGAGACAATAAATACGGACGTTCTAAGTCGAGAAAGAAGTTCAAGGGATCGAAAGACAAAGACGGGTGTTGGCATTACGGGAAGAAAGGACACATGAAACACGATTGTAGGGCGCTTAAGAAACAAGAAGGAAGCTCTCAAGGAGGGAAGGATTTAGTGAATCTACTTGAGGAGAGTGACACAGAGGCGTTGATCTTGTCTCTTAATACGAGGAATGAGTCTTGGATCATAGACTCGGGTGCTTCGTTTCATGCCACTTCGTGGAAGGAAGTTCAGCGTGATTATGTGTCAGGTGACTTCGAGAGAGTCTACTTGAGTGATGATGAGCCGTGCAGTATTGTTAGAAAGGGAGATGTTCATACAAGTCAGAAAGACGGAACGACTTTGAAATTGAAGGATGTCAGACATGTACCGAGTTTGAAATGGAATTTGATCTCAGTGGGGTAGTTGGCTAATACCGGATATATGACGACATTCACTAGTGATTCCTGAAAGATCACAAAAGGTGTCTTAGTGATAACTTGAGGCAAGAAGGAAGGTACTTTGTACGTGACTTCAGGATCGTATAGTTCACTCGCAATCGCATCAACTGGAGTGAATGGGCAGTTATGACATCAAAGGTTGGGACATATGAGTGAGAAATGGATGAAAGTGCTATTGTCAAAAGGGAAGCTACCAGGACTAAAGTCTATTGACTTGAAATTCTATGAGGACTGCGTTATGACAAGTAAAAGAGGATAAGTTTCAAGAAAATAAGACGCGCTCCAAAGACATATCTGTTGGAGCTTGTACACACTGATGTGTGAGGACCGATACAGGTATCATCTCTTGGTGGCTCATGTTATTTCATTTCTTTTATTGATGATGCTAGTAAAAAACTGTGGGTCTATTTCTTAAAGCATAAATCTGATGTATTTGATGTATTTAAGAAGTAAAAAATAATAGTAGAAAATGAGACAAGTAAAATAGTAATATGTCTGATATCAGATAATGGGGAGAATACTGTGATAAGAGGTTTAAGGAGTATTGTGTAACAAATGGAATCAAACATTAGAAAATGATTATAGGGACAACGTAGCAGAATGGTGTGACTGAGCACATTAACAGGATCATCCTTGAGCGTACCAAGATCATGAGGTTACATGCAGGGTTACCCAAGACGTTTTGGGCAGATGTTGTAAATACTATCGCATATCTCATCAATAGAAGTCCCTCAACACCATTGGATGGTGGGTTTCCAGAAGAAACGTGGACTGAAAAAGAATTGAACCTTGCACATCTCAAAGTATTGGTTGCACTTCATATGTTCACATTGACGCAGAGCACAAAAACAAGCTGGATGCGAAGTTCAGGAAGTGCACATTTATAGGCTACGGACAACATGATTTTGGCTACCATTTTTGGAATACAGAAAATTAAAAAATTATCAGGAGCAAGGCCATAATCTTCAATGAAAAAGTAATGCATAAGGAAAGTGTGCAGCAAAATAAGGCCGATGAGAAAGAATTCATAGAGTTGGAAGAGTTACCGGACATGGGTGTTACAGTGCCACAGGATAATCATGCACAGGAGCATTATGAGGTAGATCCGCAGACACCGGTTGTGAGGAGGTCTACTCGGGAGAGGAGACCTACGGTCTGATACTCACCCTCCTTACATTATCTACTGCTGACAGATAATGGTGAACCAGAGTGTTTTGAAGAGGCATTACAGTTACATACGTGGGTTAAGTGGGAGCAGGCCATAGATGATGAGATAGATTCTCTTGAATCTAATCATACGTGGGAGCTAGTCACTCTACCTAAGGGTAAGAAAGCTCTTCATAACAAGTGAATCTACAGATTGAAGGAGGAGCACGATGGTTCGAAATGGTACAAGGTTAGATTGGTTGTGAAAGAGTTCTAACAAAAGGCATATATCGACTTCATTGAAATATTTTCACTAGTGGTGAAAATATTTACGATTCGTATTGTTTTGAGTATAGTGGTTACAGAGGACTTGCAATTAGAGCAGCTAGATGTTAAGATGGCCTTTCTTCGTGGGGACCTTGAAGAAGATATATATATATATATATATATATATATATATATATATATATATATATATATATATATATATATATATATATATATATGTATATATATATATGCATCAGGGATGTTTTATTTAAACCAATCTGATTTAAATGATTTTAACTCGCAAGCATACGAATCAGATGTAGATATGGTACGTATTACGAGATCGTTCCCACGAAGACTGTTGTCACAATTCTAAATTTAAGACTCTTCTTAACTAATCCAATAAATAATTTAGCAAGTGATTAAGAAAAATAATCTAAAAGGATAACCGAGAGCAATGAGTAAAATCCAATCAAGGAGAAGATTAGGACTTTCGAATCCACCCCTAATTATCATAACCCTTATTTTACCCGTTGATTCACCCTAATTCAAATTTATATAAATTTTAATAAACAAAGCACACTCTATGTCCTTGATCGAGCACATAGAATGTATAATCCTTTAAAGCATATGGATCACATCTTTCCATCCATAGTCAGGCATGGAGAGATGTAGATTCCTGTTTCTTCCTCTATAGGAAACCTGTTCATGGTCAGACACAAGCATCTAGTTAAGATTTCAAACAACATCCATATCTAGACTTTGGTCGATCTCATATAATGGAGAAGCATGAAAATTACGGTTAAGCACACTAGCGAAAGAAACAAATCAATTAGATTAAAATAAATTCAACATAGACAAGAGTTATTCAAATTAGGGGCTTCATCTCAACCCTAGCTACAAGATTAGAAATCCATAATTTCAAATAAAAAAAAGAAAAAATAAGATTTAAACGCTAAGAACATCTCCCTTCTTCCTTCCTCTCTCTCTCCTCTTTCTTCTCTTTCTCCTCTCCTTGGCTCTCCCCAGGCTCTGGCTCCACCTTGCTTTGCATGTCTCAGGCCCTTTTATAAATGCCAAGGGTGGTGGAGTGCTGAAGTCAGTGGAAAAATCGGGCGTTTCGCAGCAGCAGCCGTGCAGTGAAAGCCTTTTCGCATCAAGATGTCATGCAAAACAGCACCACCTCCCTTCCTTATTTTTCAAAGAAATGCCGTCTCTTGGGACGGTTTTGACTGCTCTACACCATGGACGGTTAAGATCATGCATCTGATCAAAGATGATGGGCCATGGAATCCCAGAAGTCACGGACGTGCGAAACAGAGGGCCCTGCGAATTTTCTTACGCTGCTCTAATGGTGGGGCCTATGTCCTTGGTCGGGCACACAAAATCTATAATCCTTTAATGCATATGGATCACATCTTTCCATCCATGGTTAGGTATGGAGAGATGTAAATTCCTATTTCTTCCTTTATAGGAAATCTGTTCATGGTCAGACACAAGCACCTAGTTAAAATTCTAAACAACATCCATATCTAGACTTTGGTCAAGCTCATAGAATGGAGAAGTATGAAAATTACTGTTAAACACACTAGCGAAAGAAACAAATCAATCAGATTAAAATAAATTCAACAAAGACAAGAGTCAATCAAATTAGGGGCTTCATCTCAACCCTAGCTATAAGATTAGCAATCCATAATTTTAAATAAAAAGAAGAAAAAATAAGATTTAAACGCTAAGAACATCTTCCTTCTTCCTTCCTCTCTCTCTCTCCTCTTTCTTCTCTTTCTCCTTGTAAGCCCCGTATCCTTGACCGTACCGTTCCATAGACTTCCGCGGTCTTACCGGTCGAATTCTGACAACCTTCGACCCTTAACCAATATTTACGTGCGACCCTGATTCGTATGCCGTCAACCCGTATCCACTCAATCCAAGACCTTTACCATAGCGACCGTGCCGTCGCTGCGGTTCCGATGCCGTGACTTGTGCATCGTGGCAATACCTGGTCAAGAGATGTAGGCCAACATTCGGTGCGAAGAAAACACCGCGCGTTGTGAAACCCAAGAGAATCTCTACGAGGTGTCACATCAATCTCATCAATCCATCAATCCATTACATGTTAAGTACACATCACCTTTCACCCATTCCCAAGCAACTACAAAAGTCAAGAATCTCTTACAAGCCCATACCTCTCTTACACTAAAAGCCCTCAAAGTCAAAAAGTTCTTACACCACCCATGCTTTTCTTATACAAATGGCCACAAAAGTTAAGATTTTCTTACACCCATCACTCACCACATCCATCACCCATCTCTCTCTCCCTTTACAACTCTCTCTCTCTCTTTCTCATTTTCAAACTCAAAAAAATCTAAAGAGAGAAATCCCATATGTATGAGAATTCTCCAAGCCTCTCCCTCTCTTTCAAAACTTTAAGTGTGGCCCACTTTCCTATCCCATGATCTCCCATCCTAACCATCCATTCCCCATCTCCTCTATTGGAATCAAAGCTAAGGTGCTAAGGAACTCATAGGAGCAAGAAGATCGAACGGTGGGTGCTCCTCTAGATGTAAAAAATCTGATTTCTATAGCCTAAATATTTTTTTTCTTTCATGAGGGAAGTGTATGACCCACCAATCAATGGTGGAGATCCCACATAATCCCATGGTTGTGGCCTAATGGCCTACCTTATGCATGCATGATCTATGCATGAGACCTTTCTCTATGGGCTCCATCATGGTAGTTTTATTTCATATCATATTATGTTTAGGTCACCTAGACCTTATAACCATGGTGGGGATGACATCCTCACCATGCATTTTAATTATAGGCCATGCATGTGCAAGATCCATGTTGTAAATGTAGATCTAGGTATGATGTGCGGGTGTGATTGATCTTGGGAGGGCTCAATAGTGGCGGAGCCCCTTTTCCTATGGCCGGATTGTCCTTCTATCTCTCTTTTTCCTCATTTTATTTCCTGACGTGTGTGGCCCATTAATGTATTTCCATTTTTATTTAACTTATATAATAAATTTTATCTAAGTACATGTTGCTGTCCAGAATTTTCTAGACAGTTTCTGGTTGTTTTTGGACCAGATTTTGGGACTGATTGGGGGACTATTCATACCTATTAAATATACTTTTCTAAAAGGTGAGGATCTTATATTGATGTCCCCCAAATTTCAGCCCCAACTGACCTTCATTGGGGTCCCAAAGGTGTGGTCCAAGTGAGGTGGACAGTCTGGATTTTATGCACTGTTCCAACAACATTCTATCATGAATAGTTGGATTTTTAAAATTTATTAAAATACCTATGCGTGTTTAAAAATTATAAAAATTTTCAGGGGGGTGGCCTACTTATGGTAGGACCCACCTAAAAAATTTTGGGGCCAATGGACGCCTGTACACACCATGGTGATGGCGGGACCGGCCCATTATAATATGGTGTTCAGATCAGTCTGATTTTCAGGACAAATTGATTTATGTAAATGAATTAAAATATTTACAGATGTCTAAAAATTATGAAATTTTTTTTAGATGTGGTCCACTTATGTTAGAACCCACCTACCAAATTTTAGGGCCAATGGACCCCTGTACACACCGTGGTGAGGGCCGGACTGGCCCACCACGTTGGTACGTCCAGGTCTGTCAGATTTTTTCTGGACAGTCTGTTTTGTTTAAATTAATTAAAATACTTAGAGATATCTAAAAATTATGAAATTTTGTGGAGGTGTGGTTTACCTATGAAAGTATCACTCTGTGAAATTTCAGCCTCAAGTGACCCCGTTTGGGTATCCAAAATAATGGGCCAAGATGGTTGGACTCCCAGATTTTTTTCTGCTGTGCAGTCCAACAATATGCCTTGAAAAAAGAACCATAATTCAAAAATATTTCTTCTGATAGTGGGCCACCTTTTTGGGTTTCCTCTCATTGTATGCATGGTGAGGGACCTTGGTCCTCAATTTTCAGAGTTTTAGAGGCCTTGGACCCACTCCAATGGAGTGCCCAAATTTAGGACAGCAATATGTTATAATTATGCTGGCCTTGGGCTGAAATTTTGAGGAGTGGGGCCCACCATATTATAAAGATCTTAGAGAAAATGATTTATACCTTTAGTTCCTTAAATGTTGGGCTTAATGAATGTACTTTTGAGGCCCACCACAGTTGAATTTAATTAGGTCTATAAATGTAGCTAGTTGTTGAACTATTTAAGGCCCATAGAGTGAACCCATTTGATGTGTTCCAAGGTCCATGGGATTGGACCCATTTGATGTATTTTAAAGGCCATGGGATTAGACCCATTTGATGTATTTTAAAGCCCATGGGATTAGGCTCATTTGATGTAATTTAAGGCCCATAGAGTGGACCCATTTGATGTGTTCCAAGGTCCATGGGATTGGACCCATTTGATGTATTTTAAAGCCTATGTGATTAGGCCCATTTGATGTATTTAAGGCCCATAGAGTGGACCCATTTGATGTGTTCCAAGGTCCATGGGATTGGACCCATTTGATGTATTTTAAGGCCCATGGGATTAGGTCCATTTGATATGTATAAGGCCCATAGGTCGAGAACCATTTGATGCAATCTAAGGCCCACGGGTTATGACCCATTGCAATGCACATAAGGCCCATTGGTGCGGCCCATTGATGTGGCCCATTTGATGAGTAAAAGGCCCATATGACATTGCCCATTTGATGTATTTAAGGCCCAATGGGGTGTACCTAAGGTCCATTGCAATGTGTGATCCCAACCCGGTTTACGTAATGTTATTCACTACGGGCTACACCTTGGGAGCAATGTTGGTTTGACGTCTACATTGCGAGTATAATGTTGGTTAAATGTCCGCATTGCGACTCTCCCTAGGGTTAGGCCCGTACTTGTTGTATGCAAGTCGTCTAAGCCAGCTGCGTTGTAAGGATAGGGCATTACTTTATAACATGCTTAGTATAACTCCATGACGCACAGCCCATTTGTATCGGTCTATTTGATCGGCCTGCTCGTATCGGCCATTTGATTGATTTAGCCCATATGATTGATTAGGCCCATCTTGATATATTTGTGGCCTGTTGCTAAGGCCATATATGAGGCCCGTTGTTGAGGCCCACTTTGATGTGTATGAGGCCCGTTGTTGAGGCCCACCTTGATGTGTATGAGGCCCGTTGTTGAGGCTCACCTTGATATGTATGAGGCCCGTTGTTGAGGCCCACCTTGATGTGTATGAGGCCTATTGTTGAGGCCCACCTTGATGTGTATGAGGCCCGTTGTTGAGGCCCACCTTGATGTGTATGAGGCCCGTTATGAGGCCCGTTGTTGAGGCCCACCTTGATGTGTATGAGGCCCGTTGTTGAGGCCCACCTTGATGTGTATGAGGCCCGTTGTTGAGGCCCACCTTGATGTGTATGAGGCCCATTGTTGAGGCTCACCTTAAATATATATGAGGCTCATGTTGCAAGGCCCATTGTGATGTATGCAAGGCCCATGGGTCATGACCCATTGCAATGTATGTAAGGCCCAATTGGTGCGGCCTATTCGATATATTTATGGGGTCCATGTCATTAAGCCCATCCTGTTGTATTGGTGACCCATCCATTGAGGCTCACCCGTGGTATATATTTGAGGCCCATGTGTAGGGCCCACCTATTGTGTATTTAAAGCCCATGGGTTGTGGCTATAGTGATGTATATTAGGCCTATGTAATGTAGTCATACTGATGTGTATTAGACCCAGGTATGTGACTCACCTGCGAAGTATATTTGAGGCCTATTGTGATATATCTGAGGCCCATGGGTGCGACTCATCCAGATGTATTTGAGGCTTATGGGCAAGGCCCATTGTGATATATGTTAGGCCCATGACTAGGGCCCACCTGTTTTGTATATTTGGCCCTTGTGTGAGGCCATGTTCCCATTATATATTTGATTCTATGTGGGCCATTCTTTGGGGGCAATGTTGGTTAAAAGTCTACACTGTCGACGCCGGTTATTGATACCGTTTATGAGTATATGACATCATAACATCATGATACATGCCCATTCGCATCATCTGCATGTTTGTTATGAGATGTGATTGACCATTGCATATGTCATTGGGCATGATGATGTGAGACTCCCTGATAGGTGGAGATTATCTCACATGAGCGCATGACATGCGCAGGATTGATGCATGATTGGATTGTATGACTCATACATCTTGCATTGTGTTGTGATTACTGTACTCCCTAGTGACATCAGGGTCATAGCCTCCACAGACATATCGTGGATGGCCAGATGGGACACCAAAAATCTGTTCGAGCATCGGGCCGCCATAGATGGCCCTAGGTGAAAATCTCTAAACACCCTCTTGGTTCCAGAGGATGCTCCAACGTCTAGACCGAGTGGGTAGATGAGCGTTGAGTGCCGATTACCAGATGGCTGCGCTCTCCACTATGTCGTGGTCGGTTGGAAGGGGGTGCGGCCTTACCCGTCAGAGGGAGTAGGCATGGCTAGGCTGAGTTTGACCAGCTCGAGGAATGAGTCAGCTATCAGCGAGCCAGGTAGGTATTGGCAGACTACTGATAGGCGGATAGTGAGGTCTTTTTCACTTACCCAGTTGTACGCTTGATTGGGGCGGCAGGTGATGTGAAGTGTAATAGACTCCGGTGATTTTTCCAGAGAGGAACCGTACTGATATGAGGACTGACATGATATTATGACACCCCGTCACTGTTGTGCATGTGGGCGGGCGCACGTGGGTGGGCGCTGATGTGGGCGGGGCTGAGGCCTGGGCGAGCTACCACACTGGGCGAGCTACCAGCGGTTAGCAGGCTACTGTGCTGACAGGCTACTGAGTAGGAGTTGCATACTCATTCATTCATCCATTCACTATCCACTCGGGCTGGTGGTGCGTAACTAATTGTTGTGTATCTTCGTTATGGTAAGGATTTCGGTTGGGCATGCAACTAACCTGAGATCAGGAGTTCACCACGTTGAGTCAAAGTATCCAAATTTAGGTATGGGACTGGTTTGGATAGAGGTTCCTTGTGGTGGACCCCGTAGCCTGCGATACTACGTACTATCATCCCGACATCACACTCCAGCATGGTCATTCCATTAGCACCATATACTGCATATTCCACTACATCTTCGGCGTGTGGCATTGTGGGTTATTATGTTTCTGTATTCCTGTGACTTAGATGCGAGTGATGATATTTGTTAGCTCTTTCGAATTGTGTATTACATTATATCTTTGTCATTCGATATTTAATTATCTATGACTCATTATTTGCATAGCTGTCCTATATTGCGTATTCTGATATTGATTAACTTATGGACTTGTTCATACTTCCGCTTATTCTGTAATCGCATGATTATAATCTTATCAGTATTTCTGTTTACGCTGATAATTCCTACTCTTATCAGTGTTTCTGCTTATTCAGTCATTGTATGGTTTATGGATTAATTACTTTCTGGTATTGTATGATTATGATATTGTATTGAATACTTGACACTTATCTCGTGCACACACTTACACCACCCTCTAAGCTTTCTATAAGCTTATGCACGATAGATGCGTGCAAGTGATGTTAGGTTACAGCAGCATTGAGCTTGGAGCGTGCAGCTATTTTCTGGAGCTTTGATTTTGACATATATATTTCCCTTTCAGCATTGTATTCAAATGATTATATTAGTGGATATGTAATGATGATGTTGTCTTTATGATTTGGGTAAACTTGTGGTTACGTTTATTACTAGTTAAATGTATATAAAAAAATCCTCCTCGTATGATCCCAGGATAAAAAATCTGGCATATGAATGCTAGGAGCCGAGAATGGGGTACTACAGAGGCTGTCCGCACCGGATTCGGTGATCGGGATTCCTGTGAATCCGATTTCTGGGTTTGGGGCGTGACACTCCTCTCCTTGGCTCTCCCAAGGCTCTGGCTCCACCTTGCTTTGCATGTCTCAGGCCCTTTTATAGATGCCAAGGGCGGTGGAGTGCTGAAGTCGGTGGGAAAATCGGGCGTTTCGCAGCAGCAGCCGCGCAGCGAAAGCCTTTTCGCACCAAGATGTCATGCAAAATAGCACCACCTCCCTTCCTTATTTTTCAAAGAAATATCGTCTCTTGGGACAATTTTGACTGATCTACACCATGAACGGTTCATATCATGCATCTGATCAAAGATGATGGGTCACGGAATCCCGGAAGTCACAGACGTGCGAAACAGAGGGCTCTGCGAATTTTCTTACGCGGCTCTGATGGTGGGGCCCACCTTACTTCTATTTTGATAAATCCACGTCGTCCATTAGATGCAGGACGAAATTTCGGTCAAGAAGGGACGATTTTGGTTGTCCATTGATGCGTTCCAGAGAAGATATCACGCTAAGATTGTTTTGAATGACGCAGGGTAGTCCACTTGTGACCTCCGTACTGCACACATGTATACGCATGGATGAAAAGTATCAACATGGTTTTGAAGGTTTTTTCTCCCTCTACAAGATGAACGGCTTGGATTGTTCGTACAGGTAATGGGTGGGGCCCATAACCGTCCGCAAAACGGACGCTGTCCGTTCGTTACACAACAGAAAACTGCAATTTCCTTTTTTGAGGAGGTTGGGTCAGCGCTTGTGCTGACCGCCTCAGCTGTCCAGTGCACAGCTCGTATACATATGTGTAGTGTACACACATTGCACATACAAGGCCCAATGTGATGTTTTTGCGAAATTTGATCTGACCATCTAATTGGTCTCCCCATTTAAGGTGTTGAGACCAAATTTGAAAAAATTCCAGATATCTGGTGGGCCCCACATAATGAATTAATGGGTTGATCTATACGTTGGGACACTTACATAGTGATCTGAGTGCTGAAATTTGATATGTACGGTTAATTTATGGCCCTCATCCCATGCATGAAGTTTTGATCCAATCAAATGGCGGGAACCATGTGATCTTACATTCTACACCAATTTTGGGCCTCTTTAGCGTGAACGACTTGATTTCCTCAGATTCTCGGCATGTAAATTCTTCAGTCTTGGTTCTCTGGAGTACGTCCCTTACTTTGATGACCTCGGAGCGTCAAATCCATACTTGTAGTACTCTTTTTCAGTCAATGCTCCTAATTACACCCTGTAACTAAAACACGATTAAAATATTTCATTAAACATTATCATGTACGTTAAATCAGGTAATAATCAGGGTCTGATATACAATATTCGACCCTTATTAATCAGCCGATAGGATACGTGGCACCAGAAAAGGAGGACAAGGTGTGTAGACTGAAGAAGAGTTTATATGGCCTTGAGGCAATGGTACAAGAAGTTCGACAGTTTCATATCGGTAAACAGTTTTAGGAGATGCCAAGAAGACCACTGTCGCTATTTGAAGGAGTTTGATACGTCGTACATCATCTTTCTTCTGCACGTTGATGGTATGCTTGTGACCGAATCAAGCATGAAGGACATTTTAGATCTCAAAAGACAATTGTCTAGAGAATTTGCCATAAAGGATTTAAGAGCTACAAAATAAATCTTAGGCATGAGGATAAAGTTTGATAGGAAAAATAAAAAACTGGTTTTGTCACAAGCATAGTACATATCCAAGGTACTTGATCGATTCAATATGGAAAGTACTAAGCCACTTAACACTCCATTAGCCAACCACTTCAAGCTTTATAAGGAGCAGGGTGCGAAGACGCAGGAGGAACAGGACTACATGGCTAAAGTCCCATACACGTTAGCTATTGGGAGTCTCAGGTATGCTATGGTGAGCACGAGGCCAAACATTGCTCAAGCAATGAGAGTTGTTAGCAAGTTCATGAACAACCCCGGGAAGGAACATTGAAAAGCTATGAAGTGGATCCTTAGATACATGGTAGGTATTACGGATGTAGGGCTGTGTTATGGAGGATCAAAAATCAAGCTACGAGGCTACATGAATTCAGATTTAGCAGGAGATATCGACAACAAAAGAAGCACTACAGGTTGTGCCTTTACTCTGGATAGTGTTGCAGTCGGTTGGGTCTCTCAATTACAGAAGATAGTATCTAACAGTACAACGGAAACAAAATATGTTGCAACTACAGAAGCGTACAAGGAGATGGAGTGGATGTAAGGTTTCATAGGAGATTTGGGAAAGAAGCAAGCAGATTGCGAGTCGTACAGTCACAGTCAGAGTGCAATATACTTAGCTAAGAATTCAGTCTTTCATTCAAGGACCAAGCATATTGACATCAGATATCACTTCATATGTTCGTTACTGGAAGATGGATCGATTGCTCTGAAGAAGATCCACACAAGTGAGAATCTTGTGGATATGTTGACCAAGGTAGTCACATGGGAGAAGTTGAAGCTCTGTTTAGCTTTGATTGGTCTTCAGGATTTAAGAAGGGGAAGTGGTGTACTCCGGATTGTAACGCTCAGAAAATCGGGGGTCGAGCAGGAGCTCAACTCTCGAGTTTCGACACATCATTTATGTAACATAGATAATGATGATTAAATGTTGACTGTATTAGTGCCTTAAACATGAGTGAGATTATACCAAAACAGCATATCATACTCTAAAGACACTTGAATTTTGCAAGTGGAAGACTGTGATATATATATATATATATATATATATATATATATATATATGAACCGATGTGGGTCTCCAGAGTGTGAACATGTTACCAGGTTAAGTATATACATGTATACTCCAAAAATAAATAAAATGAATATACATGTGTGTTCCAAAAGTACAAAATGACGAGTATAATGATATCTAATCAGCATCCTTGTAAACCCCACCGATCAGAACACGGTCTATGCAGAACCGCCTAATAAATGTATGTAGGAGAACTCCTCATTGTCATCGTAAGAGTCCGAATCTGCCTCGAAAGCATTGTCATCATCTGCATCTACAATAGGGTCTGGTTGGTGTTTAAAATATCATCTCAAAACGTGGGAGTGAGTGATCAACTCAGTAGAACTATAAGAAAAGGTTAACATATTATCAATTCAATCAAGCAGTAATGATAAAGCAATACAATCAAGCATCCCTAAGTACTCTAGTTAATGCAAACATGATATGTATTAATGATGCATGCCCTCGCCTGCACTCTCTCTACAATCTTCCTCTTACGGTCGCGGCATGTAACACTCTCACTGTGCCCAGCACCAACGCCAAAGCCACATGCAATGCAGTGCATGAGCGAGATTACCGAGTTCTTATTAGACCTTTTCATATAGCAAGATTGGGATGCTAAGGTACCTCCCTTATATCATTTCTCAAACAGTGATCCATTTTAGGGTCGTCAGTCCAAGCTAATCTCATACGAAGTTGCGGTTCTAGGTCACTACAAAGAGCTCGTCACCTCAGTGCAGGCATGACTTATACTCTAGTTGATACAGAAAGGCTCGTCGCCTCAACGTAGTCTCAAAGTATGCTCGAGGTCACTACGAATGACTCGTCACCTAGTCATAGGCCGATAGCTCGAATACAGTGTCCCATACCAATGTATTCGGCTCACGAGCTTAGGTTGCTCACTGGTCACTACGGGTGTGGTCATCACCCCAGCGTAGGCTGACAACTCGCCACGGTGTCCCATTTCACCATGTCCGGCTCATGAGTTTTAGCGGATCGAGGTACCAAGGCTAATGGGTTTTGCACTGGTAAGTTGGTACCTTAGATTCAAACAGTAGTGTCCATGCATGGTAAACATACATCGGGTCAATCGATTTGCTTGACAAGCTCTATTGGTACGAGCATACATCGAGCCAATCGACATGGAGCACGTAAGCACTCCGTGTGGCCTAGCCACTGCCGACAAACAGCGTACAACTCAGATTCATCGAGCATGTCCGTCGTAGTTAAGCAGTTCAACCACCGTTTATAAACATTTACCGATTGCCTGGACTACATCGTAATCCCAAGCACATTTTAAATAATACCTTTCACCTATAGTAATCCAAAACAGCATGCAACAACTGAAATCAGATATAGATTTTACTTGAGAAATTTAACAAACACATACTACACATATTATCACTCATAGGCATTCCACCCATACATCACATAGTAATAAGATAGGTTATATAGAGGATATTAAAACCATAGTTAAGGGAATTGATAATCCTACCTCAACACCCTTATTACATGCATTTAAATAAGCATTTTCACATTCAGGCATTTTATCAAACACTTAAGCTACACATCATATATATGTAGTAAAGTAGTTATAACAGGTAATATAGTAAATCCCTTTACAAGGGTTCACCATACGTACAACAATCATGAATTTTCAGTCAATAAATATGACAAGCATAAATCACAATTCCATACTCATTCACACATTTCAACAAACACATGGAATGCATTATAAATCAACATAGGTTATATATATGCATAATATACGGAAACCCTCGTAACTAAGCACATGTGATAGCAATCGAGCCAGTCATAAATCATTACTGGCATTAAAAGCCTTGAAAACCATAACCTAAACATTTATAGTCCGCACCTTTCGCTGGTAGACTCGTAACAAACTCAGTTTAAATGCTAAGTCCTCGTCTAAAGCACAACGGCAACATATAACATGAAATAGGTTAACTATTACACTCTTTACTCTATTTGAATATCTAAAATAGATTAGGGTTAGGGTTTCTTACCCAAATACGGAGTCAGAATCGCCGATAGAGCGATACAGACGAGGTGTCTAAGCACGTGGAGTGACAGGGAAGAATCCCAAGAACAAATTCCAACTCTCACACTCACTTTCTCTCTCTTTCCTTTTCTTTTTGCTCTCTTCTCTCTCCTAGGTTTTGTAATTCGTATGGAATGAGAGAGAGGGTTTAAGGCCCTTATATAGGCCCAAAATTGATGGGAATGGCCCTAGGGTCATGATATGCTTAGGTTATAGCCAAAGGTGGGCCGTTTTGGTCCAACGGAGCTGTTCCAGAGGCCTCTTTTCTACATGCAGTTGGACTTAAGCTCCTTGATATCAGATCTAGGTCAGGCTAAATTTTTAGTCTGATCGGGTTTAGGGATCGACTGCGGGGGACCTGTTTCATTTTAACAGTCATCGGTACTTGATCAGGGTCATAAGTACACTGACCTGTGTTGAACATTTTTCCTAATCCAAGTGTGTAATTGGGTCAGATTCTAACGGTCTGAATCCTTAGATTCAGCCTGCAAGCGAACGATTCAATTCACTTAAGTTTCAGTTCATTTTCTAAAGATATTCGCGTTTCTCACACACTTCGCTCCGGGCTCTAGTTGTGCGCTACTGGATATCATTTGGACTTAATTTCTGAGGTGGTTGTCAAGACCAGCAAGGCGGTCATAACCGTATAGTTTCAAAAAAATTAGACTTTCAACGTGTGGTCCAGGTCCGATATGGAGTTTTATGATGCTCCTGAGAGCAACTGGGTTTTGAGATGGATCCTAAGTTTCAGGGTAATATAGCGTCAATAGTTCTGCTAGTTTTAGGTCTTGCAGTTTATATTTAAAGTGATTAGTGCTAATTTCACAGATAATCTAGTTTAGCACTTAATTAATTCACAACTAATTTCTAAAAGATTTGGTCCTTAGCGATTTCTGCCTGAGGTGATACTCGGGTCTTTGAATGGATTTTTCTGAGATATTACATGGATGTAGAAGATGAAAGATTATGGTGATGTGTCTTCAAGTGGGAGATTGTTGAGATGTGAAGCCACATCTGGATAGGGTCGCTTGACCAGTCAAGGGTTCGCTCGACTCAAAGTCCAGCGAGCTGCAATTTTTGGCGTCCGAGGTGTTCGACTAGTCGAGGCCCATGCTCGACCTGTTGAGGGTCCACTTGACCAGTCGAGGTTACACAGATTCGTTTTGTGGATTTGAGGTGGACTGCGTAAATTTGAGGCGGTTTCGAAAGAGTGCAAAAGGAAAGTTGCCTAAACTATAAATAGGGGTCCTAGGATTATTCTAGGGTATGGAAAAAGGGTTTTCTAAGTAAGGCTAAGAGTTTTCTCTGTGCATGAGAGCATCGAGAAGGTTAGTATATTGATTGTAATCTCAATTTTTCTTCATAGTGGAAGTTTGCACCTGTGGTTTTTACCCTTGTTGGGGTTTTTTCTCGTATATTTAGTCTTGTGGTTTGTTTGGAATGCTTTGATTCTTCTTCTAGATTATATTTCTTTCTGTTTATCATTTGTGGGTGAGACCGGAGATTGGATCTCGGTTCACTAGTGTTGTTGGCGTGCTGTGCAACAGAAAGCATATCAATGTCTATAATTAGAGATTTGTTCAACACTTAAGGCATGTTTGGAACGTGGGATTAAATGATATTGAATTGCATTAGGTGGAATTGACACCATTATCATACATTGATTGTCTAGAAATACCATGGTGTTTTGATTGTCCAATTCCATGTTTGGGATCAAATTCTTCCTTTGGAAAAAATATTATATTAAGTGAAACATGTGTTTGCTGGATCATGGAATTGCAATTAATGGATTAAATTTCACAATTCATGCTTGTCACTTGTATGCATATGCAACTTAATTGTCAAGTGTAAAGGTGCATATGGATGGATGGCGTGGATAAAACACATGCACCAAGATGGGGCCCCATATGTAGTAGATTTCAAAATCTTCCAGAAATCCCGTTGTATCTTCTACTATGATTGAATGATATAGTAATTTGATTAATCTAATCATTCTCATTGTTTTCAAATGCCAAATGGAATTTACATTGGACTTATCCCACGTTCTAAATATGCCTTTATAGTTACGAATCTTCATATTGAGTTGAATATTTGAGTTTATTATATTTTGAAGATAACTTATCATCTCCCTCCCATTGCACTTGTTGGAATATCTAGAAAAATAAATAATAAATTTGTCTTTAGACATTGACTATTTAAGTTAAAACTTAAACCCACAAATTTTATTTTTTCTTTTTAAATTTCTTTATATCTTTTATTATGTATTATATACCTGTTTACACTTAACATGAGACGCGGTCAAATTAGACGGATCACAAGGCGCCACATGGTAACAATGTTTCCCACATGTGGTGAAGGTGATCCTTGAAAGCTAAGCGACCAGGGTGTATTGGAAAGCATTAAATGCAAGAGTTTAATAAAAGGAACTCTCTAATAAAGTATTCGATGCAAGAGTGTAGCAAAAGCAACTTTCTGACAAGTTTTAAATACAAGAGTTCAACATCGCAAGCTCTCCAGCAAGGCCTCATTTTGACGTTGCAAAGACAATAAGAACAATTGCATATGAGAGCATACATAATCACGTTGCTTATTGGAAATATGATTTCTTTTATACACATAATCGATGTGATAGGCCACATTTACATGGAGGTTTAAGAAGATTTGCATGAAATCTTTCACGCCACCGAAAACCATGTTAGATTGCCGCCTATCCAAGTTTATAAAAGCATAGAAGAATGAATAACTCCGAGACACATGCTAATACAACCAAATCTAACACAACACTACTTATTTATTCGTCCCTTATGGACTCTTTTCTTTTTTATTTTATTCTAGTTTAGTCCATATCTCTCGCAAGCGTAATGCTACTTATCATGGGTCATAATTTTTATCCTTAATTTATCTCTCCACCCTTCATATATGGCATCCTCCTGTATTGAAGAAAGATTGCTCAGTTTTAAATAGAATGCTGCAGGGCTTTCCTGCTACATGCTAAGTGATTCTGTTGGGCATTTCATATTTAAGTTTGATTCACATCAGACAACGACTAGATAGTCGAATCATATGTCTCTTTAAGTGCTTGGTTCCTACTAAATCCTTGAATTGACTATCATCCCACTGACTATCTCGCCAAGAATCCTCTTTTTTAACTAAATGACAAATAGATTATTGAAGATCCATCCTCTATCGATCGTCTCGCCACGAAGGCTGGTTTTCAATCGAACAATGAACAAATGACCATTTCGCACTTTACAACTATTAGGCTACAAAGCCCGATCCACAATGGCCGACCAACGGTTTGTCATTACTCAAGCTGATTGTGAGTGTCCAAATTATAAAATAATTTTAACTTTCTTTTAGTTATATCTTATTTCTCTATTACTTTGTCGTTGAACTATGGTTATAATCATATAAATATATAAGTTGTAAGACCCGTATCATAATCCGTATTGTTCCGTCGCTTCCCGCGATCCTTCTCGTCAAATTTCAGCAATCCGAGACCTGTAGTTGACGTTGCGCACGACCGTAAGTCGTATCCTATTCATTTGAGCCGGCTTAATCCGAAACTTGTATCATTGCGACCGCACCGTCGCCGCGGTTCCAACGCCGCGACTCACTGTCCGATCCGATACCCTGACTAAGAGATGTGGGTCAGCGTTTATTTCGAGAAAACGCCGCGCGTTTACATTCCCAAGAGAATCTCTACAATGTGTCCCATCAATCACATCAATCACTTTATGTCAAGTACACATCACCTTTCACCCCATTCCCAAGAAACCCCTAAAGTCAGCTCTTTCTCACCCTCTCTCTTACACCACCCATACTTGTCAAGTACCACATCACTCACATCCATCACTCACATCCCTCTTACATCTCACCTCTCTATCTCATTTCTCAACACAACTCCAAGCAAGGAAGAGAGAACTCACGTCCAAGCTCTCTTCCATGAGAAAGAAGTGATTTTAGTGGCCCACTTCTCATCCCAAAAACTCTAATCCTAACCATCCATCTCCCATCTCCACCATCAAAGTGAAGCTCTAGAAGATAGGCGTTCCAACGGGCGGAGTAGATCATAAGGTGAGTGCTTTGATAGAGTAGTTTTCATATTTTTTTAAGGTGAGTCAAGTGAGGCCAATCGATCAATGGTTTGGATCTCACTTGGGACCCTAAGATGTGGCCGATGGCCCATCTTGATCATCAAAATCATTTCATGATGGGGCCAATCTCCATGCATCCCATCATGATGTTTACTTTCTTAGTTGAATGAGGTCATCTAGACCTTTCATTTTGGTGGAGAGGGGATCTCCACCGTTGATTCTTGATTTGGCAGGCCCACATGCAATGGGACCCGCTTGATGTATGAATGGATGTATGGAAGGGAGGGCTCATAGTGGCGGAGCCCTCCATGCGCGTGTGTCACTCAATCTCTCTCCCTTCTCCTTTTGTTATGTTTTTGGTGGGATGATATGGCCCTATGGCCCACTTGGATGGACTCCACAATGGAGTATGTAATGGAATCCAAACCATCTAAGGGTGGGGCCCACTTTACATATGTATTGTAGCCACACCACCTCACCATGTGGTGGCCCACCTATGAAGGGCCCACCTTAAACGCCTTGCACGTCCAAGCACAAAAAAAAAAAAAAAAAAAGAAAGCAAAGAAGAGAGAGTGTCCAGGGACTCTCTGGACGTTTAAGCAAAAAAAACCAATTTTTAGCCTTTTTAAGGCATTGGAGGTGGGCCATTTGTATAGGATCCACCTTGAGGTATGTATTCAATCCAAGCCGTCTATCTTTTTCCCCATCCCATTTTAGGCGTTGAGCCGAAAAATGAGGTTGATCGGGGTATCTAGTGGGCCATAGTGTTGAAAACAATATCGGTACCGTTGAAATCTACTCAGATTTTTGTTACGCGTTGGAAAATATCCGTTATTGGTCTTGATAGATCTGTTTTAGTCTTGGAAATGAGATGGACGGAGTGGATTTACTTGGGGTGGGCCGCACACCTGAAAATCCTCAGAAAATTGAGTTTTCAAAAAAAAAGAAAAAATAAGAAAGGAAAGGAGGGCAGCGTCTGCTGCTGCAGACGGTGCAGGCAGCGCCTGCGGCCTGCTGGCGGGTGGACGCCAGGCCGCCCACGGCTCCACGGGCGGGCCCCAACATGACGTATATTTTGTATTCACACCGTTCATCAGGTGGCCCACCCACTGACGTGGCCCCCCTCCAAAAATTAGCGTGATCTAACGCTCAGGTGGCCCACACCACAAGAAATAGTGTGAAGTGAATTCTACCATTGAAACCCTTTTGGGGTCCACATAAGTTTTGGATCACGCTGAAATTTGTTTTTCCTATTCATTCAGGTCTGAGTGACCTTATCAACGGGTTAGATGAGTTATAAATATCATGGTGGGCCCCACATGGGACCCACAGTGATGCTTGTGTTTTACCACACCGTCCAACGGACGGTGGAATCCCACCAATGTGTTTTGCCACACCGTCCGGGCTGACGATGCAGCCCACAGCGGTGCATGTGTTCTATCCAAACTGTCCACTATTTGGACAATGGGACCCGCCATGATTTATATGTTCTATCCACTCTGTCCACTAGTGTGTGGATGTGTATATGTGTGTATATATATATATATATATATTATATTATATATAATGTTATACATATATATATATTATATATACTATATATGTATATATGTGCATTGGTGGGCCTTCATGTGGGCCTCCACTATGATGGATGAGCAACATCCAAACTGTCCTCCTATTTTGAGAGCTCATTTCATGACATGAGCCAAAAGAAAATGAGCCAGATCTATGGTTCAAATGGGCCCGCTTTGGTATGTATATAGGGTTCATGATGATCCATTTATGGTCATTCATTTAGGCCCACCTTGGTGCACTTATAAAGCCCATGGGACTAAGCCCATTTGATACATATAAAGCCCATGGGGCTAAGCCCATTTGATATATATAAAGCCCATGGGATCAAGCTCATTTGATGTGCATGGGGCGCAAATGGAATGACCCATTGGATATATTTAAAGCTCATGTGCGTAGTCCCACTTTAATGTATTTCATGGCCCATGAGTCATGGACCATTGCAATGTACATAAGGCTCATTGGTGAGGCCCATTAATGCAACCCAATTGGTGAATGTGAGGCCCATGTAATAAGACCCATTTGATATATCTAAGGCCCAGGGATCGAGGCCCAACGGATGTCCTTAGGGTCCATTGCAATGTACGTTTCTCATGGTTTGTGAAATGATATTTATGGCAAGCTGTGCCTAGGAAACAATGTTGGTTTGACGTCCACATTGTATGTACAATGTTGGTTAAATGTCCGCATTGTAACTCTCCTTAGGCCCATTGATAGGTCCATATTCGTTGCTATTCATTGCCTTATAACATGCTTAGTATAATCTCATGACTCATGCCCATACGAATCATATGTATGCTTGATATGAGTAATGACTGATCATAGCATACGTCATTGGACAGACCATTTATGGGACTCGTTATGTAACTGAGTGCCCCATATGATCGCGCAGTACGCGCTGGATTGCTGCATGTTTTGACAGCGTGATTCATGCATCTCGCATACGTGTGACTTGATCACTGCACGCCCTAGCGACATCAAGGCCGTGGCTCCACAGGTACATCGTGGATAGCCGTATTGGATACCGAAGTTACTTATTCTAGCACTGTGGGCACTTAGGATGTCCTTGGGTGATGGTCCCAGAACCTTTTTGGTACCAAGAGATGCTTCAATGTCTAGACCGAGTGGATACACGAGCGCCCGAGTGCCAAATACTAGTAGGCTGCGTCTCACTCTGTGTCGTGGTCGGTTGGAAGGGGGTGTGGCCTTATCCGCCTGAGTGAGGGGGCTATAAGCTAGGCTAAGTTTGACCAGCTCGCAAATGAGTCCGCTATCGACGAGCCGGGTAGGTATTGGCAGACTACTGGTCAGGCAGATAGTGAGGTCTTTTCCGCTTGCTTGACTGCGCAGCTAGGGAGGTGGCAGTCACTGCGAAGTGTATTAGACCCTGGTGATATCCAAAGAGGAACTATACTGATATACGTACTTGAGGAGTACCGACTTGCTTGGATTGTATTTCGCATATGACATTCGGCTATATAGGTCTTGCATTGTATCGGTGTGGCCAATGACATTCATATCTCATCGCATAGCTTTGGCATGGTTGATTCTATGGACTTACCACATACTTCCGCATTGTTCTGATACTGTACACTTGGCGTTTGCCTTACGCACACACTTACACCACCCTCTAAGCTTTTGTAAGCTTATGCACGATAGTTGCGTGCAGGTAGCGTTGGACGGCAGCAGCGCTGAGACAGGAGCGCGTATCAGGACCTTTTAGAGCTTTTTGATTACCTTGTATTTCCCTTTCTGCATTGTACTTAAAGATTTTGATATAGTGGATATGCGGTGATATTTTTTTGTAACTTGGTTATGCTTGTGGTTATGATCCATTACAAAAAAAAAAAATTCATTCTGAAAATCCTCCTTGTAGGATCCCAGGATCAGAATCTGGCATTTTCAAGAGCCGAGAATGGGGCATTACTAAAGCTGTCGGCACCGGATTCGACAATCGAGATTCGTGTGAATCCGATTTTTGGATTTGGAGCGTGACAAAAGTCCTTTCGATCAAAAGATAAGAAAATAAATTTATTTAAAGGATGAACCTTCCCATACGCAAATCACTCAATCTCATATAATCGGTGGATAGATAGACGCTTGATCTTCACAGATCCAATCTTAATCGGCCTATCTCAGCACCTGGGGTCAAAAGGAATTTGTTTCAAATCGAGTTGCATCTCTTTTTGGCATGCACGCAAGACCAAATTTCAACAAAACGCCTTTTTTGGCATGCCCAATGTGATAGGTGTCTAACTACAATTTCAATAGTTCAATAATATAGTTAGAAGATCTAATCAACTCGGGGTGCAACAAGAAAATCAAGAAAGACATGTATAGAATGATTTGTTATTAGAAGTCAATCCCCATCCAGTACCTATAATCTAAGAGACTAGTTCCTCCTCTAACAAAAATTGACTAAATAATATTATAGGCCTCTTGGACAACATATAAATTATCCTGCAATAAGTTTCAAAACAGAGAATATTACAAGTTGAGAACATCAACAAATTAATGGAAATTCTTGTAGAAAGATTACCACATTTTGATAATCAACCTGAAATATTATTCCTTAGGTGAATGTAGGCTTAGTTGGAATGATTAATCCTCAATTGAGACTTCGCCGATTAAAAAGATCAATGTTTCTCAGGATGATTAAGAAATGACCAACTCTTGGCCGAGTAAATAGTTAATTCGACAAGAATAACCAAATTAGCGGCCATAATTACCAATTTTATGACCAACATGACCAATCGAACGACAGATTTGACGGGAATGGCCAAATTAATGGTCGAAATTTCCGATTTAACAACAAAAATCTTTGTCCCAATGACCAATTTTACCAGGACGTCCTTTACAATGGGAATCCCGACGGGCAATAGAAAAAATGGTCATCCCAACGACCAATTTGACTAGGATGTCCTTTGCAATAGAATTCCTGGGTGTAGTAGAAAAAAAATGATGAAAATGGTCATCTTCACAGCCTATGATGAAAAAGGTAAGCTCAAGTGTCTCTAATTCTTCTATGATCTGTAAGTAGTTCTGTGATTACCAACAATATTTCAACGTTTATTCATATTCTTTGAATGCAAAGAGGTGTGGGGGACATTATTTACCTCTGACCTAATATGGTCAAATAAACGGATTATAATGCGCCATGTGACAAAAATGTCTCCCATACGTGGTGAAGATGAACTTTAAAGCCAAGATGCTAAAGTGTATTGAAAGTTTTAAATGCAAGAGTCTAATAAAGGTAACAAAGAATTCAATATAAGAGTTCAGAAAAATAACTCTTGGGTAAGTATTAAAGGTAAGAGTGCAACATCGGAAGCTCTCCATCAAGACTTTATCCATATGTTGCAATGATCGTAAGAATAATTGCCTAGGACAGCATACATAATTATATTTTTTGTTAGAAACATGATCTCTCTTGTATATGTGGCCGAATGCGATAGATTACACTTATGTGGAGGCTAAAAAAGATACGTATGAAATTTCAAGGCTAGCCATCTGAATCTCTCACATTGTCGAAGACTATGCAAGAGTACCGCCTATCCAAGTTTATAAAAGCGGTGAAGAATAAAGAGCTCCAAGCCATATGCCAATAAATCAAACTCAGTGCAATGTTTCTTATTTATCCATCTCTCATGGACATTTATCTTTTTTATTTTATTATAATTTAATTTCCATCACTTGCTAGCACAATGCTACTTATAGCATGGGTCATAGTTTTTATCTTTAGTTCATTTCTTCATCCTTCATTTCGCTAGATTGCAAGGAAGATCGCTTAATTTCGAACAAAAGGTTATGACGTGGGGCTTTCCTACTACATATTAGGTGATTCTGTCGGCCATCTCACCACAAAGCTTAGCTTACATCAAACAATGAATAGATAGTCCAAACACAACCATCTCACTATGTGATTGGTTCTCACTAAGGCCCCATTTGTTAAATATGAAGTCTAAAGCCTGAATCTAAAATCTGAAGCTTGAATCTAAAATCTGAATATGAAGTCTAAATTTAAAGTCGAAAAACTTGTTTGGTAATTTTTGTTGAAATCTGAAAATTTACTAAATTTGAAATAACTTGTTTGTTAACAAACGTCTGAAATATCTAAAATTGTTAACTTGACACATTTGAGCGTATCTCCTATTTGGAAATGTTTTACATTATGATGAAATTATTTTTTATTAAATGCAAAATAAAACCATTTAATTCAATAAACTAAAGTACTTAATATAAAATTAAAATATCATTATATATAAAAAAGCAGAGCAAAATAAAAAAAAATCAATGATTTGCATATATAAGTATGAAGGCAATTTCTTCTTCAAACTCTTCAAATACTCCTTCCATTTTAGTCATAGCATTATATGATTCAATATTCATTTCCAAAAGAACATTTTCATCATTATATTGTTGGAAGAGTGGATTGAAAATAGATTCTTTTCTGATGTAATTATTTAGTGTCATGCATGTAATAATTATATATCTTTGTGTCTAGAAGGAATATGGTGTTATCCACTTCAAAATTGTAAAACGTGTTTTCAACACGCCAAAAGTCCTTTTGATTATATACCGTAACTTCAAATGCATACGATTGAAAACCTTATCTTTACTAGTATGCTGCCTACCATTACAAAAGTCATCCAACCAATACTGAACATTATGGTATGGTGCTATATATCCTCTTGTGTGAATGTAATCAACATCAACCAGATAATATTTATCTACATAAAAACAAATAACATTTTTAGTAAATTTTCAAGTTATATGAAAAAACATATTAAATATTATCAGGAGGGGGCAACATAAATTTTTTTGCTGGATCGAGTAAAACATCCATAAAGGCCATTTAAGCATGTACCACCCATTCTCATCCAGCTATGACATGTGTAAAAATCATATTAAAGTCATAGATGACCATAACGTTTTGAGCACATTCACCCCTACCTCTTCCTTTACAGGGTATTTGTTTATTTGCCATGATACATGTAGGAATGAGAGTTCTATCGAATGCACTAACGACACCCTAAACATTAAAGGTAAATGTTAACTCTTGAGTAAGATGATTCAATTAAAAGCAATACATTTATATTTTTTTATATGAAGTTTTACTTTAAATATTTGTTGAAGATGTCGGTGTTTTCTGATTTCTTAGACATTTTGATCAAATGATGAAGTGAAAATAATCTCCTTGTCAAATTTTAACATAGCAAATAATACATTATAAAAGTACTTATGTATTGTTTGTGTTGAATGTTAGAATCTATTTCTTACCAATATAAAAGGCTATGACTAATTGTCATTATAAACATGGCAATTTTCTCCTTGAGTGATACATACCTGCTGTTAAACAATCACCCTTTAATGCGAAACAAGTTATACAAACTAATGAATGTATCTTTCTCCATTTTAAACAATTCATAGCAAACCGAAGAAGGACCATCTACCAATTCTTTCACAAAATATGATCCAAGCAATATAAGAGAATTTGCTTATTTTATGTTGGTAGATTTCTCTAAATATTTAAATATATGAGCTTTAATAAAATAATCTTCAATAATTTTCCCTGTTCATTTGTTAATGTCATAATTATATAAACATTAAAAGTAAAGACTTCAATTAAATGTTGTAAACAATTGAATAGCTAACATGAACAAATTTATGAAATAGTTCATATCGACAAATACCGATATGGTCTATAAAATAATCTTCAATATGTCAATAAACCAAGGGTTGTTGTTGTGGACCACACCATAAGAAATGGTGAGACACTGGTGCCCACCTCAGGTGGATCTGGAAGGGCACGGGATGGGTACCACCCCACCAGGATGTAGATTTTCAGTAAAAGGTTCCTGCGCTGGGATGTAAGATGGGGCCCACTGTGATGTTTATGGGAAATCCACCCTGTCCATCCATTCTGTGAGATCATTTTAGGACTTTCCACCAAAAATTAGATGAATCGAAAACTCAAGTGGGCCACAAGAGAGGAAATAGTCAGAATTCAGTTACCGCCATTGAGATATTCATTTGGCCACAAAAGTTTTGTATCGGCTTAAGTTTTTCGTGTTTTCACTTCATCCCAATGGGGAATTACCTACATTAAGGTCAAGCCTATAAAGGTTTTTATAGCAAAAATTTCTGTCCCCAATTTTTCCTCTTGTGTCCCAAAGTTTTGGATCCAACACATTTTTTGGTGGAATGTCCTAAAATGAGTTTGCAAAATAGATGGATGAAATAGATTTCGCACAAACATCACAATGGACCCCACCTTGCATCCGAACACCATGACTTTGCTGCAAAAGGCTTTTGCAGTAAATCCACATCCCCCCACGAGGACCTAGCTAGAGATGGATGGTCATGTTAGGGTCTCATAGGGCCCACCGTAATCTATATCTTTAATCTACTCCATCCACCTATTTTGACGGATCATTTTAGACAATAGCCTAAAAAGGAGATAGATGAAAGTCTCACCAAACCACATGAAGCAGTGGGGTCGAACTCCTACCATTGAAAACTTCCTAGGACCCATCATGATGTTTATTTTCCATCCAAACTATTTATAAGATCACATGGAGCTGTATGAAGGAAAAATAAATAAATATCAGATTGATCCAAAACTTATATGGCCCCCAGAAATTTTGATCAGTAGACTTTAAACCCCTACTGCTTAATGTGGTGTGATTCACTTGAGCCTTGCATCAGTTTCATTTTTGGTATCATGCCCTAAAATGATCTTTCAAAATATATGAACGGTGTGATAAAATATATAGATCACAGTGGCCCCCACAGAGCTCCTTAAATGACCATCCGTCTTTAGGAGGGTGGATCCAAACTAGGATTGCCCCCTGACAGTGCGCGTTAGGCAGTAGCCTGCTGGATATGGATGGGTATTGCTTAATAACGTACATTTTTTATCCACACCGTCCATTCATTTTTTTAGATCATTTTAAGGAATGATCTGAAAAATGAGGAAGTTCCAAATTTCATGTGGACCAGACCATATGAAAATGGTGGTGATTGAATGCCCACTATTAAAAGCTTCGTGGGACCCAAAAAAAGTTCCGGATGAATCTAATATTTGTATTTTCCCTTCATTAAATAAACATTACAGTGGGCCAAGGAAGTTTTTAATGGTGTGCGTTCAATCACCACTGTTTTCTTGTGGTGTGGTCCACATGAGATTTGGACCTATCTCATTTTTAGGCCAATGCATTAAAATGATCAGAAAAATAGATGAATAGTAGGGATAAAACACATATTATGGTGGGGCACAAAGAGCATTGTCCAATCCCTCCTCACTGCTGGCAACGTCAGTGGGCAATCCATTGTGGGGCACGGATTTCTTGCAAAAGCCTATAGCAGAAGTTCCAGGGTGAGGATTATGAGTGGGGCCCACAACGATGTTTGTGAGAAATTCAACCCATCCATTCATTTTTTGAGCTAATTTTAGGACATACCACTGAAAGTAAGGTAGATCCAAAACTTAAATGGGCCGCATGAGAGGAAACAGTGAGGATTTAATGACCACCATTAAACATTTATATGGCCACAAAAGTTTTGTATGGGTCTAAGTTTTTGGTGTTTTCACTTCATCTCAGTGAAAATGACCTTAGAAACGGTTTGGATGGCATATAAACATCAAGGTGGAGCCTAGGAAGGTTTCAACGGGAGGCATTCCTTTCCCCATTGTTTCATCTCGTATGGCCCACTTGAGTCTTGGATCCTCTTCATTTTTGGTAGCATGTCCTAAAATAAGCTTAAAAAAAGGATAGACGGATTGGATTTCTCATAAACATTACAATGGACCCCACTTTGCATACCAACGCAGGAACTTCATTGGAAAGGCTTTAGTAGGATATTTGCGTCCAACCGCATGGGATCCACCGATACCATGTGCAGGGCTGGAGAAGGGCGGCTTTGTCAGTGTTTCTATTGGGCATAACATAATGTATATGTTTTATCCACGCTGTCCATCCACTTTTCCATATCATTTGGGGTATAAGATTTTTATTTTTTTTTAAAAAAAAAGAGTGGAAATTGGGCACCTACTGTTGAAAACATCCTAAGGCTCCAAAAGGCCCTATCAAGCTGATAGTTATGCTTTTCCTTGTTCATCTAAGTCCGTGTGACCTTATGAAGAGGTTATATAGGAAATAAACATCACATTGGATCCTAGAAAAGTTTTCACAATAGTTATTCAATTTTCATTGGTTTCTATGGTGTGGTTCACTTAAGGTTTATATATGCCTCATTTTTCGGCACATGCTCTAGAATGATCTGAAAAAGTTGATGGACGGTGTGGATCTAACACATAAATTATGGTGGGGCCTAAAGAAGCTTCACATGCTAAAAGTTGGGTTATGTACGACACAAACTACTCAGAAAAAAAATCCAAGCAACTTGAGTAGAGGTAATTTTGGAAGTATTTTTTAAGAAGAATCCATAAAGCGCATTTCGTATTCAAAATCAACAAAAAATCACGTAGTGCTTTCCAAATTCGGTATTAACAAACAACACCTAACACATAGCATTTTCCCAATTACACATTAATTAATATTTTTCAGAGTTAACAAACATGCCTTAAGTCCTTGAACATACTATCACTCCATTGGCCATTTGATGTAAAACGTGTCACAGATATGTTGCTAACATGGTGGGGCCAAAAGAAGACGAACTATAAATTGACCATAACTTTTGATCTAGGTATCATTAAGGGGCGCACAACCTATCAATCTTTATTAAAATAGGCCATCCGAGGTGAACCGACCCACAAAGTGGGTTGCATCTGTCTGTTTCGTCAGAAAACATGCACTTTCAGCTCAAAAACGAATTTTAGGAAAATTTTACTATTTTTAGTAATTTTGATTTTTTTAATATTTTTAGAGTTTTAAATTTTCTTCCTTTTTAGAAATAACTTTTAATTATATTAGGACTCTTCTAGAGAAAGTTTATTTGGAATTTTTGTTTTTAGAAATTAAGCATTATAAGAGTTTTATTAGAATTAAGATTTTTATTAGAGTTAGAATTTTGCTATTTTTAGTAATTATGAATTTTAGTTTATTTTTTCTTTATTAATGGTGTAAGGAGACGCATTAGACGATTATCAATGAGTCATTAATCAATTTCGAATTTATTAGAATTTATTTCTATTTTCTGTTTTCTTTCCTCGTGGATTCAAGAAGTCTCTATGAGGAGTCCAGAGAAGTTCCGTGGATTTAGAATATTTATCCTCTTGAGGAAGACGGTGCTCGACCTCACGTCCTCCCCTGCGTCAGTTTGGTATCAAAGTGAGGTTTCTCCTCGAATCGATGACTTTTAATGATGGGTTGGGCAACAATCCCATGGGCAGTGCTCTACGAAATTTATTTTTAATGACAGCAGCTTTCGAAGTAGCACAACGAGAGAATCGACAAGCCATGTAAGGTCTGCAGGCTTTCCATTGATCGCATGGCGGATTGTTTGGCAAAGGCCTTAGAACAGCTTCGTATTCATGGTGGTGATCCACCACCAGCAATTGCTGGAATTCGTAATTATACTGATCGTAGGGCGATGCTATCAGTGAACCACAGGAATTCAAGATGAAAGTCGATCTTTCTAGTTTTAATGGTCAACTTTACTTCAAGGACTTCCTCGATTGGTTGCTTGAAGTCGAATGTTTCTTCGACTACATGAACATCGTAAAAGAAAAGAAAGTTAAACTCATAGCCTATAAGTTGACGGGTAGAGCTTCATATTAGTGAGAACAACTTCAATTCGAGCGGACGAGATAGATGAAGGCGTCAATCCGCATGTGGTCGTGGATGAAGAAGTTATTGTGCATGCGATTCCTCTCTACCAATCACGATCAGGTATTATTCCAACAAAATCAAAATTATTGGCAAGATAACCAATCATTAAAAGGTTATGCAGAGAAATCCTATTATTTATCGGCGAGAAATGACCGGGTCAAAACGGAGTTGCAACAGATCACAGGATTCATCAATGGCGAACGTGTGACCTCTATAAGAACAGAAAACCCACTCAAGACTTATAAAGTGGAGAAAAAATATCTCATAACTGAACAAACCTTTGTTAAACAATCTGAAGAAATGAGAAATATATATCTATCAGTTGAAAAGAAAAAATATATGGAGCCTATGAATATCCTAGAGGATTTGGAACCAGTATCGCAGGAGTTGAAGGGGGTTGTGCTCGATGAACTCCCTAATAAATTACCTCCCATATGAGATATACAAAATCATGTTGGTCCTGTCTCAGGGACAAGTCTACTTAATTGCTCGCATTATTAGGAAAAATATGAGATCTTGAAGGCAGAGATGTGAAGGAACTGATCGATATTAGTCAAGTCAAGGAAAGCATGTGTACATGGATTTTGTCAGCTCAAGAGCTTAATGCCAAGCACAAAAAAAGAACTAATGAACATCGGCGTCAGAAGTTATCTCAGACTCATGTGTCAAGTCTCTTGAGTAACTCGAGGACGAGTTTTTTTTCAAGTGGAGAGGTCTGATGTATAATGTATCACAGATACTTTTCTAGCATGGTGGGGCTAAAAGAAGATGGACTGTAAATTGACCATAACTTTTGATCAGGATATCGTTACGGGGTGCACAACCTATCAATCTTTACTGAAACGGGCCATCTGAGGTGAAATGACCCACAAAAGTGGGTCGCATCTGTGCGTTTCGTCAGAAAATACGCGCTTTCAGCTCAAAAATGAATTTTGAGAAAATTTTACTATTTTTAGTAATTCCGATTTTTTAATATATTTTTTTTCCATTTTTAGAGTTTTAGATTTTCTTCATTTTTAGAAATAACTTTTAATTATACTAGGACTTTTCTAGAGAAAGTTTATTTGAAATTTTTATTTTTAAAAATTAGACATTAGAAAAGTTTTATTAGAATTAGGATTTTTATTAGAGTTAGAATTTTGTTATTTTTAGTAATTACGAATTTTATTTTTTATTTTTTATTAATGGTGTAAGGAGACGCATTAGACAATTATCAATGAGCCATTAATTAATTTCGAATTTATTAGAATTTATTTTTATTTTCTGCTTTCTTTCTTAGTGGATTCGAGAAGTCTCTGTGAGGAGTCCAGAGAAGTTTTGTGGATTCGGAATAGTTGTCCTCTTGAGAAAGACAATGCTTGACCTCACGTCCTTCCTTACATCACCATCTCGCTACGAATGGATATATCATCGAAGATCTGTTCTCCATCGACCATCTTGCTACAAAGCCTGGCTTTCAGCTTGAGTCCTTGCCTTGGTGGTAGACTCTCAGGAGTTTTAAAACGAGGTTTTAGGTTCGAGTAACCATAGGTGGTAAAATCCCACTACAGCATGAGTGCGGGTTTGTGTATGTATGGTATCTGTAAAAAAAATCAACAAACAACCATCCAACACTTCACGCCCATCCTACTACAAAGTCAAGTTCATGTTGGGCGATGAATGGACCATTGTTCTGTTGTTCCTTAGACCGATTATGAGTATTCATATTGTAAAATTATTAATAAAATACTTTTAGTTTTCATTCGCTTAGATCTTCAATTTTTATTATTCTGTTTTTGAACCATAGTTATAATCATGCAAATATTGAAGTTCTATTTGATTGAGAGATAAAAAGAAGAACCTGTTTGCATGATGAACTTCATTTTTTTTAAAAAATCATTTGTTCTTATACAATCTGTGGCAAAATAGACATACAATCTTCAGAGATCAAGTCTTAATTTATCTCAGTGCGCACGTTAAAAAGGAACACGGCTGATTCCAGCACGCACTGCAATATCAAGATAATACATGTGGCTCACTACGGACACAAGCTGACTCAAATCATTGACGGTTTAATGTCTGATATATGTTGAGGTGGGCCCGTTGCTCTCGGTTGCACAGACTCCCCATGATAGTGTGGCAGGAAATTCCCGTTCTTCATGGAGGACGAAGGGCCGTTCCTAGTTGAAAGAGCGGCGAACATTCAATGGACGGTTAAGATGAAAATAGTTACCGGTCTGCAAGTGCACAAAAATAAGCTAATGAGCCGTTCCAACTTATCCGACTCGGTCCCGTTTTGAGTGAGGTGACTCGTTTCGTTTCGGACCGAAACAGAAACGACTGGGATGGACGATTTTTAAAATCCTCTCTGAATTCGACAAATGGCGTTAGTCTAATCTCAGAAGGAAAAAGTAAAAAAAAGCAATAAAAAAAAAGAGGGAATGTTGCTCTCTTCTTCAAACCCTAACAGAAATCTGAAATTCCACCTTCCTCCTCCTGCTACTGCTCGTTCAAGATCGTTTCTCTCGTGCTCTTTGTTCGATCCAACGGCTCGGATCGGCTCTCGATCCTGCAGCGGGGTTGCTCTGGTTCCACCATCTTCAAACCACATCAGAAGGTCCAAAAGATCCGCTCCTTTCTCCTGCAATCTCTCTTCAATCTCGAAAGATAAATCGGAGTTCGATGTCGTCGTCGTCGGCGCCGGCATCATCGGACTAACGATCGCTAGGCAGTTACTCCTCGGATCCGACCTCTCCGTCGCCATCGTTGATGCCCGCGTGCCGTGCTCGGGCGCTACGGGTGCTGGTATGATCTGGGTTTTCTCTTGGGTTCTTGACATAGACGGTTGAGATTGATTATTCGAGTTTCATGATATTTTGTGTTGAAATGACGAAAATGCCACCCATTCTTTTACTAATTTTCGACGGGTGGGACTACTTTTGGGCTGGGCAGGGTTGGATATCTAATTTGGACACAGGGCCCAGCAAGTTGGCCCACTATGAAATTAGGGCCTATTTGTGTTGAAATGACGAAAATGCCACCCATTCTTTTACTAATTTTCGACGGGTGGGACTACTTTTGGGCTGTGCAGGGTTGGATATCTAATTTTGACACAGGCCCAGCAAGTTGGCCCACTATGAAATTAGGGCCTATTTGTATACACCCTTCGCCTAGTAGCTTTTATTTATTATTATTATTATTTTTTACATTTTACTCTCTCTCCATGTGATCAACTGTCCATATCAAAGGTGGGCCCACATGATAGAAGGTACATATTGAGGGTGGGACCCACATGATATGATGGACAGTCCACATCAAAGGTGGGCCCAGGTAATGGGCAATGCACATCAAAGGTGGGCACCACATGATGGTCGATTATTAACATTGATGGTGGCCCCACATAATGGATGGTCCACACCAAAGGTCCACCCCTAATGATGAATGGCCTACATCCAAGATGGGCACACTTGATGAATGGTCCAGTTGGGCCCCACCTGATGGAAGGTCCACTTTGGAGGTGGGTCCCTCATGGGGATGGTCCACACAAAAGGTGGGCTCGAGGTGATGGGCAATGGACATTAGGGTATTCCATAACTGTAACAGTGTTTGTAACGACTATCATCATTGCCTTTATGATATGAGCCGTAATGTTACAATCCCCATAATAGTCTTTAAGGTCTTCTCCTTTTTTTTTTTCTTTTTTTTTTTTTCTTTTAATTGAAAAAAAAAACTCAAAAGACTTATATTTGCCTCTTACGCCCCATAATGGACCATTATGGGGGGGGAGGGCAGGGGGTGACGGTGGTTACAAGTCCTTTTTTGCATAAAAGCCGTTACAACCCCATGACATGTAATGATGGCTATCGTTGCTTTTATGTAATGGTCTTTATGGCCCATTAATGGCCATTACAACACACCATGTTGGACATGAAAAGTGGGCCCCACATGATGGATGATTAACATTGATGGTGGGTCCCACTTAAGGTGGCCCCCACATAAAGGATGGTTCACATCCAAGGCAGGCCACTTTGAAGTTGGGCTTGCACGATGGAAGGACCACATTAAAGGTGGGCCCCTCATGATGGATGATCCACATCCCATGTTTGAAATGATGGATGGCTGGATGATCCGTATTAAAGGTGGACCCCATAAAATGGATGGTTCACATTGAAGCCAAGGTGGGCCCAATATAATGAACGGTCCACATCAAAGGTTTGCTCCACATGATTGATGGTGGATACTTAGAGGTGGGCCCTACGTTAATAAGTAAAATTTGGAAGGGATTTAATTTAATTTAATTTAAATTATTATTATTATTTTTATTTATTTTTTAAAGAGGAGAGAGATTAGTGGAAGACATTTAAAAATTTGCTTATGTGATGTCAGAAACCAAACTTTCCTGTATTTTGGCTGATAACTATGTTTACCAAACAAGCTTTTTACATTTTGGCTAATAACTATGTTGTTCGGGGTCATTTGATTACACCAAATAAATTACTCTTTAACTAATGCTAAGTAATTAAGTTACTTTTTTCACTCAAGTTAGTTTGGCAAACATCGTTGTAAAAATAACTCATGTGCTAAGGGCCTGTTTGGTTTTAAGAATTACATGTAAATGAATATAAATAAGTCATGATTACTTTTACATCATGTTTGAAAAGGGGGAAATACCTCTCTTAAATGTGTCTCGAAAATCCTGCATACGTGCATGAAATCGGACGGAAATGCATGGTGGTAAAATCTGCGGGTCTTACAATCATATCTATGTCTGATCCATGCCATCCAAATGTTTTACCATCTCATTTTAAGGGCATTGACCAAAAACTGAGACAGATTGTGAGCTTAATTGGACCACACTAGAGGAAGCAAGGGGACAATGACTTGCACCATTCAAAACCGAAACCTTCCTAGGGCCCATAGGGTTGTGGGGCTGTCATCCAACCTGTTCATAATGTCACATATACATGGATGAAGGATAAACATAAATATCAGCATGGTCC
Organism: Magnolia kwangsiensis; assembly: GCA_037074715.1. Lineage (NCBI taxonomy): Eukaryota > Viridiplantae > Streptophyta > Magnoliopsida > Magnoliales > Magnoliaceae > Magnolia > Magnolia kwangsiensis. The sequence goes on from CM073573.1 coordinate 145,208,998, forward strand.
TAAATTTTCATGGCCCACGATAAGTTTTCAATGGTAATCGTTCAATTCCCTTTGTTTCCTCTGTGTAGTCAACTCTAGCTTCACACTTGCCTCACTCTTGGGTTCATACCATAAAATGAGCAAGTAAAATAGATGGATGGCATGGATTAGACATATACATATTAGTTGGCCCCACAATTTTTAACATTGTAGCTTTTTTCCTATCTTGGAGCTACACCTTCCAAACATGAACAACTGTCACTTAAAGGTAAAGTAGATGACGGCAATTGTCCCTTCAAGGGAAAGCAGAAGAAAATAATAAATGCCAATTTGCAGTCTATTTACATTGTAATCCAAAAACCAAACAGGCCCTAAAAGTTACTCATCTTAATAAGTAATTTTTTTTAGCCTTTTAACTTATGACTTTTCTACTTCTCTCTCATTGTCCATGTCAAAGGAGGCTCTCTCTTAGTTCATATCAAAGGAGGCCCCACGTGGTGGACCATCCAAATTGAAGGTGGGGCTCACATGGTGGATGGTCCACATAAAAGGTGGGCCTCACATGATGTAGGGTCCACATCAAAGGTTTGCCCATAATGATAAAAAGCCCACATCTAAAGCGGGCTGGTATGATGGATGACCCACGTCAAAGGTGGGGTCTACATGATGGACGGTCCACATCAAAGGTGGGTAGAGCTTAACACGAGTCGAGCTAGCTCAAGAAACTCGCTCGAATCGACTCGGTTGAGCTCGATCAGACTCGAATCGCAATATGGTTTGGGTCAGGCCGAGTGCCAAAAATTGTTGCTTGAAAAAATCAAGTCGAGTTCGAGATTGGTCAGGCTTGAATCGACTCGACTCGAAACAGAGCTCGAACCTGACTTGAACCCGACTCGCTCGATATATATATATATATATATATATATATATATATATATATATATATATATATATATATATATATATATATATATATATATATATATATATATATATAATGCCTTAGATTTTCGCTATTTTAGATTTTAAAAAAATAACCCTTGAAAATTTTCAATATGATTAAATTATGTTGTCACTTACTAACCATTAACACTCGATGTTAGCATATACGTGGGTAGTACCAATAAAGAACTGCACAAATTCGATTAATCAACCATAGAAAGCTAACGAATCCGCCCGATCACTTAAACATCGAGTTTACCCTTGTGATTTGTTCATATAGGGCCTAAATCTAGCCGACGTATCACCGACTAATTAAGATGACCACAACTAAATTAGAGATCTACTTAAAGCCGAGACAACTAGGGGTCAAATCTTAATTAACAAACTACATTGACCCAATTATCTATTTAGCCTACGAACCAACGATTCAGAGTGATTATGACCGAATAACCATTTTTGCTGATTGCAAATAGGCCACACTATGAGCATAGTTAATCCAAATCCTAATCATTGCGCACAAGAAATCTTAATACCTAATTCATTTTAAAAATGCCTTGATTATCCAAACGAGCTCTAAACCGCTCGTTAGTGGGCCACTAGTTCCATAACTATAGAAGAATGTCTATTTCATTGGGCTTGACACCCATCGCGGGTGGCGAAAGAAGAAAGTACTTAGAACGGCTCAACTTGGGCTAGAAGCCAAGTGCTTGCAACAAGCGAATCCCTTAGGCTAAAATCTAAAACTTAAGTCAAATAGACCTTCCGCTCTTTCGCGAAGTTGTGGCTTTCCGACCGATAGATTGTAACCAAACTCGAGGCATGAGTTAAGGATATTTCTCTGCTCATATCCATATAGCCACGGCCCCGATCAATCACCGACGACCGTCTATTGTAAGTGGGGTCCCCATAATTTATCGAAGTGTCTGATTGCCACCAAATTGTGATGTAACATAGATCCTATGGTGGGACACCTACCTTCTGGTGCGGATGAGCCTGTGGGCCTCTGTTGAGGCCCTGTAAGATAGAAACACCCTTCCTCAGGACAAGTCTAACGGAAAAAGGGGCACCGGGGCTATTTGTGCACATTCTGGCACTAAAATAGCCCCCATTTCTTACTATCTCACTCCCATACGAATTTTCACTTGTAAAAAGAGGGGGAGAGAGTGGAGAAGAGAGGGAAAAGTGAGGGAGAGGAGTTAGTGTGAAAGATCCACCCTGCCGCCATTATCGGCAACACATCCGCATCACGCTGCATTGCTGGAATCTCCCCGGTAATTATTTGAGGTAAATAACAACCCCTTTCATGAAGATTTTCCTCTGAGAATCAAATGCATGAGCTCTTACAAGCCAACCGTCTTGGTACAGGGTGCCAGTGAGCTAACCCATTGGACCCTAGCACTGGGAGCAAGCGTGAACCCGATATACCGACCTAAGGTGCGGACCATTATCCCTATGTTGCCGCTTATTGAACCCCATGTCACGATTAATGATTTGGTGTCATGAATGGATGAATGCATGCTAACTTGTGCGTACTCATATGACCCGTTTATTTTCCATGATTTGTTATCCGTGTGTAATGAAGCCTTGAAGTTCGATTGGTTGCTAGAATAGGTTGAATTTGCTAATTTGTTACTCATGCTTCTTTCTACTCACTTGATATCCACTCAATTTGCCTTACCGCCCATGAATTGATATGTTAGTCGTAATATGGCCTGCATGTTCAATAAAATGCCCAAACAAGGTAAAATTTTCTTGATTTGCTGTTTGTACACTTTCATGTAGCCACGATAATTAATTTATTTGTATATTGATTAATTGTGGCTATTTGGTTAGTTGGGTTGGTAAGCAAACCATAAATTTACGAGGGTAGCTGTACTTGAGTTGGCCACCCCCGACCAGTCCGATTGACCCGGACTGAACGCAAACAACCGACAGTAGTTAGATTATGTGAGATGCTTGCACTCAGTGCCGTTTGCCCCTTGTCCACCGAACTAATCTACTAGCTGACTCACCCTGTTTGTCCACCATGTATGTTCACGTTTACTTGAATCCGGAGAATCCCGATACCCTGAAGAGGCCTACTAATAACCGTTAGTGAGACGATCTCCAACTCTTAGGAGTCGGGCATGGTGGTATGTGACATTGTGTCCGTGCCGTTGGCCTACGCTGGGGTGATGAGCCTCCTCATAGTAACCAATGAGCAACCAATAAGGCTATAAGCCTAGTACATCAAACTGTAATAATGTTGCGACCGTTCCGCAATTGCGTTTGGGCGACGACCCTTACATCATTTGTGGGTGCCTTCCACCCGTCGATGGGTAGCCTAACCCTGTGCATCCGGGCTGTGTCATTCGGGTCCTGAGTGATCGGTCGAGCCAGTGTTTGCCTCACATTGATTGGGGAGTTGTCGTCTGGGTGGTAACCCCTAATATGGATCATGGATCACAGGCACAGAGCCATTATGGCCGCCCTGGGCCTAGCAATCTAGATAAGGCCATTGATTTTATGGAGATGTTCTAGCTTCCCTAATCTTGCTGGATGAACGGACTTAATTAATTCACTTGACTAGCACGAGCATTCATCACATTGCATTAGCTAGGTATGGCGACTCAGCAGTTGAGGTCGCATGATGAGGGAGTGTTGGTCATTTGCAAATGTGAAGTTGGAGTCGCTATAAGGGAGTGTTGGATGGCGAGAGCATACATCACATCATTATAGTATGCACGTGCATTAACAAAAGTATTTAGGGATTGTATGTTTAAGTTGTTTTTCATTAATTGTGCATGTGGATTTGATAACTTGTGTAACTTGATGTTAATGAAACCACTATGTTGATCACTCACTCCCACTCTGAGACGGTGTTTTAAAACACCAACTAGACCTTATCATAGATGCTGACACCCTGGAGTCCGATGCGTTAGACGAGACATCCATGGACTCAGAGTCCTCATATATCTAGTTGCTCAGTGGACCGATGTAGGACGCGTGTGAGTCGTCGATGAGAACTTAGAATTGACACATTTGTAAATTTTGAACTGTATATTTTGCTCAGCGGTAGTCTCGTAGTTTGGATGGACATGTTTTACTGATAGCTGATTTACTTGCATTAAAATTTACGTTTATTATAGGATACATTGCATAGTCTGTTTTAATTCTATGAACTGCTCAAATGTTAGGTGAAACGAACTATCAAATCCCGTTTCCGCAAAGCATAAGTGACACCTGAGATATTAAGAGTCGAGTATTTACTCGGCTCTCGAAATCCGGGGGGCGTTACAATATATATATATATATATATATATATATATATATATATATATATATATATATATATATAAATATAATATTATAGTATATAAGTTTTAAAAAAAGTGAAAACCCTGAATTTACCCCACCTGACCCCACCAATGGATGAGCCGAGCGGCGATGACTGACGAGAGTGACCCCACCTCTCTCTCTTCTCTCTCCTTCTCTAATTTGTTTCTCCTTATTCAAGCCAACTAACATTTCTGATATATATTTTTTTTCCTTGCATGATGTAATCGAGTTGGGTCAGGGTTACGTCGAGTTGGGTCAGCATCGGATTGGGTTAGGGTTTGAGTTGTGTCGGGTTGGGTCAATATCGGGTTGGGTTGCGTCGTAGTTGATTCTTAATTTCTTCTAGTAATTGATTTGTATTTTATTAATGTAATTTACATATATGATTCTTGATTACTTGAATTTGAATTCTTGATTACTTGAAAATTTTTAAACTTGTGTGGAACTTATATTTGATTACTTGAATTTGATTTATGCTTAATTCAAGTATTCAACTACAAATCATATGTTAAATATATGATTTATAGTTGTATACTTTACTTAAACACAAATTAGTTAGTTTTAGAGCGACTCCACTTGACACGTAACATATGAATTTAATAATCTACCTACCCATTTAAGAATTCATATACAATAAATTCTTTATATATATGAATTCTTAAATTGTCCAAGTTGGATAGTTTGGTAATATATCATGTACCTTCATGTTGCTTACACAATTTACATAGAGTTAGAGATTTGGTGCATTAACCCAATTTATTCTCCGAATATATAGATCTCAACTGATTGACTGCCTCTCCTCTGTGAGTAACGGATAATGGTGATGACCAGTGTTTGAAATATCGGTATCGCGTTACGTATCGCACCCTTGGGATACGGATACGTATCGGTTATCACATGGAATATATTGGTTGTATTGCATAATGTATCACTGATGTTGGGAACATGGGGAAACATTGGAAATTAGTCGAATTTTTCAATGAAATTTCAATGATTGTTAAACAAGACATCAATACACACAAATCAAAACAGTACAAAAAAAGTGCACATAATAGGTTTTCTTTGTATGGGGTCCTAATCTATGCGTTGTTTAACTGAATTGATGCAAGTATATTCAAAGTATATACATATAATTTATAAATGTAAGAAGATGTGCGGAAACACAAGAAATACATTCAAAAGGAAAAGAAAAATAACTAAATTAGGTTACATAAATGTTTGATTTTATGTTTGGACACAAAGATTGCAATCGATTTGCAAGAAATTGGGAATTTTTATTTTTTTTTTTCAATTTTCCACAACTCGGTCCTTCTCCTCCAAATCTCAAAATCAAAGCTCCCAATCCATGTTTTTTCATGCAAAACATGAAAAATCATGGATTTGTAACAATTTGACACTGATTTAACATGATTTACATAAAAAATGATAATAAAAAAAGGCTCACCGGATAAAACATGTGGGGTATATCCCACTACTTGTGCGTTTCGTATCGCATAGGTGGGATACAAGAAATATCGTAGGATATATCGGCCGATATTGTTGATATTTAAAACAATGGTGATGACACTCAAACAACAGATAATTTTTACATATATTCGGAGAATTATGGGGAGCTGTTGCCGAATTTCCGACTTGCATGTAAATTGTGTGAGTAGAGTATATGATATATTATTGAATGTGATAAAAAGTGAAATTAAATTTTAGGAGACGTTAGAAAATGCTTACTTACAAATCACAATTATAATCACACCTTCCAACTTCACATATCTTACGTGTGTTTTCTTAGTTTCATATTTAAAGATGGCTAGTGAGGAAGTCCCTACTACCTCTGGTGTTGGTGCATCTGCCACAACCCTTCTAGTTGTTGTTGTCGAACGAGATGAGAAAAACTTAAATTCAGATATGCCAAGAAAAAAAAAGATCGGCAGTTTGGGACAATTTTGAAGAGGTTGAGGTAAAAGAGGGTTTGAATCATATCATCAAGGTTAGATGTAAGCATAGCAAGTCAACATTTGCAAACCATTATGGGGGATCAACTTCACATTATCGTATGCACTATTAATTGTGCTAAGAGCTCAAAAATCCCGTATTCAGGCCAACAATTACTCTCATTTGTCTCACCTGGAGGAAGTGACTCTGACATGCAAGCTGCTTTCATCGCTCATAAATTTGAAAAAGACAAACTAAAAGAGTGGTTTGCACGAATAGTTATTGTTGAGGAGAAAGCATTTAGATTTATAGAGAGCAGAGTTTTTAATGAATATAATAGATACTTGAATCCCAAATTTGAGAAGTGTTCGCGGGTCACGGTGAAAAGAGAATGCATGAAGATATATATGAATGAGAAGACAGAGATAAAAGCCATTTTGTCATCAGTCTCACGTATAAGTCTTACTTTGGACTTGTGGACGACGTCCAACTAAAGGAACAAATATATGTTGCTAACTGCACACTGTGGATGTAGATTAGAATCTACGTAAGACAATTTTAAACTTTCGGCACCTTCATCTCCCTCATACCGGTTTGGTTGTTTCAAATTGCATATACAATTGTCTTACGAAGTGAGGCATCAAAAGTAGGATATCTTCAATCATGCTAGATAATGCATCTACAAATGATGTTGTGATTTCGTTTTTGTGGAGCCAATTCAAAATAGCAAGGAATCTTTATTTTAGGGAAAAAGTTTTCTAAGTCAGATGTTGTATTCACATTCTGAATCTAATTGTGCAAGAGGGACTAAAAATAATTGACGAAATGATTGAGAACACAAGAGAGAGTGTGAAGTATATATGGGGGTCACCATCAAGACCCAGTATTTGGAATGACATACTCCAACGTTTAAATGTTGGAACATAAAAAACATTGAAGTTAGATGTGTGCACCTGTTGGAATTCAACATATGGAATGTTGGATGCACTAGTTGAGTCAAAAATTGCATTCTCAGAATTTGTCGTTTGTGATAAAGCATATGATTGGTTACCTAATGAAGATGATTGGAGAAGAGCTGAAGATGTTCGTAGTTTTCTTCGAGTTTACTATGACTGTAGGAAGTTATTTTCCGAAAATAAATATCCAACGACAAATCTGTTTCTTCCAAAGCTTCGAAGATTAAGGATACTCTTCAGAGAAGTGTCACAAGATGTCCAAATTATATTTAGAATATCACGCTAAGCATGCAAGTGAAATTTAAAAAGTACTGGAGCGAATTCACCTATTGATGACTTTAGCTGTTGTACTTGATCCTCGTGGCAAAATGGGACTGGTTAGTTACGTTTATAAGAAGATTTATTTGTTTGACAAGGGAGCAATTGAAATATTTAGTGTTCGTGTGACGATTGAAGAATTGTACTCTTCTTATGTGGGTAATTCTACCACAAGTCAGGACACACAACTTATGCATGAACGTGACTCTAGTTTGTTTGTAGGTGATGACAATTTTCACGATGTGTACTTTTCAACCTTAGAACAAGATGAAGTGAGTTGGCAAACAAACGAGTCAAAATTAGATGTATATCTCAAGGAGCAAGTCGTGAAGGTCTCAAGCCAAGACTTTGACGTTTTAGATTGGTGGAAGACTAGAGCTCGTGAAGGAAAATACCCTACACTATCGTTGATAGCTCGAGATATTTTATCAATTTTGATAATAACGGTGGCATCAAAGTCTGCGTTTAGCACCGGCAGTAGGGTGGTGAACAAGTATAGAAGCTCTCTTGTACATAAAACAATTGAAGCACTCGTTTGTACACAAGATTGGTTGTGTCTAGTTTGGGGTGGCAGTTCATTTGATGAAGAGAATGATGAATTGGACGAGACCGAGAATCTAGATGAGATTTGCACTACACCTTCATATGTTTAAAGTTCAAACATTGTTTTTAATTTTTTGCACATCTTGATCTTATTACTTGTTCTGTAATACTTTAATTTTTGTTATTTTTGGAGTGAAGTACTGGACATTGACATTGAAATTTTGAACGTACTGTAATTTATTTATTGTAAATTATGTTGGCTTCATGATTTTGCCTAAAAATGTAATTCTCTATTAACAAAAGTCCTTGTGTAGAAATGTCGTCTGATGACCCATCCGCCGACATTTGGGATTATGGTATCCAAGTCTACTCCCCAACATCTGGAAGAATGAAGATTAAATGCCGTTTGTGTGGAGACAAATTCGTGAACAAAACAAATCGGCTAAAAATACACTTATCTGGTTGGGGAGGAGACGCAAAACCATGTTTTAGAAGAAGCAAACAATTACCTAGGAGAATGTAATACCTCTGGATCTGCAAACATATTTCCTGTCGTCGATGAAATTAAAAACGCATCAACTGGATGAGATGACAAAAGCGATGCTGATGGATCGGATTCAGATGAAGGTGATAGATAACTCTCTTATCCGCTAGCCAGGAAGGCGTACCTCATATGGACCATATTAACAAGATGTTGATAAATTTTGAGTGAATTTTAGGTTTCTAGTAACAAACATTCTCATATTGTTATTTGGTAGCTTGTAATAACTTGTTATGCACTGCCATTGCACCTGTCTCAGTTCTAACAATCTTGATTTTTATCGTTTTAATTATTTTATAATAATTTGTAAAATAATGTTAAAAAAATCATATAACTCAGACTCGACTAGACTCGGTTCGAATAGCTCCCTCGACCGGACTCAATCCCAGCTCAACTCGGCTCGAACTAGTGAGTCGAGGTGAACTAGAAGACCAAGTTGAGCTGAGCCCGAACTTGGGTCATGGTGAGGTCGAGCCGAGCCAAGCTTGGCCTAGCTCGACTCGAACTCGACTCATGTACAACTCTAAACGTGGGCTCTACATGATGGGCAGTGGACATTAAATCTTAGACCCCATATGATGGATGACCCATATTGAGGTGGCCCAACATGATGGACGATCCACATCAAAGGTTGCCCCTAATGATGAATGACCCACATCGAGGGCGAGCCTTGCATGATGGGCGACCCACATTGAAGGTGGGCCCCACATGTTGGATTGTCCCCATCAAAGGTGGGCCCCACAATTTTTTTTTTGAAGAGTAACGAAAGCTTTATAAAATATAGAAAAGGATTACAAAAGAGGGCGATGACCCACTGAGGTAGCGGGCCAATGCCTAAAGCAGCGAAAACAAATTACAATCGGAAATATGAGACACATTTGAAACCCATTCAACAAGACGAAAGTGAATTCTTCTCAAAACATGCCCGGCCGTATTGGATTCCCCTTTGAAGCACCTCCCATTTCTCTCTTCCCGTACAGACCACCAGACAGCAGCAAGGGATGTTCTCCAGGCCAAAGTTTTCTGTTTACTGAGATCAACGCCATCCCAGGCTTTGAGTAAGTGACCCGTAGAATTGGGAAAAACCCAAGAGATTTTGAACCAAGAAAGAATTATTGACCATATTTGTTTGATAAAAGAGCAGTGGATAAATAAGTGGTCCACTGTTTCAGCGTTCACCATAAAACATAAGCATATGTTAGGAATGCACATACCTCTTTTCCTCAGGTTATCTACCGTCAACACCTCTTATTACCAACTAGCCAACCGAAGGCCGCGATCTTTGGAGGTAATTTGTATTTCCAGATTTTATTAGACATTATCCCTTCAGAAGCATAGAGATTTTTAGAGATTAGGTTTTATAGAGATTTAACAGAGAATATGTCCTTTTTATCGAATCTCCATAAAGGTTTGTCGCTGTCCTGCTGATCTGGATGGCTGCTGATGAGGAGGGAAAGAAGAGCCATTAGCTCATCGATTTTGATGTCTAGGAGGTTTCTTCTACAAGGAATATTCCACGCTGTTTTGGTGCCATGCAAGGTGTAGCTGTCAGCGATCGAGATTTGACAGTTAGGGGCCAGATGGTATAGCCTTGGAAATGCTTCTTTTAGAGCTGTTTCTCGCACCCAGATGTCATCCCAAAAGAGAACTTTGTTTCCTTTGCCAACCGAGAATCTGATGCCTTTTAAGGACTTGCTGTTTCATCTCTAGCACACCTTTCCATAGGACAGAGGCTCTTTAGGCAGTAGAATCTCTGGTCCACTACCCAAGGTGGGCCCCACATGATGGGCAATTAATAATGGTGGGCCCTACATGATGGACAGTCCACATCAAGGTAGGCCCCACATGATGGACAGTCCACATCAAAGGTCAGCCCTAATTATGAGTGGTCCATATCTAAGGCAAGCCCTGCATGATGGATGACCCACATCAAAGGTAGGGCCCACATGATGGATGGTCCACATCAAAGGTGGGCTCCACATGATGGGCGATAGATAATGAAGGTGGGCCCTACATGGTGGACAATAACATTGATGATGGGCCACACTTGATGGATGACTAACATTAAAGTTGGGCCCTACATAATGAATGGTGCACATTAAAAGTTGGGCCATAGTGATGAATGACCCACATCCATGATGGGCCTTGTATGATGGACGATCCACATCAAAGGTGGGGCCCACACAATGAATGGTCCACGTCAAAGGTTGGCCCCACATGATGATGGTGGATGTGATGGGGACCAAACTTGAAGGTCAACTGGTTATGATATTGGAAACCAAACATGCTTTTCTACTTTTTGTTTGATAAGTATGTTGGTTACCAGGCTTACTTATCAGCTGAATAAGTAGAAACCTTGATAAGCTACTGATGACATAAGTAGCTTATCCAAAGTAACTTACGATCCAAATGCCCCCTTAGCAAACATATTTTTCTGTTGAGTAAGTACTAGTAGAAACCAAAGTAGCTTAAGCAAAACGACTTACTATCCCAATGGGCTCAAAAATCAATGGGATCGAAAATGGCCTTTATCTCACATGCCGGGTCTAAGGTTGGGCCCTCAGCTGTTGAGTTCTTGGGCTGCCGTTGAATGACACTCGGCCAAGCCCTCTTGCAACTGTAACTGGATGAATGCTTTTCTCGCGTTGACGGTAGAGCAAAGAGGTGGGAGTATCTGCACTGTATATGTGTGCATACACATATCGTGAGATCTATTGTGGATGGAGCATATTCTGAAAATAAATTTTGACTGAACCCCCAAACCACCCATTTATTGGATATCACATTGACCATTAAAAGTAAAATAGACAATGTCACTAGGCCTGTTTGATTAGAGAGAAAACCGTGGAAAAAATAGGAACTCCCCTGATGTGCAGTTTCCTTTGTTTGAGAAACCAAATAAGAGGGGGAAAAGAAGTAAAACCATTTCTTTTTTTTTTTTTAAAAAAAAAAAAAAAAAAAAAACCTGTTATGAGAGACAGCTATCTGACATTTCAACATCTCCATGGAAAACAATACTCTACACTAAACAAATAGAATGTTTGTTGGATTCCACAGTTCTTCATTTCCTGAGGATTCCATTGTTGTTTTCCATGTCCACATTTTGTATTCTCTTGGATAGGAGAAATCTGCAGGAAAAGAATTTGTTTCGCAGAAAATCACTGTTTGGATTGCAAAAAGCAGTGAGGCATCCTCAATTCCATTTCCATTGCATTTATTGGGGTCTGGAAATTGTGTTTACATTTTCCCACAAAATCACCATTTTCAACCATTTGGGTTGCAAGAAATGGTAAGAAATTGTCTCTTGCATTGATTAGGGATCATCTTGGAAATGAAATCATGATTAACTTTTCCACAATCACTGTTTTCTACTTTGGACAAGAAATGGTCAGAATCTTCAATACCATTTCAACTGCATTTATTGTGGTTTGGAAATTATGATTATAATTTTTTCAATGCTACTTTGGATTCTTCCTATCCAAATAGGACATACAGGCCAATGTCATAGGTTTAGATTGTCCAGTGAGGGCCCCAAAAAAGATGCCATCATAAAATTTAATTATTCGCAGTTGCTGACTGTCATTTTATAAAATTTAATAGTTGGGGTTTATGTCCTCTGTTACAGGGTGTGAGAGCCTTCGTCGTCTGCCAAATGGAATTTGATTAAAATGCAACGAAATGTACATTGTGATGGTCATTCAGATATTGCTATGCTGCTTTCTTCTTTTTGGTTTCATTATTTGGAAAATGGACGATGTATAAATCTGTGTTAGCTGGAACAGTGGCAACTTTGGGGCTTGTTTGGCTTACACCCCATAAGCAACTTTCTTTACTTATGGCAGCAAAAAAGTTTATTTTCTAAGTTAGTTTGGTAAGCACTTATTTAGAAGTAACTTAACACCTTAAAGTTGCTTACAACCATCAACGATTATTATTACAAAAAAGTTTATTTTCTAAGTTAGTTTGGTAAGCACTTATTTAGAAGTAACTTAACACCTTAAAGTTGCTTACAACCATCAACGATTATTATTATTATTATTATTATTTTCTGCTTTTTAAAATCATACTTTTCTCCTCTCTGTCATCTTTCCTCATAATGGACAGTCCATATCAAAGGTGGCCTTGCATGATGGATGGCTCACATTGAAGGTGGGATCCACACGATGGATGGTTCACATCGAAGGTGGCTCTGCATGATGGACGGCTTACATTGAAGGTGGGATCCACACGATGGATGGTTCACATCAAAGGTGGGCTTCACATGATGGGCAATGGACATTGAAGATGGGCCTTACATGATGGATGACCCACATCAAGGTGGGCCCCACATAATGAGTGGTCCACATCAAAGGTCGGCCCCTAATGATGAATAGCCTACATTCAAGGCGAGCCCCCACTTTATGGACGACCAATATTGAAGGTGGGGCCCACACGATGGATGGTCCACATCAAAGGTGGGCTCTATAAGATGGGCAGTTGACATTGAAGGCGGGCCCCACATAATGGGCAGTCCACATCAAAGGTCAGCCCCTAATGATGAATGGCCCACATCCAAGGCGGGCCTTGCATGATGGACGATCCACACATTGAAGGTGAGGCCCACATGATGGACGGTCCACATCAAAGGTGGGCTCCACAAGATGGGCAGTGAACATTAGAAGTGGGCCCCACATGAGATAAGCTACTTGAGGTATAACTAGCCTATGTAAAGTCACTAATGATCCAAATGAACACTAAATAACCATGAGTAGCATGAAAGTTGGATCGGTGGCTTTGTGCCTAGATTTTGTTTAACTGAAATTTCCAATCTCTTGACACTGCTTTGAATGCACATTGGTGAGATTACACATGAACAGTTGGATGGCAATGAATATACATTACTTGCAAAAGGTACTTTTGGCTCTTTTTTTGTTTTGTTTTTTTCCCCTTCTTAATGACAAGCAGATGGTCTTTTGAATGACCACCTTCCTCCTGTTTTCTGTTTGGGCACTTCTCACTTCAACCAATTGATAGATATGACATTGTTCTTCCACAATGAAATGGTGGGAGTTCCTATGCACATTTCCTGAACCTTTCAAAACGTTTGGCAGGAAATGTGCATATGGATTCCTGTGCACCACAATTAGACAGTGGGAGATGTTTGCGCCACAATGTCATGTTTATCAATTTGTTTACACAATCATTCCTTTTTGTCTATAAAAATTGATTAAGATATGCAGTCAAGGAAGATTTCAAGCTTCATTTGCAGATTGGTTAGTGTTCCAGATGTGGAGAGGCCAGCAAAATATGTGAAGCTCTTGATCTTGACAATTTTGCTGAATCTATGTCAGATAACAGTTATTTTTCCTTTACTGTAGTTGTCATCCCTTGTGGTTCTCTTTTACAGCTTCTGTTTAACAACAAGGGATTGGTCATTTCTTTGAAGAATCAGTTCAGTTCATAAGCCTGCTTCATTCATTATCAGCTATGGAACTTTTTCATAAGAATACTTCATTCATTATCAGCTATCAAAAGGAACTTTTGAAATTCGATAAATATCTGTAGGATTTTTGCTGTTTCCCTTTTGATTTATTACCTTCTCTTAAATTCTTGCTCTAGAATTTCCTGACCTTTGTTTGGCTATTCTGGTGATGTCAGGACAGGGTTACATATGGCTGACACACAAAACACCTGGAAGTGATAAATGGGAACTTGGAATGAGAAGCAAGCAACTGTGGGAGTTGTTTGCAGAGAGCATAGAAAATCAGGGCATGGACCCTCTACAAGAACTGGGTTGGAAGAAAACAGGTAACCAATTATTAATTGCATAAAAAATTGCAGTTTAGAATCAATTAAAGCATGCAGAAATGAAAGTTACAATGCTCCTGTTTTTCCTCAACCTGACTTCGAGAAAATGTGGAAAATATGAATTATTTATTGTTTCATGAGTTGGAAATTCTATGACGATGCCGAAACTTTCCTTGTTGCTTGAATCATATGAGGCTATTGATTCCATAATTGGCTGATATTGCTACCATTTCCTTAATGCATTTTCTTATATGCTAATCATTTCAAATCTTGATATTGAACTTGAAATGGGTAGAGCTCAAATCCCAGTTCTCCCAGGTATTTACTATTTGTGACTTTTCTAGTCATGAAACTTGAAAAAAGCATCCTAATATCCTATAGAGTACTTGGGGAGGTTATGGGGTAGGTGATGAGGAGGAAAGGGGTCTAGAATGATATACTGGCATCATAATGTGATGTACGAGGGCTCTGTTATAACACACAAGCTAGAACAGCCTATGGTGTGTCTAATGAGTTCCCCACAGCATTTAGGTGTTGGCTGTTGGCATTAAGTCCTTGCCTTTTTGCCCTTGTTATCGACGAATTAGCCACTGGTTCCTTTGTGAATGTTGTTTGTGGATGATGTGGTGTTGGATGACGATGCTAGAGGACACTACTGCCAAAATAGAGGATGAGGAAGGCTCTAGATTCTCGAGACTTAAAAATTAGTAGAATTAAGTGAGAGTATTTGGAATGTAACTTTAGTATACTGTTTATCTAGGAAGGAGATTCCTCTTAAGTGCTGAATTTCTTTACTGCCTTTATTATTCAAAAGGATGGGGAGATTGATGAGAATGTTTCTAAGAAAATTAGAGCTCGGTGGATGAAGTGGAGTTGCCCCTCTAGAGTGTTATATTATTGCTGCGTGTCTATGAAATGATGCAGCACAACTTGAAAGGATTGAACAAGGATAGATCAAAATCTATAAAATATGCAACAAATTCTTATCTTCACTTGAAACAGATTAAGAAAAAAAAGGAAGAAAAAAGGGACAGAATTTTGAATATCAATAATCATAACTAAGGAGTCTCACTTGTGACCACACAGATCTGGAAGAGTCTCGCCTCCAGATAAAATTCTCATCTCAAGAAAAGAAAAGAAACTATTTCTTTCAATCCTTATAATTATGTCCATTCCCTCCCATTGTATGGCTATGTATATTTATACCTTAATATAAATCCTAGTTTGTGTTAAAGAAGCTGAGGCTTAATTCATTGTTCTTTTTTCTTTTTTACACACCCACACCCACTCACACCCACACACACCACAATGGGTACTCCCTTTTCACTTATATGGTTAGTATATAAAATCAAGCAGCGTAATGGTTGTACTTGTGGGTTCCATTGTCCAAGCGGCCTTCAGTTAGTGCCATCTTGGTCCCACAATTCTATTGGACCATTGATCTGTCCCTAAATAACCATCAGGACCTTTGATCTGATCCAAATGGTCAATCAGGTCGGTATAAATCCTTGATGTACTCCAGCTCCTCAATCTAAATGGTTGGATGGCCAAATATTCAATTTGGATGGTTTGATAGGCCTAATATGTATTTGGATCCCTGGATAGCTCTATCATGAGCGTATTTTGCAATATGAATCCATAAATGGGCCTGATCACACAATCTGCCATATTTAGGCCTCAACCAAATGATTGGGTGGCCTCAATGCAATATGAAACTCAAGGGAAAGTTTTATAGAACAATCATTCGACTAGGCTTGCTGAATTGGGTAGGCTGTTAGAAAACAAGATGAGTAGAGACTGATTGTTGTGAAGATAAGGATGATTGTTGCAAAGATAAGGATGTTGAGATGGATGCGTGGAAAGATTATGAAGGATGGAATTAAGAACAAGGTCATTCAAAACAGCCTAGGAGTAATCTCAAGAAGAATAGATTGAGATGGTTAGGTCATGTTCAACAAAGAGTGGAGACTGCTTCGGTAAGGAGGAAGTATTGGTTCAGGTTGAAGGGGTTGAAGAGAGGATGAGAGGAAGAGCTAAAAGGATTTGGATTGAGGTGGTGAGAAGGGATAACAAGGCCTGTTCACTTGTCGAGTAAAAGGGCTTAGATAGTAGGATCGGTGTTCTATGTATTGCCAATACAACTGATAATATCAACTAATATTATCGTTATCGCACCATACCAATACGAAACATAATATCGTGGATAATATTACATAATATTGTGGATAATATCGATAATATCCATTAGTACATGTTGATATCTTGTGATATTGGCTAGTCCCCTTTAGTATAAATACACATGCGATATTACCACTTGTATCAATGATAACAACACAATTCCTTTTTCTTTTCTTTTCTTTTTTTTGAAAGGTAAAGAAACTTCTATTAAAGTAATGCCTGAAAAAAGGCAAAAAGACAACTAAAGCCTGGCATCACAAACCAATCACTATGGTTGGAGGCATTAATACAATTTACCCAAACAAAAACATTTAACTTGATCCTCTCAAATACATCCGCAACCGACCCGCTTTTATCTCGGAAGGTTTGATTGTTCCTTTCCTCCACAAAGCCCATATTACCCCCAACAAAGCTAACCTCCTCAAAGTCCCTCCTTTGCTCCTGGCTCCTCCCTCATGGCACAAAAGGAAGAGATCGTCAATAGACTTTGGCATCAGCTGGGAAATATTAAGCGGAAAGTAATCTCTCTAACACCTTTGGAGCAAATGCACAGTGGATGAACGAGTGATTCATCGGCTCCGCGCCCCTCATACGCATGACACAACAATTGGGGATTGCCATTGATCTCGCTCTTTCTCTCTCTTTGTTTTTTCTTTATTTTGTTTTGTTTTTGTTTTGTTTTGTTTTGTTTCTGTTTCTGTTTTGTTTTGTTTTTTTGTTTTTTGTAGATTGTTTATTGTGAGCACCCTATTCCTTTCCACTAACCAAGCAACAATCGCCACATTGGGAGGGGCCCCATAGGACTAAATGTGGGAGGTATGAGACCATAACTCACAGTTGAAGAGGTATTGGTCATCATCCTATAGAAGGGGTGAACTGAGAGCCGATTGGATTTGACCTTGGTCCACAACATCAAATCCCTCTCGCCCAATGACGGCTCTACTTGATGGAGCCTCTCCTAGGGCCAAATGAACACCACGTCTGTCAAATTCCTCTTATAAGGAGGAGACTAGACAACTGTGTCGTTGGAATGGAGAAGCACCAAGCAATGGAAACATTCTAGTCTAGAGCAAGGTTACTAATCCTTGGAAACACCTATTAGAGAGATCTCTCTCCGACCACACGTTTTGCCAAAATTGGATTCTTTGCCCATCACCACAAGAAAAATGGACCCCTCCTTAAATTTATTCACCACTTGATCAATCACCTTCCTCATTTTTGAAGCCTGTATAAAGCTGTTGATGGGGACATCTCGCGCACACGCGCACACACACCACCACCCCTACGCAGGTACATACGCAGGAGGAGGACCCCCACCATCGATTTGGCTTGATGACGATGTCCAGGGAGGGCCTCTTAGTTAGAAGACAAGTTTTGGTTCAAAAAAAGTGGGCCTGATAGTAAAAAAAAGCCCATCATGGGATCTCATTATCGTGACCCACTCGTCGGATTGATTTCGTATTTTAGGTTTTGCCTTTTGTTATTATTTAGAATATTGTGAACGCTTTAGATTTCTCTGTTTGGTTTTTATTTTAGTTTACTTCATCGCCAAGTAATAGGTTGCGTACATGGTGCGAGTTTTGAAGTATAGGATTTTTCCTATAAATAGGCACCCCTTGTAATTCTTTTGATTCATTGAAGTTAATAAAAAAATTCCTGCTTTATTTTTCTGCTCTCTTCGTGAGTTGTGGAAGAATTCCAAAGTGGGTGTAAAACCCTCCCTTTTTGAAGGGCTAACTACCGTGGTGTGAAGCCACATCAACCCTGATTCACCCCCATCCTCCATCATCTTCTTTTTCCATCTTCCTCACAATCCGTACTTCGAATTCGTCCCTTTTGTTGCATCAGATTTCTTCATTACAGCAGGTTTCCAGATTTTGGCCCGCAGGCGAGCTAAAACTTCGGCGGAACACCACGATTAGATCAGAGCTCGGATCGACGTCAGATTTGGGGGTTTTACAGCCCAGGCTTGGCCGACCAAGGCCTAGGAATCCGTTTCTGGATTCCGTCCCCCACCACACGTGTAGCCAGCCTCAGGCGCACGTGCGTCCGCACCTGGCTCGCTGTCCACACGCAGGGGCTGTCTCGGGTTCAGGTTTCTTTTTATTTTCCTCTCTTTTATACATGATTTCATAAATCCTAACCCTAGATTACATTATCCCTAATTGATTTGCCCCTTTTCTCATCCTAGGGTTCCTTAAATTGAGATTGGGGAATCTCTTGGATTAGAGACTGATTCTTATGCATGTGTGGTTGATTCCTATTTCCCTTTGAGTATTGTTTGGTTTATAATTTTCATTGATCCAGCCCTAATGTGTGTAGGCCTGGATCCACATAGATTCCCCTTTAATTGAATGTTTGGATTTTCATGTGGGTTGTGGAATTTGTGTGATTGTTCCTGAATTGGTGTGATCTAAGCCTGAAATGTTGCACATCATATTTAAATTCACGTCCTGCATCAGATGTGTCCTTCACCTACCAAAGCCCTTCTTGAACATCATATTTACTTACAATCACCTCCCTCCACAACCTCCCTTCTTCTATCTCGAACCTCCACAACCATTTTCCTAGTTATGCAATGTTCATTTGCTCCAATTTCCTTATCCCTACTCGTCCTTCCTGGTATGGCTTGCATACCTCATCCCACCTTAGAAGATGAAATTTTTCTACCTCACTTCAGCTCCTTGCCACGTGAAATCTCATCTCAAACTATCCAACTTGTTCAACATCGCCAACGGGCACCTAAAGAGGGACATAAAATAGATTGGCAAATTCGTAATAGCCGCTTTGATCAATTTAAGCATACTCCTCAGAGAAAGGTGTAGACTCTTCCGCTTGGATAATTTCCTCCCTGCCCTTTTGATTACCTTGTCTCATAAGTGTTTTGCAAGCTTGCCAGTGCATACGGGGAGCCCGAGATACGACAATGGAAGAGACCCAACTCACCACTTGAACACTTCCACTAGCCTATCCACCTCCTCTTTGAAAGTGTGAATGCCCTATAACTCATTTTTTAGAATATTAACCTTTAATTTGGACACCACCTTGAAGCACCTCACTATTTTCCATAGGTTATCCACTATCACAGTATCTACATCACAAAAGAGGATCGTGTCATTGGTGAACTGAAGATGCAAGATCTAGAAGTCAACGTTCTCCATTTTGAAGCAACTAATCAGCCCAACAGATTGACCTTTATCCACATCTTTCTCAATGCTTTAACCACCACCACAAATAGAAAAGGGGATCGTGGGTCCCCCCTACTTAAGACCTCTCGACGCCTAAGAGAAGCCTTTAGGAGAGCCGTTGACAAGCATGGAAACTTGGTCGAGTGCAGATATTCTTGGATCCATCTCTTCCATTTTTGTCCACACCCTAGCCTCCTTAGTATATGGTCTTAGAAGTCCCAATTCATGTGATTGTATGCTTTCTCAATATCTAGCTTAAAAAAATACCCTTTTTCCTTTTCCTGCACCATGAGTTCACACACTTTGGGCAATCTGAGACCTTCCTCCTGGCCACAAACGTGCCTAGGCGTTTCGAGATGACATTTCCTAACACCACTCGAGATCTTATGACCAGAATTTTGGTTTGAATCTTATAGGCTCCCCCTATTAGGTTGATAGGCTTGAACTCTTGCAAACACTCAACACTTTCGACTTTTGGGATGATTGCAATGAACGATGCACCCGGCTTTGATGATATCCGACCTCTCACCTAGAACTCATTTAGGAAATGAAGCAAGTCGCTCTTCACAATGTCCAAAAAGACTTTGAAGAACGCCAATTGGAAACCATCCTGATCTAGAGCCTTGTCCTTGCCTGACGAATCCACTACAACATTAATCTCCTTGACTGGGAAAGGCTTTCCTGGACTTTTAGCATTCTCCAATGATAGCTAACTGAAATGAAGATAATCCAGCTAAGGCCGCACCCAACCCTCGTCAGAAAGCAACTCCCTATAATGTCTGCTCTCTTTGTTAGAAGGATAGGGAGTCAGTTGACCACCTTTTTATACATCGTCTGTTTGTGAGGGGGATGTGGGACAAATTCTTCTTTCTGTTTGGGATCTTGTGGGTGATTTCAAAGTCCATCTGCCATCTTTTGTGGGCATGGCATGGTGGTGGGTTCGATAAAGTTGGTAGGCATGTTTGGAGGTTGGCTCTACTTGTGGGGCTATGAGTGATTTGGTGGGGGGGAAAACTGGTGCTTCAACAATTCGTCGGGATGCTTATAGTCATTATAAGGCAAAAAAATAAAATAAAATAAATAAATAAATAATAATAATAATAATAATAATAATAATAATAATAATAATAATCAATAATCGAGTGGGTAGCGACTTGTTTTGCATCGAAAGGGTGTTCCTTATCTATTCGTGTTTGGGATGCATTGTAAATTTTTTATAAATTGATGATCGGTGGCTTGGGGTCTTGTATTTTGTTGTATATTGCTACTGTTTTTGGTAGCCCTTTGGCCTTGTTCAATACATAAATTCTGTTATCTTTAAAAAAATTGCAAAATGGAGTCACAAACTTGACTCTCTCTTTTTTTTTCTTCTTATCCTTCTATCTTCCACTAACTTGCTGTGAATCATGTTATTCCTAGCCAGAGCACTTGCAATTCCATGTAATTTTTTTTTTTTTATTTGTCTTTTTTTTTCAGCCATGTCATGTGAGATTCCGACCTCCACTTCATCTTCTCTTAAGGCAGTTCATATATTCGAGGGAATGGTTGGCTCGCATAACCTTCTCTTTGTCCGAAACCTCTCTCCTTCAAGAGCTTGCTCCATCCCCTTCAAGAGCTTGCTTCATCCATTGCACCAATTTTATTAAGAACATGCCAAAAGTGTTAAAGTGCTACAATGAGCAACCCAATGGAAGCTAAGAAAACCGATCTACATCAAAATCTAGATTAGAAGCCCAAGCTTTTTGTAACATCCCGAAAATCAGGGGTCGAGCATAAACTCCACTCCCGAGTTCCAGAACATCACTTATGCAACATTTTCAATGATGGATGAATGTTGTTTATATTAGTGCAGAAAACATGAGTGAGATTAGACCAAAAAAGTATACATACTCCAGAGACAGTTAAGTTTCTCAAGCGGAAGACTGTGATAAATATATAAAATATATAATTAATTGTAAGTCTCCAGAGTGTGAACATGTTACTAGGTTAACTAAATACATGTATACTCCAAAAATGAACAAAAAGAATATACATGAGTGTAAATAAAAGGCAAAATACCAAGTGTATTGACATCTAATCAATAACCCTGTAACCCCGTCGATCAGAACTTGCATATAGGAGGAATCCTCCTCATCATCATCAAGTCCGGCTCTGCTTCGCAAGCATCGCCATCATCTGCAACTAAAATAGGGACTGGTTGGTGTGTGCAACACCGTCGCGTAACGTGGGAGTAAGTAACTAACTCAGTGGAAACTATACAGCAAAGGTTAAAATGTTATCAATTTAATCAAGCAGTAATGATAAGGCAGTACAATCAAACAGGTCCTAGATACTCTTGTTAATGCAAGGATGGTATGAAAAATGATGCATGCCCTCACCACAAACTCCCTCTGCGATCTTCATCTTATTATCGCGCATGTCAGTCACTTCCTCAGTGCTCTTACGCCAACACCGATAGCACATGCAATGCGATGATATGAATATGCTTACCAAGTTCTTATTAGTCCTTTTCACACAATAGGATTGGGAAGCTAAGACACCTCCCTTGTATCATTTCCCAACATTGATCCATTCTAGGGTCGTCAATCCTAGGAATCTCATACGATGTTATGGTTCTAGGTCGCTGCAAGGGCTGCCAGGGCTGTTGCGCGCAATCGTTGCTCCTCTCCCCCATCACCTTATCAATACAGGCCTATTTATATCCTTAAGACTGCATCAGGACTCGTCGCCCCTATGCAGTGTCAGGATAAACTCAAGGTCACTAAAGAAGGCTGTCAGGGCTGTTGCACGCAATCGTTGCTCCTCTCCCCCATCACCAAATAGTGTAGGCTGACAGCAAGAATATAGTGTCTCATACCACCATAATCTGCTCAGAGTAGGGTGCTCACTAGTCACTACGGAGAGGTTTGTGGCCCTAGCGTAGGCCGACAGCACGACCACGGTGTCCCATACCACCATGACCAGCTCATGAGTCTTAGGGGATCTTGGTATCATGGTTAACGGGAGTTTCACTGGTAAGCTCAGTGCCTTAGATTCAAACAGTGGCGACCAAACATGGTGAACAAGCATCGGTCAATCGGGTTGGTTGATAAGCTCAACTAGGCCAAGCGCACGTTGAGTTGAACGACATGGAATGCATAAGCACTTCGTGTGGCCTAACCACTGCCGAATATCCCAAGCACGACTCAGATTCGTAAACTCATCCTACGTGGCGAACAACCTCAACCACCATTTGGAGTACACCGATTACCTGGACCGTAGTACAACCCCAATCACATACACATACAATAACTAGCATATGATTCATATTCTGCATCCATATGGACAATCATGAAGTATAACTTAAATGTAAACAGTACATACAGGAAATCATACACACATGTAACATGATTCAATTAAATACATAAGCCATGGAGGAAATCATACACTTATTTAGCATGGATAAACTTAAGTTACATGATTCATGAAGGGAATCATAAACATCATTGATGTAGTTGAGAATCATATCTCAACCCGCATATAGGTACATCTTACTAACTCCTAACTCATTTAGACACTTTTACATACACTTAGTCTACACATTACATCGTACATATTATGTATCCATTAGCATACGTATTAGGGCAAATCCTTTCGTCAAAGGGTTATCGCCCATACAACAATCATATATCCATGAAAATTAGTCATGGCGAGCATGAAAGCAAATTCTATACTCATTCAGTCATTTTCACAAACACTTAGAATACATACATTATCATACATGTGTATGCTGGTTATACATGTATTAGGCCAAATCCTTTCACTAGGGAGTTGCCCCATATACCACCTGCATATACCCACGACGGATAATTATGGCATGCATGAATCCGGGTTCCGTATTCATTTAGACATTTTCACAAACACGTGGGCTACACACTTTTACATGTATAGCGTATATTGGCCGTGGCGTGATTTAGGGCAAGTCCTTTCGCTAAGGAGTTGTCACACATGTAACAAGCATATATACACGACAAATAATCATGTTGAACACAAATCCAAATTCTATACGTATACGGTATTTTCTACAAATACGAGGAATACAGTATATTCAACATAATTAACGTACAACTGAAAAATGAAACAGACAGTACTTTATACATGTGAAATAACATCCTAAGCAAGAATAAATCATTACTTAACATTGAAAGTCTTGAAAACCATAACCTAAACGTATATAGTCCGCACCTTAAACCGGAAAATACGTATAAGATGTGATTCAGACGATATGTCTTCGTCAACGGCGGATACGCTACCTATGGCAAGAAACAGGTTAACTATAATATCATTGGAACTATTCTAGGCTTCAAAACAGGTTAAGGTTGGGATTTCTTTCCTAGGAACGAAGTTGGAAACACCGGAATAGCAAAGTAGAAGGGTGGATGAAGCACGTAGAGAGACTGGGAAGAATCCCAGGAAGCGGCACCAACTTCTCCCTCACTTTCTCTCTCTTAAAACTCTAGGGTTTGGGAAATTCGTATGGGTTAGAAAGCTAAGGGTTTAAGGCCCTTTTATAAGCCCAAACATAACGAAAACGGACTCCAAGTCAAGGTATACTTAGGTTATAACCAAATCGGGATCTTTCTGATCCAACGGATCATTTGTGGAGGTCCTGTTATCAATCGCGGTTGGACTTAAGCTCACTAACATCGGATCTTTAGTCAGTTAGGTTTTCAGTCTGATCGGATTTCTAGATTGTCCGTGGATGATCAGTGTCAATTCAATGGTTACCGAACTTTGATCAAGGCCACAAGTCCTTGGACATGTAAGGGCAAATTTTCCTGATCCGAGGGTGAAATTTGGTCGAATTCTGACGGTCAGAACGCTTAAAAATAACGCTCAAGTGAAACGTTACAGATTCTAATTTATTTTCTAAAAATCTTCCTTTTCTCACCGTCTTTACTCCGGACGCAAGGAAATGGTCTTAGGACATCGGTTGAGCTTGATTTTCGAAACGATTGTCAAGTCCAACTAGGCGGTCATAATGGTCTAAGTTCATCGCTATCAGACTTTCGACGTGCGGTATATATCCAATACGAAGTTACAAAGCATTCCCGGGAACAACTGGGTTTAGAGTTGGATCCTAAATTTTAGAGTAACGTAGCGGTAACAATTCTAGAGGTTTTGAATCTTACAGATCGTATTTAAAGTGGTTGGTGCTAATTTTGTAGGAAATCTAGTGTAGCGCTGGTTAATTCACGTTAAATTTCTAAAGAATTAGGTTCTAAATGATTCCTTTGGCTTTGGAATTGAGTTCTAAGAGGTTACCAAGGTGTTATGGTTGACCTGTTGCCTAAGGACGTCTAACTTCAGGTTGGTAAAAATCCGGGGTGTTACACTTTTACAGCCGCCTTAGTCCTCTGAATCAACCTAGACATCGACCCACACTTGTAGCTGAAATTCCGGTTGTTACACTCACCCCAAATGGCCCAAAGACTTGCTAACAACGGTAGCCTCCACATCGCCCTCCCTTGCCGCAACTGCCTCCTTGCCAAGCTTGCAACAACCCTTCAATCGACCTAGGTATCACCCGAGGAATCTCGAATACCCCCGCAATGTTCTCCTGTACCACCCTCACTATTGGACAATGAATAAGCAAGTGGTTTACTGTTTCTGCATCACTTAGGCACGTGGAGCACATGTTGGAGATAAGCATCAACTCCTTTTGAAGATTGTCAATGGTGAGAATCCTATTCTTTCCCACTAACCAAGAAAAGGCCGCTGTTTTGGGAATACCATAATCTCAAACACAAGCTAGTGGGGTCGAATCAGAATGAGTGCCATCTCAAGTAATCAGCTTGTAGAAAGATTGAACCGAAAACTTTCCAGGTTTCTCCACTTTCCATAGCATAGCATCTTTCACCCCCGAAGCGAGGCTAAACCCTTGAAGTAAGGCCGGGGTTCTTATAAACTCTTCAGCCTTTTCATCCGTTAGATTTCTTCTATAAAGCGGGTACTAAACCCACTCCCTACCTGACTTAGAGAGAAGCACGTGGAGATGGTGATGCTACAAATCAGAGTACTCGACACCAGCCTAGGGAATTTGGTCTGCAGCCTTATGTCTTCTAGCCAAATATCATCCCAGAAACACACCCTTTCTCCATCCCCAACTGCAAATTTGACCCCTTCTTTGAGGTGGACTGAAATGCTTTCAACTGCCTTCCACTAGCTGGAAGCCTAGTATAAGGAAGACAGCTTGACCCCCTAACCCTCCCATCGTCGCTTCATATTTGGCTATGCTAACTTCTCTCCATAGACAGACTTCCTCCATCCCGATCCTGAAATATTATGAAGCCAGCAAAACCCTAGCAATACAATTCCTACAAAAACAAGAAAAAATGAAAAAACTAGGGTTGTTTTAACAGCGCCACTTAAGTTGTTTGACATTAAAACATGATTTTGGTGGAGAATCATGATTCAAGAGCAGAATCGAACCAGGAAAAAATGAGAAAATTTTATTTAAATTTTTTTTTTTTTTTTTTCCTTCTTCTTCTACATATTAGCTTGGATTCTAGTAGAAATACATGTCTATGCATGGTTTTTCATGCATTGGCATGGATTTGAGGGGAAAAAAAATTTGGAGGTGAAAAATGAAGGAAATGGAGAAACCTGAATTTTCTCCATTTTACAGTTTAAAATCGTAATGCAAGTGTGGAAAAGTTATATGTTGATGAGTGTTGGTTGATCTACAGATTTAATTGCATCACTCATGGCCGACAATGCATGGTCTTGTGCCTAAACTATGGAAACAGTTTTTTTTTTTTTTTTTTTCCCTTTAATGATCTTTTGAGTCCTAAGTGTGCAATCATGTGTCTTTTAACATCTCTTGAAGTTTTAGTGAAATATGTCACCATTTTTCTTATGTTTCCGCAATGTTTCCCTCAGACAACAATGCATAACCCTGTATTTGTGATATTATTGTTGATATTGATACAGGCCGTTTCCTTGGGGGTGCGATACATATACTGATAAGGAGATATAAAACACTGAGTAGGATTGACTGGCGAAATAAAATTTGTAAATCCAACTCCAAATAGTTGGTGAAAGCCTTTGATGATGATGATGATGATGATGTTGGTGATGAGTTGATACTTGATAAGTATAATATAAAATTATATGTCAATTTATGTAGGTCTAAGCTTAACTGCATAGATAATACATCTAACGTAATGTAGGGGGATACTATCAGTGAAGAATAAGAAAGAAAGAAAAGAAATTCACAATAGAAACCCAATTATTGAGATCATTTAAACCTGTGCAAATCAGTCTAAACAATCATAAGTTAATGGCTTATTTTTGTGAAATACTTGAAAATTTAGCAAGAGATAAAAAAAAAAGAACTGTCCTACATCTCACGAAGATTTTTTTTACCCAAACTGATTCATTCTAATTTGATTTGTCACAATATGCTTTGATGTTTTTTTTTTTTCTTTCTTTCTTTTTTATGCTCAAATCTAGTAGGGTACGACCAAAAACCCCAAATCCCCCTTCCCAAGAGAAAAGAATGAACAAAAAGAAGTGCAAAGATAAAAAGAAGCTTTTGTATTTCTGTGATTGTATCAACTTTATCACTTGTCACATTGGTGCTTGCATCTTCTGTTTGTGAATTTGGGCCGCTCGATTCACCTTCAAATATACATAAGGGACCCCCTAACACGAATACAAATCGTCTGCTATGTATCATATTGGCCAATGTTTTGGCCTCCATTCATTTCAGAAAGTGTTTATTTTTTATTTTTTAATAATTTGAAGAGCTGTTTAATTTTATTTCCAGTTCTCCTTGTCCATAAGAAATTGTCTGCATTGCTACTTCCAAAGGCTTCTTGGCATGCTTATCCATTTGTTGTTTTAGGTATTTCGAGTCATCCTAATTTCTTAACATATGTCCTATAAGATCTCTCAACTGACAGAATTGGGCTTGACATGCCAGAAAGGCTTTGATCACAAGTGAACTCTTTCAGCCACATCTTTTGGTGGACATGGAAATCAGAATGGGTTATGTCACCATTAGCCCGTTGAACATTAAAAAGAGCATGGCTTGTCTTTCAGAAGAAAATTCTAAACCCCAAGTTGCTCACTCGGAAAGATTCCATGCCCATGCATTGCCATTTTCTGAAATTGCTTTATGCATCAGTATCATCTTTAGTTAAGTTCAATATGTTTTGGTTTTGAAGGAGTACCCACTGACAATGTAGAGTATCCACTTGGTCAAATTTACATTATTGTATTCATTTTTTCCTTATGAAACTGTTGTTTGAAGTAACTGATGCTGATGGAAGATAAAAATTGGTTTGAAATCTTAATAATAGGTAGCTTGTTAATTGGTAGAACTCCGGATGAGATAACCATTTTGGAAGAGAGGGTCAAGCTGCTATCTGAAGCTGGATTGAGAGCAGAGTTCATATCAGGAACTGAATTGCTTTTAAAGGAACCTGCACTTGAGGTTGGGAAGGACACAGGAGCTTCCTTTCTACCAGATGACTGTCAGTTGGATGCTCACCGGGCTGTTTCGTTCATTGAGAAGGTGCGGTTAGTGTTTCCTGTTTGTAGTGGAAAGATTGGGCTTGTTGATTATTGGTAATTATTTTCTAAAGGTTTAATCTAATCAATGCAAATTTGTTTAATGTGTAGGGTAACAGATTTTTTGCCTCACATGGAAGATATGGAGAGTTCTATAATGAACCAATCATCTCTTTAATAAGGTGTGGTACTATGATCTGCAGTTCATATCACACCTTCCCTAGCGAAACCCCAGGATGATCATATTCTCCGAACTCCGTATTTTTCATTTTTTTTTTCTTCAGAACTGAGTGTTTTTCATTCTGATAATATCCAGATCTGGTCAAAATGGAGAGGTTGAAGCTGTTCAAACTGCCAAGCATGTTTTATACGGTAAAAAGGCTGTTGTAATTGCTGTAGGTGCTTGGAGTGGGTCTTTGATGCAATACCTGGTCAAGGAATCTGATATTGTATTGGATGTCCCTGTGAAGCCTCGAAAGGTTTGCTTCTAGAACTTGAACTGGTTCAGACTCACATGGCTTGGTATACATGCCATATACAGTTTATCAGTAATATCTGTTGCAGCATGTATTGCCATATATATATATATATATATATATATATATATATATATATATATATATATATATATATTTTAATGTTCTTTTTTTTTAGTGAATAGTTTTTATTGAGAAAAAGGAGAACAATGAAGAAATGCTAGGTGCCAGAAACAGAAAATACATCCACCAAGTCCAAGAACACCCCATAGAAGTGTTTCAAAAAAATCACACTACACTAGTAATTCCGCAGTTTCATTGGCCTCTCTATAGAGATGTTAGAATGAAAATTTTAAAGTAGAGGACATTCCCCAGCCTTTGATGAAGATTTCTCAATGTTCCCTGGAAACACCAATTGGGTTTGGATTAAAATTGAGGTCGGAAGTCCCTGTTACCGATATTGAATACCTTGCTAGGAAAGTGGATGATCCATACTCTATATAATGAGAAGATCCGATCATTAATGTGGCATGTGCATCATTTGGACCTCACCTTTTTGTTGCACACCCATCCTAGATTGTTTTGGTTAGATGATTCTAAATATACGATCATTGGCTAGGAAAATAGTGCTACATATTGATTGTATTAAAGAAGGTCCATTCATTAATTTGGACCACCCGTCATGTGAGACCCACCTTCGACTGTTTGTTCCTCTTAAAAGTCACTTTGATTGGATGATCCTAGCGATTGATCAATGAGTAGGATAAAGGATGGCCCATGCATAGGTCCTATCATCATTTTGGATCATCTATCATGTGGGCCCCACCTTTGGTTTGTTAAAATTATGACACCAAAATCACTATGGGTTTATTCACTTTTATGAGTCAATATGAATATATGATCCATGTTTCACATGCTAACAAGGCCCAAGTGTTAATGGACCCTTTGAGGGGTATTTTTGACGTTTCCCTCTTAAAAGGGTGGCTTTTAGGATTAGTTATGTTAAGGTTAAGAGAGTTACGATTTTGGGTGTTTTGAGAGCCTCCAAGGGGAGAGTTATAGGGTTTTTTGCTGTAAGTTCTCTCTATCCATGTAATCTTCTCTGAATAGTAGATTGATTGTCACTTTGTGCTGTAGTTTTTTCCTGCGAGGGTTTTCCACGTAAAAAATTGTATGTTCTTTGTGTGGTTGCTTGGATTTTTTCATTTTCTCTTGCTTGTTTCAATTCTAGATTAAGGTGCTTCCGTAGGGTTGGTTCCTCAACAAGTGGTATCAGAGTGAGGTTGGTTTGTTAGTTTGAATTTGAGATATGGCCTCAAGGGGATTGATTGTGAAGTTCGAGATAGAGAAATTTATATGTAAAAACAACTTTGAACTATGGAGATTGAAGATGAAAGCCCTCCTAGTTCAACAAGGGCTGCAGTATGCACTCATTAGGAAAGTGCATTGTCTAGAATATGAGAAATAAGAAGATTTGGATGAACTGGATCAAAGGGCAATTAGTACAATTCAATTGTGCTTGGATGATGAAGTCCTTTGCAATGTCATCGATGAGACAACCAGTGTTTTAAATATCGACGATATCAGCCGATATATCCCACGATATATCTTGTATCCCACTTGTGCGATACGAAACACACAGGTAGTGCCAATATATCCCACATTCGATCCAGTGAGCATTTTCGATTTTTGATCCATGTTTTTGTTGTAAATCATGTTAAACCAGTGTTAAATGGTTACAGATTTATGAATCTTCATGTTTTCCATGAAAAATCATGGATTTGGAACTTCAATTTTGAGATTTGGGGGAGATGGGTCAATTTTTGAAAAATTGAGAAAAATCGCAATGTCTCAATTTCTCACAAATTTGTTGCAATCTTTGTATCCAAACACAAAATTAAACATGTATGTAACCTGATCTAGTGATTCTTCTTTTACTTTTGAATGTATTGCTTGTGTTTCCAAACATGTCTTCTTACATTTATACATTATAAGAATATACTTTTAATATACTTGCATCAGTTCAATTGGAAAGCGCATATATTAGGACCCCATATAAAGGAAATCCCTAAGATGTGCATTTTTTTTTTTTTTGTAATATTTTGATTTCTAAGTGTGTATTGATGTCTTTTTCAACAATCTTTGAAGTTTCATTGAAAAAATTGACCAATTTCCCGATGTTCCCATGTTTCACAACAACAACGATACATTGCGCGATATAACTGATATATCCCATGCAATAAACGATATGTATCTGTATCCCAAGGGAGCGATACATTACGCGATAACGATATTAAAAACATTGGAGACAACTACTATAGGTTTATGGGCGAACTTGAAGAGTATTTACATGAGAAAATCTCTTACCAATCGTCTATTTCTGAAGAGAGTTTTATAATCTGAAAAATGGGGTAAGGGTCGGATCTATTTGAACATATTAACACATTCAACAAATTAGTTTGCAAGTTGACGAGTGTTGAGGTGAAGATCGAGGACGAAGACAAAACCCTGATTTTGTTGACATCTCTTCCCAAGTTGTTTGAGTATCTGGTTGATACTCTTTGCTATGGTAGGGATACTTTGGACATCGAGACCGTTATCACAACCCTTTTAGTTGAAGCAGTTGCGACGGCAGAACAACGGTGAAAGTACCTCTATGGATGCATTGTTTGCTCGGGGAAGCCTATCTGAGCGAGAGAAGGGAAAACCACGATCTACATCAAACTCAAAAGGCAAAAGAAAGTTGAAGTGTTGGAATTGTTAAAGGCTGGGACACTTAAAAAATGACTTAGTTTTCCAAAGCGCGGAAAGATGAGAAGTCAGATGATTCGCCAAAGGAAGCTAATTCAGTTGAATCTAGTGGAGATGATTGTGATGTATTGTTGGTTACAAAGATCGGAAATTTCTATCAGGAATGGATCTTGGATACGGGTGCATTGTACCATGTGTCCTCATCGAAGTTAGTTTACCATATATAGTGAGTATGATGGTGGGTTGGTTCTTATAGGCAATGATCATGCTTGCAAGTTCTCGGTTCACATCAGGATGTTTGATGGGGTAGAATGTACTCTAACAAATTTGAGGCATGTTCCAAACTTGAAGAACAATTTAATCTTGAGAGCTCTAGATGCAATTGGTTGCAAGTTCACCGGTTATGATGGTTTCCCGAAGGTTTCAAAGGGGACTTTTATAGTAATGAAGGCACAACGAAGCGGTAACCTTTACCAGTTGATCGGAAATACTATATTTGGTGGAGCTGCAGTGTTTGTAGTGGATTCTACATTGACATGTTTGTGGCATGTGCGACTACGACACATGAGCGAACGAGGTATGAAGGTATTTCTCAATCATAAGTTAATTCCTAGTTTTAAAAGCTTTGATTTGGATGTATGTGAGCATTGCATATATAGGAAACAATCGAGGCTGCATTTTAAAACTGGAAAACATTTAAGTAAAGGGCAGCTTGATTACGTGCATTCTGATGTGTGGGGGCCATCCTCTGTTGTTTCCGGAGGAGGATTGTCTTACTTTGTCACATTTATAGATGACTTCTTGATGAAGGTTTGGGTTTATATTTTGAAACATAAATCTGATGTGTTTGCCACTTTCAAGATATGAAAAACGATGTTTGAAAAATGGACGGTGGAAAATGAAAGTTCTGAGAACAGATAACGGCATGGAATTTATTTCAAGAGAATTTGATCAGTTTTGCAAGAATGAGGGAATAGTTAGCCACAACATAGTGAGGCATATGCCAGAGTAGAATGGTGTGACAGAACATATGAACCAGACTATTTTGGAAATGGCTTAGAGTATGTTGAGCAATTCTGGGTCGAGCAATGAGCTTTGGGTTGAAGCTGTTTCTACAGCTTGTTATCTGGTTAAGAAGTCTCCCTCTACAATTATTGATTGTAAAATTCCTAATGAAATATAGAGTGGTCAGGTAGTTGATTACTTGGGTTTGAGAATTTTTTATTGTGATGCTTATTCTCATGTACCGTCTATAGAGATAAATAAGTTAAACTAAAGAGCAAAAAAGTGTACCTTTGTTGGCTATGGTGATGCAGTGAAAGGTTACATGTTGTTAGACCGTGCTTCATGAAAGATTATTATTGGCTGGGAT
Organism: Magnolia kwangsiensis; assembly: GCA_037074715.1. NCBI lineage: Eukaryota > Viridiplantae > Streptophyta > Magnoliopsida > Magnoliales > Magnoliaceae > Magnolia > Magnolia kwangsiensis. Next base: position 145,241,832 of record CM073573.1, read on the forward strand.
GTCAAATTTGATGAGAGTTCCTTATTTCAAAAAGATGAGAAAAAGGAAGCGGAAAAATCAGATGTTAATGTGGAATTAGATAAGGGTGAGATACTTGAAGAACTTGAGGCACAGGTTGAGGTATAGGAAGAGGTGGAGCCACTACTTATTAGGAGAAATCCACTGATGGATTATAAGTTATCGTTGAGATACAGGGATGACCTTAATGTTGCATTTGCTCTCATTATGGATGAGGGGGATCCATTTACTTTCAAAGATGCTTTAGAATTAAAGATGCAAAAAAGTGGATGACAACTATGCATGAAGAGATGAATTTTCTGTATAAAAATCAAACATAGGAGTTACTTGAGCTACCCATTGGGAGAAAGGAGATCGGGTGCAAGTGGACATTTTGAAATAAACTAGTTAGGTACAAGGCCAGATTGGTAGCAAATGGATATGCTCAGGAATGTGTCGACTTCAATGAGATTTTCGCATCAGTGGTAAAGCAGGTATTTATGAGATTTGTATTGGCTCTGGTTACTCAATACAATATGGAATTGGAATAGTTGGATGTTAAAACCATGTTTCTACATGGGCAATTAGAAGAACGGATTTATATGAAGCAACTAAAAGGGTTCGAGGTGTACGGAAAGAAGGATCTTGTTTGCAGGTTAAAGAAGTTGTTGTATGGCTTGAAACAATCACCTAGGTAAAGGTATAAGAAGTTTGACTATTTCATGTTGAGTCAGAACTTCACTATAAGTGAATTTTGATCATTTTGTTTATTTTAGAGCACTGAGTGGCAGATAATTCATCATTCTAGTGTTATATCTTAATAATATGCTTATTGCCATCCATAACATGTTTGAAATCAACATGTTGAAGGCTTAGTTATCTAGAACGTTTGAAATGAAAGATTCGAGGGCTGGAAAGAGGATTTTTGGCATTGGTATACATAGGGACAGGGAGAGGAGTGAGCTATGGTTGTCTCAGGAGGAGTATCTTGAGAAGGTTCTAGTAAAGTTCGGACTGGAAAAGGCAAAACTGGTTAGCACTCCCCACGTTATTCACTTTTAACTTTCTTTATAATCATCTTTCATCAGATGAAGAAAAGCGGTACATGTCTCGTGTTCCCTATTCAAGCGCAATTGACAGTCTTATGTATGTTGTGGTCTGTACAAGATCAGATATTTTACACGCAATTGATGTTGTGAGCAGATACATGTCAAAGCCCAGCAAGCAACATTGGGAAGTGGTGGAATGGTTACTTAAGTATATATGAGGTACGACAGACTACGTCTTGTGTTTCAATGATTTAGAAGAGAGACTCGTAGGCTATGCTAATTTGGATTATTCAAGGAATGTGGACAATAGAAGGTCCACTTTCGGGTACTCGTTTATGCTAGTGGGTGGAGCTATCAGTTAGATGTCAAGGGTTATCCATGGTTTTTCCCTCAAGGGTTTTCCATGTAAAAAACCGTGTGTTCTCTATGTGGTTGCTTGGAGCTTGTTGTTTTCTCTTGTTTGTTTCAATCCACATTAAGGTGCTTCCGCAAGGCCGGTTCCTTAACATGATTGACTGTTCCTCCCAAAAGATTGATTTGATTGGACGACCCTATCTAATTAACATTATTAAATTGGATGATTCATTTAATTATAATAAAGGTTCGATAATTGATCTTGATCTTCCATTGTGTGGGGCCCACCTTTGATTTCTCATCCCTCTTAAAAGTCACTTAGATTGGATCATCCTGGCATTTGACCAATGGATAGGAAAATGGATGGTCCATATTGATTGTAAGGGGTCTTTTAATTGATTTGGATTGTCCGTTATATGAGGCCCATCTTTGTTTGCTTGTTCCTATTAAAAGTTACTTTGATTGGATGATCTTAACCATTCAATCAATGGGCAGGAAAAAGGAAGGTTCATCTTGATTTTATATAGAAGGTCCAATCTTTGTTTTGGATCATCCATCACATGGGGCTTACCTTCAATTGATTGGATCATCCAACAATCACTTCGATCTTGATTATAATATAGAAGGTCCAATCATTGATTTGGATCATCCAACAATCACTTTGATCTTGATTATAATATAGAAGGTCCAATCATTGATTTGGATCATCCATCATGTGAGGCTCACCTTCAATTGATTGGATCATCCAATAATCACTTTGATTGGATGATTCTATCTGATCAATGGCTAGTAAAATGGGTGGTTCATGTTGATTATGTTAGAGGTCCAACCATTGATATAGACCATCTGTCATGAGGGGTCCACCTTTGGTTGCCTGTACCTCTTAGAAGTCACTTTGATCGAATGATTCTAGCCATTTGATCAATGGCTCGGAAAAAGGGACAATCCATTTTGATTACAATAGAGAAGGTCTGATCATTGATTTGGACAGTCCATCATATGGGCCCAACTTAGACTGCCCTCCCTCCCAAAAGATCACTTGTCAGATGGTGCGTCTGTGTGTGTGGGTTGGGGTTTTGAAAGTTTTTGCAGTCATAATGGATAATTTACCCTTTCATGAAATTCCCTTCTTGATTTTTGGAGGGAATTTGTAATTTTGCACAATCTTTTCATAAGGACCAAACACCCCATGTTTAAAATAAAATTATAGAAAATACTGATTTAATTACTATTTTCATATTACCCAAACACACCCTAAATGGTGGTGGAGAACCAAAGACACATAGGACAAATTTTATTCATAAGAAGTATGGTTCGTCATAGGGCAATTGATTCCTGGGTGTTCCGACAAGGAATAGGGGATCGGATGTGTGCAAAACAATTAATGCCTTTGGGTGGTTAAATGCTGAAAGAATCAGAATCTTCATCATAGGACAGATAATCTATTTCATAAAGTATCAGCTTCATGGTGGATAGGGGCGACAAGGTTAGATTTTGGGGTGATGCATGGTTTGAGGGAACTGCTTTGGTGGAATCATTTCTTCTTCTTCTTCTTCTTCTTCTTCTTCTTCTTTTTTTTCTTTTTTTTTTTTTTTCTGCTTTTGATACCCAGAGATGCATGGGTGGTAGATTGCTATGATTGTATTGGGGACTGGTGTGGAATGTAACCCTCTGTCGGTATCTTAATGAGATTATTAATTTCTTCAACAAACTTGTGGGGAAACTCTACAGGGAGATAGCAGGTTAGTCCTTTGATCCCTCTTGGTTGGGGAAGCTTCACACTCTCTGCTCGCTACAATTTGAACATCTTCCATCCCACTGAGCTATAAGCTACAAGCGTTAGCTTGGATGTCCAAGGCTAACAAAATCCTCAATATTGTTAGCCTCAAGAAGAGGAATATTGTGATTCTCTAACAAAATCCTTAGCATTGATGGTCCCAAGAAGATGAATATTGCGATTCTCAACATGCATTTCACGTGTGGGGAGGAGGAATCAGCAAATCACCCTTTAATCATAAAGTCATAAGATCTGTTTGAATCACTTCAATTTATTTGGAATGCCGTGGTCCATACATTGATCGGTTGGGACACATGCAGTTAGGATTGAGCAACACAGCTACATGGGAACCGAATCACGAAATCCGAAACGTCAAATTCTGGCTGCTTGCTGAAGCCAACCACAACTGGGAAGGCAAGCCTATTCACTCTGTGAACTGATGGATATGATCGAGCAAGTGTGACTGGGTGACACTGCCCCTTGCTTTTTAATCTCTCCTTTTCTTCCTGTCTTTTTTCCTCTCTTCTTCTCTCTGTTTTCCTTGATACCTCATGACAGCGAGGGAAGGATAGGGATGTCCCATGGCAGCAAGAGAGTGGTGGACCCCACTAGGGGTGTCATGCACCAATATTCCCCCACTCAACCCCATCATGGGGAATTTACTTTCATGGCTCGGCTTGACAGGATTGATAAAGATCACGTCCAATGAGCAACAATGAGGGAGTAGGACCAATCACGACTCCTGTGTCTCTCTACACAGTTGCTGGTAGACTAAATTACCACCATACCTGTGCACAATCTCCCAAGCTCTCCAACACCTTTCTAAGACCTGCATTGCCACAAGATGTAGATGACCTTTGATCTTGAGTCACTTGGCCTGCAGACATGCTTGTTCTCCTGTCCAGTTCAAAATTACTAATTTTTTACAGGTGATCTTTGAATTTTTTTATTTTATTTTAAATACATCGTATATATTTTTCAAGAAACGATTTGCAAACAAACATTTCCCACAAAACTTGATAATGCCACAACGGATGTCTAAACTTGTGTAGTCATGGTCTTAAGAACTTGTTGTTGCTGCCAAGGGATTTCTCCTCACAAATATGCAATTCAAAACTGACTAAAATACATTCCTATCAATACAATACATCCCTGACTACATCAATCATGAGCTTTGTAATGTACACTAAGGTAGCTACACTCAATCTCATCCTCTTGTACCCTCTCAATGCAATGAAACTACATCAATCACGAGCTTTGTACTGTACACTAAGGTAACACTCAATCTCATCCTCTTGTACCCTCTCAATGCGATGAAATTTAGGTCAGGAGCCCCATTTCTCAGGACTAGTATTTAGTCATACCCACTGTGTGAATTATCTCCGATATTATCAAAATTAATATATCCCCGATATTATTTGTATCTCTAGCTCAGCGATACCGATAACACGAGTAGTGATACCAATAACATTTGTAGTAGCAGAAATTTTAGGTATCAGCGATGTATCGCTTAGTATCGTCAATGCATCACCGATATTTTCAACTTTGTAATTTCCAGGTGTCTCTTGTATCGCAGTGTATCTGCAATATTTCTATAATATCGCCAAGGTATCGATATCGCCAAAAATTTGTACATTAAAAAATTCCCATTTCATATTTTTTTATAGGCGCATGGTTAGTGTTCAATTTATCGATGATAATATCTGTCAAACAACCACTTTCTCTAAAATCTCGAGCCGTCAGAGGATGGCATATCAATGTATATCTAGGGACTTAACACTCTAACACTCCCCTGCACGTGTGGGGTGGAACTTTGCACGGGAACATACTGGGCAAGGGTGGAGTAACATTCAACTCACACCCAAGTGGTGGGATACTTACAACTCACACCGTAAACAGGCCGTGCTTGACTTCCAGGTCCCCGGGCTGAATTGGCCCCCCATGGGAGAATATATTACCAAGGCATTATTTGTTGCTCCTAGGAATTGAACACTTGACCTTCCTCTTTGATACCATGTCAAACAACCACTTTCTCTAAAAGCTCGAGCCGTTAGAGGATGGTGTATCAATGTATATCAAGGGACTTAACACTCCAAAAATATCGATAATATCACAGTATTATCATTATTGCAACATGGGCGATATTGAGACTACAATCTTTCATTTCTTTTCCAATGTCGACGATTTGTTGGGAAATATCATTTGTTGTCGGTATTCTGAAATATCGATGGATGTTTGGATGGAAGGTTCAATGAATGGTTAGATGGATGGTTGGGATGGATGAGATGATTAGACTAATTTTTTACGGCAATACATGCTTTTAGGCCCCCATTAAATGGAAACCTATTATGTATGAATTCTTTTTGTAATTTTTTTTTTTTTTAAAAAATAATAATAATAAAAAAAATAAAAATCCTAAATATGCAAATATGTGCATTTTAGCATCTTCTAAAGTTTCACTGAAAAATTCCACTGTTTTTCCCCATGTTCCCCCACATTTCTGGTTATCAGTGATAATATTGGTGATATCGATATTGTTGCCATTTCCCCAGCCAGCAAAACTTGTAGCGATACCGACACTTCGAACACTGGTCATAGCCACCTGCACATTTACATATGTAGGCTTCCTTCATCATAGTAGCTTGGTTTAGTGGATCAGCTCTCCTGGAAGTCAATCAACAAGATATTCAGGCTGCTGGTTGGAGGAGTAAATCAAGGTAGAGAGGAAGGGAGGGAGGTGCAAGTACCCGACCCTTCTGTTTCATAATCGGCATTAATAGAAAAACTCTTGTATCTTCAGTATGATGATGTAACTTCTGTAGTGTTACCAAAGCAAATGTGAAAATCTGATTAGCTAATGTCTCATTACATGCCTTTCAAAAAAGAAAAAAAAAATATCACATCACATGATGTCAATCATACATTTTGGACTTTTTCACTTGTATCTGTTGACCCACTATGACAAGAAAATTTTGGTCCAAAGGCTGTCTGTGCATTCAACCATTGTACCAATTATCTTCTTTCCAGCAGATGCCCACTGTTCTGAAGTACAGTGTAGAAGCTAATGGGAACTGGTCTTGAAGTTTCCTGCTGTGGCTTGCAATTAACAATGAAAAGTCAATAGTTTGGTTTCTTTAGAAGGATTTCTTTTGGGTAATTTTATGTGTATGTGTCTGTTTGTGAATTGTAGTGAGTTCTTGTTTTCTGATGAAGGAACGACTTGCCCTTTCTTTCCATCACAGGGCCACCTGCTTGTGTTAGAGAACTTCCACCAAATTCAGGTGAACCATGGTTTGATGGAGGTTGGGTATGTCGATCATCGTAATGTTGTGCCAGTTGCCACTTCCACTTCAGGAGTGATTGACCATGAACAGAAGTTGTTATCTATTTCAATGACAGCCACAACTGACATGATGGGAAACCTTGTTCTTGGTAATAATCTAGCTCCTTCTGTATATCTTTCAGGATGCAATGCTTTTTAGTTTGATTTTCTTGAATATTAACAAAGCTTATTAGATTCATGATCATACAATTTCATACAAGGTGTAAGACTCGGTTTTGGCTGTCATGGATATGACTTGCAAGTTCAATGGGTGACTCGTGCCAACCTGACATGCTTGTCTTTATTTATTCATATTGGTTGAGCCAATATAAATCTGTAAAGGTTTACATGCAAGTCCGTTGTTACTGACTGGATGGAGATCACTCCCTACGACCAGAACAAAAAGTCCCCAACAGGACTTGGTCGGAGTGGAGCCACATGATACAAGTCACGGTAGGGTGAAGATCACTCTTGCTCACTCAGTTCGCTGCACGATACGAGTCTCCGTCAACTGCTCAGCACAGTCACGGTTGGGTGGTATGAACAAAGAACCTGAGCTCGAGAAGTCTCGAGGGGAGAGCTCCCTTCATAGCTTGACCCGAGAGTTCCTTCGATCCTCAAATCAAGTTAGATTGCAGAAAATTTATTGAATTTATTAGTACATAAGCATGTGGATAATGTTTTTTATTTTTTATTCTCCCCTTTTGGTTTTTTCTCCCTATTTTCAGATTTTCTGTCTTTCCAAAAAAAAAAAAAAACAGGAAGAAGAAAAATAAAAGAGCTCGACATGGCTCAGTCCAGTCATATCCAACTTAATGAGTCATTGCTTTTGGTCATGACTAAGGCCACCACCGAACCCCAACTTAATGAGTCATTGCTTTTGGTCATGACTAAGGCCACCACCGAACCCCAACTTAATGAGTCATTGCTTTTGGTCATGACTAAGGCACCACCAAACCAAGTTCTAAGTGCTTGTACTCGTCATGACATGTCTTCTGGAGTATAAAAGCTCTGAAGGTTGGTCTCTTTTGCATTCTCTGGAGTTTGAGGAGTTGAAAAAGCTTGTGTTGTTGTCTAGTTTAGGTTATTCAAAAACTCAAAGCCGACATGGAAATTAGTGTTTCAAATTTTTAGATAAACTGGCCGGATTCAATGAAATATTTGCTGGTCTTACAAAAAATGGCTGAGTTGATCATTGACCCAGCCCTTTTGTTTCTGAACCAATGTTTGGATCTCAGTCAAAATGAGTCCACTTGCAGAAATTCTGAGTTGATAAAAAAAATTTTGAACATTGATTTGGGGGGTTACAACAAGCTCTGAATTTGAAACCTTAAGTGATAATTTGTTTTGAGTTTAAAGGTTGTAGGTCCTGAAAATTGGTGCATGCTTACTGCCTTCTATACAATACCTGTATCCTTAAGATGGATTTCACAAAATATAACATGTGAAGTCCATCTTGACATGTGATATTTTGTACCTGGTTTTATATTCTAAATTCTATGCTTATGAACTATATTACATGCATTCACTTCTTCCAATATAATCTTTTCAGGAAGTAGCCGTGAATTCAGTGGGTTCAATACAGAAGTAGAAGAATCAATCTTAAATCGTATATGGGAGCGTGCAGGGATCTTCTTCCCTGCTCTAAGAGAACTCCAGCTCATGGATTTCACCATGAACAGAAAAACAAGAATAGGACTGCGCCCTTACAGTAAGTATTGAATTATTGTCTGAAGTGTTGCATAGCATGTGTTTTAGATAGAAAGGGTTTTGTTCATCATGATTTTATGTAGTTTGATTATGACTTAAAGAAAATGCCAATATGAAATGATGAGAAGATAACCTTCCACTAATTTCAGTGCCAGATGGGAAGCCAATAATTGGCCCTGTTCCTGGTTTGCCAAACGTGTTTCTTGCAGCTGGACATGAAGGAGAGGGGCTTTGCCTGGTAAACTTCCAAATCGACTGTCATGAAATGCCTGCAATGTTTTATTTGTTGTTATTGTTCTGCTTATTGGAGGAGCTCACATATACTAAGCTTGAAAACAAAAACTATACTAAAGCTGAACGGAGGATTTTCTAAAGTTGGTTATTAAGAATGACACGCGTCCATCAATAGAAAGCCATGTGTTTTGTGTTTTTTTTTTTTTTTTGGCTTCAACCAAGATTCCCACCTTTCTCTCCATCATGGAGTAGATGGTGCAACCTAATTATCGAGTCAATGAGATCTCGACACCCAAATCACAAATAAATGGACAAGAGTATACTTATAAGAATAATGGAGTAGCAAGGGAGAAATAACTTTGTTGATATCAAACTTCTTCTTACAGTACTTAAAAAAAAATAAAAATAAATAAAATCTGTAACGCCTCGGAAAAATCCGTACAAAGAGTACCACCTCAGGTAGAAATCACATCGGACCAAATCCTTTAGAAATTAGGCGAGAATTAACCAGCCCTAAACTAATTTGCCTATGAAATTAGCACCAATCACTTTAAATATGATATGTAAGACCCAAAACTTGTAGAATTATTAACACTACATTATCCTGAAATCTAGGATTTATCTCTAAACCCGGTTGCTCTCGGGAGCACATTGAAACTCTGTATCGGACCTGGACCGCGCGTCGAAAGTCCAATAATTAGGAAACTATACGAATATGACCGTCTTGTTGGACTTGAAGACCACCTCGAAAATCAAGTTCAGATAGTATCCCGAAGCTATTTGCTGGAACCCGGAGCGAAGTGTGTGAGAAACGTGAATATCTTTAGGAAATAAAACCAAACTTAAGTAAACTGAGTCGTGTCGCTTGCGGGCCAAATATAAGGATTCAGACCATCAGAATTTGACCCGATTACACCCTTGGATCAGGGAAAATTTCCCACACATGTCAGTGCATTTCTGGCCCTAATCGAATACCGGTGACCGTCGAACTGAAACTGGTCCGCCACGGGCGATCTATAAATCCGATCGAACTGAAAACTTAGCTTGACCTGGATCCAATGTAAGGGAGCTTAAGTCCGACCGTATTTAGCAAAGGGGCCTCCAGAAGTGCTCCGTTGGATCGGAATAGCCGATCTTTGGACATAACCTAAGTATACAATGGCCCTGGGGCCATTCCCATCAGTTCTGGGCCTATATAAGGGCTTTGAACCCTCTCTCTCGTATACCATACGAATTTTAAACCCTAAGAAAGAGAGGAGGGGAAAAGGAAAGGAACGAGAGAGAAAGAGAGAGAGAGAGAGAGTTGGAGATTCATCTTGGGATTTGATCCTGTTGCTCCACGCACTTAGCCACCCTATCTGTATCACAAATCCGGTGTTTCCGACAACGTACTTGGGTAAGAAAACCTAACCCTAATCTGTTTTAGGGTTTCAGATAGTGTAAGGTATGAAATAGCTAACCTAATTCATGCTATAGGTTGTCAATCCGCCGTTGACAAAGACTAAGCATCTAAAATGAATCCGTTACGCGTTTACCGGCATAAGGTGCGGACTATAAACGTATAAGTTATGGTTTTCAAGGCTTTCAATGTCGGTTAATGATTTATTACTGACGTGGGTGCTATTTTACATGCCAAATCCAATGTTTGTTTCGCGTTTCAGATATATATGAACTATGTTGAGTTTAGTGTATTCCATGTATTTGTAGAAAGGATCGTATACGTAAGGAATTTGAAAGTGTGTTTGCCATGATTAATTGCCGTGTGTTTATACTAGTTGTATGTGTAACAACTCCTTGGTGAAAGGATTTACCCCAATACATGTTTTAGCCAACATACGTCGTGTATGTTAAAAAGTGTAGTCTAAGTATTCGTAAAAATGTCCGAATGAGCAAGTACTTGGCATCAGGTACTTTATATGTGTGTTGAGATAAAAATTCTCAACTACCTTCTCTATGTGTATAAATCTCTCCATGTAACATATACCATATTGTCTGCTTTACTTATGAAATACGCATGTGTGAATTCCTGTGTATGTTGTACTTCATAACGTGCTCAAATAGTTGTAGGATTGGAATTATGTGTTTATTACTGCTTTGACTATTTCATATGAATACTTGTTGGAATTGGATGTGTTTGGGACTACGGTGTAGTCCAGGCAATCGGTAACAGATCCTGAATAGGTGGCTGATCTTGTTTCGCCACACGAGACGTGCCTGACGAATCTGAGCTGTGCTTCAGTTGTTGACAGTGGTTAGGCCACGTGAAGTGCTCACTCATTTCATGTCAATCAGTTTGACGTGCGCTCGTGCTAGTCGAGCTCGTCAAGTAACCCGATTGGCCCGATGTATGTTCACCATGTTTGAACACTATTGTTTGAACTCAAGGTACCAAACTCACCAGTGGAAACCCTGTTAACCTTGGTACCTCGATCATGAGCCAGACATGGTGGTATGGGACATCGTGGTCGAGTTGTCGGCCTATGCTGGGGTGACGAGCCTCCCCGTAGTGACCAATGAGCAACCCAGACTCGTGAGCCGAATACGGTGGTATGAGACACTGTATTCAAGCTGTCGGCCTACACTGATTAGGTGACGAGCCCTTTGTAGTGACCTCGAGCATAATCTGAGGCTCCGATGAGGCGACGAGCCTTTCCGTAACAACTAGAGTATAAACTAGGCCTGCACTGATCAAGGGATGAGCCCTTTGTAGTGACCTAGAACCGCAACTTCGTATGAGATTTACTAGGACTGACGACCCTAGAATGGATCATTGTTTGGGTATTGATATAAGGGAGGTACCTTAGTTTCTTAATCCTACTGTATGAAAAGGACTAATAAGAACTTGGTAATCACGCTCATGCACCGCACTGCATGTGCCGTTTGGCGTTGAGTAGAGAGCACTGAGGAAGTGACTGAGATGCGCGACCGTTAGATGAAGATCGCAGAGGGAGTGCAGGCGAGGGCATGCATCATTTATACATACCATTCCTGCATTAATCAGAGTACTTAGGGATGTTTAATTGTATTGTTTTATCATTACTGCTTGACTGAATTGATAACATGTTAACATTTGCTTTATTGTTCCACTGAGTTGATCACTCACTCCCACGTTCTGGGATGGTGTTTTAAACACCAACTAGACTGTCTTAGTTGCAGATGGAGACCCGACTGATGAGGCGGAGCCAGACTTTGCAGACGATGAGGATGTTTTCTCATATATGCAGTATTTATGCGGGTTTATATAGACTGTTCTAATCGACGGGGCTTCAGGGTTACTTTTGTAGTGGACTATCACATTTTTTTAACATTTTGTATTTCGAAACAATACTTGTAATTATTGACCTGGCAACGCATACATATTTTGGAGACCTATACTGGTTTATAAAATTATACATATGGAGCGTACCTGCCCAGCTCCGTGAACCTGTTCTCATACTCAGCCATTGTCATCCCTCCCTGTCGGAGGCGGAGGAACTCACTCTCCTTCTTGTGGCGATATGTGATGGGATAGTATTTCTCATGGAAGCGGGTCTCAAATGCCTCCTATGTCCACACATAACTAACAACAGTCGTACGAAGAACGCTGTCCCACCATAAGCTGACCTCCTTCTCAAACATGAAGGTGACCAACTCCACCTGCTCTGCCTCAGTGCAGTACAGCGGCTTTAGCATCTTAGAGATGCGGTCAAACCAATACTCAGCCTCCTCGGGTCTATGAGTACCCGCGAATGTACGAGGCCGCAAGCGCTGGAATCTCTCAAATGTGCCGCTGGCACTCGTGTTCCCAGCTGGGTGCATACGTAAGGCAAGTGGAGTCACCCCCATACTCTGGGCAAAGATGCCAGCCATGGAGGTCAAGAATTGCTCCTGCTGCTGCTGCATCAAGAACATCATCTGCTCCAATCGATCAGTAGGGGGAGCAGACTGGGGGATGCACGACGCCGAAGTAGACGCACGGTTCTACTCTAGAACCGATGGTGTTACAGGTGCAGTAGATGACGGCCCGTTGGTAGGGCCAGCGGTCGGTTGAAAATCCGGCATAGTGTCAGTGTGAGATGGGCCCGAACTGGGGTCCATATGGCTATCGCTTAGGGGAGGTGCCATAACAATTGAATCGCCAAAAGTGAGATGTGCCGAACTCTGTGCGGCCTTAGGTGACATGCCCTATATACAACATAGGGTGCAACCCAGGTCAGATTTAGCATATTCAAAAACTCATTCACGCAACATTCATACATAGAGTAAAGATACTTCATGCATTTCATTTACTAAAATTGTCACAATACATGGAATAAAGTTCTACGTGAATTATGACAGAAACGCATGCGGCTATGCTAAGCTCAAACTACCAAACGCAAACACACTTTCTACCTACGACACTAATAGACCCATCAACCTTACAACACAGACAACTTAAAACAGCAACAAAACAAGCTACAGGGTGACGGCATGAATGACTAGGCATCTGAGTCTGGCGACGGAGGAGGGTCTCCCTTATCCTGTAGGCAGCACAGGATAACTTTCAAGGTGCAAGTCACCTTCTTAAACTTATGTTTCACGAGGGCCCGGGTATTAATAATCTCCTATCGTAGGGCAGCCTGGCCCTCCTCCAGCCGAGCTAGGCGTGCATCCCTAGCAGCCCGATCAGTGTCATGCTCCAATGCCGTAGGAGGGGAGCTCTCATCCGTGTCTTGAGCCTCCTCTTCTTCTTCCTGTTCCTCTTCTATCTCTTTCCTGTTTTCCTCCTCTCTTTCATACTCCTCACTAGCCGTCTTGTCTTCACTCTCATTAAGTCGGGCTTGCCGCTACCATGGCCCAATGTCCATCTGATTGAGAGTAGTTTCGTTGATGTAATGGATCGGCACTGGCATTTCCGCCCCAAGTCTGTAGCCAAACTCACATGCAATCCTGCATATGAGTCGGTCGAATGGGAGTGAATCAGATACTCTAGTAGAGCGTGCAGTAAGAACTAGCTGTCGCAGAATATACATAGGCACACACAATTTCTCTCCCTGTCCCACTTGGTACAGGAAATCTACCATTAGGCGCGTGCACTCGCTGCGATTGCTCCACCTGGGGTAGACGTTGAACGTGAAAATGTGGTGAAGCAGGCGGAAGTCGTCCGTCATATTAGACGCCAGGAGGCTATTGTTTGGCTGCCAATGAGCCAGTCAGCCACAAAGGAAACGCGTGCGGCGATCCCTTTCACGTGCACTCTTCAAATTCTTCTCGCTTACATGGACCTCGCCGAGCGGCATTTTCATAAGCCGAGCTACCAACCCGACATCAATTGTGGCCTCTCGATCTCTACCCACTGGGATCTTGAACTGCAAGGGCTCCAGCGTAGTCTCTCGAATGTGGGCGTAGAAGGCTCGGACAGTGCCCACATTTGCATGATACTTGCCTCAAATATCGAACCCCACCTGGCCTCCACCAGACGCTCCATTAACAGATGCTCCCCAAAGAGCTTCTCGTCCACGTGTGCTTCAAAAAGGACCCTGCGGCCCTCAAATCTTCCATGAGATAACTCCGTCAGCAGAGTTCTGTCAAAGGGAGCCTGGGCATCAAGATCCCGCTTTGTCCTCATCTCATGCTTGACGCTTATACTCGCGGCAGCACCTCTCGCTCTTTTGGAACGAGTGGGGCGACTTGGCCCGACTTCTTCTACAGGAGCTCTCTTCTTTCCCATAAGAGCAAGAATGGTGGAAACTGAGAATAGGGCCGTAACAAGCTCGAATAAGGCCATGGAAAAGGGAAGAAAATAGGGAAATGGGAAGGTTTATGGGGTTCCCATGGATTTGAGACACAAAGTGGGGTTTGAATGCTCGAATGAAGGGAAATAAAGGAGATAAACAACTATGAGAGAGGGATTTGCGAGGGTGGTGTGAGTGGTGCACGAAAATGGAAAGAGGAGCACTTGGAGGAGCGATTTGAGTGAAAATCTTGAGTTTTCTTGAGAAAAGGAGAGCTAGGAGGGGTGGATTATGAAGAGGAGGAGCTATGGGAGTGTTTTAAATCATCCCAACTCCAAACCGTGGGCCACACAACGCCCTAAGGGCATCGGCCCGCACCGGCCAGGCCCGCTAGGCGGCGAGGCCTTGCCAACCTCTGGAGGTTCCGGCAAGGGGTTGCCGGTGGGGCAAGGTCCCCCCCCCCCCCCCCCCCCCACCAGGTCCCAACACATGTGGGTCCCACTGGAAATGCCCTGTTTCCCCCTCGACTCCATTTTGAGTCGTTTCGGGTCATTTCGGGCTCCTTGCCGATCTATATCTGCATTTAACGATTTTTAAAGGCTGGGATGGGGTAAATCGTGGTCTAAACCCGTCGATTGACGGTCTACGGGTGATCCGGGGTTGTCTCAAGCGATCACGGAGGTGTACGGACCCGATCTCGGCGATCGATTTCGGTAAATTTCACCAATTGGCGAAACTGGAAGTCCTAAGCTTGTTTCTATGTTCTATCGCACCCTCCTAGGTCAAAATGTGTCAGCGTACGGCGTGTGGCCATAACCCAGGTCCAGTTTAATCTAAATCATACTTTGATACCAACTTGTAACACCTTGAAAATCTCAAGCAGTAATGATAAAACAATACAATCAAACATCTCTAAGTACTCTGATTAATGCAGGAATGATATATATAAATGATGCATGCCCTCGCTTGCACTCCCTCTGCGATCTTCATCTAACGGTCGTGCATGTCAGTCACTTCCTCAGTGCTCTCTACTCAACGCCAAACGACACATGTAGTGCTGTGCATGAGCGTGAATACTAAGTTCTTATTAGTCTTTTTCATACAGCAGGATTTAGAAACTAAGGTACCTCCCTTATATCAATACCCAAACAATGATCCATTCTAGGGTCGTCAGTCCTAGTAAATCTCATACGAAGTTGCGGTTCTAGGTCACTACAAAGGGCTCGTCACCTGATCAATGCAGGCCTAGTTTATACTCTAGTTACTACGGAAAGGCTCGTCACCTTATCGGAGCCTCAGAGTATGCTCGAGATCACTACAAAGGGCTCGTCACCTGATCAGTGTAGGCTGACAACTCGATTACAGTGTCTCATACCACCGTATTCGGCTCACGAGTCTGGGTTGCTCATTGGTCACTACGGGAAGGCTTGTCACCCCAGCGTAGGCCGACAGCTTGACCACGGTGTCCCATACCACCATATTCGGCTCATGATCGAGGTATCAAGATTAACAGGATTTCCACTTGTGAGTTTGGTACCTTAGGTTCAACCAGTAGTGTCTAAACATGGTGAACATACATCG
This sequence comes from Magnolia kwangsiensis, assembly GCA_037074715.1. Taxonomy (NCBI): domain Eukaryota; kingdom Viridiplantae; phylum Streptophyta; class Magnoliopsida; order Magnoliales; family Magnoliaceae; genus Magnolia; species Magnolia kwangsiensis. The sequence continues at coordinate 145,257,549 of CM073573.1, forward strand.
GACTAATCGGGTTACTTGACGAGCTCGACTAGCACGATCGCACGTCAAGCTGATTGACATGAAGTGCGTGAGCACTCTGCGTGGCCTAACCACTATCAACAACCGAAGCACGGCTCGGATTCGTCAGGCACGTCCCGTGTGGCGAAATGAGATCAGCCACCTATTGAGGATCTGTTACCGATTGCCTGGACTACACCGTAGTCCCAAACACATCCAATTCCAACAAGTATTCATATGAAATAGTCAAAGTAGTAATAAACACATAATTCCAATCCTACAACTATTTGAGCATGTTATGAAGTACAACATATACAGGAATTCACACATGCGTATTTCATAAGTAAAGCAGACAATATGGTATAGGTTACATGGAGAGATTTATACACATAAAGAAGGTAGTTGAGAATTTTTATCTCAACACCCATATAAAGTACCTGATGCCAAGTATTTGCTCATTCAGACATTTTTACGAACACTTAGACTCACTTTTTAACATACACAACGTATGTTGGCCATAACATGTATTGGGGTAAATACTTTTGCTAAGGAGTTGTTACACATACAACTAGTATAAACACATGGCAATTAATCATGGCAAACGCACTTTCAAATTCCATACGTATACGATCCTTTCTACAAATACATGGAATACACTAAACTCAACATAGTTCATATATATCTGAAACGCGAAACAAACATTGCATTTGGCATGTGAAATAGCACTCACGTCAGTAATAAATCATTAACCGACATTGAAAGCCTTGAAAAGCATAACCTATATGTTTATAGTCCGCACCTTACGCCGGTAAACTCGTAACGGATTATAAAGTTATACATATTCGTTTCAATCTTCCACTTGCGTATTACAACTGTCCCTGGATTATGTTTTACTAATTTAGCTTAATCTCATTCATGTTTTATGCACTAATACAGAAAACATACAATCATCATTAAATATGTTGCATACGTGATGTGTTGGAACTCGGGAGTTGGGTTTCTACTCAACCCCCGATTTTCAGGGCGTTACAAAATCACACTTAGAAAATCCTCCTATAACCACTCCCACCCCCCATCCTAGATGAATCTTTAATAAGAATTCCCCCATCTAAAGGATTGATTTCAAATCACTCATAGTTGATTTCAAATCAATTTAATCTACCCGAGATGGTAAAACCCTAATGATAGTAAAAGCAAATCTAGGAAATATTCCTAAAAATCTTCAATCATGTCTTTAAATTAGCCCCCATGTCATTAATCACATCTCCCCATATCTTCTAAAAATAGTAATTGTATCTCTTGATATTTAGGCCCCACATCTATAAATAAACAGCCCAAAATCAGCATATGCTACGCCCTACGGTGGGCCCCACCAAACCATCCCTATAAATGATCTTCGAGTTATTGGGCAGGCCTTATCATGTGTATGTAGTGTTCTAAGAATCAGTTTGGTTTGCTCATTAGATGGAATGCATGAAGAGTGGATCAACTTGATCTTTTGGATCATGGCTTACATGGTGGGGCCCACCTAAATGAATGATTCGGAATCCTCACTAGCAAGCACATGTATAATGCCTCTTTTTCTGGGCACTTGTGCATTGCACAGGTTTCCTAATACTCTAATCTAGGGGCCTATGTTACTGGTTAATTTCCTATGGCTCAGTTGTATAGTTAATATGTAGTCCTAGTATTACTATAATTAGTTGTGGCTGTTGGCCTCTGCTCACATACAAGTTCACAATCCATTTAAAGGAGTGGAAGAATGCCTTCCCCTTGAATGATTCAGATTCTCACTAGCAATCACAAGCTGTTAATGTTTTTCAAAATAAAACTATTTTTTAGGTTGTTTTGTCAAAAGATTGGATTTGTTTTTCAAATACAAAAAACGTATCTTTTTCTTTTTGAGAATAGGTTAAATACATTGGCTGGTGTTGCTTTTTCACAAAACAACGGCTAAACTCAAGAGACTGTTGTCAAAGATGTGGAGAGGAAGAAAAGAGAAAAGAGGAGAATATTTTCTTCATCTCTCTCCCTCTACTAGCTCTGATTTATTGTTAGAACTGATAAGCTTAAAATAAATGCAGAAGAAATCTAAAAGATACTATTATCTCCAAGGATTGGTGCTCCATAGGACAATTAAACATGTGTACTCTCACACTCAAATGCACTACAACACACGTACACCAAAGACTACTCCAACACTCCCCTCATGCTAAGACTGCCAGAGCATGAATAAACATACATGCTAGGCTTGCCGATTATTTAGGAGACTGCAGGAGGGTCTGATTGCACCTCTGATTACTGGTGGCAGTGATGTGAATCATAGGCACTTCCAGTGGCTAGGATGTGAGTCACGGGCATTTCTGGTGGCTGCCAAAGAATTGATCACTCTTCCAGTGGATGTTGCATTATGCGACAACACTTTTGGTGGTTCGAGGACATTCCGACAGCATTTCTTGTTGCTAGATGCCGTTCTAGCAGCACTTCCGGTGGTTGGATGACGATTGACAATGTTTCTGGTGGTTACCGACACACAATGGCCTCTTTTTGTTTCTGAATAGATCTAAAGAGACTATTAGATCTTCTAGTGAGGCAGACCCTTTAAAACTTATGACAACATTGTAAGAAAGCTAAAAGGGGGAAGGAAAGCCAATAGAATTGGAACAATGAAAGGTATTGTGGCTTTGATAGCATGTTGAAGTCAAGAGACTACATTGTTACAGACATGGATAGGAAGAAAAGAGGAGAATATTTTCTTCTTATCTCTCTCCCACTACTAGCTCCTATTTATAGACCATTTGCTGAAATCTAAAAGATATACTATTACTTCTAAGGATTGGTGCACCATAGGACAACAGAGTATACATGTAGTGTACCCTCACACTGAAATACATTGCAATAACAAACGCTTTGGTGGCTTGGAGAAAGGCTTTAAAACTTCCGTTACCTGGTTTCGAGTCTCTGTAAGGAATGCACAAAGCACCATCTGCACTCGCACCTGTGATGGGTGGTGCGGGCAAAGGCCCTTGAGGCACAGTGCATCCTCTTGAGGAGCTTAGTAGCCATAAACTTTTTCCAAGTTTGTGCTGAAAGTTGGTTGGATGTCCTGGAATGATTATACCTCCAGACCATGCCATTTTGGGTAGATTAGGTGCAATCATGAGGGTTGTGTCATTGGTGCAATTTGAGCTATTGGATTATGCGCGTGGACACAGAAACATCTCTCCGTGTGTTAATCGTTGGAGACAACATGAATTTGAAAAGGAGCGGTGCAAACTTGTGATCAACAAGAATTCCGAAAGAGGCACCAGAAAGGGTGTGTGCTTGTTCAATGACTAAATACCAAGCCATGACCATTCTGAATCCACTTCAACCTAGAGGTTTTAAGCTTATACTTCTTCAAAATCTCTCATTTTGTCAAATTAAGCTTTCATTTATTGTGACTCTGCAATTTTGTAATGCTTTGCAGAACTTGCTGTTCCATATTTGTAAGCTTTTGTTGGTGGGTTCCATTATTGATTTTGGAAGTTGAAGGACACCATTCTTGAGTGAGGGGTTGGGCTTGTTGTATCCTGGAGACTAGGTTTGCTGTTAACCACCATTTTATATGGAGTGCCTCTTTCTGTGTGCACCAATGGGCATCGCATGGCGGCATGGGTTTCCTAATGCTTAAATGCTTATGCTACAGATTCAGGTCCTGCTATTAGTTGTACCCAAAAAAAATAAATAATAAAATAAATAAATAAATAAACACTAATTACTCTCCTCTTTGGTTTTCAGCTTCTAACAGCAGTTCTATATTACTAGTTTTAAGCAGATGAACTGAGTCCATCTATGTTGTTAGGCTGACATTTTCTCCCATTTTCATAGGCGTTGGGGACTGCAGAAATGGTTGCTGACATGGTCTTAGGTAACACTGGGAAGGTTGATTACACACCCTTTTCCATCCAAGGCAGATGCTAAAGGTAATCACTACAATAGAGGAAAATGACAGGATGCTTAAATGTAAAAAGAACGTGAACCTTGCTTGAGCTTTTTCCAACTTGTTGGGAATACCTTATGATTACGGTTTCATGTCCATGCATGTGAATGTTTGTTGCACGCGTGCTCGTAGGTGCTTGTTGAAGATAATTTATCTGCTCAACCCACTGTTTCTTTGCTGTTTTATTTGCATTATATTGTTTGAAACAACTGTTAATTTGGTGTTTCCATTAACAAAAAAAAGCATTACCACACCACGAGGCAATCATTGTGTATTCTCGGGTACATGATGGCATGGGCTACAAGAGAGGGCCTCATCAATATAGGTTCTCACTAAGGTTGAAAATATTGGATTGTGTCATATCACATGGAATGGAATGGAAATCAATTAGGATAATCGGGAATCTCTATCACAAACTACAATTTTCATGTCACCTGTATAAAAAATTATCATGTGTCAGTTTGTATCATTGATACTTTCTGACACAAACACATGGTACCATAACGTAACATTGAGACAATTTGATGCAGGACATGAAATTCAAATATGATGTGCAAGATTTTTAAGCTTAAGATCACATTAGTTCAGAAACAATTACACAAATTCCATATCCCACCCCACACAAAAGTTCAAACTTTCAATCAAAGGGAATCTATGCGGGTCCAGACCTACACATGTTAGGGATGGATCAATAAAAATTATGAACTAAACGACACTCAAAGGGAAGTAAATTCATCCACACATGCACAACAATCTGTCCCTAATCCAAGAGATTCATAGGTTTCAGTTCAGAGAACCCTGGGATTGGAAAAATGGGCAAACAAATTAAAAATAATGCAATTTAGGGTTAAGGTTATGGAAAGTAAGTATGAGAGAGATAAAAGTGGTGGAAAATCTGAACCTGACGATAGTCCATGTGTGTGGACAGCGGGCCAGACCTGATGCACGTGCGCAGGGGCCTAGTCGCACGTGCGAGAGGGCCCCGAATCTGGAAACCAATTCCTTGAGTCTGGTCGACCATGGCTAGGCTCCAAAACCCCCAATTTTTGGGCCGATCCGATGTGCGGTATGTGCGTGGTGCTCCGTTGAAGTTTTAGCCCTCCTGTAGGATCAAATTCTAAAATTTTGCTGTACAAAGAAAAATTGCTGTAATAAAGGATGGATTTAAGGCGTACATGATTGTAGGAGATGAGAAGTATGGATGGTAGAAGATGGGAGCCAATCGAAATAAATGTGGCTTCGCACCATGGTAATCAGCCCTTCGAGGAAGGGAGGGTTTCACACCCAATTAGATTTCCATAACTCAGAAGCTCAGAGGAGTAGAAAAACGGTGAAATTTTTATTAATATTCAATAATAAAAAAGACTTCTAGGGGTGCCTATTTATAATAAAACCCTATATCCCAAAACTCGCGCCATGTGCACAATCTATTACTTGGCGATGAATTAATAAAAAAAATAATTAATTAAAGTAATCTAAACCGTCCATGATACTCTTAATGACAATTATAAGCAAAACATAAAATACAAGATTAATTAGACTAGTGAGCCACGATCATGAGAACCTATGATGGGTTTTACATGGCTATCGGGTCCACTCCAACGAACCAAAACGCAATCCTCTAACTAGAAGGCCTTCCTTGGACGTCATCATCGATCCAGATCGATGGTGGGGCCCTCCTCCTTGCATACGTGTGTAGGGGGCGTGTGTGTGATGTCCCCATCAACTCTTCCCACTGCGATTATTTCACCACTGACGAAACAAAACTCTTGAACTATTGCAAGATATCAGGATCAAGTCTCTAAAGCTCCTCCTCAGTGAGCCACATATTGTCTGAAGCTGGGCGTGACTTCCATTTAACCAGGTACTTTTGAAACCTGTCATCCGACGTTGATACTATCTGATGGTCCAGAATATCCTGTATTTCCTATTTGGGTGTAGGAATGTTAGGTATGAGAGGGAGAGACTGGGAAGAAAGGTCGGGAAGAGGCCATGGATCAAGGGACAGATATGGGGAATCAGGATGGGTGGGCGAAGGCCGGACAAAGTATCAGTGGTCCACTGAAAAGCAACTAGATCCTTTACATTAAATGTGGAACTAATTCCTATTGAAGGTGGAAGATCTACCACATACGCATTGAGACCGTTTCGTTTTATAATTTTAAAGGGTGTTATTTACAAACAGCCTCCTAAGAATACCGCTCAGGCCTAATGCGAACCATCACAGAGTCCCCTATATTGAATTCCTTAAAACATTTATGTTGGTTTGTAGAAAATTTGTAATGTTCATTACTAGTAGTGATCTTTCTTCTAATTTTTTAATGCAATGAATGAATGTGACCCGCAAATGACTGCAGACTCTTATGGTCTTTGGGACAGTGACATAGAGACAAGATCAATAAGCTTTCTAGGCTTATAACCAGTAACGACTTCAAAAGGACTCAGACCTGTAGTGACTTAGATCCGCCAAATCTGCCTTGAATGCAGTAACAGATGGTTGCCTAAGGGACGATTCTATAAAGAAGTGTGCAAGTATGGGGAATCTGTCTTCCACCTCGCATTACCACTCATTCTTGTCAGCCGTGGCTTCTCCAAACCCTAGCTCCCCTTTGTCCGATCCACTCTGCAATCCGGCACCGGTCGTGGGAGGATACATGTTCATTGATCTCGTGAATGTGTTGTGCTCGTCGAATCGCCGCGACGAACGGAAGAAAGGTCAGGAGATTTGAGATGAATTGGGATGTAATTCGATGCACCTTAAGGAGGTCCATGGTCTCTATTTATAATTAATTTTGAGGGCTATTACAGGAAATATACATAGTAACTGAATATTGTTAGGCTAATTATAGTGTGTACAATTGGACCAAGCTTATCTATATAGACACCAGGATTTGCATGATCCTTATCTATAGACATCAGGGTATGCATGATCACGAGTTGCCTTACGAGGTGAATCAATGAGATTTTCTCCTCGCATGCATCTTCTCTAACAGTCTGTTTCTCTATCTTTGTTTTTTTTTTTAAAAAAAAAATATTTAATTTTTGGATTTTTTTTAGAATAGGGTTTGTTGACTTTTTATAATTCCATTGTATTCTGATTATTCCTATTTTTTTAATTAAATTTTGCAAGGTTGAGGATTCTAGGAATCGCTGATTTATTTTTTCCGTTTTAGATCCTTTTATACACACACACACACACACACATTTTCTGATTATTGTTATTATTATTATTATTTGGTTCTGTTTCTGTTTTTATTTTTATTGTTTCTATGGTATTTTTTTTTTTTTTTTTTTAATTTTTGGGAAATCTAACATGGGACTGGTGCATAATCTTGCTTATTATCGTTGTGCGTTGTGTTATAATAGTGATCTGGACGGCTTGTCTACTGGGCTACACTATGGATGTGCTATGGCCCCAAAAATCACCAGTTGGATGATGATCGTAATCATCCGACCATTTTCATCCAAATGGAATGCCGGTGACATTTGTCATTGAACGGCAAAAACGTCCAGGGGTTGGACTGCACATATTACTTTTCAAGCAGTGGCCCATATACACTGGGTACACCAGATGAGGTGACATTTGTCATTGAACGGCAAAAACGTCCAGGGGTTGGACTGCACATATTACTTTTCAAGCAGTGGCCCATATACACTGGGTACACCAGATGAACAGTCAGTATTAGTAGGCTGAGTGTAAAGGATAGATGAATTACTCTTCTTATTTTTATTTCATTATTGTTGGATTTATCAATTCTTAGAAATGTATGAGTTTTTTTTTTTTACCGGTGCATCTACCAATATATATGGATTCTTATAAATATTTCAACTCATTTATTTTCTAATCTCTCCTTTAACATAAGATTTCAGTTATTTGTCTATTACTCCTTATTTCCATGTATTTACAAACGCACAAGTCATTTACCTCCATTTACTCCCATCCAAATGTCCCTAATTGCGTTCTAATTACAATTATTTCCACCATTTCAACTATAAGATTACCATAATTATAAAAATAGTGTTAAACTAACACCTATTCAATTTCCCAAGTTCAAAAGAAAATTCAACGGAGGCTGGGCTCACGATCGAGATAGTGTGCGGGGTCACCCCAAGATAGTGTGGACGTAACTGTGGGCCCCACTTTGATGTATGTTTTCTATATCTACACCGTTCATATGTTTAGCCAGATCATTTCAGGGCATGAACCCAAAAATGAAATAGAAGGTGTACTATATTACGGGAAAATAGTGTTGATTGAACATTCCACCAATAAAAACCTTCTAGGCCCACCATACTGTTTTCACAGTTTTTATTTGTCATCCAACCTGTTGATAGGGTCACTCAAAACTGGATTAAGGGAAAAATAATAATGATCAAATTGATCCAAAACTTTTTTATGGCCCACAAGAAGTTTTTATCAGTCAATCACCACTGTTTCCTATGGTATGTTACAATTGTGATTCTGATCTACTTCATTTTTTGTCTCAAGCCCAAAAACAAACTGGAAAAATGGATGGACGAATCGGATATGGAATATATACATTAAGGTGTGTCCACGCTAAGTGCCGCACAATCCAATGTAAGACTGCCGCTCCTAATCCGCTTCCCAATTCAACCTTCTGCATTCAAATGCTTTTATTCCAATCAAGTATTTGAACCGTCACTGATGTCTTCAGTTCTGCTTATTTCAAAAATGACTCCAGAAGACACTTCTCGAGTGACATAGACATAGCCACCCAGCTCTTACTGATTATGTGCATGGTTGCAATCACAGCGATCCTGTCACAATTTAAGAGATGATTGGATCGAGTCAGAAGGTAACAATGTCGTGGATGGCAACAACACAACCAACGAAATTGAAAACATGTTTGGAAATTAGTACCTACCTGATGGTTAAGCGATAACATCTAATAGTTGAAAAGCAAGGGTAAGAAATGATTCAAAGCTATATGATGAAGTTTGGTTGGAGGAGAATCCGGTTGCATGTAAAAAGAGTTTAGATAAGCTAATATTTGTATTTTATTTCATCCATGTCTCCGTGAACTTATGAACAATTTCAATGACAAATAGACATCACTGTGCACCCTATGAAGGTTTCAATGGCATATGACATTATTCCGCTATTTTGTTTGGTGTGGTCCAATTGAGCTTTGGATCTTCTTCAAATTTGAGTTCATGCCCTAAAATTATCTGGAAAAAAATAGATGTACGGTGTGGATAAGACATACATCATGGTGGGCCCACAGAGCTTACTCAGTAGACTATATTCAATCCGGCCCATTAAGGTTTGCAATTGCATTTAGATAATTATCCACGATAAAGTTAAACACCTATCCTTCGTTTTTACTAAACCCACCTGCCCTATCTAGCTCCAGAAGAGAGGTTCGACACCTCTCTTGATGCTACACACCCTAGCAAATCAGAACTCGACCCCAGCCAGCCCATTCACATATAGGCCGATCATACAGCGCCTGGCGGTGACAGAAGTATTGTATCAGGATGATTTTGTTCCTATAGTTTATGCAAGTAATATTAATTCTATGAACGGTTTGGATGGCATATAAACATCATGGTCAGCTCCGGGAAGGTGGACGTTGTGTTTCCGTTGTTTTGTTCCCGTTGTTTTGTTCGTATGGTCCACCTGATTGTTGGGTCTGTGATTTTTTAAATCCTCTCAATTATGGTATTACAAAACAGATGAACAGAGTATATTTGTTACGGACATCTTTGTGAACCCCACAACCCTGCTTTCAAAATTTTTGTGTCAGAAGCTATTAACTCAAAAGAGAAGTATTCAGAAATTGTGTACTCTGATTTGAGTAGTTTTTTTATATATGACCCACCAAATCTACAGTTGTGATGAACAATTGGACCACAATGGCTCAATCCAGTTACTAATGGACATCCATGATCATCTCATTAGTGTAATTTTCAGCCAGTGACCCACCCTCTTGATAGAGTAGCAGTGAACAAACATATAAAAAAAATTGGAGATTGATCCAGCCACCAAATCACGTCCTCATGTGAATTTTCAAAATGAAACTCTCCTATTCAAATTCAAGACAGAGCACACTTCTCTTGACTTTTGCTATCTATTCTGTATAGAATAATCCCACATCATCTAACAATCAATCTATGTATGACTTGCAAAAGAAACAAATTTGAGATATAAGTGAGCAATGATAAGAATTGCGTGGATGATAAGAATTGCATGGATGTGGAATTAGGTCCACACACCATCTGATTGGCAGATTATACAAGCTATATTGAGCTCAATGTTGATATATATTTTTTATTATTTGGACGGATTGGCCCTGTTTTTTGAATGGGCAAAAATTGATGGCTGATTGGCCCTAATTTGTGAATGGACCACGATTGGCCCTGGTTTTTGAATGGACTAAAATTGATGGCTGGTTGCCCTTAATTTTTAAATGGGCCACGATCACCATACAGAAGTGGCTGCCCCATGACTCAGTCAAGTCCAATCTAGATTGAAAATAAGGGCTAACTCAGCCGATTCACAACTCAACTGAGTCAGCCCAAGTCTACTGTCTTTAAACCAGGGTCTGGAGTCTGCTAAAAGATGGATCACAAGCAATAAAACATGGTACACAAGGCATGGTTCTTTCTGTGACTGACATGTCACATTCTTAGAAATCTGATCTGGTGTGACACTGAGTCAGTAATATAAATAAGGGTGACTCAGCTGAGTCAAGACACAGCCTGACTTAGAACTGAATGAATTGGTGAAGTCACTTAGTCTTAAAACACTAAAAGATGGTCCACAGATGATAAATTCATCCATGAGTAGCACTTGGATATTTTTACCCCTGCAATTAGTCTACCAGAGAATTTGAAAACCTTGCTTATATTTGATGCGTGTCCCTTCAATTATGAGTATTTTAGTCATTTTCATTCTTTTTCTTGAGAGTAGCCTGCACCCATCTGTCCAACATAAAAGTACATGGGCCCACAATGATGTCTATGTGAAATCCATCCTGTTCATCAGTTGTAGTATCTCATTTTAAGAGGTGAGCCAAAAACCTAGGCAAATCGCCCACTGTTGAAACTACTTTAGCTGTTCTCTTTTTCTCTATTTGTGTGTGGCCCGCCGTGATAGCACTATCTCCCTCCAATCTCTCTTGACCTTCCTCTCTCTATGTAGAGCTGTACAAGAACCAAGTTAGCTCTCTCGACTCTACTTGAAAAAGTTTGATTAGACTCGGTTTGAAACCGAGTTCAAGTCGAGTTTAGTTGATTTTTTGAGGTCGTAAAAATTTTCAACTAAGTTCAAGCTTGCCCGAGCTCGAACTTAATTCGAAATTTTTTCAACCTCAACTCGAATCAACTCAGTGATTCAGTTATTTTGGTGTTTGATGAAATGACTCAACGAAGTGTTTTTTCGTGCGCATACATTCTCTGCAGGATTGACAAATGGTGAGGAAGAAATGGATATGAAACAAATTACTACAAAAAAAAAAAAAAAAAAAAAATTAAAAAACAAACAAACTTCACATTATAAAACTACTCTTAGATCATGATTTTGATGTTGCCCGTCCAGTGTTTGATGAAATACGTGTATGCTATTGCTATTGTTTTTCATTATGTGAAAAATTAAAAATGTGATGTATGTGTTTGAGAAAATGCCATATAGGCTTGAACTTAGGTCAAACTCACCCAAGCTGCTAACTAAACCGAGCTGAGTTGGCCAGTTAGGCTCAAGGACCGAGTCAAGTTCAGTTCGAGTTGGCGTTAGCTACTTGCTGAATTGTGCCAAGCCCGACTTGGTTTGACAAGTGTACAGCTACATCTCTATTTGTGCCACACATGCCATACCCCTTAATACAAATGGGGAGAAATGCTAAGGGGATTTAGGTGAGGAGATTGAAGTTGCAAGCGGCCAATATATGCAAATGTTGTAGGTAAAGCATCCATGCCAATCGGGAGGTGGGTCCAACCACAAACATTCCTCGTGAAATTAGCTAGGTCCACAATCATACGTGTGTGTGTGTGTGAAAACAGGGAGAATTAGTGAAAATAATACGGATGGTTGAGCTTGAATTTTGGACCAAGATAAGACCTGACAAATGTCCAAAATCTCCCACGTGCTAACTTGTCATGTGGAACCATAGTTCCCTGTGAGCATGCCACTGGTGTAGGATTTCTGTATCATACAAATGGTAGTTAGAAAACATTCAGTGCTTAAATGAAAAACTTACTCTATATATATATATATAAACAGCCCCAGAAGTTTATTATATGTATTTAAAAACTTCTCATTGAATGCAGTAAGTCATTAAAAAAAAAATAAAAAAAAAATTGTTGAATTTTGATAAAAATATTTATGTCAACTTTCAAAAATGATAAAATTATACTTCAGATATAGTGACGTGGCTTCTCATTGGTTCATGTCACGGTCAATGACTCATCTCAACCAGAAAGTTCCTGTGCTAGGATGCTAGGTGGGGCCACTGTGATGTTAGTGAGAAATCCACCCTGTCTATCCATCTTATGAGCCCATTTTAAGACATGCGACGGAAGATGAGGTGCATGTAGAACTCAAGTGGCTCGCATGAGAGGAAAATATGAGGATTCAGTTACTACTGTCGAAACATTTTTATGGCCATAAAAGTTTCTTATCAAGGTAAGTTTATTTGTGTTTTCACTTCATCACGAGGGAATGACCTTTTGGTTTTGATGGCATATAAACATCGAGTAGAGCCTGGGAAGATTTTAAGGGCAAGAAACTCTTTCCCTAGGTTTTCCTCTCGTATGGCCTACTTGGGCTTTGGATCCACCTCATTTTCCATTGCATGTCCTAAAATAATCTCGCAAAATAGATGGGCGAGGTGGATTTATTACCAACATCAGGGTGGGCCCCACCTATCATCCCAACCTAGAAACTTTTTGTGAAAGGCGTAAGAGGAATGACTTTTAACATGTGAAACTCATACAGACCCCAAAATGATTTTTGTTTTATATCCACACCGTTCATCAATTTTTACAGATCATTATAAAGAATGAGACAAAAAATGAGGTACGTCCAAATTTTGAATGGACCACACCACATAAGGTAGTGGGGATTGAATTATTACCATTGAAACCTTCTTTAGGGTCCGCTGTGAGGTTTGTTTGCCATCTAACCTCTTTAGAAGGTTACACATACCTAGATTAGGGAAAACACAGATATTATCTTGATCAGAGCCTCCTGCAATCCCAAGAAGTTTCCAATTCCTACTGTTTATGTAGTGTGGCCCATTTGAGCCTTCGATCTTCCTGATTTTTTTTCTTATTCCATAAAATGATATGAAAAAATGGATGGACAATCATGTGGGTCCCACGGAAGTTCCTCATGTCTAAAAGGATAAAAATATTGATAGGCTGAATGAATTATTTCATTACTCTTTGTAATATAGATATACACATGTTTATATATTTTACAGAATCAATCAAATATTATCCTAACTAAATATAGTTAGTGATAAGCATGGAAGAGATTTTTCAGAATCAATCAAATATTATCCTAACTAAATATAGTTATAGATAAGCATGGAAGAGATTTGTTGCTAGCTGGACTGATTTGCTGTGCTGGACGGAATCTTGGATGGTGTATTCTCTAGATACCCCCGCAAGATGGTGCTCCCATTGGAGACGCCAATCTTGGACCGAAGAAGAGATAACCGTTGGGAGACGGTGGTTTGGTGAGAGCATCACCAAGCTGATCAGCAGTGGTAACATGAGCAACACGAAGGAGGCCTTGAGATATTTTGTCACAAACAAAGTGAAAGTCGATAGCAATGTGTTTCATGCGAGAGTGAAAGTCGATAGCCATGTGTTTCATGTGAGAGTGAAAAATTGGATCTGCGCACACATAATTTGCCCCCACATTATCACAATAGATAACGGGTGGTTGAGAGACTGGAACTTTGAGTTCATATAGTAGCGATTGAATCGAAGTGAGTTTAGCAGTAGTGGAGGCTATGGCTCGATACTCGGCTTCGGTGGAGGAGTGAGCAACTGAATGTTGTTTGCGGGAGCTCCAAGAGATGGCATATTACCACCAAGATAAATAATATATGCAGTGGTGGATGTGCGATCATCAATATTGCCAGCCCAGTCAACATCCGAGTAGGCATAGAGAGAGTTGGGCATGTTCCGCCGAAGGAATAAACCATGAAAAATAATACCTTTGAGATAGTGCAGTAAGCACTTGGCTGCTGTTCAATGTAAATCCGTAAGATTATGTATAAATTGAGAGAGTTTGTTGACGGCAAAGCATATGTCCTGACGAGTGAGAGTGAGATATTGTAATGCCCCTATGACACTGTGATATTGGGTAGCATTGGCCGGAGGAGAGCCATCACGAAGTGTAAGTGAACCAGTGGTCGGAAGAGGTGTGCTAATGTCCTTGGCTCCATCCATATGAGTCCGAACAAGAAGATCATGGATGTATTTGTGTTGATAAGGAAAAGACTGTTGGTAATGTGAGTAACCTCAATCCTGAGAAAGTAGTGAAGTGACCCCAAATCTTTGACAAAGAACCGCTGGGAGACAACATCAATGAAGCTAGAGACAAAACTTGCAATACTGCCTATAACTAGTAGATCATCAACGTATACAAGAAAATATATGATAGCACTGTTACAGGTATAAATAAAGAGTGAGGTGTCTGATTTGGCATTGGTAAATTCAAAGGAGAGCAAAAAGGAACTAAGCTCTTGGTACCAAGCGCGTGGGGCTTGCTTGAAGCCATAGATTGCGCGCCGAAGCTTACAAACATGGGAGGGAAGTGTCAGATCAGTGAACCTCGGTGGTTGAGACATATAAACCTCCTTGGAGAGGGAGCCATGAAGGAATGCATTATTTACATCAAGTTGATATATTTTCCAACTGTGGTGAAGGGAAGGCTAAGTACAATCTGAATAGTAGTGGGTTTTACAAGCAGACTGAAAGTCTCAGTGTAGTCAATGCCCAGACATTGTTGGAAGCCTTTGGCGACGAGGCGAGCTTTGTAGCGATCAATGCAACCATCTGGACGGTGTTTGATACAAAACACTCATTCGCAGCCAATAAGATTTTGAGAGGAGTGAGAGGGAACAAGATCCCACGTGCCGTTGCGGAGCAGGGCATTAAATTCATTGGACATGGCACGTCACCAGTGGGGTGCACGAAGAGTCTGTGTGACACAAGTGGGCTCAAGCATTCTGGTAGGCTATGCTTGGTGGTGACATTAAGGAACTTGAGATTGGGTTTGAAAATATTATGTTGGGCACGAGTGGTCATGGAATGAGCGTGAGGTGGGGAGAGATAGGGCTCAACCACGGGTTGAGATAGGGGTTGAAATAGGGTAGGCTCAGATTCAGGATGGTTGAGAGGGGCTGGGTTAGGTGAATCAAAAGGCACTGAGGGTGATGTAGGAGAAACACATGGAGGAGATAAGTCCGCAACACTAATAAGTGGAGGCGTGGGATATGAAGGCATAGAGGTATTAAGGATAGGTAGCCCATGAGTTGAGGAACCATGCAAGACGGGTACACGAATAATAGGCACTGATGTTGTATCGTGATGAGGAAGCCAAGCAGTGGATGAAGTTGATGAAGATGGATAGGAGGAAGAAAAGGAAGGATATGAAAATACAGATTCATCAAAGATGATATGACGTGAGATAAATACGCGGTTGGTGGAGGGATCAAAACATTTATATGCACTTTGAGTGAGAGAATACCCAAGGAACACACATGGGCGAGAACGAGGGTCTAGTTTATGGCGAGAGTAAGGGCGGAGCCATGGATAACATAGACAACCAAACATACGTAACTTGCAATAATTGGGGGTGTCACCAAAGAGAGCAATGAAGGGGGAATTATTATCAAGAATAGGTGTGGGAAGACGATTTATTAGGTATGCTACAGTTTGAAAAACATAAGACGAAAATGAAAGTGGTAGGGAGGAATTATGAAGTAAGGAGAGTCCGGTTTCAATAAGATGTTGGTGTCGATGCTCAACAAGGCCATTGTGTTGAGGCGTGCGGGGTGGAGTAGTTAAGTGCGTGATGCCATAACTAGAGAGAAGAGAACCGAGTTTTTTATGCTCATCCCCGCCATCGGAGTAAATGAAGACAATTTTAGTTTTAAAATAATTTTCAACTGTAGCTTTAAATGTTGGAAAAAGAGAATAAACATTCGATTTATTTTTGAGAGGATACAACCACACATATTTGGTAAAATGATCAACAAAAATAATATAATATTTAAAATTATCCATTGATTCAATTGAAGTTGGTCCCCATACATCAGTGTAAATGAGATCAAGCGGATCACGACTTTTAAGAGAAGATGCATGAAACGGAAGTTTATGGCTCTTAGAATATTAACAAGAGGAATACAAGATAGAGATAGTAGACGAAGATGACAAGGGTAAAGAAAACTGCTTGACAAGATATTGAAGGGTGGGAGACGACGGATGACCAAGTTGTTTGTGCCAGTCTTGCATGGGAGCCTTGACACCAATCATGGCAAAGGGCTGAGCAACAGCCATGTGCACACTCGTAGGCCATTCATATACATCGTTTTTATTCGGGCCGCGGATGAGAATCTCCCCCGTGAGCATGTCCTTGACAAATAAATGAGAGGAAAAAAAAAATCAATAGATGTAAGATTAGTTTTACAAAATCAAGAGACAATGATAATATTTTTTTTGTATAGAAGGGACACATAAGGTATTGGATAAAGTAAAGGATTTGGAAGGACTAGAGAGATGTAGATCCAGAGTGAGTAATACATAAACTTGAGCCATCACCAATAACAATATTGTCGGGTCCATCATAGGGGGAGTGAAGAGATAAATTTTGCAAGTCAGAGGTGACATGGTTTGTTGCAGCAGAGTCAACAAGCCAAGGTTGAGAAGCAGAAAATCTGGTGGCTGTGCAGTTGGTTGTTGGTTCCGAATGGAAGAATTGACGAGCCTGAGGGCATCGTTTGGTAGTGTGGCCCTGTTGATCACATAGTTGACAGAACCCTTTGTAGCCACAGCCTTGAGAGAGGTTGGTCCACTGATTTTGATTGTATGTGTTCCCTTGATTGGTATGATGCGAGAAGTGATTGGAATGAATGGAGAGCCTTGATTAGCAGGGAACTGAAATTGTTGGGATCGACCACGAGTACCACCACTATTGGTGGGAAAATGGTGAGGAGAATTGTTGCTTGTATGGTGAGTTGCAATGGCGGAAAGCACTGGGGATTCACTGCGGGCTTCTTGTCGTTTGAGATAGGCTTCATAATCAACAAGTTTATCGTGTAGATCTTCAAAGGAGATGGAATTTTTCCGAGCACGAATGTCAGCAGTGATTTCTTTAAATTCATCACCAACTCCATTGAGGATCTGAATAAAAATATCATCATCATGTATAGGAATATCAATGAGAACTAACTCATCAGAGATGACTTGAGGGTTTGCATGTATTCAGTAATAGACTTACCATCATGGGGTTGAGTGAGTCGTTCCTTGAGACTCATAACATGTCAGCGAGAGCGATTTGCATAAATGCCTTTAAGTTTGTCCCATGCTTCTTTGGAGGATTTGCTAGATGCAATTAGGGTCCCAATTGAGTCAGAGACTGAGATACGGATAGCATATAACAGAAGTTGATCTTGGCGCTTCCAAATAATTGATGTAATTGAGTTGTCACAAGGACATGGTTTTGAGCCATCTATGTAACCTATTAGGTCATAACCAATCAAGAAAGAATCAAATTGGGTACGCCATGTTGGATAGTTTAAGGGCGTGAGTTTGAGAGGGAGTTGTGTATTAGCAACTGTGATCAACGACACGTTTGAATCAAAGGAAGCTACAACAGATGTAACCATGGGAGTTGTGGTGATTGATTTTTGTGCAGCCATTGATGAAGAATCAAGGTTTCTCGTTGGAGATGAAGGCTCTGATACCATAAAAGGACAAAAATATTGTTTGGTTGAATGAATTATTTCATTACTCTTTGTGATATATATACACACATGTTTATAGATTTTACAAAATCAATCAAATATTATCCTAATTAAATATAGTTATAGATAAGTATGGAAGAGATTTTTCAAAATCAATTAAATATTATTCTAACTAAATATAGTTACAGATAAGTATGGAAGAGATTTGTTGCTAGCTGGACTGATTTGCTGTGCTGAACGGAATCTTAGATGGTGTATTCTCTACAATGTCAACCCGTCCAGTTTTCTTCTGATTTTATAGATCACTTTAGGGCATTATTTAAAAATTGAAACATATCCAATTATTAGGTGGACCATACCATAGAAAACAGTTGTGATTGGCCATTAATGAGCCACAAGAGTTTTGGATCAAGGTTATATTTGTTTAACAGATTGGATGGCCAATAAAAACTAATGAAACATTAAGGTGAGCCCTATGAAGTTTTTAATGGTAAGGTGTTCATTCACCACTATTTCCTGGAGCATGGAACACGTGATTATTGGATCTTATTAATTTTTGGTATCACACTATAAAATGATTTGAAAAAACGGATAAAGAATGCACACATCAAGGTAAGCCCCACTGTACGGGCTGCACCGTCTTGGGTGAGACCCTAATCTGCTCCCCCTTTGTTTTTTTTTGTTTTGTTTTTGGGTTAGCTTGTTAGTACTCACCCCCACTGTCAGCATACACTTCCTGTTAGCTACCCCCACTAGCTCCCCTGCATCACATAACAAGCAAGGAAATTTTCTGAAATGTGAAATTTATGTGGGCCCATGCTGATGTATTTATTAGATCCATACCTTCCATCCATTTTTTTTTTTTTTAAAATTTTATATCATTATAGAATGCGAACCCAAAAATGATATAAATCAGATTTCTTACGGATACAACTTTTGTCACCCTAAGCATTCAGTCCCCACTGTTTCGTGTGGTATGGCTCACACGATTTTTAGATCTGCCTGAATTTTAAAATAATGTCCTATTGTGGACTTGCAAATTAGATGGACGGAGTGGATTTGTCACGTACATCTATGTGGGCTCCACATGGTCCGAGCATAGAATCTATGTGCCGGGGTCATAAGCAATATGTCAATTGGGTAGGTAAAGATGGACGGTTTTGTCTAGGGATCTGTGGGGCCCACTATGATCTATATGTTTTATCCATGACATCCATCCATTTTGACAAATAATTTTAGGGCATGACAAAAAAAAAGAAGAAGAAGAGGCGGATGGAAGGCTCAGGTTACACCACAGGAAGTAGTGGGGATTGAAAGCTTGCCATAAGATGGTGGATAATTTTTCCTTATTTCGTATAATTATTTAATTTAATGGTACCTAGTGCTTAATATTTTCAAAGGGTTATGATTACTCTATCAAAAAAGAGTACAACACATGGTCTATTAATTAAGGGGTCATGTTTGATAGATACACATGGATGTGGAATAGTTTTGCCAAATTTGATGGGAAAGAATAACATATATATTTTGTCTCATATTCTCCAAAAGATATAAATTGAGACAATAGGGACAAGTGAGAGTAATTGTGAATTTTCATATGTGAATTACCAAATGAATTTTGAGTACTCATAAGTACATAAGTTCAGCAGCTTAATCTTTCAACAGCTAAATTAATTTTCAAACTTTATTTTTCAGTTTACCAAACCGCACCTCAATGATCACTCAATGCGAATTTCATTTTATCCCTCTCATAAGGTTGGTGAGACCTATATATGGAGTCATTCCAAAAGTTGGCTCACTCAATGTGCCAAATTTATTACCCTTTTGCTAATTGATCTTTTTTGTTGGGGTCTTATTGTCTGCATGGTAGGGACAACTACTTTTCTTTCATGCCATTGGAATGTCGGAAATAAAACAAATATAAAATGTATAAATAACTTCATAAATTTTCATCATGCACATTATTTTTAAAGTTATTCTAAGGAAATAATGTATGTTTTTATTTTTATTTTTTTTAATGCTAGTTTTGAATCGTTGAGAATTATTAATTTAGTGAAAGCCCTAACTTGCAAGTTAGATTGTTCTGCATTATTAATTTATATTTGACACTTATAACTTGTTATTTATTAATTTTCTATTAATTGTATTGGATATTTGCTTATTTGTCAATTTTTATTTTTATGTGTGGTTTTTTTGTTAATGATATATTATTAGATTAAGAAATAAGTACGTGAAGAATACTTTAAAGTAATAACATGAGATACTGGAGTATAACTAATAAATAATAAATAATAGGTACAAAATAAAATTTTGATTTATTTGATTCCATTTTATAATTTTGATTTAATATTTTTATTAGGATTTTTTCTTTATAGGTTCAGTTGAAATTCTGGAGAGTCTGCCATTGAGCCATTAGTAGGTACCCTGCACTCACCAACATTGTCCTATAAGAGAGAGTTCGGCTTCTCCTCCAAGGGAAAAACTTCATGTGGTCACACCATGGACATTCATATGTTTTGGATGGTTTAATTTTAGTTACTTACACAACCAATTTCACAGTGAAAGTATATCAAACATCATACTCTACCAGAGATTCAAAGCTCGATCTCATGTGTGGGTCACATGTGAACCATAGATAGGCCAGGTGCTGTGATTTAAAGGTGTAGATTATTTCTTCTATTCTAAGGGATAATGAGATTATTTGCTGCTTGGGCGAATGTTTATATAGTAAGCTCTGACCCTGTTTATCCAAGTAGGTTCCATTAGGATTTCGTATGATCGATCCAAGCATGGATGACCTATATTAAAAAATTTACAGAGATTGAAAGATCAACTCCTGGAATTTTAGCTTTTCTTTGTTAAAATGAACCATTGTTATGCTTTATTTTGTAATCATTTAGGCCCCTGGGGGTTTTAGATTTGGGAAAAGCGAAGCCGTGCAAAGGCCTCCCCATGGAACTTGTCAAGTGCCTCAGCGAAACTGACCATGTCAATGTCCAGATACGCTCATACGGGGACTGTGCTGGAGAAAAAGTGCATCTATATCAAGCATGTTGGACTAAGGGACACATATTTCAATTGCAAGAGAGGCCAGGTTGACATGCGAGCTCAAATACGCAGAAGCACTTTTTTAGAAGTTTTATGTACGGCCACATAATGTAACTTGTTTTTTTTTTTGTTTTTCTTAACGTGACTACTGTACCAATAGCTAAAACTGGAGATATTAACTTTTGAGTACTTTGCTTAGTTGGGGCTCCTTCGGATTAAAAAAAAATAATGAAAAAATAAATAAATTTAGTCCCTGGCCACCTGTTAAAGGTTTCAGACGTTTCCAATCTGGGCAATTTAGTACATGGCCATTCATAAATAGGCTTTTCGTATGAACGGTTCAATTCGAATGACTGAATAATGAGCCCAATTATACAAAATGACAGACATAACAGTGTTGGATCAAAATCTTGTGGGAGCACGGTAATGTACACATACAAAATTGTGTTAGTGCTAAATGTCAGAAGTTACTAACTCAAAAGAAAAAGTAGTACAAAAAGTGGGTGTTCTTCTTTTGAGTATTTCTTGGATATGGTCCACCAAATTCATGGTTTCAATAATCGTGAAGAGTAATTTAACTGTCATGGTTCAAACTAGTTACTGATGGAGAATCAGGATCATCTGATCAGTGTGATTTTCTGCAGGTGGGCGCATCCTCTCAATAGAGTCACGCTCATTAACACATGAGGGGTAGATATTGAATTTGTCCAATAAATTATGTTATCATATAAACAACAAAAATTAACCCATCTTTCTAATTCTCAATGTTCCCATCTTTTTATAATTGTATTTCTCTCCTATACTTGAAATAATCATACATGGTGAAATAAGAAATGTGTATAAAGAAATGTAATCTCCGACTTATATGAAATATGGAAATGCTATATGTATGGATATGAAATTGTGTTCATATGTCATATGATTGTATTTAAAACAGTGATGTTGAGCTCATTGATTATGTATTCAATTTTTATTTTTTATTTTTAATGGCTGATTGGCCTTGATTTGTGGATGGGCTAAATTTTTTCTTTTCTTTTTTTAATGTCTGATTGGCCCTGATTTGTGAATGGAGCCACGATGACCATACAGAAGTGGCCACCCCAGTATGAGTCAGATATAAATAGGGGTGAATCAGCTGATTCAGGACACAGCTTGACTCAGTAACGAATGGGTTGATGATTCACCGAGTCCTAAAACACTAAAAAGGGGTCCACACATGATAGATCCAGCCAAGAGTAGTTGCAGACAGTTTTACCCTGACAATTAGTCAACCAGAGAATTTAATGCAGGCTTATATCTGACATATGTCCTTTCAATTAAGGGTATTTGAATAATTTTATTCTATTTAAAAGTGGCCTGCACCCATGTGCATACACAAATTATCTTTTAACACAAAAATACAGGGACCCACCATGATGTCTATGTGAAATCCATTCTGTCCATCGGTTGCAAGTTGCAGTATCCCACGTTAGTATATGATCCAAAATTCCAAAGTAAATTAATCTAAATCTCAAGCGGGCAAATACCACCGAAAATAGTGGGATAGGTAGAGACGCCCAAGGTTGAAACTACTTTAGCCGTTCTCTTTTTCTCTAGTTGTATGTGTCTCAACCTAATTGTAACATTTTCCTTCAATTAACAGATCGCGTGCTGAGTTATGCAATACTAAGTAAACTTTGTGGGGCCTACTGTGATATGTCTTATCTACGCCATGGATCTCTTTTTTTTTTTTCAGATTATTTTTGGGCATAGCCTCAAAATGAAGCACATCTGAAGTTTAATCGGACTACACAACGGGAAACAGTCAGAATTGAACACATACCATTGAAAACTTCTTCAGGGCACAGAAGTTATATTCTTGTTTTGCTTTCAACAATATCTGTGTGACCTTAGGAAGAGTTCGGATGACAAATAAACATCATTGCAGGTCCTATGATTGTTTCAATGGTAGATGCCATTATTCCAACTATTTCGTGTGGTGTGGTCCACTTGGGCTTTGGATATATTTCAATTTTGGGCTCATACACAGAGTGGGTAAGACACATACATCACGTGGGCCCTACAAAATATACTTGGTATGCCATTGTCTCCCTGCCTTCGTCTCTGTGTGCCACACATGCCATACTCCTAATACAAAGGAGAAAATGCCAAAGCGGATTTAGGTGAGAAGAGATTAACGGGCGTTATGACATGTCATATGTTCGAATGTGGCAGGTGTATGATCCATGCCACTTGCGACGTGGGTCCCACCACAAACGTTAGTCCACTCATCATGCGTGTGAAATATGAAGAATTAGAGAAAATAATGTGGATGGTTGAGCTTGAATTTTTGACGCAGGAGGATAACTATTCCAAATTCACGGAACTTCTCTGGACTCCTCATAGAAGCTCCTCGAATCCACGAGAAAGAAAGCAAGCAAAATAGAAAATAAATTCTATAAAATTCGAGTTTGATTAATTAATCCAATAAATGAGTTCATAACCCTTTAAATAGGGATACCAAGCAATGAGAGAGAAATCAGAAGCAAACTATAACTAAAACTCGTAAAATTCGCAACTTAGTATATATTTATAGATAGTCGGGATGTCTACTAGTGCACAAGGCTTTCGGCTAAAAATAGTAAGTGTCCTATTTGGTTTTACCAAACCGTTCGTCTAATTATTCTAAGCTCTTTTCACGTTAAGCGCAACTCCTAAAGCCATCGGATGAAGAGTTATAATCAAACTAAAACTTACTATTTATAGTAAAAACAAAATTAAAACATGGAAACGACTATCGATCTAGGGGTATTTCAAAAATCCGGCTTACACAACTTGGCATAATAGGGTTGGTTGGCTAAAGTAGCTGGTTTAACCCCAAAATCATATTTTTTTACGGATGATAACTCATTCCAGATTGTGAGATACGCCCGATCTAAGGTCCGACAGTCCGGATCACTTCTGTTGTCGACCGGGCCTTTTTTGATCCATCTTGGCCATGAAACTGTCCGCAACCTACTTTACATTAGTCCCCTCCGCTTTAAAAGAACTCGTCCTTGAGTTCTCATCCTGCTCTGGTTCATGATACTCGATCAGGTCTGCGACGTTGAAAGTCCGTGAGATTGCCATGTCATCTGGAAGATCAACAACATAAGTGTTGTCATTGATTTTTTGAATGATTGAGACGATTCCAATCTTCTTATTTTTCAACTTGTTGTACGTCCCGGTCGAAAATCTCTCTTTGCGTAGATGGACCATAATGCGGTCGCCCACCTCAAACACTTTTTGTCACTGGTGCTTATCCGCTTGTTCCTTGTACTTTTCGTTTGAGGCATGTAGCTTGGTCTGCACTTTCGCATGGATGTCCATGATCTTGTCTGCCATATGTCACGCCTCAAACTCGGAAACTAGTCTCACAAAATTTTCGATCACCGAATCCGGCACCGACAACCTCTGTAATACCCCATTCTCGGCTCCCAATACTCATCCGTCAGGTTACGATTCTGGAATGCTACGAGAAGAATTTTCAACATCAATTTGATTCATAATAAGCATAACCAATAAACAACAACCAAAAACTCCATTACATTTCCACTATGATAAAAAACTTTATAAGTACAATGAGCATAAAGGAAAATACAATGATGATGAACAAAAAGCTCCAAGATGATCTGCAAAATGCTCATGCCTCAACGTTGCCGCGCCTTAACGTCACCTACACGCAACGGTTGTTCATAAGCTTATGAAAAGCTTAGAGGGTGGTGAAAGTGTGTGTGTAAGATTATAATATAATATCAGAGTAATGTGGAATGTGTTGATGGATCCATGAATACTATTGGTCGTACCAAGGCCATGCAATGCAAGATATGAATGATGTCGGCCATACCAAGGCCATGCAATGCGAGGTGCAACTCAAGCATACAAATCCTCATCTAAGTCCACATATCAATACAACTCAACTTTGAGATATCACCAGGGTCTAGTACACTCAAAATCAGATTTTCGCCCCATCGCGGGCAATAAGGTAAGTGGAAGGGACCTCATTATCCGCTTGTCAATATCGGGCTCGGCTCGTCAATAGCGGACCCATTCCTCGAGCTGGTCAGACTCAGCCTAGCTTTGCCCCTTCACTCGGGGGAGGGGGGGTAAGGCGGCACCCCATTCCAACCTACCACGACACAGTGGAAAGCGCGGCCTTCTGGTAATCGGCATTCAACGCTCATGTACCCACTCGGTTTAGACGTTGGAGCAACCTCTTGGTACCATAAGGGTTTAAGGCCTTTCACTCAGGAATATCTATAGCACCCCATATAGAATAAGATTTTCGGTATCCAATCCTACTAACCACGATACGCCTGTGGAGGCTACAGCCTTGATGTCGTTAGGGCGTACAGTAACCACGTCACACAATGCGAAATGTATGAATCACACTATCTAGTCATGCGGCAATCCTACATGTATCGTGCGCTCATGTGGGGCAACATTGCCTAACCGTGAGCCCCTAAACAATCTGTCCAAAGGCATATTCTATGATCAGTCACTTCTCATATCAAGCATACATATGATGCGTATGATCATGAATCTTGAAACTATACTAAACATGTTATACGGTGATGGATGTTATTCATAACGAAGATGGGCCTAGATGGCCTACAAGTATGGGCCTAACAATGAGCCATACGGAGAATTTTAATGCGGACATTTAACCAACATTATTCTTACAATGTGGACGTCAAACCAACATTGCTCCCAAGGCACGACCATCATAAACATCATTACATAAACAATGTTAGGATCATACATTGCAATAGACCTTAGGTACATCCCATTGGGCCTTAAATACATCAAATGAGCCATATCATATGGGCCTTATATTCATTAAGTGGGCCACATCAATGGGCCGCACCAATGGGCCATAACCCATGGGCCTTGTAACGCATCAAAATGGGCCTTGTAACATGGGCCTTATATATATATCAAAGTGGGCCTCAACCATGGGCCACAAATACATCGAATGGGCCTCATAACATAGGCCTTACATCCACATCAAAGTGGGCCCCAATGGACTACCACAGATAAATCAAGATGGGCCTTATCCACATACCAGGGTGGGGTCCACTTGAACTATAGATCTGGCTCATTCTTTAGCTCGTGCCATAAAAGGAGCTTTTAAAATGGATGGACAGTTTGGATGCAACACCTGCATCATGGTGGGTCCTATATAAATGGACGGCATGGAGAGAACACATGCATCATTGGGGTCCCACCGTCCAGCCCTGGACGGTGTGGTGAAAACACATGCACCATGGTGGATTCCACTGTCCATGGTGGACGGTGTGAATAAAACACATACATCATTGTGGGTCCCACATGAGGCCCACCACAATGTTTGTATGCCATCCAATCTGTCCATACAGTCACAGAGACCTGGACGAAGAGTAAAAATAAATTTCATATTGAATCAAAAAATTCTGTGACCCAGAAAAGGGTTTCAATGACAGACATTTAATCACCGCTGTTTCCTATGATGTGGGCCACTTGAGCGCTGGATGTGGTTGTTATTATTTTTTTTTTAAGGGGGCCCACTTCAGGAAGGGGCCCACCCAATGAATGGGTTGGATGACAAATATACATCATGGTGGGGCCCATAGCTGGAGCCGTGGGTCCCTGCCTGTGGACGTCCAGTGCACCAGGACGTGCGCGCGTCCTTGCCAGTAGCAGCAGCATATGCTGCTTGTTTGCTTATATATATATTTTTTGAAAATAGGTTTTTCTCAGGTTTTTCGCGCGTGGGGCCCGCATTGA
This sequence comes from Magnolia kwangsiensis, assembly GCA_037074715.1. NCBI lineage: Eukaryota > Viridiplantae > Streptophyta > Magnoliopsida > Magnoliales > Magnoliaceae > Magnolia > Magnolia kwangsiensis. Next base: position 145,284,303 of record CM073573.1, read on the forward strand.
AAGAATCCAACCCCGCCATTTCTTCCCATATCTTAAGACAAGCCAAACAAGCCTAATATTCAATATATTTTGGGGTATATAAATGACAGGGGGATATTTCAACGGTAAACCTGCTGTTTGCTATGCTATGGCCCCCCCAAAAGTCGGATTGGCCCCATCTTTCGGCTCAACGCCTAAAATGAGCTTGGGAAAGGAATGGACGGCGTGGATTGAATACATACATCAAGGTGGGGCCTATATGAGTGGGCCGCCCCATAATCTTGGAAACAAGCTAATATTTGTGTTTTCCCCTTTGTCCAGCGTCCCTAGACGCTGGACGGTTTGGCGTTGCACATGCATTGAGGTGGGCCCTGCTTAGGTGGGCCACCAAATGATGGATGGTGTGGGTACAACACATTTAAAGTGGGCCCCACTTATAAATGGCTTGGATAAAATACCTGCCCCATGGTGGGGTCCATCCTGATGGGCCACATGACTATATTAACATAAGAAAAGAAAAAAATGAAAAAGAGAGGGAGAGAAAGAGAAAGAGAGAGTGGGACATGCATGATGGAGGGACCTCGACATTATGGGCCCTCCCTTGCAATCAATCATACATCGAATGGGTCCCAATATATGTGGGCCCATCAAATCAAAGATCGATGGCAGAGATCCCTTCTCCACCAAAATGGAAGGTCTAGATGACCCTTATAAACTAGAAAGTAAACATCATGATGGGGTCCATGGAGATTAGCCCCATCATAGAATGATCCTGATGATCAAAGTAGGCCATCGACCACATCTTAGGGTCCCAAGTGAGATCTAAACCATTGATCAGTATGCTTTACTTGACCTATCATGAAAACATGAAAAACTAGCAAATAGAAGCACTCACTGTTTGATCTTCTTGGTTCGTTGGAAAGCCGGTCTCCTTGTGCTTTACTTTGATGGAGGGTGATGAGGTTTAAATGGCTAGGATGATGGTTCTTGGGGTGGGAAGTGAGCCACAAAAATCACTTTCTCTCTTGGGAAGGGCTTGGACGTGAGCACCTCTCTTTGCTTGGGATTGTTGTTTGGGAGTGAGTTTGAAAAGAGAGAGAGAGAGAGAGAGAGAGAGAGAGAGAGAGAGTTGTAAAGAGAGAGATAGATAGATGGGTGATGGAGTGATGGATGTGGTGAGTGATGGGTGTAAGAACTTTTTAACTTTTGGGTAGATTTTATAAGAAGGGGGTATGGGCTTGTAAGAAACTTTTGACTTTAGGGGTTGCTTGGGGAAGGGTGAGAGATGATGTGTACTTGACCCTTGATGTGATTGATTGATGGATTGAGGTGACATGTTATAAAGATTCTCTTGAGTTTTGCGACGCGCGGCGTTTTTCTTGCACCAAACGCTGGCCCACATCTCCTGACAAGGGTATCGCCTAGGCAAGCGAGTTGTGGCATCGGAACCACGACGATGGCGCGAGTCGCGACATTAGAGTACAAGTCTTGGGTTGAGTCAACTCAGGTTGACGGCGTGCGACTCAGGGTCACGTGCAAATACCGGTTAAGGGTCGAAGGTTGCTGGAATTCGACCAGAAAGATCGCGAAATTCTACGGAACGGTACGACTAAGATACAGAGCTTACACCATATATTTTACTGCAATACTCATGCTAGGGTGCTTGTGTGGGGTAGTTTTCTTTATGTTTCCTCAACTGTCGCGATGCTCTGTTCTTTTGCATAAGAACATAACCCAAACCAATATGAGACGCATCAGTGTATGTAGTATATCTAACCCCTTACTCTGGCAATACTAGTACAGGTGCAGATGTCAGCTTGTCCTTTAATTCCTGAAAGGCTACTTCTGTTTTTTCGTTCCAAGCAAACTTAAGATCCTTTCGAGTGAGTTGAGACAACGACTCGTCTATCTTGGAAAAATCTTTAATGAATCAGCAATAGTAGCCAGCAAGTTCAAGAAAACTTCTCACTTTTGTAACTGAACCGGGCTGCTCCCAGTCCTGAATTGCAACCACCTTGGAAAGGTCCACGACTATTCCTTCCTTAGAAACCACGTGTCCCAGAAACTTGACTTTTTCTTTTCAGAAGTCGCATTTTCGGTATTGTGCAAACAACTAATTCTTCCTGAGAGTATCGAAGATTGCTCGCAGGTGTTCTTCGTGATCTTTTCAACTCTTGGAGTATATCAAAATGTCATTTATAAACATGATGATGAATCGGTACAAATACGGCCAGTGCATTTGTAAGTTGAAACGACATCACGAGGAACTAATAGTGCCCAAAACTGGTTCTAAATGCTGTTTTCTACACTCCTTCATCCCTGATACGCAACTGATGATACCTAAACTGTAGGTCAATCTTAGAGAAATATTGTGAAATAGCGGTGAAGACTGCTTTAGTTGAAGTAATAATATGCTAATATGTCTTAGAGGGCGGTGAATATCAAGGAGATTGTTCTGCTGCATGGAGTGCCCATGGAGATTGTGTCAGATCGAGACATGCTATTCATGTCCATTTTCTGGACTCGAATCCAAGAAGCAATGGGAGTGAAACTGAAGTTCAGTACCGCGTTCCACCTACAGACAGATGGGCAGACAGAATGGATAAATCAGATATTAGAAGATATGTTGTGAGCATGTGTGCTTGATTTTAAGGACAGTCGGGATGACTGTCTCCCCTATGCCGAGTTTGCTTCTAACAATAACTTCCAAGTGAGCATTGTCATGGCTTCTTACTAAGCCTTGTATGGACGCCCATGTTGAGTACCACATTGTTGGACAGAAGTTGGTGAGAAGAGTTTGGTTGGCCCAGATATGGTACAGGTGACCTCAGAGAAGATTGATATTATTAGAGTCAACTTCTTGCAGCCCAGAGCAGACAGAAGAATTAGGCCGATACATGACGGCAGCAGCTGAAATTTGAAGTTGGGGACCATGTATTTCTTAAAGTTTTCCCCATGAGGGGAGTCGTCCGATTTGGCAAGAAAGGCAAGCTTACGCCACGATTTATTTGTCACGCCCCAAACCCAGAAATTAGATTCATAGGAATCCCGATCGCCGAATCCGGTGCCGACAGCCTTTGCAGTACCCCATTCTCGGCTCCCAGCGCAGCATACGCCAGATTTCGATCCTGAGATCTTACAAGGAGGATTTTTCAACATACATTTGTCTTGTAATAAGCATAACCACAAGTTTACCCAAATCATAAAGGCAATATCTTCATCACATATCCACTAATATAAACAGTTTAATACAATGCTAGAAGGAAAATACATATGTATCAAAATCAAGCTCCTGAAAATCGCTGCATGCTCCGAGCTCAACACTGCTGCAACCTAACGCCACCTGTATGCATCTATCGTGCATAAGCTTACAAAAGCTTAGAGGGTGGTGCAAGTGTGTGCAAGGTAAGTGCCAGGTATACAATAAAGCTCATAAAGCATACATCATCGGGATAAACAGAAATACTGACAAGATCATGAATCATACGATATCAGAGTGATGTGAAAATATGCGGTAAGTCCATGAATACAATCAGCTGTACCAAAGCTATGTGATGCAAGACATGAATGTTATCGGCCATACCAAGGCCATGCAATGCAAAACTTAATAAGACAATAACAGATGCTGAGGATGTAATGCAATATGTAAATCCAGACGAGCCATAAATACTATCAATATCATCTAGGCCATATAAGTGCAAAACATCGTAACCCAAAATACTAAGTGCGGCGGATGCAATGTAATATGAGGTGCGAATGAAATGACCATGCTAGAGTGTGAAGTCGGGATGATAGTACGAAGTATCATAGGCTACAGGGTCCACCACAAGAGACTTCTATCCAAACCAGTCCCATACCTAAATTTGGATAGTCAGACACAATGTGGTAAACTCCTGATCTCAGGTTAGTCGCGCTCCTAACCGAAATCCTGACCATTGTGAAGGTACACGTAGCAAATAGGTAAGCACCGCCAGCCCGAGTGGATAGTGAATGGATGAATGAATGAGTATGTAACTCATACTCAGTAGCTTGTCAGTACAGTAGCCTGCCAACCGCTGGTAGCTCGCCCAGGCCTCAGTCCCACCCACATCACACCCGCCTACATCAGTGTCCGCCCACATGTACAACAGTGACGGTATGTCATAATATCATGTCAGTCCTCATATCAAGTCCACATATCAGTACGGTTCCTCTTTGGGAAATCACCAGGGTCTATTACACTCCACATCGACTGCCGCCTCCCTAGCCGCACAGCCCAGCGAGTGGAAGAGACCTCACTATCCGCCTAGCCAGCAGTCTACCAATACTACCCGGCTTGTCGATAGCGGACCCATTTACGAGCTGGTCATACTCAGCCTAGCTTATAGCCCCCTCACTCGGGCGGATAAGGCCACACCCCCTCCCAACCGACCACGACATAGTGCGAGACATGGCCTACTGGTATTCGGCACTCGGGCGATCATGTTCCACTCGGTCTAGACATTGGGGCTACTCCTGGCCTCGGAGGTTCTGGGACTTTCACCCAAGGACATCCTAAGTGCCCATAGTGCTAGATCCAAGTATTTCCGGTGTCCCATTTAGCCATCCACGATGTGCCTGTGGAGACCACGACCCTGATGTCACTATGGCATATAATGATCAAGTCACATATATGCGGGATGCATGAGTCACACTATCCAGTCATGCAGCAATCCTACGCGTACGACGCGATAATGTGGGAAGTCTGTCTTATAAGGAGTCCTGTAACTAGTCTGCCCAATGACATGTGATATGATCAAACAGTCCTCATATCAGGCATATATCTGATGCGTATGAGCATGAATTATGGAGTTACACTAATCATGTTATAAGGTGATGAACTGCTCTCACAACGAAGATGGGCCTAGACGGCCTACACACAACAAGTATGGGCCTATCAATGGGCCCTAGAGAGATTCGTAATGCAGACATTTAACCAACATTATCCTTACAATGTGGACGTCAAACCAACATTGCTCCCAAGGCACGACCTGCCATAAACATCATTGCCTGCATTATAGTGAAATCACACATCACATCGGGTGCACATTTCTCACCTTAAGCCGCATGTACACCATATCAGGCCTAGCCATGCAGGTCAAAAATACCTCAAGATGGGCCTCATCACATGGGTTGAAAATATATCAAATGGATTACAATGTATGAGCCAGAAACACATCATAATGAGCCTTAACCCATGGGTCCTGATACATCACAATGGCCTTAACCCATAGGTTCCAAATACATCACAATGGGCCTTACATTCATAGCAAGGTGGGCCTCAACAACGGCCTCATACACCTCATGGTGGGCCTCAACAATGGGCCAACATATGAGCTACAAATGCATTAAGATGGGCCTCCATGGATAACCACAAGTACATCCATAAGGGCACCATCACGTGGATCTTATATAAATCCATGGGCCACACCAATGGGCCCTATGTATACTTCAAATGAGTCATACATATGAGCTACAAATGCATCAAGATGGGCCTCCATGGATAGCCACAAGTACATCCATAAGGGCACCATCACATGGATCTTATATAAATCCATGGGCCACACCAATGGGCCCTATGTATACTTCAAATGGGCCATACCAATGGGTCCTATGTATACATCAAATTGGCCACACCCTAAATATAAGTGGGATAATGATTTCCACCATTAAAATTTCTAAGGCCCACCATGACATTTATTTCCCACACAATCTGTTCATAAGGTCACAAAGAACTTGGTGGCCTAAGGACCTAATGGTGGGATTCAAACCCACTGTATAATGTGGTCCACGTGATAAATAGATTTGTATTATTTTTGAACTCAAGCCTTAAAATTATCTATCAAAATGGCTGGACAGTTTGGATGCAACACATGCATCGGGGTGGTTCCTTAGATGGACAGCAAGGGTGAAGCAGGTGGGGCCCACATAACTTGGTGACATCACATACACCATTAATATAGTTGGTGTGTGGCACTCTAGCCAACCTGCTTCCTAAGGTGCATCCACATGGGTGGCCCACCATAACATTTATTTTCCATCCAACAGTGATAAGGTCACATAGACTTGGATAAATAGGGAAAATAAATTTCACAACCCAAAAGGGGTTCCAATGGTAGACGTTTAATCAACACTGTTGCCTGCTGTGTGGCCCACCTGATTGACGGCTGGATGGCATGGATAGAACACGTACATCACAGTGGGTCCCACCGTCCAGTACGGTGGATGGTGTGGACTAAACACATAAATCATGGTGGTTCCCACCGTCCACTGCTGTGGACGGTGTGACTGAACCACGTACATCATGGTGGATTCCACCGTCCACAACACACCACGTACATCATGGTGGATTCCATCGTCCACTGTTGTGGACGGTGAGGAGAGAACACATATATCTTGGGGTCCCACATGTGGCCCACCTTAATGTTCACTTGCCGTCCAACCTGTTGACAAGGTCACGCTGACCCTTGGATGGAAGGAAAAACAAATTTCATATTAACCCAAAATTTATGTGAAACCAAAAAAGGGTTTTCAATGGTAAAATTCAATCACCGCTGTTTCCAATGGTGTGGGCCACCTGAGTCTTGGACATCGCTGAAATTTGGATGGGGCTCACGTCAGGAAGGGGCCCACCCAATGAACAGGTTGGATGACAAATATACATCATGATGGGGCCCATGGCTGGGGCCGTGGGTACCTGGGTGTTGCACGCTGATGCTAGCAGCTTCCTGCCGCATAGCAGGCGCTGCACCCTTCTTCCTTTTATTTTTATTTTTTGAAAGAAAATTATTTTTATACGGTTTTTCGGGTATGGGCCTACATCAAGTAAATCCAACCCATTCATTGCACTCTGTGGCTCAAGACCGTCCAAACGAGTCCAATATCCGATGTTTTTCTGACGTATAAAAATGTCAGGATGACTTTCAACGGTAAAAACCACTGTTCTACGTGCTATGGCCCGCCTGAAAATCGGATGGAATTCATTTTTTTTGTCTTAACGCCTAAAATGGTTTGAGAAATAAAATGGACGGCATGGATTATATTCATATGCTATGGTGGAGCCTGTAGGAGTGGCCCACTCAAAAGTTTAAAATGAAACTGATATTTTTGTTTTGCCTGAACACCCACCGTCTATTGACGTTCCAGCAACCACGTCCAGCGTCCCTGGATGCTGGACGGACGACGTGTACATGCCATTCATCAAGGTGGGTCCCACATAGGCATGGCCCACTAGATTGTATCAATTTAATATTTGTGTCTTCTCATTGCCATACGATAGGGCCCACATGGTTTGGATGGTGTAGCTCCAACACGTTCATCAAGTGGGTCCCACAAAGGCGGACATCATAGATACGTTGCCTACATCATAGGGCTAATAACAAAGGAAAAGGAAGGGAGAAAGAGAGAGATCGAGTGATGGAGGGGCCCCGCCACTATGGGCCCCTCAAAAATTCACATCATACATCAATAGGCCCCAAAATTAGGTGGACCATACATCAAAAATCTGGTGGGAAAATCCTATTTCCACCACATAAATTAGAGCCTAAGTGGCCTTCATGCACTAGAAATTCAAATCAAACATCATGGTGGGGTCCATAGAGAATGGCCCCACCATGGATTCATGCATGCAAGCTAAGGTGGGCAATTGGCCACACTTAGAGGTCAAGATAGAATCCTCACCATTGATTGGTGGGTCCTAGTTTCCTCATGCTAGAAAAGTTAAAAAATCCAGGCAAGAAAACACAAATCCAATCCTAAAAGAGCACCCACCTATCGATCTTCTCGGTCCGTTGGAAAGCTACACTCATAGAGCTTCACTTTGATGGTGGAGATGGAAAATGGATGGCTAGGATGATGGGTTTTGGAGTGGGAAGTGGGCCACCAAAATCATATTTCTCTCATTAGAAGCCTTGGACGTGGGATCTCTTGGTTGCTTGGAATTGTGGCTTGGAAAATGAGGGAGAGAGAGAGGGTTGTAAGGAGATGTGAGAGATGGGTGATGGATGTGAGTGATGGGTGAGGTGATGGTGTACTTGACATGAGAGTTGACTTGGTGGTTGCTTAACTTGTGGAGAAAGAAGGCATGGTTGCTTTGTACTTGACATGAGAGGTGATTGATGGGATTGATTGATGTGATTGATTTGACACTTTGTAGAGATTCTCTTGGGAATGTAAACGCGCGGAATTTTCTCGAAATAAATGCTAGCTCACATCTCTTATTCAGGGTATCGGATCGGTACATGAGTCGCGGCGTTAGAACTGCGGCGATGGTGCGGTCGCAATGATACAAGTCTCGGATTAAACCGACTCAATTCTATAGGATACGGCTTACGGTCGTGTGCAAAGTCGATTACAGGTCGCAGGTCGTCGGAATTTGACAAGAAGGATTGCGGGAAGCGACAGAACAGTACGGATTAGGATACGAGTCTTACATTATTGGTCCATTCCAGATCTTAGACCGAGTGGGTGTGGTAGTATACCGTCTTGCCTTGCCCACACCACTCGTAAGCGTGCATAATGTATTTCACGCATTAATGTTGAAGAAATATGTTCTTGACCCTACTCATATTATCAAATGAGAGAAGGTGCAACTAAGTGAAGATGCTACTTACGTACTGCGACCAACACGTGTTCTCGATAGAAAGGAACAAGTGCTACGCAGCAAAGTAATCCCACTTGTGAAGGTACTATGGGCTCAAAACACTGAGGAAGAGGCTACTTGAGAAACAGAAGCTGAGGTCCGTAAGAACTACCTTCAGATCCTCAAGGAGTACGAAAAGGTACTAATTTCGAGGATGAAATTTTTTTTTAAGGGGGTAGATTGTAATGTCTCGAAAAAATTCGCACGAAGACCCGAGTACCACCTCAGGCAGAAATTCCTAAGGATCATATTCTGTAGAAATTAGACGAAAATTAATTAAGTACTAAACTAAATAATCAGTGAATTTAACTTGAATTACTATTTATATAAATGGCAAGACCCAAAACCGTTAGAATCAATAACTCAACTCTACTTAAAAACCTAGGAGAAATCCCAAAAGCCAGTTGCTCTCAGGAGCACATTGAAACTCCTTATCGGACTTGGATCGCACGTCGAAAGTCCGATGACCGTGAAACTATAGGGTTATGATCGTCTTATTGGGCTTGACGACCATCGCAGGAGTCGAGCCCAAATAGTATCCAAAAATACACAACTTGAGCCCTGAGCGAAGTGTGTGAGAAGCACGAATATATTTAAAAAACGTAATAGAACTTAAGTAAATTGGGCTTTTCACTTGTGGGCAAAATTGAAGATTTTGGACCGTCAGTTTTTAACTGAACTTCACCCATGGATCAGGAAAATTTTCCTGCACATATCTATATGCTTGTGGCCCTGATCGAGTGACAATGACCATTGATCTGATACAGGTCCTTCACGGTTGTTCAGCTTATCTAATCGTGCCGAAATCATAACCTGGCTTAGATCCATGGCTAGGGAACTTACCCTATGTCGTAGGTGAGTAATGGACATTCTTAAGGGCCCTGTTTGTAAAAAATAGACACCCTTTGGTTATAACCTAAGTATACCATGGCCCTGGGGCCATTGACTTCACTTCCGAGCCTATATAAAGCCCTTATTTCACCCCATTTCTCTTCCATACGAATTTTCTCAAAACCCTAAGTGTAACATCCCGAAAATCGGGGGGTCGAGCAAAAACCCAACTCCCGAGTTCCATAATGTTATTTATGCAACATAGATATGTATGATTGAATGTTGTCTGTGATAATGTATTAAACATGAGTGAGATTAATCCAGAACAACATATCATACTCCAGAGACAGTTAAATTAACAAGCGGAAGACTGTGATAGTATGTATAACATATATAAATTGTTGTGTCTCTAGAGTGTGAACATGTTACCAGGTTAAACATATACATGTATACCTCAAAATAGAAAGAAAGTATATACATGAGTGCTCTGAAAATATAAAATGACAAGTGTCAAGACATCTAATCAACCTCCCTGTAATCCTGTCGATCAGAACACGCATAAAGGAGGGATCCTCCTCATCATCATCAAGTTCGGCTCCACCTCGCAGGCCGCGCCATCATCTGCAATCACAAAAGGGTCTGGTGGGTGTCCGGAAACACCATCCCATAACGTGGGAGTGAGTAGCTAACTCAGTGGAATAATAGAGCAAGGATTAATATGTTCTCAAATCAATCATGCGATAATAGTAAAGCAGTAAATCAAACAATCCTAAAACTGTTGTTAATGTAATATGACATGACGTGATGTATGCCCTCACCGACGATCTCCCTCATACGGCACCGTCTTACGACCGCGGCATGCCACACTCCCTAAAGTGCTCCACATCTTTCAGGCGCATGCAATGTAATGGTGATATGATTTTCGAGTTGTTATTTATCCATTCAAATAACAGGATTGAGAAACTAAGGTACTTCCCTTGTATCAATCCCAACACAGATCCTGTCTAGGGTCGTCACTCCTAGTTATCTCATACGAGGTATATTTTGTAGGTCACTGCAAGGGCTGTCAGGGCTGTTGCACGCACTCGTTGCTCCGCTCCCCCATCACCTTATCAATACAGGCCTACTGTACTCTACTGCTACTGAAGGGTCGTCGCCTCCCGTAAACTCAGAATATGCTCGTGGTCACTACAAAGGACTCGTCGCCTGATCAGTGTAGGCCGACAGCAAGAATATAGTGTCCCATACTACCATAATCTGCTCACGAGACTAGGTGCTCACTGGTCACTACGGGAAGGTTTGTGACCCCAACGTAGGCCGACAGCTCGACCACGGTGTCCCATACCACCATGCCCGGCTCATGAGTCTTCGTGGATCAAGGTACCATGGTTAACAGAGTTTACAATGGTAAGTTCAGTACCCTAGGTTCAAGCAGTTATGACTCATGCAGGGTACATACAATGGCCAGTCGGGTTACTTGACGGGTTCGACTAGTACGATCGCATCTCAAGTTGAACGACATGAAGTGCGTAAAACACTTCGTGTGGCCTAACCACTACCGCCAACTCCAGAACACGGCTTGCGTTCATCGACGCGTCGTTCGTGGCTAAAATTAGCCAACCACGAATTTGCTCGGTTACCGACTGCCTGGACTAAGCATAGTCTCAAACAATTAAGGAATCACGTCAGCAAATCATATGAGAGTATTGGAATTGAAATACAACCATGTGAGCATGTTAACACATGTTATAACATAGAACTTAAGTAAATCATCAAGTACATGCATTTCATACATACAATGAAATCATGCATATATCTAACATGTAGGAAATCATTCACATCAGCATATTAATTGAGAAACCAATCTCAAACTAATCCATAACATCATTTAATTCAATACATACTAATACAAGCATTAATACAAACACTTACACTACACACTTAAGTCTACATATAGTATGTCGACCCGAAGTGCGCATTTAGGCGAATCTCTTCGCTAAACTAATTATGCACGTATTCCTAACATTCTAATGTGACAACAAATCATGTCAATCACATCAGCAAAGTATGAATGAAATCAGTACTTCTTACAAATGACTAAAATGCCCTAAATCTCATATTCTTTGCCGGTTTACGAAACAGGAAACGGACAGCATGTTGTACATGTTAAACGGTGTTGCCGTCGATAATCTACTAGTAAACGACATTGAAAGCTTGGAAACAGTCAATCAAAGCGTCTAAAATCCGCACCTTTTCTCTTTTTGGGGTGTGAGTTCGAACGGAGCGTATGCTTCGTCTACGGCGATATAGAACCTGATTTACGAGTTCTATCAGTTTGCATGCTATGGAACGGAAAGAATCCCAAATCAGCAACTTCTAGGGTTATTCCTTACCTGAAAATGCGGAGAAATCACCGGCCAGGTGATCGGAGTGTGTTGCTTAGGCACTTACAGCAGGTGGCACGAGCAGCAAGAAATTCTCTCCTACTCTCTCTCACAAACTCTCACCTTTTCTCTCTCCCAATCTAGGAATTTTTGTAAATTCGGATGGGAGAGAGGAGTGAGGGTTTCAACCCCTTTTATAAGCCCAAACTTGCCCGAAATAGGCTCCGGTACAAAGTTCACTTAGTGCATATCCAAATCGGGGCTGTTTCGGTCCAAAAGATGCTTTCTGGTGGTCCCCTGACCTAATGCGATCGGACTTAAGCTCACGCGTACCAGATCTAGCACGTATTAAGTTTTCAGTCCGGCTGGGTCCGCAGATCGCACGTGGCAGACCAGTTTCAGTTCAGCGGTCACCGCACGTAGATCAGGGCTGAAAGTCTCATGATATAAAATAGAAATTTTTCCTGATCTGAGGGTGTAATCTGGCTGAATTCTGACGGTCAGAACGCTCAATACTGACCGTCAAGTCGTGTGCCAGATTTGAATTTGAAATTTCAATTGTCCCTATTCGCACTCTCTTCGGTCCGGGCTCAATGAAATGGCCTGTGATTATCGGTTTGACTTGATTTTCGAAATGAGTGTCAAGTCCAGCTAGGCGGTTCTAACGGTTTAAGATAGGAGGTATCGGACTTTCGATGCGCGGTCTAGATCCAATACAAAGATTCAAAGTGGTCCAGAGAACAAACCTGCTTAGAGTTTGGTCCGAGGTTATAGAGTATTATAGAGTCATTGGTTCTACTCGATTTGGGTCTTGTAGAACATATTTAAAGTGATCAGGGACTATTTCCCAGCTACTCCAGCGTTGCGCTAGCTAACTTACGCTTAATTTTCATAGGAATTGATCCTAAGTGGTTTCTTTGGCTATGGAATTGGGTTCTGAACGATTTTTCAGGTGTTTTAATTGACCCACTGCCTAAGGACGTCAAATCCCAGATTGGCCAAAATCCGGAGTGTTACACTAAGGGAGGGAGAGAGAGAGAGAGAGAGAGAGAGAGAGAGAGAGAGAGAGAGAGAGAGAGAGAGAGAGAGAGAGAGAGAGAGAGAAGAGAGAAGAGGAGGGAGAGAAGTGAGGTTCAGGGAGCTTGTTGCAGGAATCTTCCCACGCGACTCTACGTGATAGATCGCCACTTCCTTACGCTATCCAACCTATTTTGGCTATGGATTTGGGTAAGAAATCCTAACTCTAATCTCCTTGTAGAGATCCAGGTTAGTAGTTTGTCGAGTTAGCTAACCTATTATGTCGTGTAGGTGTTTAACGTCTCGGTTTTGGAAACGTATAGTTGGACCGAGTCCGAATCGAGCTTTCCGATGAAAGGTGCGGACTATAAATGTTTAGGTTATGATTTTCAAGGCTTTCAATGTCAACAATGATTTATGTCTAACTTGATTGCTGCCATATGATCTTAGTTACAACATTTTCCATATGTTATACATGTGTGAACTATACTGAATATAAGGCGTATTCCATGTGTTTGTTGAAATATTTGATTGAATGTGTGTCATGTCCCAAACTTGAAAACAGGGCTCACAAAATTTTCAATCTTCAAATCCGGTGCCGACAGCCTCCGTAGTATCCCATTCTCGATTTCTAACGCCTATACGCCAAATTCTGATCCTGTGATCCTACAAGGAGGATTTTTTTTATACATTTAACTCGTAATAAGCATAACCACAAGTATACCCAAATCATAAAGGGAACATCATCATCACATATCCACTATTATAAACAGTTGAATACAATGCTGAAAGGAAAATACATATGTCAAAAATCAAACTTTCATAAGTCCGCTGCACACTTCAAGCTCAATGTTGTTGCAACCTAATGCCACCTACACGCATCTATCGTGCATAAGCTTATAGAAAGCTTAGTGGGTGGTGAAAGTGTGTGCACAAGGTAAGTGCCAAGTAAGCAATATCAGAGTAATCAGAGTAAGCAGCAATACTGACAGGCTCATAAATCATAAAATATCAGAATAATGCGAAAATATGCTGATAGACCCATAAATCCCATCAACCTTATCTAGGCTATGTGATGCAAAAATATAATAAACCAATATCATATACTGAGGAAGCAATGTAGATCAGATATGCAATGCGAAGACGGTAAGCCAAATACTATGTGCTGAGGATGCAATGTAATATGTGATGCGAATGAAATGACTAAGCTGGAGTGTGAAGTCTGGATGATAATATGTAGTATCGTAGGCTACGTGGTCCGTCACAATAGACTTCTATCCAAACCAGTCTCATACCTAAATTTGGATAGTTAGACTTAATGTGGTAAACTCCTAATATCAATTTAGTCACGCACCCCAACCGAAATCCTACCCATTATGAAGGTACACATAACAAATAGCGCGCACCACCAGCCCAAGTGGATAGTGAATGGATGAATGAATGAGTATGCAACTCCTAGTCGATAAGTCTATATATCAGTACGGTTTCTCTCTGGAGTCATCACCGTGGTCTAGTACACTCTATATGCAAATCGTCGCCCACTGACGTGCGATCATGCAAGTGGAAGAGACCTCACCATCCGCTTAGCCAGTAGTTAGTCAATATCTACCTGACATGTCGATAGCGGACCCATTCACGAGTTAGTCAAACTTAGCTTAGTAATGCCCCTACCCTCGCGGGGGGGGGGGGGGGGGGGGGGGGGGGGGGGGGGGAGGATAAGGCCACACCCCCTCCCAACTGACCATGACACAGTGGGAGACGTGGCCTCCTGGTATTCGGCCCTCATGCGGTCATATATATCCACTCGGTCTCAACGTTGAGGCGTCCTCTGGTACCAAGAGGGTTTAAAGATTTTCACCCAGGGCTATCTATGACAACCCAATGTTAGTAACAGATTTTTAGTGTCCCATCTGACCATCCACTATATGCTTGTGGAGGCTACAACCCAATGCTAGTAATCACAACACACAATGCAAGATTCATGAGTCATACAGTCTAATCATGCATCAATCCTGCGCATACTGTGCGCTCATGTGAGATAATCTCTGCCTATCAGGGAGTCTCATAATAACCGACACTATGACATATGCAATGGTCAATCATATTTCATAACAAACATGCATATGATGCGTATGGGCATGTATCATGATGCTATGTTATCACATACTCATAATCGGTAACAATAATCGTCATCGACAATTGACCTCGACAATGTGAACATTTAACCAACATTGCCCCCAAGGAATGACCCATATAGAGCCTAACATACAGTGGACCCATGGCCTCACACAAGGGCCAAATATACAACACCATGGGCCTTACTCAAGAGCTTAATACACATCATGATGAGCCTCTCTCATGGGTCTAATATACAACACCATGGGCTGCATCGCCTGGCTCTCGAATGCACCACAATGGGCCTCATCACATAGGCCTCATATACATCACATTGGGCCTTAAACACGAGCTGAATACACATCTCAATGGGCCTCAAATATGGGCCGCATATACATCACATTGGGCCTCAAACATAAGCCGAATGTACATCACAATGGGCCTCAAATATGGGCCGCATATACATCACATTGGGCCTCGAACATAGGCCGAATGTACATCACAATGGGCCTCAAATACATCACATTGGGCCTCGCCAATCAACTTTGATAATCGAAATTTCCAATTGACTACAATAATTGGAATCGATCAATAATCAGCCTCGATGATCGGAATTAGCAATCGGCCATAACAATTAGAATTGATAGATAATCGGCCTCGATAATTGAAATCGGCATCAACAAATCAGAATTGGCATCGATACTCGGCCTTGACAAATCGAAATCACACTCGATACTCAGCCTCGACAATCGGAATCGCCCTGTACAATCAGCCTCGATAAATCAGAATCGGCCTCGATACTCGGCCTTGACAAATCGGAATCAGCCTTGATACTCGGCCTCGACAATTAGAATTGGTATATACAATCGGCCTGGACAAACTAGAATTGTTGAGAATGGACCTAACAAAGCCTAAGGGAAGGTCACATTGTGCACATTCAACCATCATTTCCCATCAATGTGGACATTCAACCAACATCGCTCAGTGGCCGCCGTAAACATCATACATTATGATGGAATCTCACATCGCAATGGGCCTCATATACATCACATTTGGCCCACACAAAGGCTTCGCATACGTCTCATTGGGGCCACTCATAGTCCTTATATACATTACATTGGGCCTCAACCCATGGGCCTTAAATACATCCCAATGGGCCTCATATACATCAAGTGGGCCGCATCATGTGGGCCTTAAATACATCAAATGAGCCGCACCAATGTGGGCCTCAAATACATAACATGTGGGTCCTACACATGGGTCTCATATGCTGTAAATGGGTCACACATCTGGGCCTCAGATACACTAAATGAGCCATGTGAAAAAGGGCCATAAATACACAACAGGTGGGCCCTGCACATGGGCCCAATATACATAACAGGTGAGCCCTGTACATGGGCCTCATACACGTCAAGTGGGCTACATCAATGGGCTGCACCAATGGGCCACCATGCATTAAATGGGCCACATCATATGGGCCACACCAATGGACCTATATACATCAGGTGGGCCACAATACATGGGCTGCACCATAAATGACGGCGGATCGAAAGATCATCTGGACCATACCACAAATAATAATGAGGATAGTGATTTTCACCATTTAAATTGTAGGGCCCACCACTTTATTTTCCATCCAACTTGATTATAAGGTCACAAAGACATGGATTAAGAGGAAATAAATGTCATATTGATCTAAACTTCTGTGACCCCAAAAAGGTTTCAATGGTGGACGTTCACTCAACACTGTTTTCTACAGTGTGGTCCTTTTGACCATCAGATCTGCTTTGTTTTTAGTCTCAGCCCTTAAGACGAGCTCGCCGAATGGATGGATGGTTCGGATCTAACACATCACACGTGGGACCCACAGAACTGCTGAGTATAGCAGCTATACTACTGGTGAGAGGTACACCAGCCAATCTGCATCATTAAGGTGGTCCACATGTGTGGTGCACCAGTCCATTAAAGTGGATAGACGGTGTGGATATACAATGCATTCGCCAAGGTGGGTCCCAGCCCCACATGTGCCACACGTGTGGGGTGGACCCACTCCTCCAAATGAAAGGACGATTGTGATATAACAAATACCTCATCATTAGCCCACCGTCCAGAGGTCTGGATGGTGTGGATTAGAGGCACATACATCACGTTGAGGCCCACTGCACTGTCCAGACATCTCCGGACGGTGGGAACTTACAATACATGCATCAAGGTGGGTCCCACCCCCACACATGTCACACGTATGGGGTGGTCCCATGCCTTCAACTGGTGGACGTTTAGATAAAAGCATACATCAGGGTGAGATCCCACCCACGTTGCCACACGTAACAGCGTGCCAACCAGGCACCGTTCTAATGGACGGTGCATATCAAAATGCATATATTAAAGGTGGGTCCCACGTGGGGCCCACCAGATATTATATAATATATAATATATAATTACTATATATTATATGTAATATATTATATAATATATAATACATATACAAATAGCGCCGTCTAGGCATCTCTGGACGGCGTGGATACGAAACACACATCAAGGTGGGGTCCGTACGTCCCACCTGATGGATGGCGTGACTACAAATACCTCACGGCCGGGCTGCACAACAGATGAACGGTATAGATATTGCACACGTACAGGAGTGGGGGCTACAAATGGACAAACGGTTTGGATCATAACACATATCTCACGATGGGACCCCCTGATCATGCTGGCGTGAATGCAGCAGCAGCTGCATGCTGCATGGGACCCACATTGGGTGGACAATCTGGATTTCATGCACGTGGCATGTGGGCCCCATTGCTGCTGACCTGCATGGGTAAAGCACATAGATCAAACGACCCCTCCACCATCTAAGGTTTGGACGGTGGAGATGTAAGGGACATAAATCAGGTGGGTTCCATTGTGGGCAGCAAGGTGGCTACAACAATAGACGGTGTGGATCCAATTCATTAATCAAGGTGGGCTGCAAAGGAAAATAGAGAGAGAAAGAGACGACATGATGGAGGGACCCCGCCACTATGGGCCCCTCATTACAATGCATACATCAAGATGGGTCCCACCATATGTGAGCCCTCTAATCATCAAAATCATACAAAAATCACCCACCTTTGATTTTCTTGGACTTCTACTTCCATCAACGCATCCTTGAACTCTAAGGGACGAACTTCAACGGTTAAGATGACCATTGGATGGTGGAGATGAGAGGTAGGAAGGTGGGCCACACTAGCTTCTCTCATGGAAACTTGCTTGGACGTGGATTGCTTGGGAGGAAAATGAGAGAGAGAGAGAGAAAGAGATGGGTGAGGGATGTGTGAGTGATAGGTGTAAGAGAGAAAGTTGACTTTGGGGTTGCTTGGGGATGGGGTTATACTTGACATGTGAGGTGATGTGTACTTGATTGATGGGATTAATGGGAGTTGATGTGATGTTCTCTTGGGTTTTGCAACGCGCAGTGTTTTTCTTCAAACTGAATGCGGGTCCACATCTCATGGCAAGGGTATCGCCTTAGTGTGCGAGACGCGACAACGGAACCGTAGCGACGGTACAGTCACAAGGGTACAAGTCTTGAGTTGCACCGACTCTAATATACAGGACATGACTCAGGATCGCGTGCAAATGCTGGTAACAAATTACGGGTCACTAGAATTCAACCGGAATGATCGCGGAAGCCTAAGGAGCGGTACGGTTTAAGATACAGGCCTTACAATGTGAATTTGTGATTTATGCTTGTCATGATTTCTAAATTAAGGTTCATGTTTGTCATATGCTTTATAGCCTAATTTGTGTAAATGTTTTGCTATAGTTCATGTCGTAACTAATCTAGTCTATGTATTTAGTAATGTGTGGTTTAAGTGTTTGATAAAATGTCTGAATGAGAAAATTATAATGGTTGGTATTTATTAAGTGTATTGAGATAGAATTCTCAATTACCTTATCCATATGTATAGCTTCCTTCACGTAGTCATAATTTTGATTACACAATTATGGATGAAATGTAAATAATTGGTAACATGTTTAATGTGTTGACAAATTACTCAAATGAGTGTTGTATTTGGATTGTTCGTTAATTGCTCATATGATTATCACATGTGTTTGCCTATTGCACTTAAGTAAGATTGGGGCCATAACCTGGCCCAGGAAATCAATAATAATTTTCGTTTGAGTGGCGAAATTAGTCTCGCCACATTTGATACGTTCGGTGAATTCGGGTTGTACGATGATTGTTGATAGTAGTTAGGCCACGTGGACTACTTACGCGCTCCATGTTGATTAATTCGGCGTGCGCCCATACCAATCGAACTTGTTTGATAAACCGATGGGCCTATTATGTTTTTACTATGTATGGACATCACTGCTTGAATCTAAGGTACCACTTACCAATGTACAGACCTGCTTCAACCATAGTATCACGATCCACTAAGACTCATGAGCCGGGCATGGTGGTATGGGACACCGTGGTCGAGCGTCGGCCTACGCTGGGGTGACGAGCATCCCCGTAGTTACCAATGAGCAACTGAACTCGTGAGCCGAATATCGTGGTATGAGACACTGTATTCGAGCTGTCAGCCTGCGCTGAGGTGATGAGCCTCCCTGTAGTGACCTTGAGTATAAAATCTTGAATTTACCTATCCATTGGTTTTCATTAGGGGTGACGCCCTACAACTTACCTATCGTATGTGGTTAACTAGGATTAACGACCCTAAATAGATCCTTTGGTTTGGGTAAATGATATAAAGGGAGGTACCTTAGCTTCCCAAATATGTTATATGAATAAACTTAATTAAGTACTTGCCAACACGACCATGCACTGCATTGCATGTGCTTTAGTGAAGAAGTGTACGTTTAGGGAGTTTTCACTTAAGGGAGCTTTATGCAAGGGCATATATCATTACTGCATACCATCCCTGCATTAATAAGAGTAGTTAGGGAATAATTATTATATTGCTTTATCATTACTACTTGATTAAATTAATAATATGTTAACCTTTTCCTTATAGTACCATTGAATTGATCACTCACTCCCACTCTAGGACAGTGTTTTAAAACACAAACCAGACTCTGGTTTAGATGCAGGTGATGACGGAGTCTATGCAGCTGAGCTGGACTTCATGGATGAGAAAGAAGAATTCTCCTACGTTCAGCTATCAAGCGGGTCTACGTAGACCTTGTACTGACTCGACGGGATCACAAGGTTATATGGATTAGTTAGACAATTACATTTTTACATTTTATATATTTTGAGACAGAACATGTATATATTCAGCCCGATGTTATACTCATACTCTAGAGGTTGTGAAACACGTATATACTTTATATATCTATCTCCGTCTTTCACTTACTTAACTATATTAACTCTGGAGTATGATATGCTGATTTGGTATAATCCTTCTCATGTTAATGCACTAATATAGACAATATTTAAACATCATTATCTATGTTGCATAAGTGATGCGTTGGATCTTGGGAGTTGAGTTTTGCTTGACCCTCGAAATTCGGGGCGTTACAATAATTGAGTCACCGATTAGAGTTGAGGTTCGATCCAAGTCCAATCGAGCTCGGGCAAGCTCAAAAAACCAACTTAACTAGATCCGAATCCAATTACGAACCGAGGCAAGTTGAGCAAGCTAACCAAGCTAACTCGACTCATGTACAACTCTAATGGTTGGGTCGAGCTTGATGTATATATTTCATATCTGCCTACCCTTTCTATTATTTCATATCATTTTAGGACACTATCCCAAAAATGAATAGATCCAATTAGTAGACCATACTGTAGGAAAAGTGGTGATTGACGATTAAGGAGCCACAAAATTTTAGATGAAGCTGATATTTGTACCTTCACCCAGGCTTCTGTGACCTGATCAATAGATTAGATGGCAAAAAAACACAGCAAAAAATTGTAAGGCATTCAGTACTACTCTTTCCTAGAGCTGGGTCCACCTAAGATTCATATTTCTTTATTTTTGGGATCATGCCCTAAAATAATATGAAAAATATGGATGCACAATTAGAATAGAGGATACATACATCAAGGTGGGCCCACAATAAGGACTGCGCTATCCTGGGTGAGGCTGTGTTCTCACCTGATTTTATCCTCTCTATAATGCCTACCCTGATATATGTGTTTTACCACACGGTTCATCCATTTTGTTGAATCATGTTAGGTTATAAGCTAAAAATTAAAGCATATCTAAGGCTAAGGTGGGCCCATAGTGGGGGTTGAACGCCCACCATTAAAACTTTTTGATCAAGGTCTCCTTTATGTTGGTTTATGGGACCTTAATGGACGGTGGGATCTAAAAAGGTTTGAACAATGAGTGTCATTATCAGCACTACTACATGGTGTTATTCCTGTAACTTCAACATCTTAGTAATCCATCGATTCCTACATAGATTGCTTGGTAGTAGCTGAGAGTGTCTGCTGATTCACCCCACTCTGTTCCATACTCAATGTACCATCCTCGAAATGACCGTTTTTTCCATCCGCCCATCATCATCTTTTCTTTCTTCCATTGAGATTCCTGCCATCATGATTGTAGTAGGAAGGCCAGCTCATGAGAGTACAATTCTTAGAAAAAAAGCAAAAAAGAAAAAAGAAAAAAAAGGACATGGACTAACACAAATGGTTGAGATGAATGGTAAGTGCAGCTTTCAGGCCATGCAACATCGGCATGTGGATGAGTTAATGAAATTCAAAAAATTTTGCAAAAAATGAACAGTAACATGGCTTATGAAAGAAAAGATGATAACAAGGGGCTGAATTAATCTACAATAAAATGTGATTATTAGCTTATTTCCAAAACTTACATATTTTCTCCAGTTTGATAGTCAAGGTGATTTGCTTGCAAGTAGAAGCACCCAATTTTTCATTAATGAATTGTTGCACATGAATAAAATTTCAGATTTAGATGTTCTAATCGTAGGCATTGTTCGGACCCTTTCATGAGCTTGTCATTTCTAAGGTGATCTTACAACAGTCAACAATTTCATAAGCTGGAATGCTGATGGAACATAAACATCCACGAATCAGGCAAAATAATCAAAACATGTACGGCCTAACAGACATCAAACTTCCAAACTGATTTTGAACTTCAGAATATTGATTATAATAGGCAACCCATGCAGGATATTTTGATGCCTATAAAATGAAATATAAAAAATCTTCTGTGGTATTTGTAAGCTCCTTTACATGCTAAGGAGCTTAGCTCTACAATATTATCCTAACAAAGAAACAGCATGACATTGTAGATGGTCCCGTGCAATCCATGTAAATAACAGCTCAAGCTGCTTTCTCACAAACAGTGAAACTCGCTAGGTTGATGGTAATGCTATTTGTGTCGTTATCGATTTTGTAATTGCCAACTAGCTCATTCACCAACTCAAACATGTTATTTCATAGGTTGCAAGTAACATGAACAAATACCAACAAGAAATTGAACATTAATGCTGAAGGAAAAATTGAAACCGCGACAAGAAAATATACAAGATCTACTAAAATTGACATAGATTGAAAAATTCTACCATGAGTCCTATATTGATAATTGCAACACATGGAAAATTGTTGAATGGGCCATTGCTAAACATGGGAGAAGGTCAACATAACATGATCTAGCCAACATGAATGCAACAGGAAATAGATAAGCTCTCCATTTCCTCTGTGTAGCTTATCTTTAGAAACATTTGTGGATGGAAACATATACCAATACCACTGAGTTTGCCGCTCAGATAGGATGGATGAATTGATGCATGTTTCTGAATTTCAATCCACCAATACCACATGGGCCCCTTGTTCACTCCCCAAGTGCAGGGTTGTGATGTAGTAATAACTCGGTAAGACCGAGGTCGAATCCCAAGGGACTGAAACTGTACGTAATCTAAAATTAAGTAGGATTTGAACTAGAATAAGATGAATTCTAAATCAAGTAGCAATTGTGAAATAATTGTAGGTCAATTAATCTAAAACTAAGGAGATATCCGAGAAGGGTAACTAGAGATTCAGAGGATCCACTTGTAGAGATCAGGGAGATCTTATGTCTACTTCAAGAATTATGGAATTTACTGAACTTCCGTTGATCTAGTTTTCAAAGAGAGAAAGGTATATGAATTAGAATGGATTCCATCACCAAACCATGCCCAAGAGACTATGGCAAACAACAGAATTAAACTAATTACCAACCAATCACATGTATGGAGGTTAGGAAGAGTACCGTCATTCGACCATGCCCAGGAGACTATGGTGAACAACAGGGCTCTCTAACGTCATAAACATAAAAGAGAAGAGACATGCTCAAAGCCATTGCAGACCCATTGTAATTTCAGTCACAACAGACCATTAAGAACTAAAAACATTCCCATAATAATCAACTAAAATCAAGTCAATTCATGAATTAAAATTAAATTGAAAACATACATAAAAATCTCCCATCTCACTACAAGCTTCACCTCTTAGCCCTAGCTAAGAGGTTTAGCCAGACATGATGTGGGCTAGATCCAAATAAATAAAGAGAAAAAGAAAAGGAAAAGAAAAGGGAAAGAAAAAAACCAAAGCTCTTCTCTCTCTCTCTTTCTCCTGACGTTCCAACCCAGCCAAGATCTAAATCTTCCTCCCAAGGTCTGAATAATTGCTCCCCACGTCCAAAACCTCCTTATATAGCTGCTGGAGTGGTGAAAATCAGACTTGAATTAGATTTGGAAAGCTATCGCATGCGCAACGAAAGCCTTTTCGCAGCTAAGTTCAGTGCCTCAAAAATTGCCACTTTTCTCGCTCAAATTTCAAAGAAATACCATCCCTTAGGACTTTCTTGGGTCCTCTACATGATAGACGGTTCAGATCTGTCATATGATCAAAGATGGTGGGCCACAACTGCCTGAAAAAGTCAATTTTTGTGGATGTGCGAAACCTTTCGCACCATTTCGCTGTTGTGATCGGTTGGCCCCACAGAAGTATTTTCTAAAAAATTCACCCCGTCCATTGCATTCAGAACAAAATTTTAGTCAAGAATAGGTAGTTTTGAATGTCTATTGACGCGGTCCAGAGAACAAATTACAACAAAATCAGATTTGAACGCTGCAGGGCGGTCCACTTGTGGCCCCTGTATCATACACGTGTGCATGCATGGATGTGAAATATCAACATATTTTTGTAGTATTTGATGCCCTCTACAAGATGAATGGGTCAGATTTTCCATTCAAGTGACATGTGGGTCCCACAGAGGTTTGCAAAAAGGGCCAGCGGCCACTCGTTGCGCAGCTGAAAACGGCAAGTGCTGTTTCATGCACGGGCAGGCTCTGTTTAATTTGGAAGGCGGTCTTGGTGCTCGAGGTACATACAATGCATGTGATGTACATGCACCATATGCAGGACCTACTATGATGCTTATCAGAAATCTGCACCGTCCATCCTTTTTCTCATATTCTTTAAGCCGTCAAGGATAATTTGGAAGCATATCCAGATAGCATGTGGGCCCCACTTAATGAATTAAGGGGCTGATATGTCCGTTGGCCCACTTTTCGAGATCTTCAATGGCTTAAATTTAATATGTACGGTTAATTTATGGCCCCCATCACATGTATGAAGTTTCGAGTCAATCGGATGGTGGGAACCATGTGATCTTGCATTCTGGATGCGTTTCAAGCCACTTGAGCTTCAGTTTCTTAGTTTTCTTGGATTTTTGACCGTGTAAATCTATCAATCTTGGTTCCCTGGAGTCTATCCCTTGCCTTTGGTGTCATCAGAGCATTAAATCCATGCTTTAAGCTCCTTTTTTCAGTTTATGCTCGTAAAGTCACCTTGCAACACAAACACGATTAAAACGGGCCATTAAACAATATCATGCTCGTAAATTCAGGTGATAAATGGGGTCTGATATGCAATATTTGACCCTCAACACCCTTTGAATGCACATGTATCCCTTCAAAAATAATTATAGAATCACTTTCCACCTACAGATTTCTAAGACCCAAGCTATAACAGTTATAAAGCCCATCCACTATTGCACATACCTCTGTTGTACAAATCTACAAGCCATATAGTAATGGTGGACTAAAACCTTCGAAGGTAAATTTTGAGAGTTAAAAAGTTAATTTCTGTTGTTGGATCCTTCAAGATACGCCAACGGTTATATTTGTAATCTTCAAAACCTTGTCATTTGTAAACAGTCTACGACTAAGTACAAGGTACTACATGAATATATGTTAAAATGTCTAAGATAAGAACCTGTATATGATTAAACCGTACCATAAGTTATAATTGAATTTGACCTTCAGGGACAACCAAGTTCATGCATCCTGAAAGAAATTGTGAAGCTAAAAATGGAAATTAAGATAAACCTTTTGTGCTAATTAAGCACTAGAGATCTAAAAGAAGATAAAAAAAATGCCTTGCAATAATTCCTTTTTTTTCTGCCATGAAACCAAAGCATTAGAGACCATGAGTTCTGCAATGAAACCAAGTTCATCCATCATATATCCTAAAAAGTAAAAAGGAACAAAAAGGGGGAAAAGAAAAGGCATACGACATCATATGGTCCTCAAGCCGGCCATTCCTACTAACGAAATAGCAAACCCCTTCTCCCCCGCAAGGTGGGATTGGAAGCAGAAACCTCAGAGATGAACAACCCACTCCTCATCCTGAGAGCTAAGAACCCAGAAAATGCATCAAGCAACCCCAAGGCCATAAAGCCAGCACAACAAGCATTAATAAATACTCTCTTCTCGCATGCAATAGAAAGACAATGCAAGTAAGAGTGAATGCAACAAAGAATTATCTGAGATAATGAGAGTTATTTTCAAATGGAAGGTGTTGGGGATTTGTGCTGCAGAATCACACAGATCTAGATCTAGGATAATAATCTAATGACACTAAGCACATAAAAGAGAACACAAATTTAATGTGAAAAACCCTCGTAGGAAAAAACCATGGCATAAAGCGACAGATCTCCACTATGAAAATAGAAATTACAAAGAGAGAGGACTTACCCAATTTGAACAACCTCAAATCTCACTCTTACTACACCATTTAAAAATCTTTAGAATACCTCCCAATCCAGCATACACCCCTTTATATAAGTTTAGAAAGAAGTAAAATCAGAATAGGAAACAAAAATCATAAAATCTGTGTTTACATAGAAAATCTGTGTAAAATCTTCAATGTCATCGAAGGTCCATCGATGTCATCGAAAACGGACCAAAACTGTCCAGCGACCAGGGGTGAAAAATTTCTGACAATTATCGATGGCATCGAGCAACCTTCGATGTCATCGCGATGACATCGAAACCTGGTTGATGTCATCGACAGACCAATAGATAGATTTAAGACATCTGTTCATAACAATCTCTACCATGTCTTCAATCTTCATCCGTGTAGCTTTTTATCCTCTTCTTTTATCTTTACATCACATCATAGCTTCTCTTGCACACTCAGTCATTCTTTTACACTATCACCAAGCCTAGAGAAGTTAAAAAACTTGAACTTCTCTTTAGGAATGATCTAGGTGAGCATGTCTGCCGGATCAAAATCCGCGTGCTCAACCATCTTTGTTCCTGTCTTCTCAAAAGGAAAGACGTAGTCTTTTTACCATTTCACCGCTACCCAATATTGTTTGTCGGGGTACTTACTCATAACACTGATAGCCTGTGAAATTTTCGGTCTAATACAGGCCATGACATACACTGCCAACCGCATTCGAATAAGGCTCATGTGATATCCTTCATTTTCTCATTTATTTTGGGACATGTCCAGAGGAAAACTTGAGGAGAGACGTGTAGGGAATGCTCTCCGGCTTTACTTGGCCCATCACATCCTTGATCAATACTTATACACAAGGTATTCCTCTTGTGATTACCAAAGCCTACTCCTCTTTCAGTCTTAACGCTGAGAACCATCTTTGCAGCCCCCCGATCTTTCATCCTGAATGTCCCACTTAACTGAGTCTTCAGTACATTGATTTTAGACATGTCATAATTGGCGATTACATGTCATCAATTCCTGACTCACTATGAAGGAATCAAACTACTACCTAGGCGACAAGTCGAACCACGACCTCTTACAAAGTCTTTTCTCAGACCCTTTTAACTTTGAACTGCTCTGGTCACTTTATGTAGATCTGCTCTTCACTTTCCATTACAGAAGTGCAGACTCCACATCCATCCTTCTAGCTCAAGATCACATTGGCCAACTAGCACCAATCACGGATCTAATAGACACCTGCTATATCATCGGCACGAATATCTCTGAGAAGCCGATCCCTTCTCTCTGAGTATAACCCTTCGCTACTAACCTCACCCTGTATGTATGTTGTATCCTCCTGAAGATTCACCTGCATCCAACCACTCTTTGGCTCACTGGAAGCTCCACCCGCTCCCATGTATTGGTCTGATACAATAAATCCATCACATCACCCATAGTCACCTTTTACTTTTCAGCACCAGGCTCACCTAAAGCCATCTGAATAGAAGATGAATCTCCTGCGATATTGGTGTCGTCCATATACCTCGCTGATATCCTGCGATCATGCCGTGTGATTCATCTCACTGGTGGCTGCTCCACTTACTTTGTATCCTTGTCCGCATGTCTCAGCCTTCTTACCCTTCCCGCTCATGCGGCCATGCCCAACATGCCACACACGTGCAGAGGTTGAATCCGCTACCTCCACTGCAGCTCCACCTTTTAAAGTACTCCATATCAATCTGTACAAGTTATCGAGTCGTTGCACTTTCATGATTATCCATGACCCCTTAAATACCTTAAGAGCACTATCAATACCTGTGAACTTGCATCCTTTTGCCTCAAGCACACCAAGAGAAATCAGATTCTGTTTCAAATCAGGAACATGCCTGACATCAGTCAAGGTATGCTCCACCCCATCAAACATCTTGATGCACACTAAACCAACTGTCACAACATTACAGGTAATATCATTGCCCATAAATACTCATCCACTATCGCACTCTCTGTACCTAGTGAACCAACTCCAATAGGGAGTCATGTGAAAAGATGCCCCCGTGTCTAGCATCCACTCATCCTTATGATTATCGTATGACCGTCTGAGTGAAGACATAAATAAAACATCACCATCACATTTACTCGATCCATCTGATGTGGCAGCATTGGCCTTCCTATACGAAGCATCAAAATCTTCTCTCTTCGATTTAGGATTTTCATAATCCTTCTTCACATGTCCTTCCTTCCCACAATTCCAGCACTTTACCTTTCCTTTGCCCTTGCCCTTGGATTTGGATCTAGAACATAGGAACCTGTACCTTGTTTAGAATTCTTACCCCTTGTAAACAATGCATCAAAAGTTACCCCATGTCACCATTTAACTTTTTCATAGCCTTTCCTTAAAGGGCTGAGATAACGGTGTCGACACTCAAGGTTTTATTCGTGCTGCACATACTGACCTTGAATGACTCATACGATGCCGGAAGAGAATTCAGCAACATACATGTTTGTTCTTCATCTTTCATCACTTCCTCCATATCCAGCAATTTGTAAACTAATTTATTAAAGTTACTGATGTAAGCCTCCAGATCTCCACCCTCTGCCATCTTGAAGTTATACCACTGCCGCTTCAAGTGTAGGTGATTTTCAGATGATTTTTTCACATAGATATGCTCTAACTTCGCCCATAACTTAGCCCTAGTTTTCTCCCTCATGACGTTGTAGAGAACCTCATCTGTGAGACAAAAATGGATCGATGATAAAGCCTTATTAAGAGTATTTCAATCATCATCAGTCATAGTAGACTTTCGCTCCTCAAGAGCACCATCTTCGCCTTGCTTGATTAAGGAACTCATCATCTTGATCTTTCATAAGCAACAAATCTCCAATATGAAAATAGAAATTACAAAGAGAGAGGACTTACCCGATTCGAATAACCTCGAATCTCACCTTTGCTACATCGTTTAGAAAGCCCTAGAATACCTTCCAATCCTGCATACACCCCTTTATATAAGTTTAAAAAGAAGTAGAATCGGAATAGGAAATAAAAATCACAAAATCTGCGTCTCCACAAAAAATCTGCATAAAATCTTCGATGTCGTCAAAGGTCCATCGATGTCATCGAAAACAGACCAAAACTGTCTAGCGACAAGGGGTGAAAAATTTCAACAATTATTGATGGCATCGAGCAACCTTCGATGTCATCGACAACTGACTTCGATGACATCGAAACCTGGTCGATGTCATCGACAAACCAACAGACAGATTTAAGACATCTGTTCATAACAGAAGGGAAGTGGTATTAGAGCTAGTGGCGCAAATGATCCACGGCTTGAGTTATTCAATTGATAGTTCCATTTTGTTGCTAATGGTGATATTTCACAGTTGATGCATGTGGTGATAGGTACTTCTCTGGATACAAAAATTAAATGACCAACTTTATAGTAGCGAAGACTTGAATGAGGTAGCATCTCTATATGGAGAGTAAGAGGATTAACACACCTTATTTGCTAGCTATACAAGGAACTTCTCTAGAGAAAAATGCAGAGCAGCCCTCTGCTCATTTATGGCATCTCCCAATTTTGGTAATTCAATGGAGCATAAGAAGCATTTGCGCAAGTATCTCATCAGGTCATTTATTGCACTAATTATAGCTACCATATCAAAAAAGAACAAAGTCTTACATTAATCTAACTCAGGTTAAGTAGAGAAAGAAAGCACAACTAAGTTTCTTTATTATATAATTCCAGGCCCAAGAGATAATATTAAACCAAAAGGACCCATCTGAAAACAGGATAAACAGGCCAATGTTCAATTGGTATTTTATAAACCTTATTAACTTACAAATCTGTTGTAATTTATCAGACAATGACAGTTGTTCAATGACCAATATTCAATAAAAAAATAGTTGTTCCATGACCAATATTCAATAAAAAAAGACAGTTGTTCCATGGCCAATGTTCAAGAAATCACGATGGAAATTACATTCAGTTGACACAAGTACTAGAACATTAGATGAGTTAAGAGCAGAATTGAGACACAAGTACCAGAACATTAGATGAGACACATTCAGTTGACAAGGCAGTTTTGACAACAATTGAATAAATACTAGAGACCAAACCTTTTCATGAGATACAGATTATTCAGTATTGTTGTTTTGATCAAAACAAAGTTCAGAGATAGGAGACTGCACAATCCTGCATTAAAACAAATCTATAAATACCCCAAACTTTCAGACAAAAAAGAGAGAGTAAAAAATATAAATATAGGAGTACCAAACTGATTTTAACTATGTCTAAGATGGTAGGACATGACACAACCCATACTCGACCCAATTTTGATCAGGCTGGGTCCATTGGGTACCTTTTGGACAAAATCCAAACCAAATAAGAGGTAAAGCAATCAAAAGAAAAACATCCATATTGGAGACTGCAATACCTGAAAATGAAGCATGGGCACCTAAAATTAAGCAAACATATTAAAATGTTAAAGCCAAAAACACCAAGCTCTTTGCCAAATGACCAAAAAACACTAAACTGCATGAAGATATTGCCAAATGCAAAGGCAGTTTAAATCCAAGACAAAAGAGTACAGTAGCTCAGGAAAATAGCGAATATTAACAAAAGGTATGTGATACTTTTGTAGTGTAAGAATATGCTTTAGGATCTAAACATTCTTTCCAAACATTTAATAATATATTTGAGACTCATGAATATGAGTTTCTACTTTCTAATTTTTGTAAAAGAACTATATATATATATATATATTGTAATTTCAAGATTGCACGCATAAAATGGCCTTTTTTAAAAACAAGGGATCATGATTGGGATTGCTCATCTATTGGAATATCAGGGTATGTTCATGCTTTCCCTATTAAAACCCACCAAATGTCAAGAATGGAGCGAAGGAGTTACCACACATAGGATGAATCCCATTCTATATGGGGCTAGAGGAACCTTTGGTGGCATAGGGTATTTCATCAGATGGTACTGATGCTCAAGCAAGTGATTGAACATGAAATGTAAGAGATCAAATCCCTATTTGTGGATTCTTGATTCAATGTGGACCCTCATAAATTAATGTAGTTAACACCAAAACCTACAAATCGGCCATTAAAACCTTAAAAATCAAGATAGTATGAATAAATAACCATCAAATCCTCCAAATCGGCCATCAAAACCCTAAAAATCAACAAAATATGAACAAATAAACATCAAATCTACCAAATCAGCTATCAAAACCACTTGAAATCCCTAATTCCAAAAATCCTCAAGATCCCTAAAATTATAAAATCCCCAAATCCCTAATTTGTAATATCAGAAAATCCCCAATTCGGGGTCCACATTCAAATCTGTAAGCCCTAAAATCCCCAAATCCCTAAATGAGGGTCCACATCGAATCAGGAATCAACAAATTGCTAAATTCCTAAATCGGCATTGAGATTGAGAGAGATTGAGAGAAATAGAGAGAGATAACTCACGGTCGTGAATGAGCTAGCCTTCAACCAAGCTTCAGAGAGAGAGAGAGAGAGAGAGAGAGAGAGAGAGAGAGAGAGAGAGAGGGCATGCGTGGGTAGGGCGTTCGGCAACACTAGATCTATGGTGGATAGAGGAAGAGAGAGAGAGAGAGAGAGAGAGAGAGAGAGAGAGAGAGGGCATGCGTGGGTAGGGCGTTCGGCAACACTAGATCTATGGTGGATAGAGGAAGAGAGAGAGAGAGAGAGAGAGAGAGAGAGAGAGAGAGAGAGAGAGAGGGTACGAGAGGGGCGGATTAGGGCACTAAGCTCTAATTGCGTACCAAGTAACTCAGTACGCTTAGGATGTCACTAAGTTGTGTGGGCCCTGCCATGATGTATGTGTTGTATCAACATTGTTCATCCATTTGGAGATGTCATTTTATACTATGATCCAAAGAATGAGGCAGATCCAAATCTGGAGTGGACCCCACCATAGAAAACAGTGAGAAGAGTGACGTACACTGTTTAAATCCTCCTAAGGTACACTATAATACTTATTTGAGTCCAACCTGTTCATGTGTCAACGCAGACATGAAATAAGGGAAAACATGAATATCATCTTGATAAAAAAAATTTGTGTCCTTTAGAAGTTTTTAACCGTGGGCGTCACTCTCCCCACTGTTTTCTGTGGTGGGTCCACTTGAGCTTTGGATCTTTCCTAGTATGATCTCTCTCTAAATGGATGAACAGTGTGGATACAAAACATACATCATGGTGGGGGCCACAAAACTTGGTGACGTAACTTTAGTAGTGAGTCTCACTACTCAACTTGTCAGTAGCTAATTCGCGTCCGTACGCTCAACGCACTCAGTAAACTGTGGGGCCCACCGTGAATGTGTGTGTTTTATCCACTCCGTCCATCCATTTTACCAGATAATTTTAGATCATGAGCTTAAGTATGGGGCAGATCTAAACTTTGAGTGGACCCCACCACAGAAAATAGTGGGGATTGAATGCCTATCATTAAAAACTTATTTGTGGTGTGGTCCATTTAATCTTTGGATATGATTTATTTTTTTTGGAAAATTCTCTAAAATGATCTCAAAAAATGGATGAACTGTGTGGGTTGATCTCAAATTTTTAGTAAATCCAAAGCTCAAGTGGACCATGCCACACAAAACAGTGTGGAATAATGATTTCCACCGTTGATACCTTCCTTGGACCCACAAAAATGTTTATTTGCCATCCAACCTATTCATAATATAAAAAAGATATGAATGAAGAGAAAACACAAACATCAGCTTGATCCAAAACTTCTATAGCCTCCAAGAATTTTTCAATGGTAGAGGTTCAATCACACTATTTCCTGTGGTGTGGTCCACTTGAGATTTGGATATACTTCCTTTTTGTTCTTTAGACTTCAAATTATTTGTTAACATGGATGAATGGAGTAGATAAAATAAATAAATAACGGTGGACCCCACAGAGTTTACTCTGGTAAGGGTAATGAGTAACTCAAAAGGGCAGTGGAAAGGGATTTCCTTAAAACATTCGTAATCATATATTGGGCCTACCTAAATGTGATTCACATATCCAACCCCACTCATTATGTGTGTTCCACTTGGATGAGGGGTTAGACCAAGTTTCAGCCGCATCCAAGACTCATATGGGCCTCGCCAAGTGCTTTTATATTTTATAGGATGTCTTCACATAGTTTTAAATGGTATAGGCCACTTGAGTTTCGTATACGGATGATTTTTGAGATATCTCATAGCCTAAAGAGGACACATCAAATGCACGGTGTTGATGTTCAACATACATCATGATGGAGCCCACAAAACTTAATAATGTCAATTCTTAGGTTCTCACGAGGTCAATATGTTGGGTCATAATTTTGACCAGAATATTTGGCCCATTTTACATGTCTAGTCCATTCACTCTATTTTACTGATCAACACCCTCAATTTGACTGGTTACTCGCCCCGATCAGGCTATATATGAGAAAGATAATGGGCATTCAAGATTGATCAACAATTTGAGTGAAATTTGATTTAAACATCTAAAGTTATTTACTCTTCAATTTGAACTGATTAGATTATCCAAAAATGGTTAAAGGTTTAATTAGTGGATGTGCCTAATAATTTGGTAAAAAATATTTTTTTCACGGATAAATTTCAATTTCCATTTAAAAATAACATTTTTTTCAAAATGCATATTTTTTACTCTTAATTTTTCTTTGAAAATTTTTAACAAAATATCATTTTTATTATAAAATAATTCAAAAAAATTAAAATACAAATTCTGAATTTTTATTTTCAAAATCTCAAAAAAATTCTCAAATTTTAAATTTTTTCTTAAAAATTTCAAAATGCCGATTTTTTTCTTCAAAAGCATCATTTTATTTTCAACTTTTCAATTTTATTTTTTAAAGTGATTTTTTTCTTCAAAATCTCAGTGTTTTTATAAATAAAATTTTCTTTTAATTTCAAATTTTGAACATTTTCAATTATTTTTCAAAATCACAAATTTGTTGAACTTCTTTGTTTTTCATTTCAAGATGTGTTTTTTGATAAAGTATCAATTTTTTAATATCATTTTATTTTAAAATTTTAAATTCTTTTTAATTTCTTCATTTTAAAAAAAAGCATTTTATTCGAACTTGTCAATTTTTATCGAACTTGTCAATTTTATTTTATTTTTCACAATACAAACTATCATTTTCTTTTTCAAAATATTTTCATTTTTCAACATTGTGAAAATTTTTACATTTTTAAAAATATTTTTAATTTTCTTTTTTAGGATATTATTTTTTTCTCAAAATCAAATGCTTTTTTTTTTTATATTATTATTATCAAATTTATCAACTTTATTCAATATTCTTTTTTGTCCCCCAAAATAGATTTTTATTAAATCATGATTTTTATTTTTTCAAAATCTCATTTTTGTTTCTCTAACATTGTTAAAAAATAATCTTATATACAAATATGTACAATTAAACCACTGAAATTCTATTAAAAATAATTATTACACTACAAAAAAACATATTTTTCCATCATATTCTAAACAAATGAAAAAATAATTAATGTTTAGGGCAAAAGTCCTTTTACGACGGACCATGATCCGTTGCAAAAGCAGTTGAAAACCATCGCCAACTGGTATTTTGGGCGGGAATTTGCAACTGATCATTTTTCGTTGCTAATTTACGACGGACCAAAATCCGTCGTAAATCAGATTTTATAGATGGATTTTGGTCCGTCGCGAAATTCCGCAACATTTGAAACTACGGATTTTTGAGAAAAAAGGATTGGCGATGGACTTTTTCTGTTAGCGACGGATTAAATCCATCGTTAAACTAAGCGATTTATTCATCCGTTGCAAATATGTGTCGCAAATCCACAATTTTGGCGTAGTTATTTCTTCATTCAGTAAACTTTGATAACGGATCAAAGGTTGGGATTTTTCAACTTATTTTTGGGATGTAATTACTCCACGAACGTTAGTTTAATATGAGTTAATACAGGCGACATGTAACATGTGTCTGCACATCAAGTGTCGTGCACTGCCGGAGCATGAATAGCTCCCCTCTTTTCTTTTTCAAGTATGTCCTTAAGTGAATGCCACATGACATTAATTTATAGTGTAGTAACTAAGAAAAATGTCAATAATCTTTTCAAGTTTATTGGATCTTAAAAAGTGTTGGGCCATGCGAGCTACAACTTGGAGTCTGCAATAAACAGCCTATCCAATTGCGGAAGGAACACTAAGAGATCGTTTAACATGATCTACTCTAATTTAATAAAAGCTTTTTAAATAAGAGTTCTCTAATAAAATTTTTTTTCTTTCCAGTTCTTGTTTTAAATAAGCTTATTTAATTAAAAAAATTACATTTTGAAAATAAAAAAAATTATTTAAAATAAGTACATTTGATAATACATTCAAATAATAGCTTTTCTTTAAAGGGTATTTGATATCATTTTTAAAGATTACAACAATTTCATTACATTAATAGCAATTCAGATAGCTGTTTAGGCTAACCTTTGACGTGAACTGTCCATTATATGAGGCTTACCTTGATGTAGGTCATTCGCCATGTGGGGGCCCTCAATATCCACTACTCTGTGGAATCCACATTTTATGTGTTTATCATGTAGGCCTTATTGGAAAATTTACAGAATTATATTTTTTGTGAAATATGAAAATTGAAAAAACCAAGTTAATCTGAAATAAGGGTAGGCTGAAGCACGTTTGGAATGCTGTCCTTTAAGCGTTATTTGCCCCTACTCAAGTGAATTGAGTATGCTTAAAAGGTTATAGGAAAATCGCTTCTACGATACAATGAGCCTGGTGTGGGTCTGCGTTTAGCAAACACGAAGGCCCACCAATGGAACTCTATTACACAATCTGGTAGAAATAAAGAAAAAAGAAAAATCTCAAAAAAAAAGAGAAGAAGAATTTTGATATTAGACCACTGCATTGGTCAGTACTTTAGATGTTGGTTCAGATGAATCGTTCTTAGACCACTCTATTGGTCTGATCTTCAGGCAATGGTTCAGAAGAACCTTGCTGTATTGCTGGAGTATATGGTCAGTGGGCTCTGATTCATATGGGTCTGCTGGAGTGCATTGAGATGGTTTGAAAACCCATCCAGACTATCTATTTATAGGCTATGGTGGCTCGAGGGTTATGGTCTAGAGACATAAATTCCATTAAGCTATTTCTAGCAGTTGAAAAACTAGTCTTTTTCTGACTGTTGTGCATGGCTCATAACAGCAGTTGCATGCTGACTATTGTGAGAGCTGACTAGCCATTTTCTAGCTGTTAAGCTAGCCATGCAGCAGTTATAACATAGCTCTGTAATGAATTGCATAGTTGTTACACATCTGCTGCAACAATCATTTCCAACCTCTCTATATATACTGAGGGATCTCTCTCTCGGTCCTCTAGTCTCTCTGCCAACCAGTCACCCATCTTAGCCGCTTAGTCGCACACATCTTGCTTCGGTTCGCAAAGGGAGTGACCCTTTGTGACACGATGCGCACATACGAAGTACAAAGTGCGCCATTAACGCCTCTACAGCCACACTGCCTCATATGCCCACACCCTCGCATCAAGCCTGTGACCGAGACCAAGCCCGAGCCTAAGCGTGAGCACGCGCGCAGGTGTTCCAGTGCTATACATTAGAACACGCAAGGTCCATAGTCCTTAGACTAGGTAAGCAAACATTATAGTACTCCACTATTTTCATTTAAACTCAAAAAACTTCTCCTCTTTTTCCAATGTGGGACTATTCCTAAAACCCACAAAAAGATGTTTTTTCAAACTTTTTTTTATAATATATATATATATATATATATATATTATATTTTATTAAAATATATTTAAAAATAAATATTATGTAACAATCTACCACTTGACCTTTTTTAAATATATTTTTCTCAATTAAATATTTCTGCCAAACTAATTAGCTTCTAGGTATAAAAAAAGATATTTTTTGATTTTAATCTTCCCTTAGTATAAGTATCTCAAAACTCTATCGAAATGACTAGTAGCCGTAGTGTTGAACCAGTTATTCCTAGAAAATAAAGTCAGAGAAGCTACACACACATTCGCTATGTGTTATTAGAGTTCCCACAATCTTTCTCGACATAGTTAATGGCCATGTGCTTATCCTAATTCGTGAATGATCCTGAGAGAAAACTCCTAACTCTCATGAGAGACGTCACCATCTCTATGTTCATATAGGTGAAATCCTTACGGTGTTTCCGTTACTATAAGACACTTGTCATATGAACTGAATTTTATTAAGAATTCTAAGACTCAACCCTCTTTCGTAATGCTCATCACTTATCTATTATGGATGAGGTTTTATAATTTAGTGCTGAAAACTTTCCACATATCATTGACTTGTTCTTACCCATTAAACTCGAAATTAGAGATTTTCTGACTTTAGGTTGGGTTATCATCACTAATAGAACTTTGGTTGAAGAGTTTCAACCCCATACCTATAGATATAGCCTTTACTACCTCTCTTTATAGATGTTTAGTAAAAGGGTCCATCAGGTTGTTGCTTGATTTCAAATAGGAAATAACAATGATTCCATCTTGAATCAATTGTTTGACATAGTCATGTCGAGGACTGATATGTCTAGACTTACCATTGTATGTGCCACTATAGGCTCTAGCTAATGTAGCTTCACTATCATAATATAGTGACACAGTCGATATAGGCTTTACACAGAAAGGAGTTTCTAATAGAAAATCCCTTAGCCACTCAGCCTCTTTACTTGTGTAGTCAGGGCTATAAATTCAGACTCCATTGTCAAATACGTTATCCAGGTCTATTTCTTGGATCCCCAAGATATAGCTGCACCTCCTAGGGTGAATACCCACCCTGTAGTAGACTCATTGTCCCCTGCACTCGATATCCCGCTCGCATTGGTATATCCTTCCAATACGGCAGAAAACTCTAAATAAAATAGTCTTAAGTCTTTGGTTGCTTTTAAGTAACCAAGAACTCTACTGATTGCATTCCAGTGTTCAGTATTGGGGTTACTAGTAAACCTACTAAGTATACTCACAGCATATGCGATATCTGGTCTAGTGCGTTGCATAATATACATAAGACTCCCTATAATACTCGTATATTCCAATTGTGCAACTGTTCTTCCTGTATTCTCTTTTAGCTTAATTCTTGGATCAAATGGGGTTTTTACTTTTTTTATATTTAAATGGTTAAACTTGTTTAGTATCTTCTCAATATAATGAGATTGATATAAAGCATAACCTCCATAATGTTTTTTAACTTTGATACCTAGGATGGTATTAACTTGTCATTTTGAATACAGAAGATAAAAACTTCTTTGTTTTAGTCACACATTCTATTTTATTACTTATTATTAACATGCCATCAACATATAGACAAATAATAATTATGCAGCTACCATCTAATTTAGAATATATGCATTTATCAGCTACATTATGCATGAAACCATGAGATAGTATTTTGGAATCAAACTTCTCTTGCCACTGTTTTGGTGCTTGTTTTAATATATAAAATATTTGATTAATATACATACTTTGTTTTAATTTTTTAAGAGAACGAATCCTTCAGGTTGTTCCATGTATGCCTCCTCATTGAGGTCGCCATTCAGAAATGTGATCTTTACATCCATTTGGTGAATGTGAAGATGATGTATAGAAGTTAACGCAAATAATATCCTAATGGATGTTATCCTTGCTTATGGAGAGTATGTGTCAAAGTAATCTATCCATTCTTTTTATCTAAAACCCTTAGCTACTAGTCGAGAGTTAAAGGTTTGGATAGTCTCATCAGTGTGATATTTCTTTTTAAATACCCACTTATAACCTATGGGTTTAGAACTTGGAGGTAAGTTTACTAGTTCCTATGTTTGATTTGACATTATGGATTCCATTTCATCGTTTATAACTTCTTTTCAAAAAGCTTAGTTTCTAGAGGATACAACCTTTTTATATGTTTTAGGATCATCTTCTATAGTCATTACTATAGATATTTTTCTTATAATATTTTCTCCATCTCCTTTTACAAGATGAAAAGTGACGCGTTGTGAGTCTATATAGTCATCTCGTAGACTCTTCTCTATTCTTGTCCTTTGACTCCTACAAGATTCAACAGGAGCTTCCACTATCTGTGGAACTGTGCTATCTGGTTCTCTATCAAGAGTTTGGACTTCATTATCCTTTGACTCCAAGGATAGTGAGTTCTCAAAGAACTCGATGTCTCTTGATTCTATTATTGTATTAGACTTTATATCTAAAAGTCTATAAGCTTTACTATTTTGTGCATACCCTACGAAGACGCACTTAATAACACTGGGTCCTAACTTAATTTTTTTTTTGGATCAGGAGTTCTGCAATATGCAAGACACCCCCATACTTTAAGATTTAGTTTTTTTTTTGGATCAGGAGTTCTGCAATATGCAAGACACCCCCATACTTTAAGATACCCCATGTTAGGTTTTCTACCTCTTCATGTTTCATATAAATATATTTTATATTTTTTAGACAGAATTCTATTTAAAATATAGCATGTTGTAAGTAGTGCCTCACCTCATAGACTTACTGGTAACTTTGCTCTTATTAGCATTGAGTTGATTATATCTACTAATGTTCTATTCTTTTTTTCAGCTATTTTATTTTTTTGATGCGCATATGACGTAGTACATTGATGTATTAGTCTATGTTCTTCACAGAAGTTATCGAATTTATTGGAGATGTATTCTCCTCCTTTATCGCAATGAAATTTTTTTATTTTCTTATTTAGTTGATTTTCTAATTCTATAACACCCCGAATTTTTGCCAACCTAGAGTTAGACGTTCTTAGGCAATGGGTCGATCTTAATACCTTAAGTGACTTCTCAGAACTCAATTCTAAAGCCTCAAATTCCTTTTTAACCCATTTCCTTCAAAATCTCACCTTTCACCACCTTATTCTTCAAAATTTTCTAAGTACTCTCATATTAGAACAAATCCTAAAGTTTAGGTGATGAAGAATAATACTTAAACTAAATATTACTATAAATAATAAATAAATAAATATAATATATTTTTGACCATTAACCTTTTGGAATCTCATGAAATAAATAGGTTATTTGGATAAAGCAGCTTCTCCTACCTCAAAATCATATATTGCATGTCAAATAACACATTTTGGTTTGCAAGATATGCTCATTTCAAAAATCACACGGTAGAATCATCACCAGACAGGACAACGACCATCGATGCCCTCGCCGTGACAGCAAGGCCTGGCCGGCTAGCCGGCCGAGCAGGCCACAGTGGGCCGGGCGGCTCGTTTTATGCCCAATTTTCTGTGATTTTTATCTGACTTCAAAAAATCATATCTCCCACATTATAACTCAGATTTAGGTGATTCAAAATTTAGATTGAATCTTGATAAGTTTAATTTTATATAAAAATAAGTAAAAAATATAATAAAAATTTTAATATAGTTAAATATAGGTCGTTGTGACAACTATCAGAAAATCATTAGTTTGGACAACTGTTGCTTTTAGAATTTTTAGAATTTTTTTACAATTTAAATTTTAATGAAATTTGGTGGAGATGAAGTAAACTTGATTAAAAACTACTAGAAAAATAATTAAAATAATATACTAAATAAAAGTGCCAAAAGGGGGCATGGAACTGCCCTAGGACCTTATTCTTTCGTAATTAGGGCAGAATTTGGTTAAGTACTAAACTAAACAATTGATGGATTTGTCTTAAACCACTTTCTATACGAACTGTAAGACCTAAAACTATTAAAATCACTAACTCAATATTACCTAGAAATCTAGGATCAATTTCAAAACTTAGTTTCTCTCAGAAGCACATTAAAACTCTGTATCGGACCTGGACCGTGTGTCGAAAGTCCGATTATCGCAAAACTATACGGTTATGACCATCTTACTGGGCTTGACTACCATCTCAAAAATTAAATTCATATAGTGTCCAGAAATGCACAACTTGAGCCCGGAGCGAAGTGTGTGAGAGACGAGAACATCTTTAGGAAATGAACGGAAACTTAAGTGAATTGAGTTGTTCACTTGTAGGCCAATTTTAAGGTTTCAGACCATCAGATTCTGACCCAATTACACCCTCGGATTAGAGAAAATTTTAAACACATGTCAGTGTACTTGTGGCCCTGATGGAGTACCGGTGACCATTGAACTAAAACTGGTCCTTCACGGTCAATCCACTGATTTGATCAGACCGAAAACTTAACCTGAGGTAAATCCAATGTCAGGAAGATTTTTCTAGATCGTATGAAAAAAAAGGGCCTTAAGATGTGTTCCATTGGATCGAAACAGGCGACATTTGGCTATAACCTAAGTATATCATGGCCATGGGGCTATTCCCATCAGTTCTAGGCCTATATAAGGGCCTTAAACCCTCTCTCTCCCTTCTCATATGAATTCCTAACACTAGGAGAGAGAAGAGAGAGAAAATAGAAGGAGAAAGTGAGGAGAAGTGAGAGAGAGTGGGAGATAGTTGTCGGGATTCGTCCCCGCCGCTCCACGTGCTGAACCGCTTCTCCCGTATCACTATTTCGGTGATTTTGATTCCGTTCTTGGGTAAGAAATACTAACCCTAATCTGTTTTAGATATCTAAATAGGAAGTTCAGAAAAATAGCTAACCTATTTCATAATTCAGGTAGCCGTTGTGCCTTAGACAATGATGTAGTGTTCAAACTGAGCTCGGTACGGGTTTACCGGTGAATGGTGCAGACTATAAACGTCTAGGTTATAGTTTTCAAGGCTTTCAATGTCAGTTAATGATTTATGACTGACTTTATTGATATCACGTATACTTAGATATGATGTTTTCCATATATTACACATATATGTAACTATGTTGATTTTAATGCATTCCAAGTGTTTGTTGAAATGTTTGAATGAATATGAAATTATGATTTGTGCCTGTTATGATTGTTTGGTTGAGAATACATGATCATGGTGCGTGTGGCAACTCCCTTATGAAAGGATTTGCTGTAATATACGTTATAACTAATATACTACATGTATGTTGATATGTGTAGTCTAAGTGTTTGATAAAATGTCTGAATGAGAAGTTACTTGTTGAAATGTACTTAATAAGGGTGTTGAGATAGGATTCTCAATTTTTGTATCTGTAGTTACAGTTTCCTTCATGTAACATATCTCGCTACTACGTGACATATGTATAAAACTCATATGTATAATGATATGTTCTATATGTTGATAAGATGTCTGAACAAGAAATTATTTGATGAATGTCATTTAATAAGGGTGTTGAGGTAGGATTCTCAACTAATCTCTATGTATAGTTTCCTTCATGTAATCTATGTTACTACTACTTATTTTATGGATGAATGCCTATGTATGTTAACATGTACTCTATGTATTCGTTAAAATGCTTTTATGAGATTTATGTTTGAAATGGATGCTACATACTGTTTTGACTAGCGCATATGAATGTCTATTATATTTGAAGTATGATTGGGACTACTGCGTAGTCTAGGAAATCAGTAATGATTCTTGAATTAGTGGCCGAGGTCGTTTCACCACATAAGACACCTTCAATGAATCCGATTCGTACGATGATTGTCGATAGTGGTACAATGTCTATTAATTCAGTGTACGCTCGTACTAATCAAAGTTGTCAAGTAAACCGATTGGCCTACTATGTTTTTACCATGTATGAACACTATTGCTTGAACCTAAGGTACCCCTTACCAATGTAAAGACCCGTCTCAACCATGGTACCACAATCCTCTAAGACTCATGAGCCGGACATGGTGGTATGGGACACCGTGGTCAAGCTGTCAGCCTACGCTGGGATGACGAGCCTCCCCGTAGTGACCAGTGAGCAACCCAAACTCGTGAGCCGAATACGGTGGTATGAAATACTGTATTCGAGCTATCGGCCTCCATTGGTGCACCCTGGCTGTGATCCCCAATCGGGTTGGTGACGAGCCTTTCAAAAATAGACTGCCAGTTGGTAGGGCATTAGTAGAGTTACCTCGAGTATGAAATAGGCTTACCCCGGTGCATCCTGGCTGTGGTCCGCAGTCAGGTTGGTGACGAGCCTTCAAAAATAGACTGCTAGTTGGTAGAGTATTGGTGGTAGTGACTTCGAGTACAAAAATAGGCCTACACTGATGGTGACGAGCCTCTCGTAGTGACCTAGAGTGTAACTCTCGAACTTGCCTATCGTATGTG
The DNA here is from genome assembly GCA_037074715.1 of Magnolia kwangsiensis. Taxonomy (NCBI): domain Eukaryota; kingdom Viridiplantae; phylum Streptophyta; class Magnoliopsida; order Magnoliales; family Magnoliaceae; genus Magnolia; species Magnolia kwangsiensis. Next base: position 145,327,424 of record CM073573.1, read on the forward strand.
ATTAACTAGGATTGACAACCCTAGATGGATCATCGTTTGGGTCAATGTTATAAAGAGAGGTACCTTAGCTTCACAAACCTGCTGTATGAATGAGTCTAATTAAGAACTTAGCTAATCATGCACATGCACTGTATTTGCATGTGCCTTTGGCGTTGGAGTTAGCACAGAGGAAGGGGTGCATGCCACGATCATGAGATAATGTCATAGAGGGAGTGTAGGCGAGGGCATGCATCATTAGTATATACCATCCTTGCATTAATCAGAGTATTTAGGAATGCTTGTTGTATTACTTTATCATTACTGTTTGATTGAATTAATAACATGTTAACCTTTGCCTTATAGCTCCACTGAGTTGTCACTCATTCCCACGCTCTGGGATGGTGTTTTAAAACACCAACCAGATCCTGTTTTAGTTTTAAATGACGACAATGCTCATGGGGCGGAGCCTAACTTTTATGATGACAAGGAGTTCTCCTATATGCACTCTCTGGCGGGTCTATGTAGACCTGGAGTTGCATCACCGGGGCTACAAAGACATGGATTAGAGGACATTACACTTCATTATTTAGTTTATTTTGTAACTATACATGTAATTATTTAACCCGGTGACATGTTGATACTTTAAGGACTTACCACTTAAATGCTTTATATATTTATCACAGTCTTCCTCTTGTGCAATCTAATTGTCTCTGGAGTATGATATGCTATTTTGGTATAATTTTACTCATGTTTAATGTACTAATATGGATAACATTTAATCATCATCATTTATGTTGCATAAGTGATGTGTTGGAACTCGGGAGTTAAGCTTCTGCTCGACCCTTGATTTTCAGGGCGTTACAAGTTGGTATCGGAGCATGATTTGGATTAAACTGGACCTGGGTTATGGTAACACGACTCACACTGACACACTCTGATTTAGGAAGGGGGTGATGGAATTTAGAGATGACATCAGGATCCCAAGGTTTCACCGACAGGCGAGACCGAATACTGTAATTTAGTCTACAACGTATCTTCGATCACGTGAATCGACCTAGGTCACCTCTAGGCTGTCAGTCGACAGGTATAAGTCATTAGTTGACAAATTCTAAACTTCAAATGGATCTGAATGGCGTGAATACGGGCGTGTTAGACCACAGAAATGAACCCAAACCAAGAATTTCAAAGCGAAGCAATGAGATAACTAGGACCTTGGGGATGCCGCGGGGAGAGGTGCATGCTAGCGAGAAGAATCTCAGGAGTGTGCGTGAAAGAGATTGTCGCATGCTCTCTTGGAAAAACCATTTCACTCTCATTCGGCTGACTTATATGCAAGCTTGCGCGTGAATTTAGCTACAGACTAGGTGCAAAAATTCATGCGCCGATCCATTTCATTAACGACACTACTCTCAATAGCATGAATATGGGGCCATGACAACGTCAAGCTTGATTTGATGAGAACGAAGATGAGACAAATAGTGAAGAGGAAGAGAATGATGAAGGAGGAAATGAAATAGAGGAAGCAAGCGAGGAAGAGGAAGAGCAGAAAGAGGAGATTAAAGAGGCCCAAGACACTGATGAAGGCTCTCCTCCTGCTCCACATGAGCGCGACAGTAATCGGGCTGCTTTAGAAGCCTGTTTGGCTCAGATTGAGGAGGGCCAGGTTACCCTTCGACAGGAGGTCAAGAGGCCCAGGCCAAGCTTGAAGAAAGCCAGAGCCTTCATGAAACAGAAATTCAAGAAGGTGTTTCGTACCTTGGAGGCTCTCCTGTGCTGCATGCAGGACAAGGGTGCCCCTCCTCCATCACTAGATTCGGACAACGAATCATATGTGTAGTCGTCTCTTAGATTGCCTTGTTACTAGTCTTCATTTGTACTAGCCTTGGTATGCTTAGTTAGTTGTTGGTGTTGTTTAGTGTTTAAAGCTTGTTTAGGTTAGCTCACATGCATCTTCTGTAATGATCCATGTAAGGCTACATTTCATGTATTGTGACGATTTTGGTTAAATGAAATGTATGAAGCTCCTTTTATTATGGAATGTGTAGAATGCTTAACAAGTTGAGTAATGCTATGCTAAATCTTACACATGTTACACCCTATGTTGTATATAGGAAATGCTTACAAGGACCCTAGCTTGGGCCTAGACTTTGAGACGATGCTAGATTTCCAACCAGCCACTGGCCCAACCAATGGGCCAACACCTTATGCACCACTGGTTCTCGAACAGAACCGTGCATCCACATCGATGCCACACATACCTCAGTCGGTTCCTCCTCCTGATAGGTTGGAGCAGATGATGCTCTTAATGCAACAACAACAACAATTTTACGCCACCATAGCAGGGGCCCTTGTCCAGAATATGAGTGTGGTTTCGCTTGCATCACCTACACACCCTGCTGGGAACTTGAATACCAACGGACTTTTTGAGCGCTTTCAACATTTCTGTCCTCCCATTTTTATGAGTAATCACAGACTTGAGGATGCTGATTATTAGCTAGATCGCATCTCTAAGATGTTAAAGCCGCTACACTGCACTGAGGCAGAACAAGTTGAGCTAGCCACCTATATGTTCGAGAAGGAGGCTAGTTTATGGTGGGACAACATCATATAAATAGTTTTCGCAAGAAACATGTGGACCTGGGATGCATTTGAGACCCGCTTCCATGGGAAGTACTTCCCCCTCACTTATCATAACGAAAAGGAGGGTGAATTCCTTCGCCTCCAACAGGGAGGGATGATAGTGTAAGAATATGAGAACAGATTTACAGAGCTAGCCAAATACGCTCCTTTGATACTAACAGATGATACGATGAAAATGTGGCATTTTTTAGATGGGCTACCACCCGATGTCCGCACTAAGACGTGTTACGCTAGCTGTAACACCCCGAATTTTTGCCAACCTGGGATTAGACGTCCTTAGGCAATGGGTCAACCATAACACCTTGGTAACCTCTCAGAACCCAATTCTATAGCCAAAGAAATCACTTAGGATTAATTCCTTTAGAAACTAAGCGTAAGTTAGCTAGCGCTACACTGGAATAGCTGTGAAATTGTCCTTGATCGCTTTAAATACGTTCTGTAAGATCCAAAACTTGTAGAATGGTTGATGCTATGTTACCCTAAAATCCAGGATCAAACTCTAAACCGGTTTGTTCTCGGGAACCCTTTGAAACTTTGTATTGGATCTAGACCGTGCGTTGAAAGTCCGATATCTACCATCTTAGACCGTTATGACCACTTGGCTGGACTTGACAATCATTTCAAAAATTAAGCCCAACCGACGTTCAGAGGCTATTTCATTGACCCTGGAGTGAAAAGAGTGAGAAAAGGGTTAGATTTAGAAATTTTAATTCAAATTTGGCATGTGACTTGGCGCATTATTATTAAGCGTTCTGACCATTAGAATTCAGCCAAATTACACCCTCGGATCAGAAAAAATTTCTCTTTCATATCACGAGACTTGTAGACCTGATCTAGGTGCGATGACCGCTGAACTGAAATTGGACCGCCACGTGTAATTTGCGTACTCTTTCGGTCTGAAAACTTGATGTGTGCTAGATCCAGTATGCATGAGCTTAAGTCCGACCGCGTTCGGCCAGGGGACCTCCCGAAACGCTCTTTTGGACCGAAACAGCTTCGATTTGGTTATACCTCAAGTGAACTTTGTTCCCAAACCTAATTTGGAAAGGTTTTAGCTTATATAAGGGTTTGAAACCCTCACTTATCTCACCCATACGAATTTGTTAGAAACCCTAGCTAGAGTGAGAGAGAAAGTGAGAGTTTGTGAGAGAGTGTGGGAGTGATCTTCTTGCCACTTGCTGCAACCGCTTCACGTGTTTAAACAACGCATCCCAATCACTTTGCAGGTGATTTCAACGCATTTCTAGGTAAGTAAAACCCTAAACACTTACTGATTTAGCCTTCCGTTGATTCAAATAGCAAAGTAGCTTATACAACTTGTATATTAGGTCGCCTGTACGCCGTTGACGAAGCGTATACGCTCCGTTCGAAACTATACACATCTAAAGTGAAAGGTGAGGATTTTAGACGCTTTGATTGACTGATTTCAAAGCTTTCAATGTTATTTAATAGTAGATTATCGATGGCAACGCCGTTTGACATTTGCAACATGCTGTCCATTTTCCGTTTCGTAAACGTACGGTAAATATGAGATTTAGGGTATTTTAGTCATTTGTAGGAAATACTGCTTACGTCCCCATGGCTATTTATCGTGTTAGAATATTAGGAAGGCGTGCATGATTGGTTTGGCGAAGGGATTCGCCCTTAAGCGCACTTTGAGTCGACATACGCTATGTAGACTAAAGTGTGTAGTCTAAGTGTTTGTATAAATGTTTGTATTAGTATGTATTGAGTAAATGGTGTTGTGTAGGAGTTTTGAGATTAAATTCTCAAGTAATATGCTGATGTAAATGATTTCCATCATGTTAGCTATATGTATTGATTTCATTATATACATGAAATGCATGTGTGGGATGATTTGCTTAAGTTGTATGTTATAACATATATCGACATGCTTATAATGTTGTATTTCATTTTTGTTACTCACATATGCTTACTGATGTTGATGCACAAATGCTTGGGGCTATGACCTAGTCCAGGTAGTCGGTAATGGATCGAATTCGTAGTTGGTTTCTATGTACCACAAAAGATGCGTCAATGAATGCGAGTCGTGTTTTGGGTTGGCGGCAGTGGTTAGGCCACACGAGGTGTTTCATGCACTTCATGTCATTCAGCTTGAGATGCGCTCGTGTAAGTCGAGCCCGTCACGTAACCTGACTGGCCATTGTATGTTCACCATGTATGAGTCATAACTGCTTGAACTTAGGGTACTGAACTTACCATTGGAAACCCTGTTAACCGTGGTACCTTGATCCATAAAGACTCATGAGCCGGGCATGGTGGTATGGGACACCGTGGTCGAGCTGTCGGCCTACGCTGGGGCCACAAACCTCCCCGTAGTGACCAGTGAGAACCCTACTCTGAGCAAATTATGGTGGTATGGGACACTATATTCTTACTGTCGGCCTACACTGATTGGTGACGAGCCCTTTGTAGTGACCTTGAGTTTATCCTGACACCGCATGGGGGCGACGAGTCCTGATGCAGTTTTAAGGATAATTAGGCCTGTATTGATAAGGTGATGGGGGATTGGTGCAACGAGTGCGAGCAACAGCCCTGACAGCCCTTGCAGTGACCTACAAATATAACATCGTATGAGATTACTAGGAGTGACGACCCTGGATAGGATCTGTGTTGGGATTGATATAAGCAAAGTACCTTAGTTTTCCAATACTGCTGTATGAAAAGGACTAATAATAACTCGATAATCATATCAACATCACATTGCATGTGCCTGGAAGATGTGGAGTACTGAGCGGTAGCAAGCATGCCACAGAGGCAGATGGTGCCGTATGAGGGAGAATGTCGGTGAGGGCATCTATCATGTCATGTCATATTGCATTAACAACAGTATTTAGGAATGTTTGATTAATTGCTTTACTATTATCGCATGATTGATTTGAGAACATGCTAATCTTTGCTTTATGATTCCACTGAGTTAATTACTCACTCCCACGTTACGGGACGGTGTTGCGTACACCAAACAGTTTCTATTTTAATTACAGATGATGATGATGCTTGCGAAGTAGAGCCGGACTTGATGATGATGAGGAGGATCCCTCCTATATGCAGGTTCTGAATGACGGGGTTATAGGGTTACTGATTAGATGCCAATATACTTGGTATTTTGCCTTTTTCTTACACACCCATGTATATTCTTTTTATCATTTTTGGAGTATACATGTATATGTTTAACCTGGTAACATGTTCACACTCTGGAGACCCACAGCAGTTCATATACTTTATATATCTATTACATTCTTCTGCTTGCTAATTTAACTGTCTCTGGAGTATGACATGCTGTTTTGGTCTAATCCCACTCATGTTTTCTGCACTAATATGAACAACATTCATCCATCATTAAAAATGTTGCATAAATGATGTTCTGGAATTCGGGAGTAGAGTTTTTACTCGACCCCGATTTTCGGGATGTTACACTAGCATTCCCAATTACGCCAAGATAGTTAACGTGTCTCTATGAGTCGAACAAGATGGAGACAGAGTTTCTTAGACACATATACCAATGGGCCCAGGGCCTCAGCCTAGATTGCAGCATCGGCCAGTCCTAGGTAAGAGGCCACATGTAGACTCGCCTCCCAGACCCATGGCTCCTCCGCCCTATCAAAGACGAACGGGCCGTTGGTGTACATACTGCAACAAAGGAAGACACACTAGCCCCTTCTGTTTTATTAAGATGAAAGACAATGGTATCATGCCACCTCAGAACATCGATAGTCAGCCACCACATGATATAGCGACTCCACCTCTACAATCTGCACCACCAGTGTAGCCACTTTACCGACCACCTATACCCCGAAATAGGTTACCTCAACGACCTATGACAACACAACCAAATCATCCTCAACAAGCCCGTGTGCATGCACTTGCACCTGATTTAGCAATTGTAGCGCCTTTGACCTTTGAGGTCACTGCTCACATTCAAGGTACACTTGTATTCCTCTTGGTAGACACTAGGTCTACTATTTTGATAGTGACATGCTCTACAGTCAAGCGTTTGGAGTTGAACACTACCTCTGTGGGTGTGTTGAGAGTCCTTACCGCGACAGGGACCTTCGCCGATGCTACAAAACTTTGTAAGGATTACCCGATAGACTTAGGAAACAGAACAGTGCTCATTGACCTGATAATTTACCCGCTCGTAGGCGCAACGGGAGCTTGGTGGGCTATTAGCCCACTGGCCCGGGATCGAAGGAAATTGATCCAGGTTATACTTAAAGTTAGGTCACTAAATAGGAGCTGGATCTTCCTTAGAAGGTCAATAATGAAGTCGTCGAAGGAAAGTAATTAGGATCTAAGTATTAAACTACTTCATATGGAAGGATAGGCCTAATTATGGATTACTATAAAAATTATAAAAATAATATGGTAACTCGAGGTGACAAATATGTTATAAACAATAGAAGGGTTGAAATAAAAAAATAATAATAAATTTCAACTTTGAGTTACCAATATGCTAGTAAAATCGTTTCATATTAAAGTTTAATATTTGGTGTCTATTTAAGAATTATTTATAATCATACTAGGAATCATCCTGTGATTAAATTTAATTAAACATATATATATTACTTATTTTTATGTAATTAAATTAGGACCTTTAAGTAGGATTAAGTTTCATAGTTTAATACTCTGTAAGCTCATATTAGAGGTAGAGTATAGTAAAATATTATGAGTTTCTTATTCCCTTGTAGACTCAAGGTTCATACCGTGTCGAAGAGATGTCCCTCCTCTTTCCTTTCCACCTTATGTCGCTAATATTCCAAACTTCTAAAATATTTTAGAACTCTCGACTCTTCCTTCCCTCCCGAAGTTAATGAAATCGAAGTGCAACCTGCCCATAACCCCCTAGCCGTATGATCGAAATGGGGACATATAAATATAATTTTATGAGAATGAAAACCCTTATAGTATAGTCTTTTGACTATGAGCACTATGGAAGAACTTATTATTTAAACATAGGTTAAACAAAAGCTCTCATTAAACAAGACCCGAAGGATAACCTCACAAACATGAGGCTTGAACCTCCTAATAAATTATAATACTCCTCAAATAATTAGGATTATCAGATTTTAAAATTTAAGAAACATATTCCTACGAGGCATTCGTGGCTTAACTCAATTCTCGATCCTGGGTGATTGCTAAAGGACTCACCGCTTTGACCGAACAGAAGACCAGGATCCATCAGGATTAAGAAGGGATACAATGAGTTGTCTGCCATGGTCAAGCGGGCAATCGATGTATCAGATTTGAGCCTACTACAACTATCTTTTCATATTAGTCCAATCATAAAGAGTAAATTATACCACCCTTAGGTAAACCTTATCATCAAACACTTAGTACGATAATAATGATTTGAACATTTATCTTCAAACCTCAAAGGTTAAAACTTTTAAGGGGGGTAGACCTATATGAGCTAGGCTGACGTATTTATTATATAACCTACCATGTATATAAACTTAAAACCAATAGAACTAATCAAATGAAATAATAAAACCTTTACTTATTACCCTTAGCCAATTTCGAGGATGAAATTATTTTTCAAGGGGGGTAGATTGTAACACCTTGGATTTTTACTAACCTGGAGTTAGATGTCTTTAGGCAATGGGTCAATCCTAACACCTTAAGTGACTTCTCAGAACTCAATCCTAAAGCCTCAAATCCCTTTTTAACCCATTTCCTTCAAAATCTAAC